>CM055817.1:40826276-40905814 GCA_029582265.1 Zoroaster sp. YZ-2022 | reverse complement strand
ATCTGAACACCACCATGAGGTTCTGTCTACTTTTCCTCTACTGATATATGATGTTTGTCACAATCAATCAGCCTTACCCCATTGCCACACCATAGCTCAGCCAGTGCCATGGTCCGTCGGCCCTACGACCTGACTAGCAGAGGCAGTGACTTACACATGCAGTGAGTTACACATGTTGCAATTATCTCCTTCAAGTTGATGGCTGGCATTCTCCATTCTCCAACGATGACCTAAACCAGGCCAATTTTTTGGAACTCCGAAGATGGCCTGAACCAGACCAGTTTTTGACACTTCGTCGATGGCCTGGACCAGACCGATCCAGAGCACCAGTGGCTCACACCTTCAACACAGCGACGAGCCATAAACCTTGCCGTCCATTTCCCAGTGCCAGCACCTCTGGTCAAGAAGCGGTTACTATAGTGAACTTTTAGGGTCTTTTTAATCGATTGATACCATTGATTTTATTTTGTGCTCATATTCATTTTTTTCTAATTGCGTTGTGTCGTGTCGAAACTGCGCTGTATAAATCATATTATTATATTATCAGGTTGTTCAAGAGAAAATTGTGAAAAAACATCCACATAAGTATTTCGAACTCCAAACAGTAAGTACTGTTACAGATTGTGGTTAGTTCCTTTAAGACATTAGGCCGTGTTTCTATTATTGGTTCACCCAAGGAATATCTGTAAGCATCTTAAGTCTTGAGCACCACTGCCGGAGAGTATTTAATACATAAAGATATTCTTCATATTGTTGTATATTGTTCTTTTAGCACCACAAATACGGAAGCGGAATGTGTTGGGTTTGGGCGTAACAGCTATTTAAGACCTGTTCGCCCCATATATTTTCACACTGATCTGAACACGAGGTCAGCCAGAGGTTCTGTCTACTTCTCCTCTGCTGATATGATGTTTTGTCGCCCTCCATCAGCTTTACCCCGTTACCACACCATGGCTCATGCAGTGCAGATTTAGACCTTTCTGAAACTTGTATGTCTAGTCTACTTGATGAAACATATAGGGTTTCTTTTCATAATGATTTTTTTTTCTCAAATTATTTGGATAATGAGATGAGTACTGATCCTCGTGATACTAAGGGTTCAGCATTTATGGTGTATATTCAGGCATTTGTGACCGCTCTGTGAAAATGAGTCACCATTCGCAAATTTGAAAAATTGAGGTTTCTATGTGGCTTTAATTGTGGATTTTATTGATTGAAATTGATGTCAATTTCAATCATTAAAATATTAAAATCAATGATTTTTTGTGAGTAGGTTGTTTCATTTCTGTCATTTGTTTTCCTTTCTAATGCTTGTTTTCCTAAGATTTCAATTGTGTTAATTATGCAAATTATTGATTACTAAAAATGGCATATCTACATAATGCAATACGTCACACACCTCTAACATATACCAAACTAAAACTGAAGATGTACTCTTTCCAGTCACATAGAAATCACAAATTTTCAAATTTTTACGTCTCATTTTCACAGAGCGGGTCACATTTAGCTATGTTAGCAATGTAGCTTGTGTAGGGCCTTTTTCTAAAACTAGGTTGGGTCATGAATACTAACAAGAGTACAGAGTGGGACCACTAAAACAGGCACATTTTAATGAGGAGATTAAATACATGAAATACACTGATATTGAGGAAAGTGACAGTAATTGGAGTTCACCATTGTATTTTGGTACCAAAAACTGATTCTTTTAGATTTTGAATTCAGAGACAAAATCTGACAGATGTCCACTGTCAAGAGTAGATGATTGTATTGATCTTGTTGATGAAGCTAAGTTTGTGAGTACTGTTGATTTGTTAAAGGGATATTGGCAGGTCCCTCTTACTCCTCGTGCAAAACAAGTTTCTGATTTTGTGACTCTTCAGGGGTTATAGAGCAGTTGCCAGTAAATTAGGGCGGGCCGCATTTGCACACGTGCTCGACAAACCCAGCCATGCAATGTATGGGGTAGGGCGAAAGTGCATGTACATATAGCTAACTCCAAGCTAAGGGTCAGTCTTGGTGTGGTGGTATGCATAGGACTGGCGTGGTCGGTACATTCACAGTCATAATACGTAGCAATGGTATACAAATAAATATATGTGCTAAGGGTGGCATAGTTAAGTTGAATTTGACAGGTTGGCAAACCTTGCAGTATATAGGCATCCAAGGATGATAGTTTCTCTTTAGAATAATCAAAAAGTGGCATCACAAAGGAGCAACATTATATTTTCAAGCACCGCATCCATTTTTAAATAACTTTCCATAAACTAAGTTGCTAGGCCTAGAGGCCAAAAGAGGTGTGATAACTTGATTTTTCAAAACCGTTCACTTTTGGTTTAAAAAAAATGCATCATAATGTACACTGTACACTGATTATAACATAACATTGCAGCTCAGTTTGTCTACGTATTTACGAGGCAGGTACAAATATAAGATCATTTACACAAATCATGCAGAATAGAGTTCGGAAGGAACCTTGTATTCGCAAATTCACTATATTTGCGCAACAATAATATAGTTACGCATGAGTTAGACGGTTTTAGAAGGATCTTTATACCGTCACCCGAAATGATTCTCCGCGAGCAGGTTCCATATAAAATCTCAGTAACCTATACGTCTGGGATAATATTTTGGTTGACCGTAGTAAATTGCCTAAATTGGTATATGGATCGTATTTAACCCTAGCTCCTACTTTCAGTACAAATCTTGCGGGCGTTTGTAGGACCTTTCAAAACGGCAACTACTTATGAATGGTGCACTCTTAGAACTAAAGTGTTGAATCAACGTTTATGCAATGAAACCGGCCTCTTTGCTAGAGATTGCCCAATACGAGGTCGATGTTTCGTGTGCGGCAGCTACGACAACAGAGCTTCCTGGCACGAACAAGAAGACAACCACGAAGAAGGGGTGAAAAAGTTAGCGAAGGTGAAGAAATCGACGACAACATAACCTCTCCAAAAACAACCGAGAATGAGCAAGTCAATTCTGAAGAGAAGACCGAAAAAGGCGAAGAGGAGACAGGAAAAAGCGAAGAGAAGACAAGAAAAGGTGAAGAGAAGACGGAAAAAGCCAGGAGAAGAAAGATAGTAAAAGATCAGAAAAAATACAAAGGAGACCAGCTAAATAAAGTAAAGAAGCAGTGTGGAGAACACAAAAAAGCAAACCAATAGAGAGAAATCATCGAATGATGGGAAAATCAACGATGCTTTATGCCCCAAACAAAAACCAGCCCCAAAGCCAAACCTCACTGGCTACTGGAATGAAGCCATTGCAACGGCCGAAACAAGGAAATGAAAAATCCAAGAAGAGGAGAACACCGAAGATGACGAAGAAAATCAACAAATGTCTGACATGGAGTACGAGAAAGAATATGATTCTAAGGAAATGAACCCCTCCCACGATCAAGAACCCAGAATATATGTCAAAGAGGAAGAGGACGCGGCAGAAATACATCTACATAAAGTATTTTATTTTGAGTAAGTTTTTTCTCCCTCTCTGACTTTTATGGACAGTTTACATTTCATCTCCACTATGATTTACCTTAACACGCTTACAATGCAAATGTAAATGGGATGAGAGATGCAAATGGGATGAGAGATAATTTTAAACATTGCTCTCATCCAAAAAAATCATAGTGAGGAGGAAGACGAATGTTTGTGGCGTAAACAGTGGGCAGGAGAAATTCATTTTAGTCACGGTACCCGCCATTCTAAAAGAGTAGCTATTTTCATTTCTAACAAATGTGGATTACATTTCACCAATATTACCAAAAACCAAAAAGGTAGATGATTCATGGGGATATTATGCGGAATGAAAAAAAATGTTTCCCTTGCTTCTGTTTACGCCCCCAATGCAGTTTACTTCAGAGTGGATTTTTCAATGATATGTTGGAACGTATTAATGAAAACTATCAATGGATTATTGGAGGGGATTTCGATTGCAACATCGACAACAAACACACAAAGGATACAAGTAAATTTATATTCTCTAACCTTCTACAAGAAAGAATCTTTCTGATATTTGGCACAAACTATACCCAGCAATCCTGGATACACACATTTTCATCATGGGACTAAACAACCTAGTAGAATTGACTACATCGTTATGTCTCCTACCATGTGTGATCAAATTGAAGAAATTTATAATAATGCCACGGGTCTCACCGATCATCAAGCAGTTGTTGTCAAACACAAAAATGTTAACAATTTTCATGGACCTGGCCGCTGGATTTGCAACAATATAAAAATACTCACACTTTCAAAGAAGTCAAGAAACCAAGGTCATGATATTCGCTCAAACGAATATAATTGTGGACAAAATAATTTACAGCACATTAATTTGGTCACCATTTCTTGTTATTTAGTGACATGCATCCATAATACCAATTGCTACAAGTGGTGGATACGTGCGCTATATAAGACCACATATTATTATTATTCATTTATTATTCCTTATACTACAGTTTTAATACGTAGTTAATAATTATAGTCATTTTACACCTTCGTAATCATTTACGTCATGTGTCAATACGGTAATTATTTTTCGACTTGCCAGTGCAGTATTTTTAGAGTTTGCCGGGGGGGGGGGGTGAGGAACAAACAAACTTTTCGGTCAAATTTACCGACCAAACAAACACAAATGTACCGCAAACAAGTGTGTAATCATTAAAAGACAATTATAATGGAGTGGAATGCATAGCATACACAAACTAATGGGAGTGGTTGAACACCTCGATCAGTCAAAACACTCAACGAGGGGAGGGGTGGAGGTATGCGTGAGAAATGTTGAGGGGGAGGGGTAGTCGTGAGAAATGTTGAAGGCAAGGTACGCGTGAAACATTTCCCCGCCCGTCAATGTGACCATGTTAATAACACTGGTCAACAATTTTATCTCCCGACGCAAGAATTTCACCAATCTATATATCGCGGAACCCGCTACTATATAGGATTCTAGCCGGCCAATCGTCATCGGGCAAGCTCGGTGGTCGAGAGGTAAGACGTCTGCACTAGTAAGCAGGAGGTCGTGGGTTCGAATCCCGCCCGAGTCGCCTGTGTAGTTTTTTCACAGACACTCGGAAAGCACTGAGCATACAGTGCTATACACACGTCGGTATAGGGCAAAATTCAATCAATTGTTTATCTCCCGACGCAAGAATTTCACCAATCTATGGTTCTATGTGTTCGAGGAAAATGTGCAGGTAAAATAATTATTTCTGAATTTATCCAATCAGAAAACAAAAAGAAAATTGAAAAAGAAAAACTTTTGAGTTGTTCATATATTCATTGCATCAAAATTAAAACAGCACCTAAGTTTTGGATTTCAGTTTGTTTCAGTGCAAGATTATCTTGTAAGATGCTGGAACTCAATGCGTTATGAGACTATATCAACGGTAGTATGTTGCTACACATTTCAACATTTAAAAGTAGGCCTATGCACTTTTTGCAAAATTGTCAATCACCTTTTATTGGTCTTTCAAGAATGTTAATTAAAAGTTTTCAGAGCTTCTAAAATTTATATCATTTTATTAAACAAATGTAAGAAATATTTGTTATGTTCAATTCAAGATTAAAAACATGATCATGATCATGTGTGGAAAAGCAATCTCGATGTGAGGGCAAAGTAAATAGCGCCCTCAAGAGTCTGTGCATATGCACATATACATGTGACTGATGTGATTCCCTTACAAAAATGTCCTGTGGTATTACCACAAAAAATACCACAGGACATTACCACAGGAATTGTCCTGTGGTTTTTTGGGACATTACCACAGGCACGTTACCACAGGAACATTACCACAGGAACATTACCACAGAAACATTACCACAGGAACATTACCACAGGATTGTTACCACAGAAAAATTACCACAGGAACATTACCACAGGATTGTTACCACAGAAAAATTACCACAGGAACATTACCACAGTAACATTACCACAGGAACATTACCACAGGAACGTTACCACAGGAACGTTACCACAGGTACATTACCACAGGTACCACAGGAACATTACCACAGGTACCACAGGAACATTACCACAGGTACCACAGGAACATTACCACAGGAACATTACCACAGGTACCACAGGAACATTACCACAAGTTACATGCCTGTGGTAATGTTCGCATTAACGAGCCCGGTAACATGCCTATGGTACCTGTGGTAATGTTCCTGTGGTAACGAGCCTGTGGTAACATGCCTATGGTACCTGTGGTAATGTTCCTGTGGTAACGTGTCTGTGGTAACATTCCTGTGGTACCACAGACACGTTACCACAGGAATATTACCACAGGTACCATAGGCACGTTACCACAGGCTAGTTACCACAGGCATGTAACTTGTGGTAATGTTTCTGTGATGCCCAGGAGAAAATTCAGAATACAACACATGTAATAAATATTTAAAAAAAGTATAAATAACAAAATATCCTGTGAAGATACCGTCTGAAGTATTGTGCTTTTTTTTTAAAGAAAATAGGCAAAGAACTGTGATTTCAAAAATTATCATGCGCGTGATAATTTTTTAACCATTACAATGTGTACACAAAAAGGCTGAATGCAATTTACACTATTTTTTTCTCGTAAACAGCCCAACAAAACTAGCTGAAATTCTCACAAGTTATTTGTTATTATACACACATCTCTACTCTTATAAATTATGGATGCATTAACCAAACACTTACCAAAGATGTAGCATCTCTTTAATATATGTTTTAATAGTCACTGAAGAGTTTTAACCATTTAAAAATGTTTTACAATGGCATCATTCAACAACTGGACTTCAATCCATATGCATGTAAATTAAAAGCTTTGTTGGTGAAAACCATCTCATTAGGAAGTTGAGCAATGGCAATAACTGGATGGATCTAAATTCCATAATACTGTGAATATTGCAGTTTATATTGCGGTTTTGTTATAACATTTCTTTTCAACTTAATAAATTAAATTCAAGTTAATTAATGATATGACCTTTGCAAAAACTAAATAAAGTCACCAAATAACTATCAGACAATAGGTTTTAAAAGGATTGAAATGTTGTTAATCACAAACTCACCAAGCTTCTTTAAAGGAAGCAAAAATTGTCTTTCAGACACCTTAACCATCTTAAGTAAAAATGTAAAGTCATTAATCATAAATTGTAGAATAGGTAAGCACTAATTAAAGTAACCAAAGAACCTATTTAATTGAAATTTTGTTAATCACAAAAGCACCAGGCTTTTATAAAGGAAGCAAAAATTGTCTTTCAGACACTTTCATCATCTTAGTAACAATGTAAAGTTTGTAATCATAAATGTTGAAAAAGCAAGCACCTAATTGGATAGATAACATTTCTGCCAAATATAATCAGCGAAGTCACTGGGCACTGGCAATTTAAAGTCATTAATCACAAACATGTGGAAATGGCAAGCACTAATTAAAGTAATTAATTCATGGGATGATCCTCCAGCAGTCTACTTAAGCAGCAACATTTTCCAGAGTCCGGCATTCTCCTGAGGACGATCCGAGCATACTGATCGAAACATCGAGTTGTCCCTCCAGTTCTTTTCAGAACTAACTACTACTCAAATGAGATTCCACATGGTGTCACCGCAATTAGTCTTACTTAATAATTAAAGTCACCAAAGAACCTATTTTTTGTATTTTCTATCACACAATAGCATTTGAAGGGATTGAAATTTTGTAAATCACAAACACACCAAGCTCCTAGAATCTTCTTAATTAACAGTGTAAAGTTATTAATTATAAACATTTGGAAAAGGCAAGCACCTAAATGGATCTAGATAAAATTTCTACCAAATATAATCAGCGATGTCACTGGCACAGTAGCACATTTACATGTAGGTGTTTGCCTTTTCCACATGTTTATAATTAACATTTTTATCCCTTCAAAATTCCCTCTATTGTAGTATGATAGACAATACAAGAAATAGGTTTTTGGTCTGTAGAGAGAAAATAGCGGACATTATTAATATCGACTGGTCAATCAAAAATTTTCATTTTTAGAGAAAGTTTCATCCGAATCACCAATGACAAACTCAATTTTACTAATTTATCTGTTTCCTTATTAGTCTATTAATGTCCTGTATTTTTTCTGAAATATACATGTACTTCTTAAACTTCACAGCCTCAACGGAGCTTTCACTTCCTCATTAGCTCTCATCTGGATTAGACGATCCATGAAGCACTCTAAAGTAAACAAAGATAGATATTTTGTTATGTTACTATTGCCATATTCTCATATCAAACATATCCAACAATGTAGGAGACACAGTTCTAACCAACGTAATGTACATGTAGGTGTTTCAAGACTTGAAATTTGGCAGAAAGAAAGGTATCAGTAAGTACCTTCTAAACTTTGATAATTAAAAAAGTAAAATTAATTTTAAAATCAATTAAATATTTGAGCAGTCGCATCAATTCGTGAAAACTGCGACAAAATGTGCACATCAGGTTCTCAGGCTTGAGTATATATGGAATTCTTACCTAATTCTTCCTGTTCATGTCTTGTCCATCGTGGTTCTAACGTTATGCGGCCTTCCATCATGAATGTAAACTGTGTGTATTGTACACTACATACATGTACATGATAACAGTAATACAATAGTACATGTATACTACCATCATCAGGTAACGTAACTAGTCACTTAATTAGTGCAGTTATGTCAGACTACAGAGCAAATTCATGGCAGCATAACTCCATCTGATTCTATTCTATTAATCTACAGTAACTATAATCACTAGTGGGTTATATTTCAATACTTAAATTGACAAAATTGTTACAAATATACAAGCCAATATAACATTCCAAACATGTGCACTGAATAAACAGTTATTTAGCTGGTAACATGCATCATACAAGCCTTATCCTGTACTGCTGTACAGGCTTGGTGCAAATCATTGGTACTCTGCGTCACATGGCCACGCATTAAAAAAAACAAGTTCCCTTGCATAGATGATGTGTACAAAGTCAATGGAGGGCAAGTTTTTTGTGATAAGTACTAACAATATCTTTTAAAAAGTCAAAACATTTCAAGAAAAATTCTGAGTACCCAAAAAGAGTAAAACAATATCATGCATAGTGAAAAACATAAATAAAGTTACAAAGAATAAAATATGCAATATTTTGTTGCCTATGAAAATTATTTTCCACTTACAATTAGGTCCAGTTACAATTCTTACAAAATACGATTCTAGTACACTGGCCTGTTGAAATGAATGGGTACATGCAATAACCCATTAGGTACCTGCGGTAATGTTCCTGTGGTGTCTGGTACCTGCGGTACGCTCCTGTGGTAAACCTGTATACATTGATTTTTTCCCTTTAAATGAATCTTACTGATGACAGAAATCACAGAACAAATTCGAATTTGTCCATCAACATTGGTTTAGTGCACTTCAAATGTTTATTTCATCTTTTGTCAGACAATATCAACAGTTAACTTCAACAAATAAATTGGCTGTTAATTTCATCAAGTAAATTCAAACAATGGCAAGTAAATTCAAACACTGTTTTTGTCCCGGAGTATTCAATTTTGTCTAGTCTACGCCAATTGTGAAATCAAATTCTTCTAATTTATGTAAGACGAATTTGAATGCTGCCATTCAGCAACAGCTTTGTGTTCTTGACCTGGTGACTAAATGAGGGTGAGAAAACTTTAAAATTGAATGGCAAATGAATTGGTTTTGTAAAAAAAAAATGGTTTTGTGTGAAATTTTTTGTGGATGAAATTGAATGCATGATAGCTGGTAAATTTGAATGAAAAATCTTTTAAAATAGCCGGGAAATCCTACTAAATCTAAAGTGAATAATAATAACTTTCTTATGAAATCTATACCCCCATGCAAATACCCAACCACAAGAATACCACAGGACTGGTATACCCAGCGTTGGCATTACCACATAAATTTGTGTGGTATACTCTGATGATATTTGCTTTTCCTGTGGTAATTTCTGTGGTACCTACATGTACCACTGAAGTACCACAGGACCGGAATATCCAGCGTTGGCATTACCACATAAATTTGTGTGGTACTCGGGTGATAATGCTTTTCCTGTGGTAATTTCTGTGGTATCTACATGTACCACAAGAATACCACAGGACTGGGATACCCAGCGCTGGCATTACCACATAAATGTGTGTGGTACTCTGATGATATTTGCTTTTCCTGTGGTAATTTCTGTGGTATCTACATGTACCACTGAAGTACCACAGGAATACCACAGGACTGGGATATCCAGCATTGGCATTACCACATAAATTTGTGTGGTACTCCGGTGATAATGCTTTTCCTGTGGTAATTTCTGTGGTATCTACATGTACCACAAGAATACCACAGGACTGGGATACCCAGCGCTGGCATTACCACATAAATGTGTGTGGTACTCTGATGATATTTGCTTTTCCTGTGGTAATTTCTGTGGTATCTACATGTACCACAGAAGTACCACAGGAATACCACAGGACATTTTCGTAAGGGAATTGTCACCCAAATTACCATAAATTTCCTAATTTCGTGTGTTTTTAATGAACGTGAGTACAACCAATGATTATTTAATGTTTCTAATATATATATTGCTCTATTTCGAAGTCTGTTGAATTACCAATATTTTAGCCTAGAAGTTTGTGTTCTAATTAGTGAACTTATTTGATATCCGATCGTCATCGTACGTGTAAAACCATGGAGGTAGAATTCTACCTCCATGGTGTAACTAGGCTGTATCAAAAAGTGTATGCACCATTGGCATTGTGCATGTATTCCTCATTGGAATTATGTAGAGTGAGAAGGAATCACAATCAGCAATATGGTCAGCAATACACACACACAGTGCTATAAGCCTGAGGTATCACTAGGCTGTAACTAAGTCTCACAATCAGCAGTATGGTCAGCAATACACACACACAGTGCATATAATATTGATATAAGCCTGAGGTATCACTATGCTGTAAGTCTCACAATCAGCAGTATGGTCAGCAATACACACACACAGTGCATATAATATTGATATAAGCCTGAGGTATCACTATGCTGTAAGTCTCACAATCAGCAGTGTGGTCAGCAATACACACACACAGTGCGTATAAGCCTGAGGTATCACTATGCTGTAAGTCTCACAATCAGCAGTGTGGTCAGCAATACACACACATAGTGCGTATAAGCCTGAGGTATCACTATGCTGTAAGTCTCACAATCAGCAGTGTGGTCAGCAATACACACACACAGTGCGTATAAGCCTGAGGTATCACTATGCTGTAAGTCTCACAATCAGCAGTGTGGTCAGCAATACACACACACAGTGCGTATAAGCCTGAGGTATCACTATGCTGTAAGTCTCACAATCAGCAGTGTGGTCAGCAATACACACACACAGTGCGTATAAGCCAGAGGTATCACTATGCTGTAAGTCTCACAATCAGCAGTGTGGTCAGCAATACACACACACAGTGCATATAAGCCTGTCACTATGCTGTTTAAAGGTCCTATGAATTAGAAATGTTTTAACCTATGAATTTTTATGTTTTAACCTATAAATGCAATTTTTTAAATGTATTGGAGATTTACATCGCAAAAAAATCAAAAATATAAATTTGGGATGAACCCGCGCCCCTAAAAGGGGACAAATTTGTGATGTAGACCTAGGAACATGTTGTTTGTTGGCGCGCATCAATCGATACATATGAATGATACAACATGCAAACTTATGTAACTGTTTTTGTTGTTATGTCGTCAAGGTGTATTGTTGCTGATTACAGCAACACTTCTAAAGAATGGTGTCAGTCTGCACAGATTCCCATCAGATCCAAAATATCAACGAATTTGTTTGGACAGCTGCAGTGAAGCATGACCAGAGCAAAATGGTCAGGAATGTGCATTGTCAATGTCCTTTGTCATTCGGTGCCTAGGTCTACGTCACGAAAGGAGATATCAAAAGGGACAACACAAATTTTTGGGACAAATTAAATTGTTATAACTCATGACTAACTTATAAGTATAGTAAGTATTATGTTTTATTAATACAAAACCATATGCTGTAAGTCTCACAATCAGCAGTGTGGTCAGCAATACACACACAGTGCGTATTTAGCCTGAGGTATCACTAGGCTGTTTGAAGGTCCTATGAATTAGAGAGATTTTTTCCAGTGTAAACTGTAAAATATGCACACATTAACCTATAAATGCAATTTTAAAACATCGTAAAAAAATAAGCCCCCAAAATGTCATGTGAAAAATTACCATTTCATAGGACCTTTAAGTCTCACAATCAGCAGTGTGGTCAGCAATACACACACACACAGTGCGTATAAGCCTGAGGTATCACTATGCTATTGAAGTCTCACAATCAGCAGTGTGGTCAGCAATAAGCCTTATCGGAATTGAGCACGCAATGAATTATGGGGGTTGGGCTTTTGGAAAAAAGTTGTAAACAAACGCACACATTTGTGCACAAGAGAAAGGTGATCGGCAAGAGGTTTTTATGTTTTACATGTTTTATAGCAAAATTATGGAGAAAATTATTAAGAAATCAGTTAAATTATAAATAGAACATTTTAATAATTAACAAAATAATAAAAAAAATTCTGCGGAAACTACACGAATTCTCAGCTGATTTCTGATCCCCATGTGCGACGACCAATCATTTTTTTTTCCTTCTAAAAAAGGGGAAATTGCAGATACATTAATTTCAATGTATTTAAAAAACACATTAAGCGCTGGTCAAACCGTGGGCAAACCCACAATAGATTAAAAATAATAATTATTATAAATTGGTTTGTGTCGGCGAAGGTAGTCGTACATATATACACAGGCACGCTTGACTCCAGCGTAAAATTAAAAACACAAAATAAATACAAAATTACTGCACCCAAAAATCAAACCGTTACAAAAATAATTAAAATCAAACAAAGTGCTACTTGAGACAAGAAACTATGATATTATCAAGAAAATATGATATTATCAATAATCTTATTCCTCATTGTACAAACCTGTACATTTTAGTAAACTCAAGATTTCCTCTATTTTGACTACAGCACGTAGTAACCCAGTCACACCCAGTAAATAACATCAATACCATTGTCTGTACAACTAGTCTCTGTGTTACCCTTTGAGCTATTCCTTTAATTTAGCGAATGAACCCATCACTTCTTCACATGAAGCATGATTGAACTGTTTTTTCCTTGGGTACATTTTCTGTGCCCCCATAAACTTTTACAGTTTGGGGTGAGTCATTATACACGCATCATTGTGTTGATGACCACAATTCTGTGCATCTCAAAAAACTGCTCAAGACGTCCATGCATATGATCTTGCATTTAACAAGATTCAGCATTTTACAAGAGAATCCTTCACTGAAACAACAAACTTGTAATTTCATTTGTAAGTGACCAGTTGATTATACATGTATAATTGTAGCCTGAGGTGCTTCAATTAGGGTACATGGGGGAGATGGGTTTTCTTGCCCTAACATCCTGTGGGAGGGGTAGGCAATAAATCCATGAACTACAATAACAAATAAAAGACAACCATCTTTAAGTAGGCACTACAGTATAAAACATTATTTTGATTCTTGCATAACCCTTGTGTGACTGCAAGGGTCAAAATCAGTCAAAAATCTTGATATACATGTATACTTGCCAATGTACATGTATATCTAGCTGCACTTAACAGTCGAACACTGTTAAACCTTACTTGTAGTAAGTACATTTACAGGTCAAAATGAGTCAAGCATTTGACTGGTAAAAAGCATTGTCTTGTATTTTTTTAAATTAACGGTGAATCATTGTATGTTCAGACGTACAAGAGGCTCAAGACTGAAAATTGCCACTTTACACATATTTCTGATATTCCATTTTAGGGGCGAGATATTGTCCAACCTAGAATGTCACAGACTTAAAAGGGCACTTATCTTCACGATAAGACCAGACTTTCGACGGGGCAAATAATCGGTGTGCTAGTTTAAGATGAACACAGTGACTGAAAGTTATTGGCTCATTTATGCAGCAGCAACGGTAATATGACCGTATCATGTGGGTTATAATGGCTGTCACTGTGTTAATCTATAACTAACATTCCGATTCCATGCCCTGTTGATTGTGACAATACTGCCCCTGTAATTCTTACTGATTTTACATGACCACACGTCATCATCTTGTTGCACCATTTAAAAAACTGTGAAGTACCCATCCATCATCGAATTTACTGAAGTTGTTCCTATGATCTGATGTGGAGTAGTGTTGGATGAAACTAGTGTTGGTCAAACATTGCCAACATTTTTATTATTGTTTATCTTATGAAAGTGTGTTCAAAGATTAAAAGATTGGGCTAGAAACCTTTAAAATGATATAAAATCTCTTTACATACTGTATGACAAGAGATACATATAGTCTGTTTGAAGTCGCACAGTAATTACATGTAGGCAAAAGTTGATTAATTAAAACCCTCCTACTGTCAGTGCACTTTTATACCGAACTGATTTATTCCACAAAATTCCACAAAATTCTACTTGTGTGGAATTTTGAAGAATATGTGTATACTACTCTGACAATGTAGTTACATGTAGGTTCCACCTAATACCACAGCAGATTGTGGAATTTTGAAGAATATGTGTACTACTTTGACAATGTACACTGGGGATCCACATAATTCCACGTGGAATTTTGAAGAATATGTTTACTATACTCTGACAAAGTATACTGGGGTTCCACCTAATACCACGGCAGATTGTGGAATTTTGAAGAATATCTTGGCAGAGCAAAATGTGGAAATTTGGTTGTGGAATTATAATTGAAAGAATCTGAGCCCACCAAAAAAATTAAAAAAACACTGTACAAAAGTTGAGGGAAAAAAAGTACAATGTGTGTGAAAAAAATAACTTATTTATTCCACATACTACCTTGAATAGACAAGAAAGTTAACAAGTTGCCAGTAAGACCCTAATTGAAAGCAAACAAAAAACAAACAGATTATAATGTTCCACATAGTACCATGGGTTCTGAAAAACAAACAACATACAATTATGTGCATACATGTAGCAGGCCAGTTCCACATACACAATGTAGTACCATGCAGTACTCTGTGGAACACTCAGTAGGTGACCAGTACGAGGGACTTAGGTTTTTTCACAGTGGAACTTTGTGGTACTGATGTGCCACTGAAAAAAATAGTATGCAAAACATCGTGGAACGCATGCAATTAAAACACACATGTAACAGATGGGCTAATTTGTGGAATTTTGTGGAACACACATGTAGGAAGGTTTTTAATCCACATCTCTAAAATAAAATGGCCAAGAGACGCGCAATTTGGATTCAAGGGGTTTATACCAAATATCCTACAAAATTTGAGGAATTAACATGGAATGACCCATTTGTATTTTAACCCATCTGTATGATGACAGTCACATGATACTAGCTGATGGATTGTGAAAATTTAATTTCTACAGGGCATGGTGGCTTAATTAACTACAAAGTCTTTCAAAGACGGGATTTTTTGCTTGATTATCGAGGGGCGTGTGTGTCTCATAAAGGTCTTTGAAGGGAGAAATCATTCAAATTTTCATGGACAACATGGTACAGAAGGTAAGTACATGTAACATAATGTTGTATGTGATATGTCGCATAATTGTCTGTGCTGGTTTAGTTGCCCAAGAGACTGTAGCTAAATTTGTTTAAAAAGCAATACCTCACATTATGGTAGTTTCATGGTAATCTCTGAAAATGTAATTTTGTCAACTTGTTCTTCATTTGTTGGCTCATCGTACATTTTAAATAATTTGTTTGCCAGTGTTGACATGCTACCAAATCCTCTGGCTATGGTTGAATGATCAATGATAGCACATGGCCTGAAACTAAACTGCAAGGTAATGACTTTACATGGCTGTGTAAAAGTGGGCACGCCACTCTGCATATTTGTATTGTGTATCTACAACTGAAATTTGTTGCAATTTATCTTGCCATCAAATAAATGGAATCTCATTGAAGAGTTGACAAGTATCAAAGTCCAGCTTTCTAGTTTAAATGCCCAGTACATTTGTTTGTTTTCTTAATAGAAAATAAAGCCATACAAGGAACTAAAGCAATTCAAAGAGGTGAAACAAAGTGCCCTTGACCAGCTAACGTTTTGTGGACTTAAAAATGTAAGTATTAAATTGTAGTTTAAGTCATTAACCCTAACCCTCCAGGGTATTTTGGCTAGAAACCCTGCCAGACGCAACAGATTGCATCGTTTCACAAAGTGATTTGACTGCCCAGTGCAGCAAAATTTATCAGGTCACAAATCTCAAGGCCGAACTGCCTCAGAGTCTGTGGTCACCCAACGCAGCAGGATACAACTCTGGCATTGTTCAATGGGACCAGCTCTCAATAGAAACAGACTTGGCTGCTTATGCACTGGTGTTGACAGCTGAATCCATGAAAGTGCACCAGACTTTTCCACCTGATGCACTTTGCTGCGTCTGGCAGGGTTAGGGTTAATGTAGTTTGAGCCATTATTACTGTTATTATTATTATTTTTAAGTAAGTTTGATGCCATTTTTAGTATGTACCGTTAGTGCAACTCTCTTAATTCTCTCTTTTTTCATTAACCCTAACCATGCTCAATGCAACAAGATGCAACAACGGTAAAATGTTGTTGTATCTTGTTGCCCTCAGCAGAGAACAAAAGAAACCATTGTTCTAGCTGCTGGATCTTGTTGCATTGAGCAGCCTGTACACTTTTCTGTTGTTGCATAGTGTTGCCTTCAGCAGTGTGTCTGGGAAATGCCTGTAGGCGGTAAAGGTTAAAGGTCATTGTTTATTTCAAAGCAGTCAATCTCCTTTGCCCAATGTCAAACTGGTAAAAATTGAAACTATCAAGTGTCAAGTGCAGTAGTTTATCCTTTGTGTTCATGTAATATTCAATAATGTTCTGTGGTCTTATGTTTTTTTATATATTTCTCTACCGATTTGTTAGAGAAATGTTAATGCATTATTACTAACTTGTTATGATATTATCTAATTAAATATAGATGATCCCAACACTTTGCCTATGGTGATTGGTTTAAATAAATTTGCAAACATAAATTAATCATACATGTACTACCGGAGGTTTATGAATAATTCAGTAGTAGCGTCCACAGAACAGACTGTAAAGACACTTATAGCTTTTTTGGACATTGTGTTTTGGGATTGCTGCGTGCACCTTGATTAAAGGCTACTCAACATTAGGCTGCTTCTATTGTGTCATAGTGAAGGTCAGGAATGGAAATAGATGAGTAAACTTACGCAAATTTGTATGGTATGTGCTATATGTGACGTGACATGTTATTGTTGCTTCCTCATCTGCCACCAATGACAACATGTTAAAAGTCACATGAAATATCACTAGAAAAACCCTTAACAGTTACCATTGAGGCTAGTGTGCAAGTTTGTTCCTGTCAACTTTTTAATATTTGTTATATGGGTCGAGTTTGACAGGGGGTGAGTTTGCTGGGGGTGGGGGGAGTTTGCCAAATCTGTGGACTTGACCATTTGTATTTTCGATCAGTCTTTGAATGTCTTTTTTTTTTCTCCTTCTTTGTTAAGAAATCTAATATTTTTATAGGTGACCTGGTTTTGTACATCTACATGTACCTATGCTATACCTGTACTTACTAGCAGACTTGAATCAGACTTTAACTCGAGTCCAACTCGAGTCGAATATTATAAAGCCCCTATACACACTTTGGTATTCTTGAAAAAAACATCAGCGTTGGTGATACATGTACTGTAAGTAGTGATGAGAAAATAATAAGTTTGTATGTGCTATATGTGTCGTGACGTACACATTCATACATGTATATTGTTGCTTCCCGATCTGCCACCAATGGCAACAAGTTAAAAGTCACATGAATATCATCTATCACATCACTAGAAAAACTCTTAACAGTTGCCATTGAGGCTAGTATGCAAGTTTGTTCCTGTCAACTTTTTAATATTTGTTATATGGGTCGAGTTTGACAGGGGTGAGTTTGCTGGGGGGGGGGGGAGTTTGCCAAATCTGTGGACTTGACCATTTGTATTTTCGATCAGTCTTTGAAGGTTTTTTTTTTCTCCTTCTTTGTTAATAAATCTATTATTTTTATAGGTGACCTGGTTTTGTACATCTATATGTACGTATGCTATGTACCTGTGCTTACTAGCAGACTTGTATGAATCAGACTTTAACTCAAGTCCAACTCAAGTCGCATATTATAAAGCCCCTATACACACTTTGGTATTCTTGAAAAAAACATCAGCGTTGGTGATACATGTACTGTAAGTAGTGATGAGAAAATAATAAGTTTGTATGTGAGTACTGATTATGTGAAGCTATACATTTCATTCACCTCAACAGGACTCGTAGATAATACATTGCTGTCTCCAAGATGGACATATCCACCTGATGATTTGATGGATCCAAGCAAAGGTGTGTACTTAAAAATGATGGATCTGAAAAGATTTTCTATTTCATGCATGTAATTTTTCTATAAAAAAAATTAAAAAAACGATTAAAATGCCCAATTTATTTGTTAATAAATAACAACAAATGTTCTCCAAGTACAAATTGGGTAAAAGTTCATACCCCTATGTCGTGTAAAACACAGCACGACAGAATTCCAATCAATCCAGCAATTTTGGCTGCAGTTGAACATTTTTATAGCAAAAACAAAGAATAGAAAAAATTAATAAAAATAAAAAAGCTGACTCGAGGGTCTGATGTGACACGCGCGAAGACCAGAAACCGGAAAATGATTTTTTTTTGGCCATATACTGCCCAACCATTACTAATGTGATGAGGATCCCACTATAACACCTGTTCTGTATTGTTTAAAGTATCCACAAGCCAATGGATAATTGTTTGGAAAGTTATTACAACAACAATGGTTACAATAGAGGTCCTTGGTTATCAATAATACACATGTATTAGAGTATGGTCCAAGGACATAACAAAAAGAATAATAGGTCCTTCATCAGTTCTTTGTTCTCAGAGTCCTTGGAAGTACTTTGTGTGTAAATCCAACGAAGATTGCTTCAAAAAGTCCAACAACAATTAATTGGAGCAGTAGATTGTGTTCCTACATGTAGGACCTCTGAGAACAAGGATTAATGAGGACATAATTATTGTCTCTTTTATTATTTTGTCCTTGGTTGATACTTTAAACCATGTTCAATATATCCTTGGTTCATCCATAAAGTATAACCCTCTGCCCTGGCCTACACCATGCCGTGCAGACATTTTCTTATTGAGAGAGGATTTAATAAGACTAAATGGGGACTTCTTTCTGTCTACATCATTTTTTTTGGCACTCAGTATCGTTTTGTGACAGGACGGAATTTGGTGTACTCTTCCCTATGCAATTAAATAGATGTTGTATTTACAAAGACTCTAATATGTCCATGCAAACAAGTGACCAGTTGACTTTAACTAGCACCAATAAAAAGTTTAAAAATCACCAGCATGTTGCCATAGTAACACAAATTTATTGCTGCGACAGGACGGAATGATAGAAAGCATACATTTTAGCAACACGAACATCTTTTTGGTTTTTAGCGAAAGTAAAGTAACCAATTTTAAATATGTAAGTTAACATCAACTATAAACTTCTTAATTATATGTAACAGGAAGCTACTTAGAATTGTGGTATTCTTTCTTTGGAATTCTTTCATGAATAAAAAATATAGCAACGCGACAGGACGGAAATGTGACAGGACAGAATTTGTCCACATATTGTTTTATGTAATTACAGAGTAGATCATTTTGATACAAAACTGAAATAATTGCTTTTAGACCTTATCAAGCTAATTTATGATAAGACAATAGAAATTACAATAACCAGTGGTAGTGCCACATGGGGTAATATTGTCCCCATTTACTATCACTGCCCACTCCCCCACCCCCTATGGGTCCCCAGGCTAATCCCAAAATCTGAAATGTTCATTATTTAATAAATATGTATGTGTGTGTGTGTGATGTGCATGAACATTGTTGGTTCCATAAACAATTAACTGAATTACAGTATGACCCCCTCCACCCACACAAAAATTAAAAGGATAAAGATCAAATTGTAGCTTTCTCCCCTGACTGCACTGTGGCCCACAAATGAAAAATTGACAGTTTATGGTTTCTATATCATGAACACTGTCATTCAAAGTGAAATTAATACTGCCACATTGGGGGTATTCCAGGTGTGGGGATTGTGGTAAATTATAACTTGATATTTTAAGGTCACTTAAATGATTTAATTGATCATAAATAGCAAATACTCTTCACTTACAGGTCAATGCATTTAAACTGGCCTCTTGACCCAACTGGAATTTATTTTCCCCTTTACTTTGTCAAGAGAATACCACAACAGATCCTTGTTATTTTCATCTGGCCACTTCCAGTATCCCCCAGACTTGGTTAGCGTACTGACTTCAGTATTTGTTCCTACAATGGACACTACCTCCCCAGGATAAATGATACCTTTATATTCCACTTTCACCCAATCTCCAACCTCCCATGGTAGCTTCATCTCCTCCTTCATGCTGCCCTCCCCCCCCCCATTATCATCCAGCTCATCCTCATTCTCAGCCATTGTTGGCTCACTCTTAGCACCCGAACTATCTTCAACATTGTCATTCTGCTCAGAACTTATGTCATACTGTTGCTCACAACAGGCTTCCCTGGATGCATAAGCCTCACTAAATTGGCTATTAAATTTACGCCAGGCTACAACACAGGATTATGGTATGGGGGGGGGGGGGCCTGGACAACCCTGAACCCAAACCCCTTGTATGGCCTTGTAAATGATTAAGATTACATTAAACATGAAATAATAGCATATTATTTGTACACAGCCTGATTTTCTATAACACAATTGCAGCTCTAGTAAATTCATTTCCGTCCTGTCACACTTTTTTCCGTCCTGTCACACCTTTTTTCCGTCCTGTCATGAAAATGTCAGATTAATTTTTTAAGTTAATGAGAGGAGCTAATTGAAAACAAATATGCTTAAGGTGTGAAGCACACATGCCATTGATACTTTGGAAAGTGTCACATAAATAAATAAAATTAAGTCATTTACATATTAATCATTAATTAATCGAAAACTGCGACAGGACGGAATTTAACTGACTTAATTTGCATTTTTGCATAAATTAAATGGCTGATTTAAATATTTGGTTCACATATTATTACTTCAGGATTTAAGTAAGTTAGTAATCAAAAGAAAAGTCAGATCTCTCTCTTTATTAACTAGTTATACATAATTTTGATAATTCCGTCCCGTCGCACTCTGCAGACTCATTTCTCGTTAAAATCACCCCATAATTAGTACATTTCGCATCATTTGTGTAATAAAAAAAAATATTCCATAAACTTCAGTTATTACTCTATAATATTACATAATTAGTTCACCAATTTGAAAGACTGGAGCTTAGGTTGACCACTTTTGGCTTTGGCCCTGTTGTCATGGGGTGTCCCCCTCTTAACCAATTAATACAATCTTGCCTTATGAACAAGAATATATACATTTGTTCCCCAATTCCAAGATTGGAATGCACTGCCAAACTTGATTATCAATATTTAGAATATATGAACATTTAAATCTGAAGTCCCAGGACACTAAAGACAGTTGGATATGGGTCTAGATAAAATGTACATGTAGATGTGACCACTTAGATCCTTTCACTGGCTTTACATGGACTTTGTTTTCGTCTGTCAATCAAGATCACTGATTATCATTGTCATGGCAACCATGCCATGTCTCTAATAAAAATAATGAAGTTTTAGGGCGGGGACCAGCCCTGAATAGGTATAGAGAAAACCTACGTAGTCTGGTAGGGACTAAAAGTCAACCTACATACACTGTACATGTACATTGGTTTATACATGCTAATGCTATACTTAACTCTGTTTTTAATCCATTTTTCCTAAATGTTGCTTCCCCACATTATCTACCTGTAAATACCAAAATGTGTGCTTTTATTTAACTTATTAGAAAGGTCATTCACAAGATGGAAACCAGCAGAAACATGGCTTGTCAAATGGAATTTAGACACTACATCATGGACAAAAGTGGACAAAAAGTTGTGCCAAAGGATCACTCCCAAGTAAGGATATAAAGCAATAACTTGTTTACACTTGTTTAATCATGAGTGACACAGGATTTCCATCCATCCTATTTCTTCTACCTTTTCCTCTGCAAATCCTACTTAAAATTAGTGTGCGGATGTAAATTAGTCAAGTAAATGTAATAAAATTGAACAATTCATTTCCATGACACTTTGTAAGTGTTAATTAAAGCCTCCATAAGGGGAAATATACTTTTGTGATTTGTGTGTGCGACTTGTTCTGTGAAGGCTATAGTAAACCCTACAGAGCCCTTCTTTTTTCATCCAATTTTCTTTCTTTTGTCCCACTTTTTATTTCTTGAAATCTCTGGCCAACTTTTGTCCTACTTGGTCATGAGTCTGCTGAATTTGTATTTTGTTTAAGTATGGGTTTGCTAGAAATCCTGCTATTGTTATACATTGTTCATTATATCCTTATAATCATCTCAAAACTGTTTTAAGCAGGATTGTTTTTAGATATGAAAACCAACACTTTAAAATTTTTAAAAGTTTGAAAATATGACGGATAATGTTATTGACCTTCACCTGACTGGTGTTGCCCTTGATCCCTAAATGTGTAAATGATCATCTGGGGGCCATCTGAGGTTAACAAATTGTCTGAGACATGTGTAAACCAGAATTGATTTGTATTGAATCACAACTAAATACAAACATTACAATTATGTACAGTGAGAAGGAATCACTATGCTGTTTAAGTCTCACAATCAGGAGTGTGGTCAGCAACACCACCATGCCTGATCAATGGTTTGTGTGGATGTCCATTATTTGCTTCATGTGCTGTGGCAACCATTTAACCATTTAGTGTTGGAATCCTTTAATAGTCTTAGATATTTGTAGAACACTCGATGAATTAAAAAACTGCAGGAATACATAATTCATTAAGCCTCACAAGATTAGTGCTCATTGTTATGTTAACCCTCAGACTATAGCTGCACTTTAGTGGCAAGTAGCTACAGAGGTCAAAACCAGTCAACTGCCTGTTTTGACTGTTGACCCATTTTTGACTGGTTTTTACTGTCATTTAAACCACCCTGAACAATACCAGACAATGCTTTTACCAGTCAAAAATGGTCAACTCATTTTGACCTGGAAATGTAGTTTACGTGCTTGTGTACAAATTTCTTTCTTACTGTGTTTTCTTGGTAACCAATAAAAACTACCAATATAACATGTAGACTAATACACATTACTACAGGCTAGTGGCACACTTCATGTAGGTAATAGACTTCTTATTTTACATATTGAATTGACATGTATGACCTTTAAAGCCTTTTAGCTGGTAGGCGGGAAACCACTAAAAAGTAATAGCATAAGTGACGTCTTTCTAAGACTTATCTGTAATTGTCTCTTTACAGCATTCATGTATGTCTGAGTAGCACACTGTATCATACTGTAGAACTCGTGGATACGATAGGATGTGCTACCCACTACCTAGACTGAAGATCTGACGTCACACTTTGAGGCTCATGAATTATGCCAGATACTGGAGATTCAGTTTTGATCTTGGGTGATGGCTAGTGTGTGAGCCTCAAAGCGTGATGTCAGATCTTCAGCACAACGTATCCAATGAAATCCCTTGAATGGTACATCCAGAGCCTGTAAATTCATGCACCATGTTGTTTATCATAATTTGTACATGTATATGTCCTCAAATTTGTCTGAAAAACAAAGAGTTGAGGCTCACACATTTTGTGTAAAAAATGGTCCAATATCATGACCTGGGGATCCTTGACTTTCAACTTTGAATTGTTTGGATACACAATGCCCTGAATAAGTGGTCCTAATTTGATTTAGTGTAAGGCCTTTCTCCAAAATGGATACTTTTAGTGTTGGCATTTTCACTAGTGTAGAGGGTGGGTTCCATTGGGATGCGAATAACTTGACAGGCCTCTGGACAATCCACATGTAATTGAAAAAAAAAAAAAATGTTTGTTTAATGATTTATTTATTATTTTATATTTAGCATTGGTTGCAATGGGAGTTTATTTAGTGGACTGCACCCTATATAATCAAAATGGTGGCGTCCATGGTTTGTGTTGACCATGGGATTTAACACATGTTTTTTTGTACAATATCAGTAAGCCTGGTTATAAATGGAAAATTTATAAACAGAAAATTTACTCATTGTATTTCAGGTCTTTATTGGAGGAAACACAGAACAGTTTCAGGACAGTTACAATAAAAAAAGGTATGTGGATTAGTTACAAAATGACGCAATTGATACTGTGGCAGGAAATCCCAAGATTACTTTCTCAGACCGGAGGTGATCCTCAGAGCAATCTCAAGGCCAAGGTGCAAGTCTGTTTTGGAGGAACTCTACCGTTGATTGATAATTGATTGGCAATCCCTTTGTCGGTCCACAGTTACCTTAATTAAGTCCACACAGGTCTGATCAATATTTGTCAGCACAACTCATATTAATTGGTTTAACTGATCGAAGAAGGACATAACAAAGGTGTGACTGGCAAAAGGTCGTAAGCAATTAATGTTCAAAATTGTATTTAAAGAAAACTGAGTGTGAAAGTTGGTCATTTTTCTGCTATTTATAAGTCATTGTAGGAAAGTTAAATTCCGCAAGGGAATGGAAAAACATGTCTTGGGAGTAATTCTAGCAACAAATACATAACAGTTATGCCCTACTTTTTTCAATGGAGCCATTTAAATTGCTTACAACCTTCTGCTGGGACAAAAAGTTGTTCTTTGTGTGCCCGGAATAAGGTCGTAGAGCCTTACAACCTTCTACCTGGCGCTGGACGATATGGGGATGCAGGATTGGGGGATTTTTCTATTCCTTTGTAGTCTATTTACGCCATGAAACAACTCAATTTTTATAGTTTTCCCAAGAAATGTTCACATTATGAGGAGGAAGGTTGGTTATTTGCCCACTTATGTTTCATTATGTATATGAATATAGGTCGGTTTTTTTTTCTGTAAATCCGGATCCGCCCTTAACAGGGGTAACTTTGTAAAACACTCATATTGTCATAATAAGAAATTGGAAGTATTTTTGAAATGTTCATGGAGCAAACAATTTTTTATTTTAGAATCATTGAAAGGAAAACATTGAATACGAGGAATAAACTGATATATGCATGATGCCTGGTTATCGATTTGAAACTGCACATAACATGATAGATGAACAAAGTATGTTTAAACCTGTCATTTTTCAGTGGGGCAATATTTTTACATTTTTCCCAGAAATATTACCTCTGGAATACACTAGATGTCCTGAGTGTTTCCCAAGTCAAATTAGAAAACAAAAATTGTTTCTTTAAAGGGTGCACTCCACTAAATAGTGAAAAATTCTTTGTTTTTCTGAAAAACAAAGATTTTAGGGCCATACATTTGAGAGATTGTGTAAAAATGGTCCAATATCATGACCTGGGGATCCTTGACTTCCATTTTTGAGTATTTTGGATACACAAGGCCCTAAAAAAGTGGTCATTATTTGATTTCAAGCGTAAGGCCTTTCTCCAAAATGGATGCTAGTCAGTGTGGGTATTTTCACTAGTGTAGAGGGAGGTTTCCATTAGGATGAGAATAACTAGACAGGCCTCTGGAAAATCAACATTTAATTGAGAAAACAAATAATAAATAAAAGGTCAGACATCAATCAATATTTTGTTTTTTTGATTTTAAACATTTTAAGATTTCTAAGTATTTTTTAATGACTTTTTAATTTTTGTATTTAGCATTGGTTGCTATAGCAGTTTATTTATTGGGGATCACCCTATATAATCAAAATGGCGGCGTCCATGAAGTGTGTTGACCGTGGGATTTAAAGAAGTTTATTTAGTGGGATACACCCCTGTCTCTTTTCTTGAGGACAGGGTACTAGTCTAGTCACTACCCACTAGTCTTAAGCCAGGTTCATCCGAACGTGAAACAAATAGTGATGTCAAAAAGTTGAACACATTTCAACTTGCACGAATCATTTGTCGCGAAAGCTGCATACATCACACTTTCTGCAATTACTTTTAGTCATGAATTGGTGCATTGCTCCTATTTTATGAAATGTATTGGAAGATTTAACCATGGATAGCCATTTTATGAGACTTTGAAGGTCAATAACCTTTACTTTAAAAAGTAAGTTTCTCATAAGAGACGTAATGCCGTCTTCGAACGGTTAATTTGATTAAATAATGAATGAATGTCGGCTCTAGCCTCTGATTACAATATTTAACTTGAGGTTTACAAATAAAATAGTAATATGAATTCAGAAGAAAACAACCCATGTTGCTCGTTTGTTTTGTTTTGGTTTCTGGTATTTAACTATTTGTATTTTAATTAGGGCAAATGAAATTGATTGACCATGTTTGAAAACAAAATAAATAAAGATCAGATTTGGGATTCGTACCTATAACCTCTCCGCTACCATTCCATTGTTCTTCAATGCATGCTTTGTGACTATTACCATACTTGCCCAGGAGGGGCTAGCCCCTCCAAAAAAAAATTTAAAAAAAATAAAAATAACAAGCTGGAAAACGTATATCGCCGATTCTGAACCCCTAGTTGGGCTACATGTATGTAAACATACCTCCAGTTGTAATTGTATGGGTGCGAATCCTAGGGGATGGGGTCAGGTATGTACTTAGATGTCTTTTAGCCCAGGTATCTATTTCGTCAGATCACACAAATATTGTACAAATGTAAATTGAACTATTTATTTTATGAGAGCATTGGGATAGTTCAAGTTAAGTACTGACCATGAAGCCCATTAACACAAGTTGGTGTAAAGATATTAAACAAAGCTCAATAACTTTTAAATGACTATTTATAAACATGTGTAATTTCAAGAAAAGAGAAATAAATGCATATTATTATCATATGATCATTTTACAGTTATCCTTCAAATTACATTGTGTTGTCTCGTATCTGTGTAAATTGAAACAGTTTAAACTTGAGTTTTTATTTGATTGCTTTCCATATAATAATACATGGAAGGCGTGCTTATCTCATCAGACCCGGAATCCAGGTTATATTTGACCGGACACTTTTCGTATCAAAAGGACTCATCAAAAAGTTGGGTCACACTAATTTTGACCCGGAATTAGATCAGCCGATATGATCCAGTTCCGGGTCAAAATTCGTGACCCAGGTCATTCTGACAATGAAAGTGTAAGCATCAGATTTGACTTTGTGCATAACTTTGTGCATAACTTGAAAACGGTAATCAAAAAGACGGTATGTACACGGACCCTAGTTGACGTATTTAGTATTTTTTGTGCAGCACAGCACGGAACTAGATCATAATAATTGTACACTCCGGTCTGCCCGTTAAAAAAACACTGAGGATAGGGCGACAGTTAGTGTTAAGTTTATTTTTGCTGAGGGCCCCTGGATCTTTGTGAGTTTTACCTATAGTCTTTATACACTCACTGGCCAAAAGTATTTTCAAATTTCAAAAAGTCTTTGGTGTGAATTTCAATGTTGCAATACTTATTGCCAGTGAGTGTATAGAAAACAATAGAAAATAATACCCCACATGATAAGGTCAAATTACCTTTGCTGCTGCATACATGAGTCAAGAATTTTCAGTTACTGTGTTCATCTTAAACTAGGACACCGATTCCATGTCCTGTTGAAAGTCTGCTCTGTCCCTTTAAGCTAGAAAACAATAATGCCATCTACAATGGTGACCAAAACTGATGGCACACCTTGACACAGTAACATAACTTTATGAGAAGAAATCCCCCTCCCCTTGTCCACTGTTTGTTGTTAAGTGATATCACACTGTGAAATGTTTCCAATAAAAATTTGGTTTTACCTCAACATTGAATGGGGTGGGGTGGGGGTGTGGTGGTGTGCCAACAGGTTCTGCACACCATTGGTCTCTGTTTTGAGCTTGTATATCATGCACCTTCAAAATCATTTCATGGGTGGCATGTTGCTATTGTCGGTATTGCTTTACCATTTTGGACTCTGATTTTAATACTTCACTGATTTCAGAATTATATTCATTGATATAAATACTTCATTGATACATAATAACCTCAACTATACTATTATGGAACACAATATCACATTATTTGATTAACAGAAAGGGCCTCCAATCATACATGGTCATTCCTGTGAGAATAAAGATATTATCCTAATATGTATTCTGTGCATCAAGCAAAAGATCACTAATCTACCGAGCCTTCCATGAAGATGGGTGCGATTTCGACAATACTCATCCTTTAAATAATTACTTGTTAGACCGTTCAGCTAAAGTTTGGTAGATAGGGTTAATCGTGACATTTGACAGGGGCATATTATTTTAAGCGCCCTCTGTATTATTCAGTAGATACATGTGTGGGGAAATTTGAATTACAAAATCATTCGATAGAGAACACTTGCGTGCATTATAATGTATACAATATCAATAATAATAATAATAATTTTTAAAAAATTATTAAAAAAATAAAAAAAACATGAGTATAACTCATTTACCTATGTGCACGTGTTCAGTTTGTTTTGTGAAATAAATAAATAAAAAACAATAAAAATAAATAATTGCGGGTCCGCTTATTTTGGTGTCATCAATCAGTTTGTTATTCTACCTGGATTGCAATGGACCATTAAAACATTCCTATGAGGCCAAAATGAGGCAGAAATCACTTTTCCACTGATGTTAATGAAGCTGGATTCATTCAACCGGCGTCTTCATCTGAACAACAAAAGACACCATTGTCATCGCCACATGGTGACGTGACAGGACACTAATGGAATATTCCTCATGGTGTGTATTTTCAAAAATGAAATATCGTGGATTCGAACTCGGTACCCTTTACATGAGCGGCGAGCGTGACTGTTAACAGCGTGACTATTAACTATGCTAATAAGCAATTAGTTATTAGTTATTTAATTATACATGTCCTTTTTTGTATATGATAATAAAAAAATACTTAAAAAATAAATCATAATTTGGGCACTTAATTACTTTAAAACCAAGATTCTGACAAATATTTTATGAAATAGCCGATTTCAAAGTATACGTTTTTTGTAATATAAATTTGGAATGTTTTGCAATTGCCAGAAATTACGGGTAACATAACTAATACAGCGATACATGTTTAAAGGGGCAATAACGTCACGATCAGAGCAGACTTTCAACAGGGAATGGAATCGGTGTCCTAGTTTAAGATGAACACAGTGACTGAAAATTACTGTCTTATTTATGCAGTATCACCAATAATATGACCTTATCATGTGGAGTAATATTTTCAGGGACCGAGTTAATCTAAAACTAGCACTCCGATTCCATGCCCTGTTGATCGTGATGATAATGTCCATTTAAGTTTAAATTTTGCCATCTCGAAACGTCGAGTTGTAACCTCCAGTTCTTTTCAGAACTAATTACTACTCAGTTGAGAATTTCACATGGTGTCACCGCAATTAGTCTTACTTGTCCTCTTCACCATGCAAAGCTACAAGTTTTACCTATCTCCGTATTTAAGTAGATTGATTTCCTAACTCATTTTATATACACGTTTTTATTTGTTTTTATATTGTGATATTTACTGATGCTAGTGATAATGACTTATTTAATAACAATAATTATACTATTTCTAGATGTTATAATAACTGGTCTTAAATTTGATATCACGGTTTGAATTATTTAACCATTAATATCCCCGGTAATTGTTCAATGTGTTATATACTTTCATTGTAAATGTCAGGAGACTGGTACAATGTAGATACCATGTCACGTGTTTACACTGGGAGTGGAAGCAAACAGTATGTATACAATCAAAGATAAATAATATTCGAGATGCACAGTGCTTTATGCTTTAGGGAAGGTACAACACTGGGAATGTTGACAAGTATACTGCTCTGTTTGATTCAATATAAACATAAAACAACCAATATGTGAAAGTTTGGGGGATCAGGTTGACGCAGTGGTATACTTTACTCGCCTTTTCACCTCCGTGGACACGGGTTCGAATTCCACTCAAACGAGAGGATTGGGTTTTTGGTCCCAACCTGATAACGTGGGTTTTCCAACAGAGTATTTGTCTGGGTTTTCCTCCCACATTTAAATCTTAACATTTCTTAATCGTCTTCTCAAGATCTTCATCACAGGCCTTATTCAGCTAAAGTGCTACTGACACTTTTGAGGAATCCTTTATTTCATAACCATAAAAAATACATATATAATATTAACGTGAAATTTAGGAAATAGTTAGTATTTCCTTAAGTCAAACAAACAATTGATTTTTTTAAATAATCAAATCAACCACAAGATTAGAAGTGGACCGCCAATATAGGGATAGATGGCTCAGCTGGTAGAGCGCCGACACGTTAACCCGAATTTGTCTTTATGCAATCAAAAACAATGTATTTTCCTAAAAGAGACAACACCTCAGACACAATCATTTTTAGGGAAGAGATTGATACGCATCATCAGCTTTACACCAGGTAAGTGTTAAATAAAAATGTTACTATTTGGTTAGTGATAACATGAGGATTTTAACATGATATCACAGGCGTAGCCAGGAATTTTGAACAAGGGGCCCAATCATTAACTCAAAAGTGTTGATAAAGACGGGCCATGTCCCCCCTCCCCCCTGAAAAGCCTGCATGCAACAGCGGTGGACTCATTTTGAAAGTGGTGGGGGTGCGTAAATCGAAACAAGCAAGCCAGCGAAATTTTTCGAACTCACGGCGTGGAGAGCGATGCGGGGCCCGCTTAAGGGCTCAGGGAAACTGTTCATTTAAGAGGATTTGTGAGAGCATTTTATGAGCTATTTCAACGCATAAAATGTGACTTTATTGAGTTCATTTTGGAAAACGATTTGTTAATATAATTGTGTAAATAACGGATGAGTCCAATGTTGACCGAAGACAAGAGACCATCTTACCGTTCTCTCCTTTGCATTCTTATCTTCTACATTTACAGAATAAACCATAATTTTACCAAGAAAGTAGAGAGCTTTTTATTTCAACAATACTTGGTTCAAAGAAACTCATCCTTCCTATATTCACATTAACCCATATCCGCCGATCTACGTGATAATCCGTAGATATGTAAAACGCTACAAACGCCGACCTACGTGATTTTCCGTACCGTGTTTTTGTCCAGCTCAATGACGTCTTGTGAAGCCCCTTCGGGCTATTTTTAGAACAGGTACATATCCCACAATCCTTAGCTTCATGGAACGCTTTTGTCCGCCATTTTTGCTAACGGAATGCTTCAGTTATGATGAATCTTTTGCCTAAAACCACGCTTTTGAAGATCAAAATTTTCACCGGAAGAGGTCAACAACGCCGTGCGTCAACAGCAACCCTTCCGGGATTTTCTTTCCAAAGATTTTGACAGTTTTGAAGAGGAATTTTGCCGTTTTCTGCTGACAAGAATCGTCGAACATTGCATTGTAAGGAAATCGTATACGTGTACATGTATTGTAATCAGACTTGTACTACATCGGCATAAGACTAGCAGGAGAGTACTGAGCTGAACATTTTATTTTATTTTGTTGGCTTTCCGAAAATTCAACGTATTACTTTCAGACATATCTTGTAAATTTGTATAGGCCTACTAGTACTACATTGTCACTGGATTGATGGCTTATTCTAGTGACTTTGATTCTTCTGACTCTGACTCTGAGTCTGATGCAATTCCACTGAACATTGTCAGACGTATCATCAAAAGAAATCAAAGAAACGTAAGCATAGCAGATAGACTAAATAATGGTGAATCAGTGACAAATGCTGATTTATTTGATGACACTGCTTCGGAAGATGATGATTTTGATGACTCGGAATCAGATGAATTTGTACCTGCAACTGCAAGCGACAGTCATGATAACGATGATGACCATCATGGACATGATGACTCCAGTGTTGATCTTTCGAATGTTCCTAGCACATCATCAAACACTGCCCCGTCACACAGATGTACACAGCAACAGCAAACACATACTTTGCCAATACCCGATGACTCTGATGAGTCAATGCCCTCTGAATCTGCTGAAGACAGTGACTCTAACGATCAGAGGCCACTTCAAGTACAGCCTCGCGGAAGACCACGACATCGAGGACGGCCAGCAGGACGACGCGCACGCCCCCAAACTCCACCCCGTCAATGGACTGACCAACTTACTAACAAAGTCCCAAAGAGGTTCACAGGACCACAACCTGGACCACATGACGACCACTCCGGTAAAAGCGAACTAGAGACTTTCAAAATTCTTTTCACGGAAGAATTTGTGGATAAAGTTGTGAACTTCACAAACATGAACTTCCGGAAAAAATCGCTGAAATCTCCAAATAAACACAAAATGAAATGGCAAGATGTAACGCGGGATGAAATGATAGCATGGTTAGGTGTGGTCATTGGAATGGGGCTTACTCAACTGAAGGGGGACATCCGTAAATACTGGAGTTCTCGACACAAACTCACAAGAACAGAAGGTTTTGCAGAAGTATTTCCACGTGACCGCTTTTTGCAGATCTTACGGTACATTCACTTTGTTGATGAGAGTACTGCTGTAACCGATCGTGAACTTGCAGGATACGATAAATTCTACAAGATACGGTATATTTTTACATACCTCGTCCCCAGGTTTCAAGCCGTCTATCATCCTAATCAATACTTGGCTATTGATGAGAGCATGATCAAAGGGCAGGCAAGGATGCCTGCCAGGCAGTTCATGAAAAACAAGCCGACACGTTGGGGGCTGAAAGTATTCGCGCTTGCTGAATCAGCGTCCGGATACATATTGAATGCCGAATTATATGAAGGCAAGAGTGGAGGCGAGAGACAAACACCAAGCAAAGTTGTACTTGATCTTGCACAACCATACCGCGGTAAAGGACACATTATCTTTACAGATAATTTCTACACATCCGTCGACCTGTACACTAAGCTATATGCGAATGGATGTATGGCTGTTGGCACTTTACGAGAGAATCGGAAATGGCTGCCGTGTGATACCGTCGGCAAGAAGAAAGAACTTGTGAAGAAATTGAAACGGGGCGAGTCCTTCTACAGACAAAGTGACAATATGTATTGTGTAACTTGGAAAGACACTAAAAATGTGTACATGTTGTCGACAGTGCCAACTAAAAATGAATGTGAACCGGTCAGTCGCATGGTGAAGAAGGATGGCAAATGGGAAAAAATCAATGTCGATCGGCCCATTATTGTTGGCTTGTACAATAAGTACATGGGTGGTGTTGATTTAGCAGATAAGAAAATTGTGTGCTATAAACGACAAACAAAAAGCCTAAAATGGTATCATAAAGTCATGGGGTATATGATGGATATTGCGATTTTGAACGCATTCATTATGTACATAAGTATACCAAACAACAGAAAAACGAAGCTGCGAGATTTTCGCGCGGCTCTATGCACTAGCATGATCGGTGGAAGAACATATCGAATAGCCGGACATGTTCCCATTCTGGATGACCACCAAAGATTTAATCGAAATTTGAACCATGCCCCAGTAAAGATGGCCACTTCTAGTACATGTAAGGTTCATGAACAGCGTGTCGATACCATTTACATATGTGGAATTTGTAACATACGTATGTGCCCAGACCCATGTTTCGCTCGTTTCCACTACATGGACAAATTTGTGTTCAATGATCCAAATAAAAACGGAAAGGACAAAGCTCGCAAAAAACTCAAACTGACTGGCACGTAAAGATAATTGTAAACAATCTTGAAAACAACAAATCAAAAGAATGAAAAATGATTTCAAACAATTTTTGAATCGTGTACAAGTAAATATAAGGAAACCACTGATGTCAAATAAATCCAAAACTAGGCTATACATGTATACGTACATGTTCAATTGTGTAAGTTACATGTAGATATTCATGTACATGTACATGTATTACATAGTGAAAACATAAATAAAATGACGGTATATTTTTGTTTGAACTCTAAAATATGCATTCGTGCTTTTATGTATTCTATTCATTTATGATTTTGATAATATTTTGTGCAGATTGACATGTAAAATAAGACCATGTTTTCCTTGATTTCAATCATTTGACATGCGGTTGACAATCATTTAACTTTAGTCACATGCCGTTCATGAAACTCACTATGAAACTTACAACTACAGTACATGTACATAAATGTTTCTTGATTTCAAATGAATACAAACTATTATATATGTATCAATGAAAATGATGTTCATATTGTCACCCTTTTTTATGAGGCCCTTATTATTGTGGTCAGGCAACTTAGTATCTAGCTTATTGTTTGTTTATTGTAACTCCTTGGTCTTTCAACCTGAGACATGTGTCATGCAAGGAATGCGTTTTGTAAATAATGCTTCAATGCACATAGCATAATTCTGCATTTTGTTATTTACGTTCATATTGCATATTGATGAGTTACTCAACACATGCATATTTCTTCTTGACAAATTATGTATCATTTTGAAGCTTAGGAAACACTCTTTCCACCTGTGGTTGTTTTGACAAATTTGGTCTAAGTTTAGTATTTTATATACCTCAATAAGCAAGTTTTCATCTGTTCAATAATTAAATTTTCCCATTTACTACGTTTTTCCGATGACTGTATTTCATGATTATAGATATGAAATTAGACAAGTCTGACATCATAATAAAGTGCATTATCTCCTCTTTCCATCAGTATATAATGTGTCTGTGTCAGTGATTGTAATATTCTCTAAATAAGGAATCTTTCTGATTGTGTGCAAAAACAATGTATCTCTGTGCGGGGGCTTAGGCACATACAGTCTTTTGTGTGTTTACATGGTTAGGCGGATATGGGTTAACATTGTCATTTTGTAGACACGTGACTCTGATGTCAGTCAGCAAATTGACTCCACACCCCAAAGATAATGCCTTCGCTACGCCCCTGATTGAGGTTTATCATATTTTTTATAAATTAAAAAAAATACCTTCGATTATATAAATTTGATTTCCTTAATGTTTATTATGTTAAGATATTGTGTTGTCAGTTGAGACTTTTATAGATACATCACCGGTAATTTTCCGTTTCATAGGAACATTTTACTTCAGGACGGATAACAGGGATTTACATCAAATAATAATGTCCCGAAATTGACTGTAAAACAAAATTTCTAAAAAATTATTTTGTAAAATATTTCATTTCATAGTATTTGATTTCCTTTCAACTTATATTTCAAAAATATCATTATCTAAACTCAAATTTACACTTTTATTAACATTAATACTTTCATTTAGTGATTATTTGCTATTATTATTTTCGTTAATTATTGTTAATTACTGATGACATAGATTACGATTATATTGAATGTCCTTAAGACAGACTTATTTCATATATTTCACAATTGACAATGTTTAGCCTTCTCCGCATTGTAGTTGATTGATTTCCCAACTCATGTGATATAGTTTGTTTATGTGTCTTTTATATTGTGATATTTACTGAAGCTAGTGAGAATTAGTGGCCTATTTACCTAATAACAATGATGATACATGTTCTGTCGCGTGGGTTTACACTAAAAATTAAACAGCTTTGAAGCAGTTGGACCAAAGCGCCAGTCATGCTCCCTATTCACTAACAGTTGTAATTGGCGATAAGCGGATATTCCCAACAATGAGGTTATCGTTCTCATAATGCCCAACAATGAATACATTTGAGTTATCAAAAAGTTCTAACAAAAATATCCAACTTGAATGACTCGATGTGTAGCCAACTTTCATCTAGAGCTTAAAGTTTACTCAACACCGAAAACATCACACATTTGGAAAACACGACTCAACAATAATTGTGCGATTTAATTTACCCATCACATTTGCCCATACTGTTTTAAACATCTTTAAGTACAAACTATAGACTATAGAGCATGTGCAATACGAAATCACAAACAAAGGATCAACATCCAAATAAATCAAACTAGCGATTTGAATGGACGGACCAAACGATTTGAGATTATCAGTTTGAAGATTTACTATTTGTTTACAAATGAAATTAGGAAATATGGTCCAGTCTACCGTACAATGTAAACAAATAAATATGTCTATATGTGGCGTTCAGGTAATTCAGTCTATAATAATATCCAAATACAATGTTTTTTAAAGAGTAGTTAGAGTAAGAAGACAACTTGAAACATGTGGTGAGAAAAGGTGCACGGATTTTGGGCTGCTGATACTCAGTGATAAATCCATTCTCACCAGCGCGGTCTGCAAGAAAACTACTGTATGTCATGGATTAGTTACAAGCAGAATTTGTATTGGATTTATAGTCTCAGGGACAAATGGCTGAAAGGATGAATTCTGATCAGTGGAGGGGAACAACCAAGTATCATTTCATTTTGCCGATTTAAACATCTTTTCTACCAGAACAAGTAGCATGGTTTCTTCTCAATATTGGTGTCTTCCAACTTCATTGTTCCTATATATGTTTCTACATAACGTTAGTTGTTTTCGTTGGTTTCGGTCGGTATATCCGGTATAACTGCTCATTTTTAAACATGTATAGCACGTGTTGTACTGGCAATTTCCGGAAATGTTTATTTTCATGTGAACATTGATAATTTCCTTTTAGAAAGGAAAACAAATACTTTGCAAAGTGTCACAAACTATATTTCACTAAAAGCTTCAACAAGAATTTATGACGGGACCCATCATTAATTAATTTCGGTATATATTTCCTGTAAAACCATGTTTGTCACGATTATTTAGAGAAGTATGTAATTTTACAGCATTTACATTCACTTCCTCGAGTAAAATATCAATGTTCCGATGAACAGTTTAATTTTGTAGTAAATTGCTGTTAGAATAGTGAAACAACAAAGTCGATACAATGATTTGTTTTTCTTATATTATTTTCGTTAATGTTAAAGGCTTTCCCTTATTTGGCTTGTTGTGAGCATGCCTCTATATTCTCACACGTTCCTATTTTTCTTGTAATTTATTAATCGGTAAAATGGTGGAATACATGTTCCAGAATCGATATTTAATTAAAAATTAATCTATCGTTGATGGTATTAAATTAGTTAATTCAGTTTAAATTTTCCGATGTCCTTTTAACGACACGGAGTAATGAGTTACTGGTTGTTTTCTGCATCTAGAAAGAATAACCTTGACTACCTCGATATTAAAAATCTTCGGTGGTACACTGCCCTACACAGACAAGTGATACAGTGTGGGACAAGTAATTAATGATTAAAAAGAAACTATCATTATGCATATATATACTATTTAGATTGGCAAACATAAAGTTCGTATTTCATATGATTTTTAGATTTCAGATTGTTTTTGTTGGCTGACGTAACTTATGTAACGAGAAATTGGTGGATTGATGTTATGTGACTGAAATTCATGACATTACAACTTACAAAATCAGGAGACTTGATAGACCGTCAAATGTTCCTGGTGCAAGTTTACTGATTCTGTTGTTCGCCAGATTTCTAGGATGAAAACAAAAGTAGGGATTGACATTTAATTAAAGCCCGTTTATTTTGTTATTTTCACCAATGTTCTTAGATTTTCCTCAAGTGATGTGTCAAATACTATGATAAAATGTTCTGTCTGCAGTTCAGTAATACTTGAATGCATCAACATTAAAATAAAATAAATTGCCCTCCATTGACAAGTACGACATACTGTGACGAATAAATTTATTTAAACAAACATTATCCCAATTGTAATACTAAAAACAAATACGAATATGGCTACATTTTGATATGTTAAGCTCATTTTGTTGTGGCGTTAATGATCAGCAAATGTGAAAATACAAAGAAATATATCAATTAGCAAACATGAATTCCGGTCCCCCTTTTAATTTATTTCGCCGTCAGACTCCAGCTAAATTTAAAAACAAATTGTTGTGGTTCCTGATCGATTAGAATTGAAGACACGTTAGTGAGCATTTTTTTTGCACCATCAAATATTCTGGGTGAATAGTTTACTGAGACAGTAAAACGAAGTAGGATAACAAACATTTTAAGGAAGCACATACATCGGTAATATTCATCAATGAACTCATATTTCCTGAAAGCACACAATATGGAATGTTGCCATAGTACAAAAACACGAATTTGTCCCTGGCTGAGGTTCAATTATTTTAGAAGAAAGAAAATCGGTAGACAACACTTGCATCGATATAAACATGTTCGGTGGCAATCTTCCATCTTTATTGAGTGTTACACGGGACAATATTTTAAATATAAAAAAAAATACATTTTCCACATGTTCTTCTTATAATACAATCTATTCTTTAAAGGAACTAATCACCATCTGTAACAGTACTTCTTGTTTGGAGTTCGAAATAATTATGTTGATGTTTTTTCACTATTTTCTCTTTTACGGCCTGATAGTGATAATATAATAATAGGATTATATAGCGCAGTTTCGACACGACACAACGCAATTAGAAACATTGTTACAAATCATTTAATGAATGTATATCTGGATTTAACAACACATGTGGCTTAAGACATTCAGCTGTGTTTCTATTATTGGTTCACCCAAGGAATATCTGTAAGTATCTTAAGTCTTGAGCACCACCACCAGAGAGTACTTAATACATAAAGATATTCTTCATATTGTTGTATGTTGTTCTTTTAGCACCACAAATACAGAAGCGGAATGCGTTGGGTTTGGGTGTAACTTCTATTTAAGACCTGTTCGCCCCATATATTTTCACACTCATCTGAACACGAGGTCAGCCAGAGGTTCTGTCTACTTCTCCTCTGCTGATATGATGTTGTCGCCCTCCATCAGCCTTACCCCGTTACCACACCATGGCTCAGCCAGTGCCATGGTGCGTCGGCCCTACAACTTGACCAACAGAGGCAGCGAGTTACACCTGTTGTAATTATCTCCTTCAAGTTGACGGCTTGAACCAGCCGGTTCTGGCATTCTCCAACGATGGCCTAAACCAGACCAATTTTTGGAACTCCGTAGATGGCCTAAACCAGACCAGTTGTTGACACTTAAAGATTTATTTTGATGCCGCTCTTGTTTGTACCGTGCCCTTATTCTTTTAGTGCTCAGAATTAGGGGGCTTGTCCGGAATTCATCGAATTCTGTAGCCACTCTAAAATCTTCAAAATGATTAATTTGATAAACAGTAGTGATAATTACTATTGTTATGCCCACTTGGTACTGTTTGTGTAATAATATGGATATAGGTGGTGGTATAGGTTTCCTTCAAAAACTTTTTTTAGAGCTGCGTTCAGCTTGCAGTATTTCTGCTGGATACTAAAAATGTAAATTTACAGAAAAATACAGGCAACTCTATTTCCAACAATTTGCTGCATTACAATTTTACATAACAAGTTTGTTAAACTGATTTACACAATTTCTGCAAACGCTTAATAATGAAACTGCAGTACGCTTCCATATTTGTTTGTTTTACCCATTCTGATTCTCTTTTTCGGCCTACAACTGAAAACCCTGGCTGTACCGTATCAAACAAGTTTTCAGTCAAGGGGTCTTTGTCCGACCTTAGAGAGGAATTTTCGCTCTTTATAACTAATTTGTATCTCTCGATGAGCGTTCTGATTTACCGATACGGGGGATACGGGGTCAACTCAATAATGTGCTATTGCCTAATACTAGGTTACTAGATGAGGAGTTACCTGGTATATTTCCCACTTGTATTACAATTCGATCAATGAGTAGTAAACTTAAAGGCGCCAGTTAATACTGATGCAGATTTAGACCTTTCTGAAACTTTTATGTCTAGTCTACTTGATGAAACATAAAGGGTTTCTTTTCATAATGATTTTTTTTCTTCTTCAAATTATTTGGATGATGAGATGAGTACTAATCCTCGTGATACTAAGGATTCAGCATTTATGGTGTATATTCGGGCATTTGTGACCGCTCTGTGAAAATGAGTCACCATTCGCAAATTTGAAAAATTGAGATTTCTATGTGGCTTTAATTGTGGATTTTATTGATTGAAATTGATGTCAATTTCAATCATTAAAATATTAAAATCAATGATTTTTTGTCAGTAGGTTGTTTCATTTCTGTCATTTGTTTTCCTTTCGAATGCTTGTTTTCCTAAGATTTCAATTGTGTTAATTATGCAAATTATTGATTACTAAAAATGGCATATCTACATAATGCAATACGTCACACACCTCTAACATATACCAAACTAAAACTGAAGATTTTCCAGTCACATAGAAATCACAAATTTTCAAATTTGCGATTTTTTTACGACTCATTTTCACAGAGTGGGTCACATTTAGCAATGTTAGTGTAGATTGTGTAGGGCCTTTTTCTAAAACTAGGTCGGGTCATGAATACTAACAAGAGTACAGAGTGGGACCACTAAAACAGGCACATTTTAATGAGGAGATTAAAATACATAAAATACACTGATATTATAGAGGAAAGTGACAGTAATTGGAGTTCACCATTGTATTTTGGTACCAAAAACTGATTCTTTTAGATTTTGAATTCAGAGACAAAATCTGACACATGTCCACTGTCAAGAGTAGATGATTGTATTGATCATGTTGATGAAGCTAAGTTTGTGAGTACTTTTGATTTGTTAAAGGGATATTGGCAGGTCCCTCTCACTCCTCGTGCAAAACAAGTTTCTGATTTTGTGACTCTTCAGGGGTTATAGAGCAGTTGCCAGTAAATTAGGGCGGGCCGCATTTGCACACGTGCTCGACAAACCCAGCCATGCAATGTATGGGGTAGGGCGTAAGTGCATGTACATAATAGCTAACTCAAAACTAAGGGTCAGTATTGGTGTGGTGGTATGCATAGGACTGGCGTGGTCGGTACATTCACAGTCATAATACATAGCAATGGTATACAAATAAATATATGTGCTAAGGGTGGCGTAGTTAAGTTGAATTTGACAGGTTGGCAAACCTTGCAGTATATAGGCCTCCAAGGATGATAGTTTCTCCTTAGAATAATCAAAAAGTGGCGTCACATCACATGGAGTGTCGTGGCCGAGCGGTCTAGCGCACCGAACTCAAGTTCTGGTGTTGCCAGCAGCAGGGTGTGAGTTCGAGCCCCGGTCGTGACACTTGTGTCCTTGAGCAAGGTACTTCACCATAATTGCTTCGTCGTTCGGATGGGACGTAAAGCCGTAGGTCCCGTGTGTTGTGTAATGCACGTAAAAAATAATGCGCCTTGAGCACCACTTAGTTGGTGGATACGTGCGCTATATAAGTCCACACATTATTATTATTATTATTATTATTATTATCACAAAGGAGCAACATTATATTTCAAGCACCGCATCCATTTTTAAATAACTTTCCATGTAAACTAAGTTGCTAGAGGCCAAAAGAGGTGTGATAACTTGATTTTTCAAAACCGTTCACTTTTGGTTTAAAAAAATGCATCATAATGTACACTGTACACTGATTATAACATAACATTGCAGCTCAGTTTGTCTACGTATTTACGAGGCAGGTACAAATATAAGATCATTTACACAAATCATGCAGAATAGAGTTCGCAAGGAACCTTGTATTCGCAAATTCACTATATTTGCGCAACAATAATATAGTTACGCATGAGTTAGACGGTTTATAGTAGAAGGATCTTTATACCGTCACCGGAAATGATTCTCCGCGTAGTAGGTTCCATAAAATCTCGACAACCTATACGTTTGTGATAATATTTTGGTTGACCGTAGTAAATTGGCCTAAATTGGTATATGGATCGTATTTAATTAACCATAGCTCCTACTTTCAGTACAAATCTTGCGGGCGTTTGTAGGACCTTTCAAAATGGCAACTATTTATGAATGGTGCACTCTTAGAACTAAAGTGTTGAATCAACGTTTATGCAATGAAACCATCCTCTTTGCTAGAGATTGCTCAGTACGAGGTCGATGTTTCGTGTGCGGCAGCTACGACCACAGAGCTTCCTGGCACGAACAAGAAGCCAACCACAAGGACCAACAAACACCTGTCATCGTGATACCCAATGATGACATTTCAAATGATCAAGTTCTGGCGAAGACAAACCAGACAGCATACACGACGGTGATGAACAAGAAGAAGGGGTGGAAAAAGCTAGCGAAGGTGAAGAAATCGACGAATAACATAACCTCTCCAAAAACAACCGAGAATGAGCAAGTCAATTCTGAAGAGAAGACCGAAAAAGGCGAAGAGGAGACAGGAAAAAGCGAAGAGAAGACAAGAAAAGGTGAAGAGAAGACGGAAAAAGCCAGGAGAAGAAAGATAGTAAAAGATCAGAAAAAACACAAAGGAGACCAGCTAACTAAAGTAAAGAAGCAGAGTGGAGAACACAAAAAAGCAAACCAATAGAGAGAAATCATCGAATGATGGGAAAATCAACGATGCTTCATGCCCCAAACAAAAACCAGCCCCAAAGCCAAACCCCACTGGCTACTGGAATGAAGCCATTGCAACGGCCGAAACAAGGAAACGAAAAATCCAAGAAGACGAGAACACCGAAGATGACGAAGAAAATCAACAAATGTCTGACATGGAGTACGAGAAAGAATATGATTCTAAGGAAATGAACCCCTCCCACGATCAAGAACCCAGAATATATGTCAAAGAGGAAGAGGACGCGGCAGAAATACATCTACATAAAGTATTTTATTTTGGGTAAGTTTTGTTCTCCCTCTCTGACTTTTATGGACAGTTTACATTTCATCTCCACTATGATTTTCCTTAACACGCTTACAATGCACATGTAAATGGGATGAGAGATGCAAATGGGATGAGAGATAATTTTAAACATTGCTCTCATCCAAAAAAATCATAGTGAGGAGGAAGACGAATGTTTGTGGCGTAAACAGTGGGCAGGAGAAATTCATTTTAGTTACGGTACCCGCCATTCTAAAAGAGTAGCTATTTTCATTTCTAACAAATGTGGATTACATTTCACCAATATTACCAAAAACCAAAAAGGTAGAGGATTTATGGGGATATTATGCGGAATGAAAAAAAAATGTTTCCCTTGCTTCTGTTTACGCCCCCAATGCAGTTTACTTCAGAGTGGATTTTTCAATGATATGTTGGAACGTATTAATGAAAACTATCAATGGATTATTGGAGGGGATTTCGATTGCAACATCGATAACAAACACACAAAGGATACAAGTAAATTTATATTCTCTAACCTTCTACAAGAAAGAATCTTTCTGATATTTGGCACAAACTATACCCAGCAATCCTGGATACACACATTTTCATCATGGGACTAAACAACCTAGTAGAATTGACTAATGTCTCCTACCATGTGTGATCAAATTGAAGAAATTTATAATAATGCCACGGGTCTCACCAATCATCAAGCAGTTGTTGTCAAACACAAAAATGTTGACAATTTTCATGGACCTGGCCGCTGGATTTGCAACAATATAAAAATACTCACACTTTCAAAGAAGTCAAGAAACCAAGGTCATGATATTCGCTCAAACAAATATAATTGTGGACAAAATAATTTACAGCACATTAATTTGGTCACCATTTCTTGTTATTTAGTGACATGCATCCATAATACCAATTGCTACAAGTGTTACAATCATGACTCGCCAACGCTTTTAATACGTAGTTAATAATTATAGTCATTTTACACCTTCGTAATCATTAAATGTGTCAATACGGTAATTATTTGTCGACTTACCAGTGCAGTATTTTTAGAGTTTGCGGGGGGGGGGAGGGGGTGAGGAACAAACAAACTTTTCGGTCAAATTTACCGACCAAACAAACACAAATGTACCGCAAACAAGTGTGTAATCATTATAAGACAATTATAATGGAGTGGAATGCATAGCATACACAAACTAATGGGAGTGGGCATACAATTATACCACTTAGCAAAAGTTGAACGCCTCGATCAGTCAAAACACTCAACGAGGGGAGGGGTGGAGGTATGCGTGAGAAATGTTGAGGGGGAGGGGTAGTCGTGAGAAATGTTGAAGGCAAGGTACGCGTGAAAAATTTCCCCGCCCGTCAATGTGACCATGTTAATAACACTGGTCAACAATTTTATCTCCCGACGCAAGAATTTCACCAATCTATATATCGCAGAACCCGCTACTAGTAAGCAGGAGGTCGTGGGTTCGAATCCCGCCCGAGTCGCCTGTGTAGTTTTTTCACAGACACTCGGAAAGCACTGAGCATACAGTGCTATACACACGTCGGTGTAGGGCAAAATTCAATCAATTGTTTATCTCCCGACGCAAGAATTTCACCAATCTATGGTTCTATGTGTTCGAGGAAAATGTGGTGCAGGTAAAATAATTATTTCTGAATTTATCCAATCAGAAAACAAAAAGAAAATTGAAAAAGAAAAACTTTTGAGTTGTTCATATTATTCATTGTATCAAAATTAAAACAGCACCTAAGTTTGGCATTTCAGTTTGTTTCAGTGCAAGATTATCTTGTAAGATGCTGGAACTCAATGCGTTATCATTATTCATAGAGACTATATCAACGGTAGTATGTTGCTACATATTTCAAAATTTAAAAGTAGGCCTATGCACTTTTTGCAAAAATGTCAATCACCTTTATTGGTCTTCCAAGAATGTTAATTAAAAGTTTTCAGAGCTTCTAAAATTTATATCATTTTATTAAACAAATGTAAAAAATATTTTTTATGTTCAATTCAAGATTAAAAACATGATTATGATCATGTGTGGAAAAGCAATATCGATGTGAGGGCAAAGTAAATAGCGCCCTCAAGCGTCTGTGCATATGCACGTATATACACATACGTGTGTATGTGACTGTGGTTGTCGCCCAAATTACCATAAATTTCCAAATTTTGTGTGTTTTTAATGAACGTGAGTACAACCAATGATTATTTAATGTTTCTAATATATATATTGCTCTATTTCGAAGTCTGTTGAATTACCAATATTTTAGCCTAGAAGTTTGTGTTCTAATTAATAGTGAACTAATTATTTGATATCCGATCGTCATCGTACATGTACGTGTAACCATGGAGGAAGGAAACCTCCATGGTCACGGTGTAACTAGGCTGTATGCACCATTGGCATTGTGAATGTAACGTTATTCCTCATTGTAGTACTACTCAGTAGCCTACATTGGAATTTCATTTGTAAGTGACCAGTTGATTATAATGTACGTGTATAATTGTAGCCTTAGGACGGTGCTTCAATTAGGGTACATGGGGGAGATGGGTTTTCTTGCCCTAACAACAGTAACAATCCTGTGGGAGGGGTAGGCAATAAATCCATGAATTACAATAACAAATAAAAGACAACCATCTTTAAGTAGGCACTGCAGTATAAAACATTATTTTGATTCTTGCATATAACCCTTGTGTGACTGCAAGGGTCAAAATCAGTCAAAAATCTATATGCATGTACATGTACATGTATACTTGCCAATGTACATGTATATCTAGCTGCACTTAACAGTCGAACACTGTTAAACCTTTCTCTATGCTTGTAGTAAGTACATTTACAGGTCAAAATGAGTCAAGCATTTGACTGGTAAAAAGCATTGTCTTGTATTTTTTTAATTAAAGGTGAATCATTGTATATGTTCAGACGTACAAGAGGCTCAAGACTGAAAATTGCCACTTTACACATATTTCTGATATTCCATTTTAGGGGCGAAATATTGTCCAACCTAGAATGTCACAGACTTAAAAGGGCACTTATCGTCACGATAAGACCAGACTTTCGACGGGGCAAATAATCGGTGTGCTAGTTTAAGATGAACACAGTGACTGAAAGTTATTGGCTCATTTATGCAGCAGCAACGGTAATATGACCGTATCATGTGGGTTATAATGGCAGTCACTGTGTTAATCTATAACTAACATTCCGATTCCATGCCCTGTTGATCGTGACAATACTGCCCCTGTAATTCTTACTGATTTTACATGACCACACGTCATCATCTTGTTGCACCATTTAAAAAACTGTGAAGTACCCATCCATCATCGAATTTACTGAAGTTGTTCCTATGATCTGATGTGGAGTAGTGTTGGATGAAACTAGTGTTGGTCAAACGTTGCCAAAATTTTAATTATGTTTTTTTTTATGAAAGTGTGTTCAAAAGTGTGAGTAAAAGATTGGGCTAGAAAAGACCTTTAAAATGATATAAAATCTCTTTACGTAATGTATGACAAGAGATACATATAGTATGTTTGAAGTCGCACGGTAATTACATGTAGGCAAAAGTTGATTAATTAAAACCCTCCTACTGTCAGTGCACTTTTATACAGAACTGATTTATTCCACAAAATTCCACAGAATTCTACTTGTGTGGAATTTTGAAGAATGTGTACTACTCTGACAATGTAGTTAGGTTCCACCTAATACCACAGCAGATTGTGGAATTTTTAAGAATATCTTGGCAGAGAAAAATGTGGAAATTTGGTTGTGGAATTATAATGGAAAGAATCTGAGCCCACCAAAAAAAAAAAAAAAAACACTGTACAAGAGTTGAGGGAAAACAAGTACAATGTGTGTGAAAAAAAACTTATTTATTCCACATACTACCTTGAATAGACAATAAATTGTTGCCAGTAAGACCCTAAGCAAACAAAAAAACAGACAAATTATAATGTCAGCCTAGCAGGACAGTTCCACATAGTACCATGGCCTCTGAAAAACAAACAACATGTCCAGTATACATGTATGCATAGCAGGCCAGTTCCACATATTACCATGCAGTACTCTGTGGAACACTCAGTAGGTGACCAGTACGAGGGACTTAGGTTTTTTCACAGTGGAACTTTGTGGTACTGATATGCCACTGAAAAAAATAGTATGCAAAACATTGTGGAACGCATGCAATTAAAACACACATGTAACAGATGGGCTAATTTGTGGAATTTTGTGGAACACACATGTAGGAGGGTTTTTAATCCACATCTCTAAAATAAAATGATACTAGCTGATGGAATGTGATAATTTTATTTTTACAGGTACAGTGCATGGTGTCTTCACTACAAAGTCTTTCAAAGACGGGATTTTTTGCTTGATTATCGAGGGGAGTGTGTGTCTCATAAAGGTCTTTGAAGGGAGAAATCATTCAAACTTTCATGGACAACATGGTACAGAAGGTAAGTACATGTAACATAATGTTGTATGTGATATGTTGCATAATTGTCTGTACTGGATTAGTTGCCCTAGAGACTGAAGGTAAATTTGTTTAAAAAGCAGTACCTCACATTATGGTAGTTTCATGGTAATCTCACAAAATGTAATTTTGTCAACTTGTTTTTTATTTGTTGGCTCATCGTACATTTTAAATAATTTGTTTGCCAGTGTTGACATGCTAGCAAATCCACTGGCTGTGGTTGAATGATCAATGATAGCACATGGCCTGAAACTAAACTGCAAGGTAATGACTTTACATGGCTGTGTAAAAGTGGGCACGCCACTCTGCATATTTGTATTGTGTATCTACATGTACAACTGAAATTTGTTGCAATTCATCTTGCCATCAAATAAATGGAATCTACTCTCATTGAAGAGTTGACAAATATCAAAGTCCAGCTTTCCAGCTTAAATGCCCAGTACATTTGTTTGTTTTCTTAATAGAAAATAAAGCCATACATGGAACTAAAGCAATTCAAAGAGGTGAAACAAAGTGCCCTTGACCAGCTAACGTTTTGTGGACTTAAAAATGTAAGTATTAAATTGTAGTTTAAGTCATTAACCCTCCTATGCCCAGGCTGAAATTTGGCCCAGTAAGCACCGCACCCACAGACAGTCACTTGAGTATTTTTGGTTGCATTGCCAATTGTTCACACATGTGTATAAGAGTGCTGGAGATAGTGGCAAAGTCAAACACACTTGTGTATGTCTTACAAGTTATATGCAGAGTCACACAGAGCTGTGTACATGTATGTACTGCATAAGTTACAGTCGAGTGGTTTTGGTTTGACCTCCTACCATAGCCACATGTCCTTGCATTTATTTGAGTGCACTGCACAAAGTCAATGGGTTGGGAGTTGCATACAAATTTTTGAGCGTCTTTGATTGTTAAACCTATAGGAGGGTTAATGTAGTTTGAGCTATTATTACTGTTATTATTATTTTTTATTATTATTTTTTTAAGTAAGCTTGATGCCATTTTTATTATGTACCATTAGTGCAACTCTCTTATTTCTCTCTTTTTTCATTAACCCTAACCATACTCGAAGCAATTACAACTGTAAAATGTTGCATCTTGTTGCCCTCAACAGAGAACAAAAGAAACCATTGTTCTAGCTGATGGAGCTTGTTGCATTCAGCAGCTTGCACACTTTTCTGTTGTTGCATCGTGTTGCCTTCAGCAGTGTGTCTGGGAAATACCTGTAGAGGGTTATTTAGGGTTAAAGGTCATTGTTTATTTCAAAGCAGTCAATCTCCTTTGCCCAATGTCACACTGGTAAAAATTGAAACTATCAAGTGTCAAGTGCAGTAGTTTATCCTTTGTGTTCATGTAATATTCAATAATGTTCTGTGGTCTTTTATATTTCTCTACCGATTTGTTAGAGAAATGTTAATGTTGTTATGATATTATCTAATTAAATATAGATGATCCCAACACTTTGCCTATGGTGATTGGTTTAAATATATTTGCAAACATAAATTAATCATACATTATAATAATCATAATATTAATCATACAATTTGTTAATAAATAACAACAAATGTTCTCCAAGGCTTTCTTTGCCAACCATAGATTCACTATAATTACTTTTCTTAATTATTCTTATAAAACAAACTTTGGTGATCTTTAAAAGTTTGTTCTCTGTGCAATGCACATACTTAAAGGGAAGGTACATCTTTGGTAATTGCTAAATTACAAAATTATTATACAAAAGATACTTAATGTGAAGTTAGTACTTCTAGTCAGTTTGAAGATTTCTTGTCTAACAAGAATACATTTGGAGGGAGACTTGTCTGTTCCATTTATAGCCAAATACAAATCGGGCAAAAGTTCAAACCCGTATGTCGTATAAAACACAGAACGCCAATCAATCCAGCAATTTTGGCTGCAGCTGAACAGTTTTTATAGCAAAAACAAAGAATAGAAAAAATAAATAAAAATAAAAAAGCTGATGATTTTATTTTTGCCATTTACTGCCCAACCATTACTAATGTGATGAGGATCCCACTATAACACCTGTTCTGTATTGTTTAAAGTATCCACAAGCCAATGGATAATTGTTTGGAAAGTTATTACAACAACAATGGGTACAATAGAGGTCCTTGGTTATCAATAATACACATGTATTAGAGTATGGTCCAAGGACATAACAAAAAGAATAATAGGTAATTCATCAGTTATTTGTTCTCAGAGTCCTTATAGAAGCTCTTTGTGTACAAATCCAATGAAGATTGCTTCAAAAAGTCCAACAATAATGGGAGCAGTAAATGTCCTTGGCTATGCAAGATTGTGTTCATAGGACATCTGAGAACAAAGATTAATGAGGACATATTGTCTCTTTTATTATTTTGTCCTTGGATGATACTTGAAACCATGGTTTATCCATAAAGTACAACTCTCTGCCCTGGCCTACACCATGCCATGCAGACATTTTCCTATTGAGAGAGGATTTAAAAAGGCTAAATGGGGACTTCTGTCTGTCCACATCATTTTATTTATTTTATTTATTTTTTTTGTTCCCCACAATTTACCATCTATGGGACTTGTGTGTAGTCCCCACTACTGGGTAACCAGTATTTGTGTTGACGAGGTTTCATTATGCTTGGTCAGTTATTTAAACTTCTGTCTTAACTTCTTGTTCAGGTAGAAGAATGGATTTAAAGGAACAACCATGCAGAGGTACATGTGAGTAGTCTAAATGAAATTAGCATGGGGTTTATGTACTGGATACCGATGTACATGTACTACACAACATTGAGTATTACATGTACATGATATTGACAGAATTTTGTTTGGATTCACCCTCAATATAAACAATAATGTCCATAGAGAATGAAGTATATGTACTGTTCTGTAATGCTGGAAACTCTGTATCATATGACTCACTTGAAATTAATGATTGTACTGTTGGTATGCAACAAAATACAAAACTGTGAAAAAACAAGGCAGCGCCACTAATGACGGGAATTTTTCAAATAAAACATTATTGCAAGAAGAGCCAATGTATGTTTATTAACCAAAATGATATTAACCAAAATGTGTACCAGTGTCCCTTGGCAATCAGAGAGATAACATCAGTGAGCAAATAATGAGTACCATAGACGGAACATCAGGTAATAAGTGGTTTACATTTTTCACATCATAACAGTGGGTTGTTTTCTAATCCAACTTTTCAATATTTGTTAGCGCGAGAAGTTATATCTTCCGAAACATATGAAACATTTTGAATGTGACTAAATAAAGTGCTCTTGCAGCACTGTCATTTAACACATAATTCTGCAATGTTATATTTTTCAGAAGGGAAGCTACCTTGGGATCTGCATTCAACCCTGTTGGTAAGCAAAAACCAGCTGTGCAGTCATCATCAATAGGCTGCTGCAACTCTTCTACAGGTAATACCATTTTTTACATTTTGATTTTGAATTATTTCAGCAGTTTATTTCAATAACTTATGGATCCCCTGTAGTAAGTGTATAGTAAGGTAACAGAAATGAAGTCAACCAAGAAGTTGTTATACCATGTGCTGTTATGATTTTGTTTTGGTTTCTTAAAGAAATTATCAAATTAATGTTAATTTCTTACCATTAAAATGAATAACCAGTGATGAATTTATGGTAAATCCAAACATTGTTTGAATAAAACTGAGGTTTTCAGTTGTTTGGGTAACAGCCAATTTGTTGGGTTTAGCCAGTTTGCTGCCACCTTTGGGAGCTAAAATGGTAGGAATCCATGTGAATAATTCCATCATCAGGGTACAATATCTCAAAAATGTAGTGTTAATTGACGAACAGTTTTAAATATCTAACTTTTGTGGATGTTTTGGGAATATTAGTATTTTTAACAAATATTGCTGAAATCCAGAAATGTTGTCCTGGTCCTTTGAATCTCATTGATGTCAACAGTTAGTTTGTGTTAAACATTACCCAAGAAAAAAAACGTTCTTTACATCAACTCTGCATCAATTTCCTCTTTATCAACTGCACTGTGATCATAGAGCTATTGCATGCTGTGATCATAATAATAATAATAATGTGTGGACTTATATAGCGCACGTATCCACCAACTGAGTGGTGCTCAAGGCGCATTATATCATTACCCCTGGTCATACGGCTCATAAGGCTCATAAATCATTCCTGAAACCATCTCAGCTCCCTGGGGAGTATAGAGCTCAATTGCTGCCATTACAGCGCATATAGGGCTAATCAACCAACTCTGCCCTCACAGGTACCCATTTAACCCCTGGGTGGAGAGAAGCAATTATGGTCAAGTGTCTTGCTCAAGGACACAAGTGTCACGGCCGGGATTTGAACCCACATTCTGCTGCTAACACCAGAACTTGAGTCCGGTAAGCTAGACCGCTCGGCCACGACACTCCACCATGGACCAAATAGACACACAACCGTAACATGAATAGATTAAACTGCCTTATTTAAGTTGATATAACACTGTGATTATGGCTGATTATACACAGTGAATAGCTGTTGTATTAGAACTTCAGATACTTTCTGTTAATCTTTTTGGTTATGTGGCTTGCTTCAATTTCTTTCTTAAAGGGAAGGTGCAACAGTGGTCCAGCTTGATTCAAAGAATTCAAGCATATACATGTATGTTAAAGCAGATTTGCCCAAATTACCAAATACCACTGCTGTACCTTCCCTTACAATATCTGTGCCAAATTAGATGAAGTAGACTTCATTTAAGTTATCAACCCTTTTTCCAAACAAGTTCCCTGGATATCTAAGCTAATTGTAGCCTCCCCGCCATGTCTGCAGAAATTGTGCTTTCTCAATTCTGACTCGGTGTCTCAAATTCAGCTAAAGAGAGCAAACATGAATGTGTCCTTGTTAGGTTGCTGCATTTTTTTAAACTAAATTTGGTAAATTTCATACATGTATTTTTTATCCTTTAGGGTCTGCATCCTGCCCAGTTGATGATGAGGAACCTTTGAGATCTGACTTCTGTCCTGTTGGTAAGCAACACCAAGCTTTGAAGTCGTCATCAATGTGCAGCAGCATGCGATCTTCTACAGGTAATACCATTGGAATGGAAACTTTGATGACATGTTTATAGTTGTGTTTACGTCCTTCAGATCAAAACATTAACGATGATGAGCACATGTTGTTATAGTTTGAAAAAAATAGAGTATCTCTTGATTATTGTTGCTGTTGTATGATGTTGTCATGGGGGTCCCCCTCCTGAACAATTAATACCATCTTGCCACATGGGGGATGCCTGACTGTGGTCATGTTGGTGTTCTTGAGTCATTTCAACTCTGCAAAATGATACATGTGCAACTATCATAAAATAATTCCTTAATTAGCCTAGTATTGTCACCTTCACTTCCAATATGCAGTGGGTATATACATCGTCACTCAGGCTTGCTCTTTTTACTACCTGTGACCACTTAGATCCTTTCACTGGCTTTACATGGACTTTGTTTTAGTCTGTCAATCAAAATCACTGATTCCCATTGTCATGGCAACCATGCCATGTCTCTGATAATAATAATGAAGTTTTAGGGGCGGGGACTAGCCCTGAATAGGTATAGAGAAAACCTACGTAGTCTGGTAGGGACTAAAAAGCCAACGTACATACACTGTACATGTACATTGGTTTATACATGCTAATGCTATACTTAACTCTGTTTTTAATCTGTTTTTTTCTAAATGTTGCTTTCCCACATTATCTACCTGTAAATACCAAAATGTGTGCTTTTTTATTTAACTTATTAGAAAGGTCATTCACAAGATTGAAACCAGCAGAAACATGGCTTGCCAAACGGGAATTTAGACACTACATCATGGACAAAAGTGGACACAAGGATCACTCCCAAGTAAGTAAAGCAATAACTTGTTTGCACTTGTTTAATCATGAGTGATACAGGATTTCCATCCATCCTATTTATTCTACCTTTTCCTCTGCAAATCCTACTTAAAATTAGTGTGCAGATGTAAATTAGTCAAGTAAATGTAATAAAATTGAACAATTTATTTCCATGACACTTTGTAAGTATTAATTAAAGCTCCACAAGGGGAAATATACTTTTGTGATTTGTGTGTGCGACTTGTTGTGTGAAGGCTATAGTAAACCCTACAGAGCCCTTCTTTTGTCATACTTTTTTCATCCAATTTTCTTTCTTTTGTCCCACTTTTTATTTCTTGAAATCTCTGGCTAACTTTTGTCCTACTTGGTCATATGAGTCTGCTGAAATGCCTGAAATCACATTTACATTTGTATTTTGTTTAAGTATGGGTTTGCTAGAAATCCTGCTATTGTTATACATTGTTCGTTATATCCTTATAATCATCTCAAAACTGTTTTAAGCAGGATTGTTTTTAGATATGAAAACCAACACTTTAAAATTCTTAAGAGTTTGACGGATAATGTTATTGACCTTCACCTGACTGGTGTTGCCCTTGATCCCTAAATGTGTAAATGATTATCTGGGGACCATCTGAGGTTAACAAATTGTCTGAGACATGTGTAAACCAGAATTGATTTGTATTGAATCACAACTAAATACAAACATTGCAATTATGTACAGTGAGAAGGAATCACTATGCTGTTTAAGTCTCACAATCAGGAGTGTGGTCAACAACACCACCATGCCTGATCAAAGGTTTGTGTGGATGTCCATTATTTGCTTCATGTGCTGTGGCAACCATTTAACCATTTAGTGTTGGAATCCTTTAATAGTCTTAGCTATTTGTAAAACACTTGATGAATTTAAAAAAATGCAGGAATACGTAATTCATTAAGCCTTACAATATTAGCATTGCTATCACAGGATGCACTTGCAGGAATGAGAAAATCATTATGCACTAAGATATGAAAACACTGAACTCAACAAGTATTTATTGTTTTAACATTTTGTAGCCAAGCAGACTGTGGAGACCTTTATTCTAAAACATCATATACTTGCTGTCGTCCCACTAAAGGAAAACAAATCAGAGCAGTCAAAACCAAGATATTCAACGAGAGATAAAAACAAATAGGAGAACAAGTGAGTAAAAGTTTATTGTTTTGTTCTTTTATAATATTCTACAACTGTTATGGGTGCCCTTTCCTTTAAAGAAATAGTTTATTGTTGGTGTTGCAAAAGATTGTGCTCTGGTTAAATCTACTCATATAAAAATTCAAACCCAAGTGAAAATAGTTAGTGAGAAGTATGGTTAGCTAGCACTGCTAAATGTTGCATGTTCATTTGGCTACAATAATGTGCTGTTGTAAACAGCATGGTTCTATTGTACAAATGTATCTTAAAGGAGAATATTAGGCACAGAAGAGCATTAAATTTGAGAGCATTTTACCATGAATCAACTGTAGAGGTTTATCGGCAATGCATACTGTTGAAATCACTTGATTGGAATTGAATTGTCCTGCGCTTGTAGAAAAATTACTTGCTAATGTGTTTTCTTGGCAAACAATAAAAACTACCAATATAACATGTAGACTAATACACATTACTACAGGCTAGTGGCACACTTCATACAGGTAATAGACTTCTTATTTTACATATTGAATTAACATGTATGACCTTTAAAGCATTTCGGCTGGTAGGTGGGAAACCACTAAAAAGTAATAGCATGAGTGACGTCTTTCTAAGACTTGTTATCTGGAATTGTCTCATGGATACGATAGGATGTGCTACCCACTACCTAGACTGAAGATCTGACGTCACAGGACGGAATGATAGAAAGCATACATTTTAGCAACACGAACATCTTTTTGGTTTTTAGCGAAAGTAAAGTAACCAATTTTAAATATGTAAGTTAACATCAACTATAAACTTCTTAATTATATGTAACAGGAAGCTACTTAGAATTGTGTTATTCTTTCTTTGGAATTCTTTCATGAATAAAACATATAGCAACGCGACAGGACGGAAATGTGACAGAACAGAATTTGTCCACATATTGTTTTATGTAATTACAGAGTAGATCATTTTGATACAAAACTGAAATAATTGCTTTTAGACCTTATCAAGCTAATTTATGATAAGACAATAGAAATTACAATAACCAGTGGTAGTGCCACATGGGGTAATATTGTCCCCATTTACTATCACTGCCCACTCCCCCACCCCCTATGGGTCCCCAGGCTAATCCCAAAATCTGAAATGTTCATTATTTAATAAATATGTATGTGTGTGTGTGTGATGTGCATGAACATTGTTGGTTCCATAAACAATTAACTGAATTACAGTATGACCCCTCCACCCACACAAACATTAAAAGGATAAAGATAAAATTGTAGCTTTCTCCCTGACTGCACTGTGGCCCACAAATGAAAAATTGACAGTTTATGGTTTCTATATCATGAACACTGTCATTCAAAGTGAAATTAATACTGCCACATTGGGGGTATTCCAGGTGTGGGGATTGTGGTAAATTATAACTTCATATTTTAAGGTCACTTAAATGATTTAATTGATCATAAATAGCAAATACTCTTCACTTACAGGTCAATGCATTTAAACTGGCCTCTTGACCCAACTGGAATTTATTTTCCCCTTTACTTTGTCAAGAGAATACCACAACAGATCCTTGTTATTTTCATCTGGCCACTTCCAGTATCCCCCAGACTTGGTTAGCGTACTGACTTCAGTATTTGTTCCTACAATGGACACTACCTCACCAGGATAAATGATACCTTTATATTCCACTTTCACCCAATCTCCAACCTCCCATGGTAGCTTCATCTCCTCCTCCATGCTGCCCTCCCCCCCCCCATTATCATCCAGCTCATCCTCATTCTCAGCCATTGTTGGCTCACTCTTAGCACCCGAACTATCTTCAACATTGTCATTCTGCTCAGAACTTATGTCATACTGTTGCTCACAACAGGCTTCCCTGGATGCATAAGCCTCACTAAATTGGCTATTAAATTTACGCCAGGCTACAACACAGGATTATGGTATGGGGGGGGGGGCCTGGACAACCCTGAACCCAAACCCCTTGTATGGCCTTGTAAATGATTAAGATTACATTAAACATGAAATAATAGCATATTATTTGTACACAGCCTGATTTTCTATAACACAATTGCAGCTCTAGTAAATTCATTTCCGTCCTGTCACACTTTTTTCCGTCCTGTCACACCTTTTTCCGTCCTGTCATGAAAATGTCAGATTAATTTTTTAAGTTAATGAGAGGAGCTAATTGAAAACAAATATGCTTAAGGTGTGAAGCACACATGCCATTGATACTTTGGAAAGTGTCACATAAATAAATAAAATTAAGTCATTTACATATTAATCATTAATTAATCGAAAACTGCGACAGGACGGAATTTAACTGACTTAATTTGCATTTTTGCATAAATTAAATGGCTGATTTAAATATTTGGTTCACATATTATTACTTCAGGATTTAAGTAAGTTAGTAATCAAAAGAAAAGTCAGATCTCTCTCTCTTTATTAACTAGTTATACATAATTTTGATAATTCCGTCCCGTCGCACTCTGCAGACTCATTTCTCGTTAAAATCACCCCATAATTAGTACATTTCGCATCATTTGTGTAATAAAAAAAAATATTCCATAAACTTCAGTTATTACTCTATAATATTACATAATTAGTTCACCAATTTGAAAGACTGGAGCTTAGGTTGACCACTTTTGGCTTTGGCCCTGTTGTCATGGGGTGTCCCCCTCTTAACCAATTAATACAATCTTGCCTTATGAACAAGAATATATACATTTGTTCCCCAATTCCAAGATTGGAATGCACTGCCAAACTTGATTATCAATATTTAGAATATATGAACATTTAAATCTGAAGTCCCAGGACACTAAAGACAGTTGGATATGGGTCTAGATAAAATGTACATGTAGATGTGACCACTTAGATCCTTTCACTGGCTTTACATGGACTTTGTTTTCGTCTGTCAATCAAGATCACTGATTATCATTGTCATGGCAACCATGCCATGTCTCTAATAAAAATAATGAAGTTTTAGGGGCGGGGACCAGCCCTGAATAGGTATAGAGAAAACCTACGTAGTCTGGTATGGACTAAAAGTCAACCTACATACACTGTACATGTACATTGGTTTATACATGCTAATGCTATACTTAACTCTGTTTTTAATCCATTTTTCCTAAATGTTGCTTCCCCACATTATCTACCTGTAAATACCAAAATGTGTGCTTTTTATTTAACTTATTAGAAAGGTCATTCACAAGATGGAAACCAGCAGAAACATGGCTTGTCAAATGGGAATTTAGACACTACATCATGGACAAAAGTGGACAAAAGTTGTGCCAAAGGATCACTCCCAAGTAAGGATATAAAGCAATAACTTGTTTACACTTGTTTAATCATGAGTGACACAGGATTTCCATCCATCCTATTTCTTCTACCTTTTCCTCTGCAAATCCTACTTAAAATTAGTGTGCGGATGTAAATTAGTCAAGTAAATGTAATAAAATTGAACAATTCATTTCCATGACACTTTGTAAGTGTTAATTAAAGCCTCCATAAGGGGAAATATACTTTTGTGATTTGTGTGTGCGACTTGTTCTGTGAAGGCTATAGTAAACCCTACAGAGCCCTTCTTTTTTCATCCAATTTTCTTTCTTTTGTCCCACTTTTTATTTCTTGAAATCTCTGGCCAACTTTTGTCCTACTTGGTCATGAGTCTGCTGAATTTGTATTTTGTTTAAGTATGGGTTTGCTAGAAATCCTGCTATTGTTATACATTGTTCATTATATCCTTATAATCATCTCAAAACTGTTTTAAGCAGGATTGTTTTTAGATATGAAAACCAACACTTTAAAATTTTTAAAAGTTTGAAAATATGACGGATAATGTTATTGACCTTCACCTGACTGGTGTTGCCCTTGATCCCTAAATGTGTAAATGATCATCTGGGGGCCATCTGAGGTTAACAAATTGTCTGAGACATGTGTAAACCAGAATTGATTTGTATTGAATCACAACTAAATACAAACATTACAATTATGTACAGTGAGAAGGAATCACTATGCTGTTTAAGTCTCACAATCAGGAGTGTGGTCAGCAACACCACCATGCCTGATCAATGGTTTGTGTGGATGTCCATTATTTGCTTCATGTGCTGTGGCAACCATTTAACCATTTAGTGTTGGAATCCTTTAATAGTCTTAGATATTTGTAGAACACTCGATGAATTAAAAAACTGCAGGAATACATAATTCATTAAGCCTCACAAGATTAGTGCTCATTGTTATGTTAACCCTCAGACTATAGCTGCACTTTAGTGGCAAGTAGCTACAGAGGTCAAAACCAGTCAACTGCCTGTTTTGACTGTTTTTTGACTGGTTTTTACTGTCATTTAAACCACCCTGAACAATACCAGACAATGCTTTTACCAGTCAAAATGGTCAACTCATTTTGACCTGGAAATGTAGTTTACGTGCTTGTGTACAAATTTCTTTCTTACTGTGTTTTCTTGGTAACCAATAAAAACTACCAATATAACATGTAGACTAATACACATTACTACAGGCTAGTGGCACACTTCATGTAGGTAATAGACTTCTTATTTTACATATTGAATTGACATGTATGACCTTTAAAGCCTTTTAGCTGGTAGGCGGGAAACCACTAAAAAGTAATAGCATAAGTGACGTCTTTCTAAGACTTATCTGTAATTGTCTCTTTACAGCATTCATGTATGTCTGAGTAGCACACTGTATCATACTGTAGAACTCGTGGATACGATAGGATGTGCTACCCACTACCTAGACTGAAGATCTGACGTCACACTTTGAGGCTCATGAATTATGCCAGATACTGGAGATTCAGTTTTGATCTTGGGTGATGGCTAGTGTGTGAGCCTCAAAGCGTGATGTCAGATCTTCAGCACAACGTATCCAATGAAATCCCTTGAATGGTACATCCAGAGCCTGTAAATTCATGCACCATGTTGTTTATCATAATTTGTACATGTATATGTCCTCAAATTTGTCTGAAAAACAAAGAGTTGAGGCTCACACATTTTGTGTAAAAAATGGTCCAATATCATGACCTGGGGATCCTTGACTTTCAACTTTGAATTGTTTGGATACACAATGCCCTGAAAAAGTGGTCCTAATTTGATTTAGTGTAAGGCCTTTCTCCAAAATGGATACTTTTAGTGTTGGCATTTTCACTAGTGTAGAGGGTGGGTTCCATTGGGATGCGAATAACTTGACAGGCCTCTGGACAATCCACATGTAATTGAAAAAAAAAAAAAAATGTTTGTTTAATGATTTATTTATTATTTTATATTTAGCATTGGTTGCAATGGGAGTTTATTTAGTGGACTGCACCCTATATAATCAAAATGGTGGCGTCCATGGTTTGTGTTGACCATGGGATTTAAACACATGTTTTTTTTGTACAATATCAGTAAGCCTGGTTATAAATGGAAAATTTATAAACAGAAAATTTACTCATTGTATTTCAGGTCTTTATTGGAGGAAACACAGAACAGTTTCAGGACAGTTACAATAAAAAAAGGTATGTGGATTAGTTACAAAATGACGCAATTGATACTGTGGCAGGAAATCCCAAGATTACTTTCTCAGACCGGAGGTGATCCTCAGAGCAATCTCAAGGCCAAGGTGCAAGTCTGTTTTGGAGGAACTCTACCGTTGATTGATAATTGATTGGCAATCCCTTTGTCGGTCCACAGTTACCTTAATTAAGTCCACACAGGTCTGATCAATATTTGTCAGCACAACTCATATTAATTGGTTTAACTGATCGAAGAAGGACATAACAAAAGTGTGACTGGCAAAAGGTCGTAAGCAATTAATGTTCAAAATTGTATTTAAAGAAAACTGAGTGTGAAAGTTGGTCATTTTCTGCTATTTATAAGTCATTGTAGGAAAGTTAAATTCCGCAAGGGAATGGAAAAACATGTCTTGGGAGTAATTCTAGCAACAAATACATAACAGTTATGCCCCTACTTTTTCAATGGAGCCATTTAAATTGCTTACAACCTTCTGCTGGGACAAAGTTGTTCTTTGTGTGCGGAATAAGGTCGTAGAGCCTTACAACCTTCTACCTGGCGCTGGACGATATGGGGATGCAGGATTGGGGGATTTTTCTATTCCTTTGTAGTCTATTTACGCCATGAAACAACTCAATTTTTATAGTTTTCCCAAGAAATGTTCACATTATGAGGAGGAAGGTTGGTTGTTGCCCACTTATGTTTCATTATGTATATGAATATAGGTCGGTTTTTTTTTCTGTAAATCCGGATCCGCCCTTAACAGGGGTAACTTTGTAAAACACTCATATTGTCATAATAAGAAATTGGAAGTATTTTTGAAATGTTCATGGAGCAAACAATTTTTTATTTTAGAATCATTGAAAGGAAAACATTGAATACGAGGAATAAACTGATATATGCATGATGCCTGGTTATCGATTTGAAACTGCACATAACATGATAGATGAACAAAGTATGTTTAAACCTGTCATTTTTCAGTGGGGCAATATTTTTACATTTTTCCCAGAAATATTACCTCTGGAATACACTAGATGTCCTGAGTGTTTCCCAAGTCAAATTAGAAAACAAAAATTGTTTCTTTAAAGGGTGCACTCCACTAAATAGTGAAAAATTCTTTGTTTTTCTGAAAAACAAAGATTTTAGGGCCATACATTTGAGAGATTGTGTAAAAATGGTCCAATATCATGACCTGGGGATCCTTGACTTCCATTTTTGAGTATTTTGGATACACAAGGCCCTAAAAAAGTGGTCATTATTTGATTTCAAGCGTAAGGCCTTTCTCCAAAATGGATGCTAGTCAGTGTGGGTATTTTCACTAGTGTAGAGGGAGGTTTCCATTAGGATGAGAATAACTAGACAGGCCTCTGGAAAATCAACATTTAATTGAGAAAACAAATAATAAATAAAAGGTCAGACATCAATCAATATTTTGTTTTTTTGATTTTAAACATTTTAAGATTTCTAAGTATTTTTTAATGACTTTTTAATTTTTTGTATTTAGCATTGGTTGCTATAGCAGTTTTATTTATTGGGGATCACCCTATATAATCAAAATGGCGGCGTCCATGAAGTGTGTTGACCGTGGGATTTAAAGAAGTTTATTTAGTGGGATACACCCCTGTCTCTTTTCTTGAGGACAGGGTACTAGTCTAGTCACTACCCACTAGTCTTAAGCCAGGTTCATCCGAACGTGAAACAAATAGTGATGTCAAAAAGTTGAACACATTTCAACTTGCACGAATCATTTGTCGCGAAAGCTGCATACATCACACTTTCTGCAATTACTTTTAGTCATGAATTGGTGCATTGCTCCTATTTTATGAAATGTATTGGAAGATTTAACCATGGATAGCCATTTTATGAGACTTTGAAGGTCAATAACCTTTACTTTAAAAAGTAAGTTTCTCATAAGAGACGTAATGCCGTCTTCGAACGGTTAATTTGATTAAATAATGAATGAATGTCGGCTCTAGCCTCTGATTACAATATTTAACTTGAGGTTTACAAATAAAATAGTAATATGAATTCAGAAGAAAACAACCCATGTTGCTCGTTTGTTTTGTTTGGTTTCTGGTATTTAACTATTTGTATTTTAATTAGGGCAAATGAAATTGATTGACCATGTTTGAAAACAAAATAAATAAAGATCAGATTTGGGATTCGTACCTATAACCTCTCCGCTACCATTCCATTGTTCTTCAATGCATGCTTTGTGACTATTACCATACTTGCCCAGGAGGGGCTAGCCCCTCAAAAAAAATTTAAAAAATAAAAATAACAACCTGGAAAACGTATATCGCCGATTCTGAACCCCTAGTTGGGCTACATGTATGTAAACATACCTCCAGTTGTAATTGTATGGGTGCGAATCCTAGGGGATGGGGTTAGGTATGTACTTAGATGTCTTTTAGCCCAGGTATCCATTTCATCAGATCACCCAAATATTGTACAAATGTAAATTGAACTATTTATTTTATGAGAGCATTGGGATAGTTCGTTAAGTACTGACCATGAAGCCCATTAACACAAGTTGGTGTAAAGATATTAAACAAAAGCTCAATAACTTTTAAATGACTATTTATAAACATGTGTAATTTCAAGAAAAGAGAAATAAATGCATATTATTATCATATGATCATTTTACAGTTATCCTTCAAATTACATTGTGTTGTCTCGTATCTGTGTAAATTGAAACAGTTTAAACTTGAGTTTTTATTTGATTGCTTTCCATATAATAATACATGGAAGGCGTGCTTATCTCATCAGACCCGGAATCCAGGTTATATTTGACCGGACACTTTTCGTATCAAAAGGACTCATCAAAAAGTTGGGTCACACTAATTTTGACCCGGAATTAGATCAGCCGATATGATCCAATTCCGGGTCAAAATTCGTGACCCAGGTCATTCTGACAATGAAAGTGTAAGCATCAGATTTGACTTTGTGCATAACTTTGTGCATAACGAAAACGGTAATCAAAAAGACGGTATGTACACGGACCCTAGTTGACGTATTTAGTATTTTTTGTGCAGCACAGCACGGAACTAGATCATAATAATTGTACACTCCGGTCTGCCCGTTAAAAAAACACTGAGGATAGGGCGACAGTTAGTGTTAAGTTTATTTTTGCTGAGGGCCCCTGGATCTTTGTGAGTTTTACCTATAGTCTTTACACTCACTGGCCAAAAGTATTTTCAAATTTCAAAAAGTCTTTGGTGTGAATTTCAATGTTGCAATACTTATTGCCAGTGAGTGTATAGAAAACAATAGAAAATAATACCCCACATGATAGGTCAAATTACCTTTGCTGCTGCATGCATGAGTCAAGAATTTTCAGTTACTGTGTTCATCTTAAACTAGGACACCGATTCCATGTCCTGTTGAAAGTCTGCTCTGTCCTTTAAGCTAGAAAACAATAATGCCATCTACAATGGTGACCAAAACTGATGGCACCTTGACACAGTAACATAACTTTATGAGAAAATCCCCTCCCTTGTCCACTGTTTGTTGTTATGTGATATCACACTGTGAAATGTTTCCAATAAAATTTGGTTTTAGCTCAACATTGAATGGGGGGGTGGGGTGGGGGGTGTTGTGGTGGTGTGCCAACAGGTTCTGCACACCATTGGTCTCTGTTTTGAGCATGTGTATCATGCACCTTCAAAATCATTTCATGGGTGGCATGTTGCTATTGTCGGTATTGCTTTACCATTTTGGACTCTGATTTTAATACTTCACTGATTTCAGAATTATATTCATTGATATAAATACTTCATTGATACATAATAACCTCAACTATACTATTATGGAACACAATATCACATTATTTGATTAACAGAAAGGGCCTCCAATCATACATGGTCATTCCTGTGAGAATAAAGATATTATCCTAATATGTATTCTGTGCATCAAGCAAAGATCACTAATCTACCGAGCCTTCCATGAAGATGGGTGCGATTTCGACAATACTCATCCTTTAAATAATTACTTGTTAGACCGTTCAGCTAAAGTTTGGTGAATAGGTTGATCGTGACATTTGACAGGGCATATTATTTTAAGCGCCCTCTGTATTATTCAGTAGATACATGTGTGGGGAAATTTGAATTACAAAATCATTCGATAGAGAACACTTGCGTGCATTATAATGTATACAATATCAATAATAATAATAATAATTTTTTAAAAATTATAAAAAAATAAATAAAAACATGAGTATAACTCATTTACCTATGTGCACGTGTTCAGTTTGTTTTGTGAAATAAATAAATAAAAAACAATACAAAATAAATAATTGCGGGTCCGCTTATTTTGGTGTCATCAATCAGTTTGTTATTCTACCTGGATTGCAATGGACCATTAAAACATTCCTATGAGGCCAAAATGAGGCAGAAATCACTTTTCCACTGATGTTAATGAAGCTGGATTCATTCAACCGGCGTCTTCATCTGAACAACAAAAGACACCATTGTCATCGCCACATGGTGACGTGACAGGACACTAATGGAATATTCCTCATGGTGTGTATTTTCAAAAATGAAATATCGTGGATTTGAACTTGGTACCCTTTACATGAGCGGCGAGCGTGACTGTTAACAGCGTGACTATTAACTATGCTAATAAGCAATTAGTTATTAGTTATTTAATTATACATGTCCTTTTTTGTATATGATAATAAAAAAATACTTAAAAAATAAATCATAATTTGGGCACTTAATTACTTTAAAACCAAGATTCTGACAAATATTTTATGAAATAGCCGATTTCAAAGTATACGTTTTTTTGTAATATAAATTTGGAATGTTTTGCAATTGCCAGAAATTACGGGTAACATAACTAATACAGCGATACATGTTTAAAGGGGCAATAACGTCACGATCAGAGCAGACTTTCAACAGGGAATGGAATCGGTGTCCTAGTTTAAGATGAACACAGTGACTGAAAATTACTGTCTTATTTATGCAGTATCACCAATAATATGACCTTATCATGTGGAGTAATATTTTCAGGACCGAGTTAATCTAAAACTAGCACTCGATTCATGCCCTGTTGATCGTGATGATAATGTCATTTAAGTTTAAATTTGCCATCTCGAAACGTCGAGTTGTAACCTCCAGTTCTTTTCAGAACTAATTACTACTCAGTTGAGAATTTCACATGGTGTCACCGCAATTAGTCTTACTTGTCCTCTTCACCATGCAAAGCTACAAGTTTTACCTATCTCCGTATTTAAGTAGATTGATTTCCTAACTCATTTTATATACACGTTTTTATTTGTTTTATATTGTGATATTTACTGATGCTAGTGATAATGACTTATTTAATAACAATAATTATACTATTTCTAGATGTTATAATAACTGGTCTTAAATTTGATATCACGGTTTGAATTATTTAACCATTAATATCCCCGGTAATTGTTCAATGTGTTATATACTTTCATTGTAAATGTCAAGAGTCTCTGTGCTTTTATTATTCTTTAACATCCATTATACCTTTTGCTCACTCAAACATTCCTTCTATGTGTACGTCACATGTATGACAAGTACACACTTTAAGTTTGAGTAAGTTTACTTATACATGTAACCAGTTTGATGTATTATTCATTTGGGCTACGTCATCCACTTATTCTTCATATGTAAATATTTTCATTTAAATTTCCATTTTAAAACAAAACAACAGTCAACCGAGCACACCATTGATTGCGGGTTTTCTTCGGATCATTCAAAATAGTTGACCGAAGGCGACAGAGCATATTATTATACCATTCTCCTTTATGCTTATCTTCTACATCTGTTGTATTTATAACTTAAATTTGCATGTATGCAATCCATAGAAATTAATACAGTTTCCTTCAGTTAAACCATATTTTATGATTATTCGATTATTCTTGTTGTATTCTTGTTAAATGTTGTCCCCCGAGGTTTCAGAAAGTAACAATCTCTGTAAATATTCCTAAAGTTATAAGTTTATCTAAGGTGATTTCAAGGTGTTTTAATTAAATGCATTGATTTTACATTTCACTTTGCATTTAATGTACATTTTCCCAATATGGTGGTCGTCACCAAAGTTTTGGCGGGAACCGCTGCTTAAAGCCTTCGATCGTGCCATATTTCATGGATCCCATGGTTACAAGCGGTCCTAGCTGTTTATTAGCCTGCATTGTCATTATTTTCACGAGGAATAGCTCACCCTTTCATAACGTCACATAGTTGACACATAGAAGCGCCATTTTCATTGGGCGTTTGAATTCATCAGATGGGGGCGTAGCCAGGAATTTTGAACTCATAACTCAAGAATGATGACAAACAAGGGTCACATGCCATGTGTCATGTAAAATAGACTAAAAACACGTGCTATACATTCAGATATTTGTAGAAAAAAAACAACCCAAAAACAAAAATAAATTTAAATTATGTTAAATATTAAAGACGAATTGATAAGTTGTCGACATCGGAGGGATTCGTGAGTTAGCTGGAACCAAGCAATAATGGCTTCAGGTGATAACCAATAGTGAATGAGCCCAGGTTCCACATTAATAAATCTCTGGCTAGTGTCGGTCTTCTTCCCCAAAGGTGATTGTGCGGAAAAAAAACTGCTTAATTTTCTAAAACATAGTTTCATATGATAATAAAACTAATTTAAAAACCTGTTCAAAAACATCATCGAACCCACCTAATTAGACATTGAATTTCATTTGGAGTTCATGATTGGAGAAAGAAAACAAGGGCAAGTACTTGAACACGAATTTGCTGCACCGGCGTAAATGTATACAACACAGACTGGACATGTTTAGTCAACAGAGGGCGCTAATTACTCGTTTATGTCGTTTCTGGCTGAAGACGCCGTCGCTAAAATGGACTTTTCCATGTCAAGGAGGCATGGTGGCAATTTTGCGGGCGATTTCTTTTATAGTCAAGTATTTACTCAACATTATGAACAATTTATTATTGTTACTTTGTTGGATTAGAAACTATCTCCTTAGATACAGCTGAACAGGTTGGAAGCAAAATCTTGAAATAATCGTATGAAATGTCTGGGTCTTAAATAACTGTGTCATGGTATAATTATTTGTTATGATAACTAGGTCACTAAGGGCAACTGTGGGCGGGGAAACAAGTAAATTTGTCTGGTCATATTAAAGTTGTATCGGTAAATTTACTAACACATTTTTGTCCCTCCCAACTCTGATGTCATTCGGCAAATTGGCTCCACCCCCCTTCCCCAAAGAAAATGTCTACGCTACGCCTCTGTGTGCATCCACCGGCAAACCTGCAATCAAGGCCATGGCAGAGGCCAATGGCACAATAAGCCCACTTCACTGACCATATTCCACTCACGACAGCATTATAGCCAACATCGCTATTTACCGTAAGTTTTAAACCAATATGTTTGATTCTTTAAATAGCTTGAATGAAATAATTGCGCTAGGGCCTAATTGATTTTCTTGTGAAAACAAGTTTTTCCTTTATAAAATTTTCATATACTTTGAGATGATGATTGTACGATACGATTCAGAGATCTCAGACGTTGATATGCTAGTTATTTGATGTTCTTTTGCAAATACAAAGTGTTATGGAAAGATATTTGGACAATTTCTTTAATTTTGTCCCAAAACTTAATTTTAAAGTTTGTTTTCATTTTTGCTCATTGTAAAATTGTGTCATCAGATACCATAGATGTTATATATGTCTGCCTTTATTGTACTTTTGGTTGTTTTTTTTTAAATTTAAATAGTAAATTTCATATAACAAATAAAATTACTTTTAAAAATAATTATTGAAAACACGGATGATAACAAACTTAAAACCCAACATTGAGTTTTAATCACCATCTAGTCACGAATTTGATGTATCGTAGACTGGTACAATGTAGATACCATGTCACGTGTTTACACTGGGAGTGGAAGCAAACAGTATGTATACAATCAAAGATAAATAATATTCGAGATGCACAGTGCTTTATGCTTTAGGGAAGGTACAACACTGGGAATGTTGACAAGTATACTGCTCTGTTTGATTCAATATAAACATAAAACAACCAATATGTGAAAGTTTGGGGGATCAGGTTGACGCAGTGGTATACTTTACTCGCCTTTTCACCTCCGTGGACACGGGTTCGAATTCCACTCAAACGAGAGGATTGGGTTTTCGGTCCCAACCTGATAACGTGGGTTTTCCAACAGAGTATTTGTCTGGGTTTTCCTCCCACATTTAAATCTTAACATTTCTTAATCGTCTTCTCAAGATCTTCATCACAGGCCTTATTCAGCTAAAGTGCTACTGACACTTTTGAGGAATCCTTTATTTCATAACCATAAAAAATACATATATAATATTAACATGAAATTTAGGAAACGTTTAGTTTTTTCCTTAAGTCAAATAAACAATTGATTTTTTTAAATAATCCAAATCAACCACAAGATTAGAAGTGGACCGCCATATAGGGATAGATGGCTCAGCTGGTAGAGCGCCGATTAACGTTAACCCGAATTTGTCTTTATGCAATCAAAAACAATGTATTTTCCTAAGAGACAACACCTCAGACACAATCATTTTTAGGAAGAAGTTGATACGCATCATCAGCTTTTACACCAGGTAAGTGTTAAATAAAAATGTTACTATTTGGTTGGTGATAACATGAGGATTTTAACATGATACTCACACAGGCAGCCGGGAATTTTTGAACAAGGGGCGTAATAGGGTACTGAACCATGAAATTGTCATCATTAACTCAAAAAGTGTATGATGCAAGACAGACGGGCCCCCCCCTCCCTGAAAAGCCTGCATGCAACGGTGGACTCATTTTGAAGTGGTGGTGGGGGTGCGTAGAAATCCCGTCGAATCCGACAGCAAGCCAGCGGTGCAAATTTTTCAGAACTCACATGGAGAGAGAGCGGATGTGCAGGGCCCGCTTAAGGGCTCAGAGAACTGTTCATTTAAAAGAGGATTTGTGAGGCATTATGAGCTATGAGCTGTTCAACGCATAAAATGTGACTTTTATTGAGTTCATTTTTGAAAACGATTTGTTAATATAATTTGTGTAACCAATAACGGATGGGTCCAATGTTTGACCGAAGACAAGACCATCTTGCGTTCTCTCCTTTGCATTCTTATCTTCTACCATTTGCAAGAATATAAACCATAATTTTACCAAGAAAGTAGAGAGCTTTTATTTCAACAATACTTGGTTCAAAGAACTCATCCTTTCCTATATTCACATTAACATTGTCATTTTGTAGACGTGACTCTGACTACAGTGTCAGTCAACAAATTCAGCTCCACACCCCAAAGATAATGCCCTTCCTACGCCCCTGATTGGGGTTTATCATATTTTTATAAATTAAAAAAATACCTTCAAATTATATAAATTTGATTTCCCTTTAATGTTTATTAATATAGTGTTTAGATATATGTGTGTTGTCAGTTGAGACTTTTATAGATACATCACCGGTAATTTTCCCGTTTCATAGGAACATTTTACTTCAGGACGGATAACAGGGTTTTCATCAAATTTAAAATAATGTCCCGAATCCTGAAATTGACTGTAAAACAAAATTTCTAAAAATTATTTTGTAAAATATTTCATTTCATAGTATTTGATTTCCTTTCTAAAGAAAAAATTAAAATTTCCGTTTAAACAACATTTATTCATTTCCGCCATTTTTTTATTTTTGATTTTTTGGTGCTGTAAATTAGTTATCTAATGAATGTATATTAATCATGTATCAATATGTTTTTTCTCAATTTATCCCGTTAATTTACCCTACGTTCGTATTTCAGACAAGAAAGTCCTTTTTTTGGTTCAGTTGGTTCAGTCAATAAAACAAAATAATTTGTGAAAAAATATTTTCCCTGTTTTTGTTATTTTCATCAAACATTGCGAAAAATTCCCCCAAAAAAAAAAAATAAATGAATAAATAAAAAACCCATTCTTGTGACGGCTTTTTGAAATTAAACCCTTTATTTGTTGTTCCACTTACCTTTTCTCAACTGCATTATTATTCAAATTAAAGCCCCCTACTTACATTTCATCCCCTTCCCCCTTCCCAAATTTTTCGTCAAAATCCATTTACATGTCTTTGTCTTCATTCATTTTCAACTTATATTTTAAGAATCATTTATTTAAAATAATTTACACTTTCATTAACATTAAAATTTTTATTTAGTGATTATTTTATTATTTCGTTAATTATTTTAATTATTTATGACATAGTTACGATTTTATTGAAAGTCCTTGACGACTTTTTTTATTTCACAATTGATAATGTTAAAGATTCAAAACTTTATTGTTTAAACAGTTATCTCCTAAGACTTATTCTTGTTTCATTTTCCTTTGTTTGCATTGTTTATGAATATTCAAAATGGGAACCCTAGTTTATCGCGCGAAATTAATTAATTACGGGTCCTTTTTTTCCTTTTTATTTGATACTTTTTGTTTTGTTAAATTTTTTAAAAAAGTTTTAAAATTTTGCCTTTTCCCATTGAAGGTTGATTTCCCAACTCATGTGATATAGTTTGTTTTTGTCTTTATTTGTGATATTTTGAAGCTGGGAAAATTGTGGCCCCTTTTCCCCAAAAAAATGATATTTCTTTTTTGTCCCTGGGTTTACACTAAAATTTAAAAAGCTTTAAAGGGACCAAAACCCAGTCTCTCTATTCCCCAACAGTTTAATTGGCGATAAACGGATATTCCCCAAAAAGGGTTTTCGTTCCATAATCCCAACAATGAATACATTTGGGTTTTCCAAAACAAAAAAATATCAACGAAAACTGATGTTTTAAATTTCATAGGCTTAAAGTTTCCCCAAAACCGAAAACAACTTTGGGAAAAAAGACTCAACAATAATTGTGGGTTTAATTTTCCTCCCTTTGCCCATACTTTTTAAACATCTTTAAGTACAAACTATAGAATTTTGAGTTGCAATACGAAATCACAAACAAAAGGGTCAACATCAAATAAATCAAACTAGCATATGAATGGAGGGCAAGATTTGGGTTATCAGTTTGAAGATTTACTATTTGTTTCAAATGAAATTGGGGAAAGGTTATCCACCAAATGTAAACAAATAAATATGTCTATATTGGCGTTGGGAATTCACTTTAAAAAATCCAAAAAAATGTTTTTTAAAGAGTTAAGGAAAAACTTAAAAGTGGGGAGAAAGGGTCGGATTTTGGGCTGTGATACCATATAAATCCATTCTCACCAGCCGGGCTGAAAAAACTGAAAAAAAAATAATAATAATAATAATAATAATAAAAATTTAAAATAATAATTGTATTTTTAAAAGCGCATATCCACCAACGAGTGTTTCTCAAGGGGATTTTATTATTACCCCGCCATAAGGCTCATAAATCATTCCAAACCATTTCAGCTCCCCGGGGTTAAGTCTGCTGCCATTCGCATATGGGCTAATCAACCCAACCTCCCCTCCATTTAACCCTGGGTGGAAGAATATTATGGTTAAGTTTTGTCAAGGGGACAAAGGGCACGCGGGGTTCGAACCCACATTCTGTTGCCCCGAACTTGGTCCGTAAGCTGCGCTCGACACACCCAATTCAGGTTATTATAACAAAATTTTTATTGGGTTTATAGTCTCAGGACAAATGGTGAAAGGATAAATTCGTCAGTGGAGGAACAACCAAGTATCATTTAAATTTAAATCCAAAATTTTTTTCCATTTAAAATCTTTTTTACCAGAACAAGTAAAGGTTTCTTCTCAATATTTTTTTCCAACTTATTTTCCCATATATGTTTCTGAACTTGTTTATTTTTTCGAACTCCAAACGGAAGTTCTGTTCAGATGGTGATTAGTTTCAAAAATTTGCTGTGTTTCTTATTGGGTTTACCCCAAAGGGAAAATCTTAAGCATCTTGGGGCTTGGCCCATCCCGGGGAGTATTTAATAATAAAGATATTTTTATATTGTTGTATATTGTTCTTTTTTAATTAAAAAATCGGAAGGGGTGCGTTGGGTTTGGGGGTAACTTCATTTAAGACCTTTCCCCTAATTTTACCCATCTCAACACGAGGTCCCAAAAAGGTTCTTCTTCTCCTCTGATATGATGTTTGTCACCTCCCTCACCTTCCCCCGTTTCCCCATGGGTTCTAGTGCCATGGTGCGCCCCCACAACGCCAGCAGGGCGGGTTACACCTGTTGTTTTCTCCTTCAAGTTGATGGTTTGAACCAGCCGGTTCTGGCATTCTTCAACGATGGCCAAACCAGACCAATTTTGAAAAACCAAAGGCCAAAACCGAAAGGAAATTAAAGATTTATTTTGATGGATAAAATTTGCCGCTTTTTTTGTACCCGTGCCCTTATTCTTTTAGTGTCAAAATTTGGGGGGGGTCCGGAATTATGAAATTTCCCTACCCCTAAAAACTTCAAAAAGATTCATTTTATAAACAGTAGTGATAATTTATTTTATGCCCACTTGGTCTTTTTGTGAAAATATGGATATAGGTGGTATAGGTTTAATTCAAAAAAGTTTTTAGAGCTGGTTCAACCGTATTTGTGGGTACAAAATGAAAACAAAAATGCAGGGAACCTACCCAAAAGTTTTTTGCTTTCAATTTTACATACCCAAATGTTTTTCTGATTTACACAATTTCTTCAAACGCAATAATGAAACCAAAGTTTCCCTATTTGTTTTTTTACCCCTTCTGTTCTCTTTTTTTTCAACGAAAACCCTGGCTGTACCTTCAAACAAGTTTTTTAGTCAAGGGGGCTTTTGACCAAAAAATTTTCGCTTTATAACTAATTTGTGTCTCGATGAGGGTTTTGTTTACCAATTACCAATAACTTTGGGGAACGGGTCAACTCAATTGTCATTCAAGGGGAAATTCATTTTAAAAAGGATTTTATTTGGCACGAAATTGGGATTCGGTACATGTAATGAATCTTTGATGTCCTCTCCATCGTTTTTTATAGTCGACTTGTTTCGGTCCCATGAGTGGTGCAATTACTTTTTCCTCAAGGGGAATGGTATAACACACTGCTGGTAACGAGAACGATATGGGTATTTGTAGAACCTTTTGACGGGGGTGCCTGTTCTGAAAAATATAGGTTATAGGGTTTCTGGTATCCCCCCCTTTTTTACAACTCATCCAATAGTAAACCGGGCCAAAATTCATATTGATGCAGATTTTGAAACATTCTGTCCTTTTAAACCTTTGGGTTTTTTTCATAATTATTTTTTTTAAATTATTTGGGGTGATGGGATGAGACTGATCCCCGTGATCTAAAAGGGTTCCTTTATTGTATATTTGGGCATTTGTGACCGCTTTGGAAAAAAGGAACAATGAAAATTTAAAAATTTAATTTCTTGGCTTTAAGGGGTTTTATTGTTGAAATTTTTCAAATTTTAATATTAAAAAATTAAAAAAATGATTTTTTTAGAGGTTGTTTTATTTCGTCATTTTTTTCCTTTGAAAGTTTTTTTTTAGATTTCAATTGTGTTAATTTATAAAATTATGATTACTGAAAATGGCATATCTACATTTTGATTTGATAAAGGAATTGTGTCCTCCCCACTCCTCGTGCAAAACAAGTTTGTGATTTTGTGACTCTCAGGGTTATATCAGTATAAGGTCCTCTTTTGTTTGAAAAATGCATCTGCGTCGTTTCAAAGTTTAATGAATAATGATCAAGGGTTTGACAACATGAGTGACATAGATGATGGCTTGCATTTTTCGGCATGGCTGGGAATATCGAAATTTGAAGGAATGTTTTTGGATGTTGTTGCTCTTCTTGACAAATTTGTCAGCAATAAAAAATTATTGGTCAGATGATGAACCAAGCGTCATTTGAGCTAGTAAAAACCATTCCAGCTAACGAACCAGTTTTGATGGTACCAGATTTCACCAAACCCTTTAAATTGTTCAGTAGATGCCAGTGATGTAGGTATTGGTTCTGTTTTCATACAAACATATGGTCAGTTTGTTATTTTTCTAGAAAATAAACTAAACATCAGCAAAATTACTCAACCATAAAAGGAGTGTCTTGCTAGCTGATTTTGTATTTCAAGCATTTTGAACTTGTTTTAGTGCTCCAACCAGATCGATAGTTGTTATACTGATCCGTTAGTTTTCATTCATAAAAACAATTTAAAAATAACCAAAAATCCGAACGAAGAGTTTGATAAAGAGATCGTTCATATGAAAGGTAAAGATAAGCGCTCTCTTGTTTAGTACATGTATTTGTGACGAGTTCAGTTTCTCCGCATAGTACAATCATGTAGATGATTGAATTATTATTATTATTTAATTAAATTTTAATTTATTGGTCATCATCAAAAAAGTCCATTTTAAGACAACTTTTTATTACAACAAGCCCATAGTCAATCTTTGTTTACATTGCTATAGCTGTGGAAACAAACCAAGATTCTTAAGACAACGTTTTAATTACAACAAGTTAGCTGTTTGCAAAAAGAAACACAACAACATTTATTATTGGCACATACGAAAAGGAACCCCATGGCATCTATTCGTCATCTATTTGAAATTTCCTAACGGTGAGAACTGTTAACAAAACACTACCTTTCGTATGTAAACAAGTATAACATTTGCTGGCCCATTTCGAGCTCCCGAAATGGGTCCTTCTTTTTCAAAACCGATGCAATAATTAACGAAAACCCAGTCAGTTCAACAAAATCAGTGACCTGAATTTTCCCTCGTTGCAATATTACTCATAGGCATATTATTTAAATTATCAACGGTTTAACCCTTTCATTACCAGCCAGTTATGGCAGTTCCCTTTTTTACCACAGTAATTAGGAGCCCAATGTCCGAGCACCAGTGGGTTTTACACAATTTCATTGAAGTGCGCCTCACACGGCAGGAATACACTTTTAATTTCTCATTTGTATGTAAAATGAGTATAAAAAAGGGAAGAAAACATTAAAAAGCTAAATATTTGATCAGTATTTACACTAAAGTAAAGTAATACATAATGGGTGATATTTCATGAAAAAAGGTACAGGTATAAGATTTTTTTCCATGTGAAAAACAATTTGGGATGAGTTTTTGGGGATTTTGTTTGGTTATCCTTGAAATGAACCATTTACTTGTATTCAGTGTAAACATCATAAAAATCTAACACCCACCCCAATTCAATGTTGGTTTGGACTATCTGCAGATTTTTAAGTGTAAACAAAACAATTAAATATTTGGATCATATTTACACTAAAGAAAAGTAATAAATGGGTGATATTTCATGCAAACATGTACAGGTATAAGATTTTTCCATGAAAACAACTTGGATGAGATTTTGGGATTTTGTGGTTATCTACTTGGAAATGAACCTTTTACTTGTATTCAGTGTAAATACATCACAATCCATGTTTCATTCACCACCCAATTCAATGTTGGTTTGGACTGTAATCTGCGGCTTGTCCGACCATTCCAACATTGAACGGGGAAATAGTATAGATTTACAATCAAGTGATGTGGTTTTTCTAAAGAAAGGAACTATGCACATAGGTTGGGAAATTGTTTACAGATCTCTTGTTTGTTTTCGCCTGCCTAATTTTCGGTTACTGCAAACAATGCATCGCGTTTCTTTCCATTGGGGTTTCCAGGATAGTGCTGTTGCCTGTCAACTCAATAGGAATATGGTATTCAACGACTTTTTTGGTTACGTTCCCAACCCAACAGCAAGCCCTGTACAATCCTATCAATAAAGGTTACTGACATTTTGTTCCCTGCTATGCTGGTGAATATTACTCTGCTATTGACAATACAAATATTCAGCATATGGAAAAAACTCTTTTCCACCATTTCAAGCTTCTTGTGTATGATTGTAGTACTGAAAACATTGGTTGGCAAGATCAGTTCCACCCATGTTTTTGTTGTAATCTTCAATACAATTGGCTTCATACATCACAAAATCACTTGTGCTTTATTACACCAATTTGTTTTTTGGAAAAACAGTGTTTTCATTAGTTAAAAGTGTTACAGATTTTTGTCTTCCAAACGATACACATTGCCCACCTTTCACCAAAAATGGGTCACTCCTTTCTTCATTTATGGTTTTTGGGTTTGCGGCCGGGGGTATTCCTGTAGGTGAAAACGAACAGTTCCACAACATCCGAATCCTAGTTTAGAATTTTAGCTACAAGAGCTGGGCTAGTATAGTAATTATCACAATATTCGTGTCCCTTATTCTAAGTCCATGGACCAGATCAATGACGACTTTTCCTGCAACTTTTTGGGTTTGGGATGGCAGTCTGATGACTAAAATCTGTCTGCATCTAAACAGTTTGGGTGTCGTCGCTCCTGTGTACAGTTTTCCAACACACGTGTAGCTGTTTGGACCCCGTTCAGGAGAAGCTTAATACCCCGTTGATATTTTTAGGCATGTACTGAAAAACTTAATCGTCCCTTAATTTCAAATACTCTCGTCTGGAGACAGATTCTGCGCAGGGTTATACAGGTTGAGAAACTTTGGGCGAGGACTTCTATCAAGGCCGAACTTTGGGAAAATTTGTCCGTTTGCAAGGCTCTGAGAATTTGGTTATTTGAGATGTGGAGGAACCGAAGAATTGAACTGAACCGATTTCGGACATGATCGACGGGTAGAATGGGATGCGAAGAACTTCAGATGTTGACCAGTACATCTTGTATTGAGAGGATTGTTTATGCCCATAGAATGGAAGTCCAAAATGCCATCATTTCTGGAATGTTGGTTGGTGCCAGGAGAATGTTGACCAGGATTTGATTCTATTGTTTGCTCGCATGCGATTAGTCTCATCGACGAGCATATCCACACGAGTTGCAAAATACAGCTTGAAGATCTCCACTGCCGACAGTGTGAAAGTCGCCGGTGGGAATTCCATTGAACTGCCCGTCCACACTCGTAATGGTCTCGTCGTTCCCAACCGGATCAAATCTAACTTTCCTGTCGTTCTTGATCTCGGTCGGGTGTCACCTGGTAGGTAGGCTCAACGAAAACAAAAGGAGGATTAATCTCGGTCCTTGTAAACATATCTCAATGCTGCATGTGCAAGGCCTAGGGGGTCATCGCAAAAATGAATAGTGCTGAGAAAAAATATAGATTCCATCCACTCTCCAAAACTCGTTATCGATAATTTTGTTTTAATGTGGATTGTGAATGTAATTCCCCAACTTCTTGCATAATACGACTTATGAGGGCCTTTCGAATACAAGGCTATTCTTTTTGGGAAACTTGAGACTAAGAAGAGGCATTTCAGCCTGTTAACGCTAAAAGCAGACCGGCATGGGTAAATGTTAAAATTTCTATGCTGCCTATATCTATAATCAACGTTTTTTCAATGAATACAAATATTACCCCAACAAACTACTAATAATTGCATTTTCACTTGACGTTTTGACCAGTCCAGGGGTGGGTTTGTCAATCCCTATTAAAGGGGTCCATTTTCTAAATTTACATTCTCAACTCCAACAGTTGTAACCTATTTACGCTATAGCCCTAGGAAAATAAGTGAATTACGTTAATTTGCATTGGGCAGTGTTATTAATATTAAGTTATTCATTTTTTCTGTGATTTTGGCCTACCCCTTCAAGTTCAACGTCGTCGTCGTCATCCGTTACTTCGTCATCTGATTCTGACCACTGTCTGCCAAATCTAGCCAAAATGCCATCATTTATGTCCGTTTCCCTCATGATTGCAACTAAATTCAACTGACCGTTGTGGAGCGGTGGACGTTAGCACCCAAAAACCCCAAGTGACGCATTTTTTTTCATAAACTTTATACACTTCATTCCTGTCAATAGAGGGCGCCAACCCCAAAACAACTAAAGCATTTTCAGGTGGTGATTTAGTCGCCGTGGTCGTCAGGGGATGCCGATTCGGCACCTTTAGAGCCACGGAAGGAAGTTCACAACAAAGGCTCTTTAGGCCCCTGGATCGAAAGGGGTTAAAGAAAGTTATGTACACTGCAGGCAAAACAAGACCATCCAATCTCCCGAACTCATTGTTAGACACCAACTGAGAGGCTGGAGTGTTTGCTGGGAAGATGATCCATTACAAGCAGCATCGAAGCTTCTTGCAGGTCATTCTATCACTAAAGAACATACAAAACATACGGCTCTTTTGAACCTTGCAAGCCACCCGGGTTTCTCAAGTATGATGTTTAAGATTCCGCCCTGTATACATAATAAAACCCTAAGATTTTAATTATTATACACTGAGGAACATTCTGTGTTACGCGTTACGTTTACTTTTTTTTCCTTTGGACTTTTGGAGTAGGCTGCATGTATGATTACACCTCTTCCTTTGACACACTGTCATTCTACCCCGGCCAACTGGCCTGCTGTCGAAGAGTTGTGCATCAGTATATCTGACTCCTGGGTTCCAGGGCCGATATTCATAAAACCCTGCTAACTTATCAGCCAACTAGGCCTTAGCAGCCAGCAAAACCGTAGTTTCTGCTCACGGTTACCAACTAATTTTGTATTCATAAAATTGCTAAGAATGTTGCTCAGCTAGTTGCCAGCTAGATATTTCTAGCAGGCAGCTAGGACGTTAGGCAGTTCACGAAACCACAAAATCGGAGAATGGCAATTTGATATTTCAATAGGGTATGGTGTTGTTTTGGGACTAGTAAGACTAAGATGGGTCAAATGACTTTTAAAAAGATGTTATCGCCTGTTTTTAACAGGTAATTTCGGATTGTTTCAATTTTCATTGGAACATTGATATTTTATTTATTTATTCATTTATTTATTATTATTTTGTAAGGAAAAACAAACACTTCACATGATAAGTGTCAGGGCTTGGCACAACAGTAAACAAATGCCAACATTAATTTAAGACGTGATCCGCCTTGAAATAATTTCCGTGCTTCTCACGATTATTTTTCGTACGTAACATGGTTCTATCCTTTCTTCGTTAAAAGCAATGTTCTGATGAACAAGAAAAGTGTTGAAAATTCCCGTGACAATAGTCAAAGCTACGGGCGATACGATCTTTAACTTCAGTATAACAGATTTTCCCAGCGACTGACAGATCACGAAAACCCCCCCTGGCAACAGGATCGAAAACATAAATTCAAAACTAGTTTAAATACGATTGCTGCGGCTATTTGACATCGTTGCTCAACACTAACGCTGAGCTCTGACAACGGGGACCTGATCTTCTTCCCACCATTGGTTCACAAGACAACAACAACGATGGAGTTTTGATGTTTGTATCGATGATGAAGATTTCCATGTGAACAGCGCCCCCTGCTCCTCTATCCCATTCATGAAGAAGTAGGCATTAACAAGACGGGCTTATAAAGATTGTCCCTTATGCTCACAGACTGATCACTGCGCTAGATGAAATCGTTCCGTCCAATTGAGAAATTGAGTCTGGAAACAGACATCCAAGCTAAACGAAAGCCTAATCCATGGCGAATTCTATACAATCGTCTACTGAACTAAAATATATTGCAGAATAATCAGTGGAATTGAGATGATAAATACATATATGATTTCAGTCAGTGGCATGACGCAGCCAATGAGGAGGGTCATCGAGGGTTGAACACCCCATGAGCCTGCTTTAATTGTTAATCAAAACATAAAACAAAATTTTATGTTTAAAGTTGCTTTAACGGGGTTTCGGCGGGGGGATAACCTCCGGTCATGAATGCAAAAATTCAGCACATCCCACCCCCAGACGTTCCAGATCCTCCATTTTGGTGAAAATAAAACACAATCCCCAACAACCTCTGACTCATAACGCGCCTGATTCTAGTCGAGGCTCACCACGGTGGAATCCCAATAGCACAAGCTAAAGCAGGGTCAGCTTGGTTCTATACAAATCAAAGATGAGAGGGATCGTAGACAGGCACACTGGGTCATTCAAATCATCGCGCACAATCGGCAGAACTCAACGCATAATAAGAGTGTGTCTGCCTCAGTTTTATATATCTTCTGGTGTTTGCAAGAGGGGAAAGGGCCCCCTTTTCAACATCTTTTCGACCTTTCCAAAAAA
>CM055817.1:40680796-40825776 GCA_029582265.1 Zoroaster sp. YZ-2022 | reverse complement strand
CAAATCTTAAAGACATCTTCCTTGGGGGCCCAGATACTGCAGACAGTTGGTCCCCTTGAGGCTGGATGATGGGATGTCCTTGCTACAAACTTCCTTTCCTGACCTCGCTTCCTAGAAATAAAATCAAGATTATGTATACACAAATTACCAACAATTTGTATAGAACATGTAGCTGCATTTCCCTTTTCTTAATTCTTTCATAGATTTTTTAAAATACCACAGTGAGCATGCTCAAGCCATTTTGCATAATGCATGCTGTGTCTAGCTCTAACTGACCTCACAGATATTATTTTATCCATGTTACAACCATACTCAGCAAATGGTTTTAGCTCAACTGTTGTAGATTGGTAGATTAAGGGCAAATATAAATCGCGAGCTAGACCAGATGCAATGCTCCACCTATATTTTTAGATGCTTCCCGAATTAGGCCGAATTTGACTCTAGTCTGACTCTGGTCCAATTGACTAGGTCAAGTAGGCTTACCTGGGTCAGCCTCAAGTGTTCTGCTCGTGAAGCTGGTCACTTGAGGCAGAACCAATCGTGTTTATGACTGACGGAATATTCTTACTGTTTTATCTCAGGAAGCTGCTCAAACTCACCCTGTACATAGAGAAATTGTATTTGATGGAGAGTCTTGAATAGTGCTATGAGGTTGAGAGAGGACCATTTCAAATGTAGGCCTTCGTTCTACTAAATTTTTGAATTGTAACATTTTTTGTGAAACTTACTTGATATGAAACCTAACCCCCAAGACATTTTTGACTAAACCATCCAAATCCATAAAATGTATCAACATGCGAAATAAAGGTACCCGTTTCTTTTTGGAATCAGTACAGCAGCAAATGTAAAGCATCCTGAGCTTGGCTGTAACAAGTCCTGAATCCATCAAAATCAGTCAAAACCAAGTATTTTTGGAGGATTTGGGGTAGTTAGAGGTTTGTAGGAGAAAGGACAATGATAAATTTGTCCATGATGAAGGAGTGAGTTTTTTTTTTTTGTTAGGGGAAAAAAAAAATTAAATTAAAATAAAAATTAAAATTAAAATTAAAAGTAAAATAAAATAAAAATCACTGTAGTTACTGCATTGACGAAGATTATACCATGTTTATCCTTCTGTGTCGTCAAGGGTCAAAATCAGCCCGTTTTGACGATTGACCCAAATATTTTATTTTTGACTGGTTTTACTGTCATTTTGGCCAGTACCCTGAACAATACAACACAATGCTTTACGGGTAGAATATAAATATCTGACCGCCACTTTTCTCATTTCAATATAACCAATAATGTAATCTTACGTGCCTAATAAGGTGGAGAACATATGGATGATGATGGACATATACTTTAAATTATTCCAGGATATTTCATGAAAAAAATCAGGCATTTTTGGTATACGATGACTTCCACAGTCATATCAGTCTGATCTTATCCAACTCCCCGTTAGTGACCAACACGGTCATTGTACATGCATGATGGCAACTATAATAGGATCCTTCTATTTTCTGAAGGGAGGATTTTTTATAAGTGGTTGCAAAAATTCAAAAACCTTTAAAGAAGTGGCGGTCAGATATGACATTCTTTCCATTGCTTTTACCAGTCAAAACAGTTGACTCATCTTGACCTGTAAATGTGTTTACTACGTAAGGTTTGACAGTGTTCAACTTTTAAGTGCATTAGATATACCTTGCTTAGTATATCAACATTTGACTGATTTTGACCCTTGTAGTCACAGAAGGGTTAGTTAATTAGTAATTATGTCTTATTCATTACCAAAGAACGTATTTATCTACCTAGACAGTGGTTTGTTTAATGATATAATTATGTGTTAAGGACATTATTTATATCTTAGCTGCAGTTCGGCCCTTCATGGCAAAACAGCCCAACTCGAAAATTTTGATTTTTGAGATAAGATCATTTTGGGTAAATTGAGGGCGCTCTCTTTTCATTTGTGAAAGTTTCAAAAGGCGTACGATGGATTGTTTTGAAGATAGCATATCCTATCTCACATTCTTTGCACACGTTCACTCTGGTTTTGGCATGGCGAAAACATATGCCTGTATCTCTAACTTCTAGAGTCATTCACAGTTTCTTGTTTTTGCTTGGTAAAACATTGTAAGTCAAGATAGACTACTTGCCTTCCAAATTGATTATAACCTAATGTTAGGTGTTTAGGGTAAAACAACAACTTGAAGATAGTGACTGTTTTGCGAAAAATATCTAAGTTTGAGAAACGTCTAACTTTGAATTAAGTCATGCATACTTTATTTTTATTTGGTAAAACATACTAAGTCTAAGATACATAGATCTGCCTTTCAAATGAGTTCAAAACATATATAATGTTGAGTGTTGTATGGCAAAAACAAGTTTACTTTTAAGATAGGCTGTTTGCCATAAAAAAACCTTAAAAGATTAAAGACATGGAGAGGAAACTGTGGAACGCTACAGCTGCCTTCGGTTGCCCATATCTCTTCATTCGGCTGATTCACCATTTTCATTCAGCCGGAATTCCACCATTTCATTCTGCTATCACACCATTTCATTCAGCTACTCATCATTTCATTCAGCTAGTCTTCATTTCGTTCCTTCTTTTCGTCATTTCATTTGGCTAATCGTCATTTCATTTCAATATTAGAATGCTAAAATAAAATCTTCTATCACAAAATGCACATCACTACGACATGGGTATTGCTGAAGAACCTGATGCAGTTCCAACAAAAGTTGTAGATCAACCTCCACCCGACAAAAAGATGGCAGCATGCTGCTATTGTCTTGATATAGACCTACCACTTCTTGGACAAGTAGCACCGAAGAGAGGATAGCCAAAAAGGTAATGTAATCATCTTTTATTTATCATAGGTATACACTTTTTTATTTTAATGTTACAGCTATTTGCTTTAATTGTAATTAAATAATACTCAAGACAAAATACAAAATAAAATCTTCATCTATCACCAATGGTAGGTATTGCTGAACAACCTGAGGAAGTTCCACTAGATGCTGTAGATCCATAGCCTCACCCCAATCCAGAGGCTCTGCAAGAGAGGGTTAGAATAAATCTAAAGGTGGGGTTGAATAATCCTTTTTATAGCCGGATGTTATACAATTTAAAGAAGTTGAATTTTAAGGATATTCATATATTCACATTTTGATTACTGTGGACACATAAAGATATTAACCGAATTGAATGCCCCTGTTGCTACAAATTCACTCCTTCCACAAAACCCACAAATTATTTAGTAATTCTTATTTGACCATTAGTGATATAAATGAATCAATCTGAATTACTAACCAATTTGTTTAACACTTTTTTCTTTTCAGAGAAAACATTTATTTCTTCTTTGCTGTATATATTTTAAAATATAGATAAAAATTGCTGCAGATCGGTTGAACAAAAAGAAAACCGGAGACCAGGAGACCAGAACCCTGTAGCTTACTTCTCCATGTACTGAGAAATGCAGGAGAAAGTGTTGAGGAAAAGTTTTCAAGGAACTGGGAGACAAAATGTTCATGTTCAAAACTTTTTGGGACAGGTTTGACTACTGACCCTGGGCAGACGTGACTGGCTCGTGCTGCGTGGATAAGAAGAAAAGAAGGAGGGTCCTTCAACGCACACAAACCAGCAGGGTCGCGCACAGAGATATGTACTACTCTAAAGTTTGGGCAGTTCGGATCAACACCCAGTGTAAAATGTTTTTTCTTGCACACGATCCGGGTATCATAGGCGACCAGGGTTGTTAAGTCTGCTCTGAAAAATGTCAGGAAGGATAGGATAAGTGTTGTAGGCGGTGCGCACAGCATGGCGACAGGCGATGGTCAAACATAACCACAGAGAACAAATTTGGTGAGAAATTTACCTGCAAACATGTAATAGATCATATTGAATCCTTTTCGACCTGCAGGTCTCGACCTGGAAGCGGGACCATGCTCCCAACAGGAGGTACCTTCCATCCGACCTATCAATATGTTCAATGCATCAGGTCTTCAATGAAAGTCAACAGGCATCACCTGGCCCAAGACCAATCTTCCTTCCAATACTACTACCAAAGGTATTCCCAGCTCTATAGATATTTCATTCTCGTCTCCTGAAAATGACCTGTAAAAACATGCTTTCCTCATCCACGAACAAGAAGCGCGCATCCACCACTGCAAGCATCGGCTTGGATGGCCTCCCCATAACTGCAGTAACTGCCACGCTTGTTCTGTGATATGTTGAACACAAAACCCAGAGCTGCCCAACCAAGGGCAGCTCTCAATCTGAACACAAGACCCGGATGAAGAATGATGACCAAGTCCTTACTTAACAACTGTAGACATGCAAAAGACAATTTGCATGCAAATTACCACCAAGGACTATTATTTCAGCCAAAACTTGTGCTTTTTCAACGAGACTTTCGCTTCACCACCTGGCAAAGATGCACCAGCAGTGGCTGTTCTGTGGCCGAGGGGAGAAGCCGGGAGGAAAGCCCTACAATGTTGCAAAATTGCATGTTACGGCTTTTCTTGGTTCAACAGAGATATCCAGGGGTAATCACCTCTTTGCTGATAACTGCAGTGCCGGCAAAAACTGGACACGCTTTTTTTTCCAGCATTTCTCCTCGCATGGTGTAACAATCCCTTCCATTGGCATCACCTGTATATCTCTAGTACTTAGGGAACCTGGCCATACATTTCATGGCGGCAGATAGTGTACACGGGTCCATCACCACCAAGTTGAAAACAGAGCAGAAGATTTTTGCATGAGTTTCCAAGACTATATCAGAGAGCTCATAGAAAAAGTACGCAAAGCAGCTAAAGTGTACAACTATCGATCACAAACAGATGTTCTATTTGAACACCCAGGCCAGAAGAAGACATCAGTACTTCTCAAGGATATCAAGGTCGATGCAGTTTAGGCGTGAGCTCCATACAAATGTTCTACAGACATCTCATAATCAGGAGAAGGCTTCTTCCCATGAGCTAGGATTCCTAAAGAAGGTTTCTGCACATGAATTGACAGTGAAAATGGAGAATGGGTGAAGACCCCGCTAGCATCAGTTCCAGTGATGGAGAGACCTAGGGGGCATATCTGCTTTCTGCTTTGAGAAAAACTGGACTTGATGACACTTTAGCATGATCCCACGCTACAAGGGCAGCTTTCTTTGAACCAACTACTGATAAATGAAGCAAATCAGAGGACTTGAAAACTGTTGAAGACGTATTAACAGACTTACAATTTCGTGCAGTGGCGTCAGCAATTTCCAGTGTGTACTTCCCTGAATACAATCGCGAGCTATATGGGAAAGACCTCGGTGAAAAAGTAGGAGGAGAAAAGTAGAAATACTTGAATGCTTACGATTGCTACTTTGACTTTTGGCAAAAGAACCTTGTTACTTGCAATACGGAGCCTTCTCTACCAAAACAGTAGGAATATGTTTGACACAATCTTTATTTAGTGCTTTAAAAAGAAATAATTATTTTCAAATTTGTTTTATCTAGAAATTAAAGTATTCTTAAGTTAGAGAAGCTTTAAAATTGAAGTTTTTTGCCAGAAACCGTTTAAATGTACACGCCTCATAGAAGTGTAGTCTACACTAACCAAGCTTGCTTTGGAATACACTCTTCATATTCATTTTCAAATCAATTCGCACATTTTAAGTGTCATTAGCCTTCTTGAGACACAATGGAAGGGCACGAGATTTGGTTTTGATTAAATTTATGTAAAAGGGTTTGGCCAGACCAAATAGCTCCCCTCAAACTGTAATCACGTATCTCATGAAGGTACAGTCCTCTTCCTGTCCCACTATTTTCTGAGCTTTAATATCGTTGCTGTAAAAAAAGTTACGGCTGTTCAGTAAACATTGTAATACAACATGCACAATTCAAACCCTCACACACAGTTTATCTTACAGAAGAATTGTCTTTTTATGGACTGTGATTGATTATTGACTTGTAATTAATTGTCCCAACTTTAAGAAATGTGTAAAATTTAACACGAAAACTTACGATAGTTACCCATTTTCCCCCAGCTGTATGATGATGTAGTATGAATTTATAAAAACGGTTGTGAAGCATGTCAACAGAGATGAATATAAGGGTCCTGTGTGAGAAATCCTTTTGACGTTGAAGTTTTATATGTTGTTTGTTACATTGTGATGTTTATTTCACAAAATTGTGCATCATCAATCGACATCCCAATCATCACCACCGTCACTGTCACCATCTTATGTCATCGCCTACCACCACCAACATCCCCATCAACATCCCCATCACCACCATCGTCTACATCTTTGTTGATTTGTTTTTCAAATTGTATTTTCATAAAATTTGATATGGGTCCCGTAACTGACTATTTCCGTTGTTTGTCAGGTTTGACAATATGGTTGTAGGAATAGTTGACCTTTTGTTTACAGGTAGCCTATTTTGGTCCTTAAAAGGGGAAGCCATATGTTGAAGAGACGGGATATTTTTCCAGATCCTTGGTAGCTTAATACAATAGCTATTTTATAGCTTTCATGCCTCATCAATTGCGGGCAATCAATTTGCAAATGCTATGGTTCAATAAGGAAGTTAGAACCGGATTGTCTCCTATCTTATTTTTGGATTAATTGATAGGTAAAACTTGTAGCTTTGCATGGTGAGGATGATAAGGTCATTTTTGTAAGGAGTGGGTTCCTTCATTGTTGTGTTTATGTGATTTTGTTCCTCTAATAAAGAGAGAAACCCATGAATCATTAAGTGTTTTCATCTGGTTTTCAAAAAAAAGCCAGAATGTGATTTAACTCTAGCAAAACCCTAAACTTGGACCCAATTTTCAAAAAGTGACCTCCCCAAATTTATTGTAAAACCCAATGTTGCCAACAACATTTCCAGGATTTTCTTTTTCCATCAAAATGAAAATATGCTCTATGGTAACATGGAAATCTCAAACTGACATACTGGGGTCCACTGGGAGGTAAAGTTAGTTTCTCCCGAGATGTTTGAGCCTTTCTGAATGCAACAAATGGTTGTTTGAAATATTTCTACAGAGTATATTTGGTTTTGTTGTAACATCAGTGGCCAATGTTTGTTTCCTGCTTGTTTCACATCTTTTGTGGTTTACAGAACGGATTATAGTCGTTGTTTTGTTTGCATCTTTTGGTAATTTGTGAATCAGTTTTGGCTAGTTAGCCAGATGACACTTGCTATGTGTTACGTTGTTTATCTCAGCTAATTTTTGTGAAGTATGTTGACGTATTTCTAGCGAAATCTTCCTCATTGTTGGTGTTTCCAGCATATCATAGCATGAGTTTCTCAGTAGATTAAATCGCTTTGAACGCACATAGAGAATTAGGTGTGATGGGGTTCTGTTGAGAAACTGGGTACATGTGTATGTTTCCGTAGGGTTTTTGAGTGTACACTTTGTGTCCTATAGTATGCCACCATGTTTTGGATATAATCCAGCCTGTTGTACTATTTTATTTTCGAAGATCGTATAATGTTATGTCACAAAATTTCCGGACTGGCTGTTTAAGCTAATTGCACACAACCGATTTTAATTTCTGTTGAGTATTAGCTTCCAAGAAATTTGCGGATGTATTGTTGATAAACTATGGATAGTTGGTTTGGTCGATGGCATTGCATACACAGTTTATTGCCTCAGTTTGATTGCGGATATTGTGTACATTTTAACAACTGTTATCAATACTTGTGATATTAAAGACACATTTTGTGGAAATGTTATTCCTTTGAGTTTATTATTAAATTAGTATTATTATTATTAATCATTTCTGTGTAATGAAACCCAAGGGATGCCTCCAGAAAAGCGCACTTAAGCACCTGTAAGCTCGAAAGCCGCTTTGGAAAACCTGTAAGCAAGGGCGCTTGCAATGTGAACCAGAAACACCGGGGTAAACCCCCTTACACTTCCACGATAAAGTGTTCTGGGTTCTTTTACGTGCATTACTTACCATCTCTAGTACACAGGACCTACGCGGCAACGTCCCATCCGAAGGACGAAGCAATTATGGTTTAAAGTATCTTGCTCAAGGAGGACACAAGATGTCACGACCGGGGCTCGGAACCCACACCCTGCTGCTGGCAACACCAGAACTTGAGTTCAGTGCGCTGAGTTTCCTCAGTATATCTGCTGTTTGCGGACATATGCGGAACATATGCGGTTTACTACCAGGGAAGTGAGAAATGATCTTCCAACAAAGGGTGTGCCTGTTGGTGGGGTTTTGTAATTCTCGGTAGAAAGTACTGTTGGGGAATGTATGACATGCCTGGGACCTCGGATCGAGATATACCTGAGTGTATTTGTCGAGAGTGTATTTGTTTCGCATTTTGGTTTTGGACATTGTGAATTAAAAGGATGGTTTCTTGTGTAATATCTTGATCGAGACTCGGTGTATTGCTCTGATTCAAAGATGTTTGTAATAATCCAACCTGTAGGTAGTCGGGCAGTTCACATAATGCAGTGCCTCTCCCTTTATCGTATGATTTGATCACGATTTAAGGGTTGTTCCTCAGATATTTGAGGGCTGATAGTTCAGGGGTTTTTTCATGTTCTTTTCCGAGTTCTCAGACGAGTCTTGAAACAGAGTTTATTTTGTTATTGGCTTCCAAATGGTTTCAAGTGTTTCACTCTGTGGAGTTTTTGGATTCCAAGTGGATGGTGGTTTGAACAGATGAGTTTTGGAAGGTTTGTTATGTATCAGGAATTCAATTCTTATACGTCAATTTCACTCAAGAGTTGAACGGGTTGGTTTAGCAGGAGTTGGAACAAGTTTTAAAACCCTTTTACCCAGAGCATTTTTTTTTTCAATTTGAGATAGTTTTGCTTTGGAAAGGTTTGGCGATGAATTGATTCACTTTGTTCTACTAGTGTAGTATTGAACTATTTGTTCTATAGATTGTAGTCAGTAGAGCTATTTGTTCTAGTAGTCAGTAGACTATTTTTTGTATTCTTTGGTTTAGTCGAGCGTTCAGGTGAAAATTGTTTCATTTTCTGTTTTGATTGTGAACGTTTTGCTCTTTTCGTAAAATTTCCGTTATGCCATAGTTGGTAGATAATTTAGTTATAAATAACATATACTTATATATTTGTATTACATATTATTAATAAGATAGTTGGGTTGTCAAGTGGCACTTGTGTAACCAGTGGTCATGATTTGTGTTCCTTTTTTATATATGTATATATATGTATATATTTCATAACAAAACAACATGTGCTTAAAGGTACAGTCTTACCTTGGTTGTTTGGTTAATCCTTGTTGCAAATATAAAAAATCCACTATACATGTATGCTAATCTGTCAATGGTTTTAAATGTAATATTCATTTACAATTATTTTAATAACTCATGATCAATTAGCTTGATAGCCCCTGTTGACTGAAACGATACAAAAGTATCTCTAATGTGCCTTTAAAATGGTGACAAAAATTTGAATTTTCAAATACCTGCAACACCTTTAATATCATATGAGAAGAATTTCATAGTATTACCAGAGTTAATAAATGTAGAAAATGAGCTCCATATCAGTTTCGTAATATTTTGACCTTTCCATGCATACAGTGCACATAATATGCTAAATATGGCGTATTTAAAATTCAATATGGCCGCCATAGAAGACTTATAAAATGGCATCAAACCCAGCTTTGTATTTGTGTTATTATGACATATTATATAGGAGATCTGAGAGTTTCAAAGATTGTACCCAAAAATGCGTATGGACTCCACAAGCTTCACAGACTAAAATTTTAATAAAAGAGATTTAAGAATTTTTCTTGCAAATTAGACACTTATTGTGATGAAATTTTCACGGGTTAGTTTTAAAATTATTTCTTGAATACCAGAGGGTTGAAGTGAAAGGTACATTCCAAATACCAATGTTGGACCTTCACTTTTATTACGATAATGTCTTTGTGTTAAATCCTTGTCCAAGAAGGCTATAAATCAGTTATTGTATTATGCAGACCCAGGGCTATCATCCATGTTATTTAGAAGCAGATTGGAGACTTTTTTCGAGGTCAAAAAAAACAAAAAAGTGCCTAAATTTTTTTTTTCAAATGCCTAATACTTGCTGGAGAAGACGTAATAGAGTGCAGGGGTCTCAATTTAGTACTTTTGAATCAATTTATTATTTTTTATGCCTAAAACTTGCTGGGTTAACATTTGTTAACTTCCTCTGCAGAGTCTGTTAAACTTGATTCATACCTCTTATATGTGATTCTTATATTCAGATGGTGAGAGTTAATTCCACAGCCACCATCAGCTACGGACCTACCAGCTTTTAATTCCATTCTACCCCCAGCAGCAATTACTCAAGTCATACTCATAGCAAACACACAGAAGGTAGAGTAATATGAGAAATGCTTGCAGTACAGTGTAGAAGTGGCTGTTTCAGCGGGAGGGAGGTACAGCATATTGGTAAATATCAGGTTATCGTTAACCCTCCTACTGTATAGCGCTGAACTTTAGTGGCAAGTAGCTATAGTGGTGATGACTCATTCAACTGACTGTGTGTTGACTGTGTGCACACTGGGGCATCTTTGATTGGTTTTCATAACTCATTTTTACCACCCTGATAAGGGTGATAAGGATTATATTACCGTTGCTGCTGCATAAATGAGACAGTAATTTTCAGTCAAAAGTATTCATCTTAAACTAGAACACCTATTCCATGCCCACAACCCCGAGAAGTCTGTTTCTGATCGTGACGATACTGTCCTTTTAAGGTGAATCCAAAATCTGTTGAGATAAACTCATTTGGAATTTCTTTTGCTTTTGATCCACAGGAGAAAGTTCGACTCAAATGCCAAAGATTCAGTATACAATCAACGATCAAGCTTGATTACTGATGTTGGCGAGGTAGATAAATTCACTGTTTAACAGTTATCCTATATCTATTAACAAAAATCTGTTAATATATGAAAAATATCACCCCTATAACACGCTTGCACATACTATTATTGGTATGTATAATTTGCATTAAAATAGAATAAAATGCTCTGTATCAAATATGCTAGAATTTATACTTCTGACTCAAAGTTGAAGGTGAATTTTTTATATCCCTTAAAGTTATGACTTGAAAAACATACGAACATTTGTGGTTATATGCAGGGTGCAGCATTGGAAATGTTGGCAAAACCGTTTCATTCTCCATAATTATTTGCTTAATTTCTTTGAAACAAGATATACAATAACCAATCAATAATTAAGTTTCAGCTCAATGTAGAATCTACGCGTCATGTAAAGTGTGAAAAAGCATCTCACTAACTTTGACAGAATACCACTTGGAGCAGAAAAAGTTTCAATCTAGCAAATTTATGTAATTTGCATACATACATTTTTCCTCTAACCAATAATGAATAATTTGTCAGGTTGATTGTCACCTTTACCAACTTCACATCAGTTAGCTTTCAGATAATTAAGTAGTTTATCTTCCAACCAGGTATCATTACTAACGTGTAATAATTTTAAAAGTAAGACTTTTAAATGTAAAGTAAGACTTGTAACTTTGCATGGTGAAAAAAGGATAAGTAAAGGCTAAAGTTTACGGTCAGTATTCTCCTGAAGTCGTCCAGGAGAATCAGGAGCATACTGATCAGAAAGCATTGAGTTGTAACCAGTCAGTTTTTTTCAGAACTATTTACTACTCAAAAGAGAATGTCTACATGGTGTCACCACCAAACACTCTTTACTTATTATTTAAATGATCATGTGGTCTCAATTAGCCAGCAAAATCCCAGTTAACCAGTCAGATTTATTGAGTAGCTTGCATGTGCGTAAAATACCTGCATTAAGCCCTATAAGCTTATTAAGCATACTTCTCTCTGGCTTTGTCAGACATTTTTCATTGGGGAAGTCGGGTCAAAAACTAATTGGGCTACTTGTTTTCAAGGAAAATTGTGAATTTTCTTACACCAAAGGTTATTTGTTTTGAATTAATAACAGTTGTGAAATACATGTATGGTTTTTATTTCCAAACTTTCCGAATAATACCAAAATTTGGCGAATGTGGAATGGGAAAAGGCAACACATGTGAATCGCCCTATTCTGGAAGTTTCAAGTGATTTTAGTCATGATGGGTGTGTTAAACATACTCCCCATGAAACCTCTCGTGGCAGCAGATGCCAGTCGGAAAACTGAAAATACTGAAAAACTGAAAAAGAAAATACGTTACTTGCCATAAAAAAAGGATACCTACCAAACTCCATGCATAGTATGTGATATTTTTTATCGTTAACTTGTTTAAAAATTATGCTTAGCAATAAGATTGCTGAGCAAGAATTTACCTATAATTTTCTTTTGATAATTTGCTTATTCAGCTTTAACCTAACCCTGCCAGACGCGGCAGAGTGCATCAGCTGAAAAAGTCTGATGCGCTTTTGATGGATTCAGCTGTCAACACCAGTGCATAAGCAGCCAAGCCTGTTTCTATTGAGAGCGGTCCCATTAAACAATGCCAGAGTTGTATTCTGCTGCGTTTGGTGACCGCAGACTCTGGGGCAGTTCGGCCTTGAGATTTGTTAACAGATGGATCTTGTTGCCAGCAGCCAAGTCACTTTGATAAACGATGCACTCTGTTGCGTCGGCGGGGTTTCTGGCAAAATACCCTGGAGGTTAGGGTTAATCCCTGATATATGTTACTTAAAACTTAGTAAGCCTACATTTAAATAAAATAGTTTCTTAGATTTTTAACAACTTATTTTTTAACTCCCTTGTTTGACGAGGACTTCTAATAAGGGTAACTCAGCCCAATTAGAAAGGTATAAGTATGGGGAAGTTAAGTAAGACTAATTGCGGTGACACCATGTGAAATTCTCTATTGAGTAGTAATTAGTTCTGGAAAGAACTGGAGGTTATATCTCGACGTTTCGATCAGTATGCTCTGATCGTCCTCAGGAGAACGGGGAAAGTTAATTTATGGAGTTAATTAATACCAAAACATTATAAAATCAATTAAATGTAAAATGTATAATGTTTGTATTAGCTTGATCATATTGAAACTCTAAAACGCACTATTAATGAACAGCAGCTTATGATGGAGGGCATTTGTTTTGATGATTTTTGTAATATATTCAGTATGCTATAACAACATAATAATAAACATATGGTGAAATCAAATATGATTTTAGCTCCTATTTTGTTTTGGCATTTGAACTATGAATCACTTCATCACATCACCACTGTTGTGAACAATTTTGTGACCTTGTTCGTAAAACAGCACTCCCTAGCAATTATTTTAAAAAAAAAAAAGGCTAATTTCAGATGGAATGGTCAAAATGTTTGGTTTGCTGAATCAAAGTATCCAAATTAATTGTTTGAGTGGGGGTGCTAGGGGTTGATGATGCCATTATGATTATGATACAGAATGTTTTCTTGTTGGTAGCCACTGCACAGAGAGCCTAGTCTAGTACCCAAACAGACATTGTTATACTCACTGTGGAACGGGTCAAGCACCACATTTGACATGAGCCTCACTATGACCCTCATGGAATTGTGTATACAGAACCAAGATGGCCGACATTTGATAAAGTATTTTTGGTCATTTTGTTGAAACCTAAAACTCTTTCATCACCCTGTTCTCCTCTAAAAACCTATGAATGACTCATGCATTACCCTTATCCAAGACTGTACATACTTTGATTTGCAGAGTGAAGTTTTCTTTGTTTCTTTTACTGCATTAACCCTCCTATAGGTTTAACACTCAAAGACACTCAAAATTTGTATGTCTCTCTTAACCCATTGACTTTGTGCAGTGCACTCAAGGAGGTCAAACCAAAACCAAGTACAGTGTACATACACAGCTCTGTGTGACTCTGTGGCTTGACCTATTGGCAATGCAATCAAAAATACTCAAGTGAGTGTCTGTGGGTGCCGTGCTGACTGGGCCAAGGGTTTAAACTATTAGGTTACTTTAATTTCTCTTTTCTACGAAGCAGTGTTAGTTATTTTTGAGACAACTTTAACATTTATTTTACAGTTTAAAATTAACCATATCTTAATCAAGATCATTCTCAAATGGTATAACATTATCAAAATCATAACTGTAATAAAAATGTAAGCAATTCATGTGCAATCACAGTTATCTTTTGACATCTTTTCTGAATGTTTATTTCAGTTTCTTAATTACCTTAGAAAGGAAATGCGTGTACAATAAACTGTCAAAACAGAACCTTCATAAAATTGCACATTAACCCTAACCATGTTTTCTTCCTCCATGCCCTAACCACCCTGAATCCATCAAAATCCATCCCCCTGTATTGGAAGATTTTGGCGGATTCAGGATACCTCCACATTGAGCATGTGGCGGATTTTGATGGATTCAGGATTTCAATGGTTTTAACTGCTTGGTCATGTTGGTTGATGGATTATAGTTACATGTACTGTATATGTTAGATTTTGATGGATTCTTAAGCAACATACTATACAAATTTTCATGTGAGCATGGTATCCTGAATCACCAAAATCCAAAAAAATTTTTAGTGGTGGATTTGGCGGATTCAGGATAATCCAATATCTACACTGGCGGATTCTGATGGATTCAGGACACCAGCATTTTGTGTGTGACAAAATTGGTGGATTTTGGTGGATTCAGGATACTTTCTAGTAAAAATACCCAAAGGGGTTAATACCATGAACGACACAATATTCTGTAACTCCCAACATGTTTATTTATTCCTTGTTTCATTTAAACGAAATGTACAACATTGGTATTGGAAATATATGTGTTTATCTAACCCTCTGGGTTTCAAGAAATCATACAACTAACTTGTGAAAACTTTCATTGGGTCCCCATGTTTTCAGAAAGAAAAAAAAGAAAAGAAAAAAAACCACGTCAATTGTGTTTTTACTCAAAGATAAATACACTTCAGACAATACTTTCTCAGGGTGCTTGATGGGAGAACCATACTCACATCAAGTAAATCTTTTAAATAATTCATCCATTTTAAAAATTTGATAATTACCAATGTTGTACCTTCCCTTTAAACCCCCTGAAGACTACATATTTGTAAAAAAATATATAATTGTGTACATCTATTAAGATCAAGTACAATGGTAATAAACCAACTTGTGAAATATTCAGTTATGTGGGTTGAAATATTAAGAAGATGCTTCAAGCAGGTGTTGATAATCGACCCATTTCCATGTTAGAAAGGTAATGTCATAATTGAACTAAATAATACACATCTTATTATCTGAACTGGTAAAATATTGTAAGTATTTTATTTGACCCCTTAGGTCTTGCATTCACAAAAGCCTCACTGGGGTAAAACAAAATGTCTTTCATTTTAATTTAAAAAAAATTCTGTCGCCTTTGCAATGGACAAAATCATCTCAGTATTGGCCAAAAATTATGTCAATCACACTAGCGCTGTCGTATAAGTAAAAGTAAGCTGTCGTAAAAGTAAACATAAGATTGGCCATCTCTAATTATAGCCCCATCTTTCTGGCCTATATGACAATTGTAACTATGTCGGTCAGGTGCTTGGCTTTTATACAGATGGCTTGACCGAGATTTCCAGCAAGGATAAGGGTGGGCGGGGACTATGGCCAAACCTTGATAAGTGTATTCCATTGAATGGTATTTGATACAAATTCATCAAGTCAGTTTGGAAAAGAATGTCGAACCCCAACCGCCACTTGTGCAGTGTCTAAAGCATACGACAAAATGGTCTACATCTCACTGGATGTGCATACATTCATTGTTCAAAATCTCTCTTGGTTCTAAAGAATTTTGGAGAATTACTAACGAGGTTTTTAAACCGTGGAAAGTCTCCAATTCCAACTCTTGACAATAGACCAGAAATTCTAACATCTTCCTCCGACAAAGCTTCTCTGCTCGCCAAGTTATTTATTATTATTGTTGTTGTTGTTGTTGTTGTTGTTGTTGTTGTTATTGTTATTATTATTAAAGCGTAGTGGCATAATACATAATCAAGAAGGTGTCGCTGGGTTTCGGGGCAGGGAACCTGGGATGGACTCAATCACAATTTTATGTAATTAAAAATAACTAATTTAAATCAATTTGGCCCTTATTAATTATCTGCTAATTTATGTAATTGATATATTTTTTAATTACTGTTTCAGAGTAAACCTGTTCAGAAGAATCTATCCTATACGTTCGGGTTCAAATCCTCCTAAAACTTAATTTTTTGACCAATGTTTATTGCTGCGATTAATCTAAAGCATTCCTGCTAATTAACAGATGAAGCAACAGTCTAATAGGGTAGCACCCAGACATGGGTACAGTCGACCCTGGTGCAAATCCCAGCAGTGAAATGACAATTTCTTTTCCATTTTAATTGGTTACGCAATCATGATTTATTTTAAGTAATTTAAATTCAACTCCAAACATCAAAAGGATTTGGTGGCGCAATCCAGAGTTCCTGGGGTTCGGTGCTGGACATCTGGGTTTGAGGCCAGATGAACCAACGGTCTAATGTTAAGGCCACAAGAAGTTTGGTACAAGCGAATCCCAGCACTGGTCTGCCGTATTTCTTTTCCATTTTTAAGTGGTTTTCTGTCACGGTTTTAGAATTAAATTCAATTCTAAATCGAATTAAATTCAGACCTAAATATCAAAAGGATTGGTGGAGCAATCCAATTAGTATTGAATTTCGATGCGAGCGACCCGAGTTCGAATCCTACTTGTCCCAATGTTATATTTTTAATTAATTACGCAATCACGTTATATGTTATAAGTAGTATTAAATTCACACACATATACCAAGAGGAATCGTGGCGCAATCCAGTGGTGCTGGGTTTCGGTGCAAAGACCTGGGTTCGAAACCCAGTGGCGACAGTGTTTTCGTTTTGAATGATTACGCAATCACGTTTTTATTTATAAGTAGTATTAAATTCGCCATTTACCAAGAGGATTGGTAGCGCAATCTGTGACCGCTGTGCTGCGGTCCAGGGCGAACCAGGGTTCAAAACACTTTAGCGCCTTTGCTTTGGTTTTTAAATAATTACGCAATCACGTTTATTTATAAGTAGTATTGAATTCAACTGCACATACCAAGAGGATTGGTGGCGCAATCTGTTGGCACTGTGTTGCGGTCCAGGCGAACCGGTTCGAAACACTTTGGCGCCATTACTTTTTTTAAATAATTACGCAATCGTTGTATTTATAAGTAGTATTAAATTCAACTACACGAAACAAGAGGAATCTTGGCGCAATCCAGTGGTACTGGGTTTCGGTACAGGAAGAACTGGGTTCGAAACCAAGTGGCGACAATGTTTTCGTTTTGAATGATTACGCAATCACGTTTTATTTATCAGTAGTATTAAATTCGCCATTTACCAAGAGGTTTGGTGGCACAATCTGTGACCGCTGTGCTGCGGTCCAGGCGAACCGAGTTCAAAACACTTTAGCGCCATTGCTTTGGTTTTAAATAATTACGCAATCACGTTTTATTTATAAGTAGTATTGAATTCAACTGCACATACCAAGAGGAATCTTGGCGCAATACAGTGGTGCTGGGTTTCGGTGCAGGAGACCTGGGTTCGAAAACAGTGGCGACAATATTTTAGTTTTAAATGATTACGCAATCAAGATTTATTTAAGTAGTTTTAAATTCAACTCCAAATACCAACAGGATAAATGGCGCAAGCCGTTAGTCCACTGGTCTGTCAATTGCGGCAGTTCCAGGCTGGGTACGTCGGGTTCGAATCCTGCTCCTGAAACACAGAGACATAGCAGCTGCTGGCTGCGGCAATGACTTGGGACCGCCATGTCTCTCCCCTGAAGGTTAGAGCGTGGAGGAAATGTACGGACGGGGGAGAAAAGGAGGGACCGGGAGGGTAGCGACCTCCCAGAAGGGTGCTAAGGTGATCACCATGCCGTGGTGTCACGGACTTTGAGTCATCCTAATACCTGGTCGACACTCTGACTAACTCTCCGCACTTTTTTACAATATATATATATATATATATATATATATATATATATATATATATATATATACATACACTAGATATATATATATACAATATATATATATATATATATATATATATATATATATATATATATATATATATATATATATATATATATATATATATATATATATATATATATATATATATATATATATATATATATATATATAGAACACATTTGGTAATTTGAGTCGCCTATCTTTCCAACTTTTAAGAAAATCAATATTTTATGAACAAATATAGGTAAAAATTTCAAAACTTGTCCAAACAGGCTGTAACTTGGTGGCTGTATTCTGCAGACACATTGGTTCATTCTGTGTAATTTTTGAAGCAAATCGGAGACAACATTTTTTCGAGGTGAAAAAAACGACAATGCTTACCCCCCTGTCGTTTTTTCCAAAATTTAACCTAAAATGACATTTTCAAAATGATTAATACTTGCTGGAGAGACGTAACAGAGTGCCTAGAACACATTTGTGGTAATTTGAGTCGCCTATCTTTCCAATTTTTTTAAGAAAATCAATATTTTATGAACAAATATAGGTAAAATTTCAAAATTTTAAACTTGTCCAAACAGGCTGTAACTTGGTGGCTGTATTCTGCAGACACATTGGTTCATTCTGTGTAATTTTGAAGCAAATCGGAGAAAATTTTAATTCGAGGTGAAAAAAACGACAATGCTTACCCTTGTCGTTTTTGCAAATTTGGCCTAAAAATGACATTTGTTCATAAAATATTGATTTTCTTAAAAAGATGGAAAGACAAACGACTCAAATACCACAAATGTTCTACTCTGTTACTCTCCAGCAATAATCATTTTGAAAAAAATGTCATTCAAACAATGAAAAACGACAAAGGCAATAACATTGTCGTTTTTTCACCTCGAATTAAGTGTCTCCGATTTCTCAAAATACACAGAATGAACAATGTCTGCAGGCTACAACCACCAATCCCTGTTGAACAGTTAAAATTGAAATTTTACCTATAATTGTTGTTCATAAAATATTGATTACCTTAAAAGATTGAAAACGACTCATCCTACAAATGTCATTCTAGGCACTCTGTTACGTCTCTCCAGCAAGTATTAATCATTTTGAAAAAATGTCATTTTAGGCCAAATTTGGAAAAACGACAAAGGGTAAGCATTGTCGTTTTTTTCACCTCGAAAAAAAAATTGTCTCCGATTTGCTTCAAAATTACACAGAATGAACCAATGTGTCTGCAGAATACAGCCACCAAGTTACAGCCTGTTTGGACAAGTTTAAAATTTTGAAATTTTACCTATAATTATTTGTTCATAAAATATTGATTTTCTTAAAAAGTTGGAAAGATAGGCGACTCAAATTACCACAAATTTGTTATAGGCACTCTGTTACGTCTCTCCAGCAAGTATTAATCATTTTGAAAAAATGTCATTTTAGGTTAAATTTGGAAAAACGACAAGGGTAAGCATTGTCGTTTTTTCACCTCAAAAAATTGTCTCCGATTTGCTTCAAAATTACACAGAATGAACCAATGTGTCTGCAGAATACAGCCACCAAGTTACAGCCTGTTTGGACAAGTTAAAAATGTTGAAATGTTTCCTATATTTGTTCATAAAATATTGATTTTCTTAAAAAAATTTGAAAGATAGGCGACTCAAATTACCACAAATGTGTTCTAGGCACTCTGTTACGTCTCTCCAGCAAGTATTAATCATTTTGAAAAATTTACATTTTTAGGCCAAATTTGGAAAAAACGACAAGGGGTAAGCATTGTCGTTTTTTTCACCTCGAAAAAAAATTGTCTCCGATTTGCTTCAAAATTACACAGAATGAACCAATGTGTCTGCAGAATACAGCCACCAAGTTACAGCCTGTTTGGACAAGTTTTGAAATTTTACCTATATTTGTTCATAAAATATTGATTTTCTTAAAAAGTTGGAAAGATAGGCGACTCAAATTACCACAAATGTGTTCAAGGCACTCTGTTACGTCTCTCCAGCAAGTATTAATCATTTTGAAAAAATGTCATTTTTAGGCCAAATTTGGAAAAAACGACAAAGGGTAAGCATTGTCGGTTTTTTCACCTCGAAAAAAAATTGTCTCCGATTTGCTTCAAAATTACACAGAATGAACCAATGTGTCTGCAGAATACAGCCACCAAGTTACAGCCTGTTTGGACAAGTTTAAAATTTTGAAATTTTACCTATATTTGTTCATAAAATATTGATTTTCTTAAAAAGTTGGAAAGATAGGCGACTCAAATTACCACAAATGTGTTCAAGGCACTCTGTTACGTCTCTCCAGCAAGTATTAATCATTTTGAAAAATTGTCATTTTTATGCCAAATTTGGAAAAAACGACAAAGGGTAAGCATTGTCGTTTTTTTTCACCTCGAAAAAAAATTGTCTCCGATTTGCTTCAAAATTACACAGAATGAACCAATGTGTCTGCAGAATACAGCCACCAAGTTACAGCCTGTTTGGACAAGTTTAAAATTTTGAAATTTTACCTATATTTGTTCATAAAATATTGATTTTCTTAAAAAGTTGGAAAGATAGGCGACTCAAATTACCACAAATGTGTTCTAGGCACTCTGTTACGTCTCTCCAGGAAGTATTAATCATTTTGAAAAAATGTCATTTTTATGCCAAATTTGGAAAAAAAATTGTCTCCGATTCGCATCAAAATTACACAGAATGAACCAATGTGTCTGCAGAATACAGCCACCAAGTTACAGCCTGTTTGGACAAGTTTAAAATTTTGAAATTTTACCTATATTTGTTCATAAAATATTGATTTTCTTAAAAAGTTGGAAAGATAGGCGACTCAAATTACCACAAATGTGTTCAAGGCACTCTGTTACGTCTCTCCAGCAAGTATTAATCATTTTGAAAAACATTCATTTTTAGGCCAAATTTGGAAAAACGACAAGGAGTAAGCGTTGTCGTTTTTTTCACCTCGAAAAAAAATTGTCTCCGATTTGCTTCAAAATTGCACAGAATGAACCAATGTGTCTGCAGAATACAGCCACCAAGTTACAACCTGTTTGGACAAGTTTAAAATTTTGAAATTTTACCTATATTTGTTCATAAAATATTGATTTTCTTAAAAAGTTGGAAAGATAGGCGACTCAAATTACCACAAATGTGTTCTAGGCACTCTGTTACGTCTCTCCAGCAAGTATTAATCATTTTGAAAAATGTCATTTTTAGGCCAAATTTGGAAAAAACGACAAGGGTAAGCATTGTCGTTTTTCACCGAAAAAAATTGTCTCCGATTTGCTTCAAATTACACAGAATGAACCAATGTGTCTGCAGAATACAGCCACCAAGTTACAGCCTGTTTGGACAAGTTTAAAATTTTGAAATTTTACCTATATTTGTTCATAAAATATTGATTTTCTTAAAAAGTTGGAAAGATAGGCGACTCAAATTACCACAAATGTGTTCAAGGCACTCTGTTACGTCTCTCCAGCAAGTATTAATCATTTTGAAAAAATGTCATTTTTAGGCCAAATTTGGAAAAAACGACAAGGGGTAAGCATTGTCGTTTTTTTCACCTCGAAAAAAAATTGTCTCCGATTTGCTTCAAAATTACACAGAATGAACCAATGTGTCTGCAGAATACAGCCACCAAGTTACAGCCTGTTTGGACAAGTTTTGAAATTTTACCTATATTTGTTCATAAAATATTGATTTTCTTAAAAAGTTGGAAAGATAGGCGACTCAAATTACCACAAATGTGTTCAAGGCACTCTGTTACGTCTCTTCAGCAAGTATTAATCATTTTGAAAAATTTTCATTTTTATGCCAAATTTGGAAAAAAAACGACAAAATTTAACATTGTCGTTTTTTTCACCTCGAAAAAAAATTGTCTCCGATTTGCTTCAAAATTGCACAGAATGAACCAATGTGTCTGCAGAATACAGCCACCAAGTTACAACCTGTTTGGACAAGTTTAAAATTTTGAAATTTTACCTATATTTGTTCATAAAATATTGATTTTCTTAAAAAGTTGGAAAGATAGGCGACTCAAATTACCACAAATGTGTTCTAGGCACTCTGTTACGTCTCTCCAGCAAGTATTAATCATTTTGAAAAAATGTCATTTTTAGGCCAAATTTCGAAAAAAACGACAAAGGGTAAGCATTGTCGTTTTTTTTTCACCTCGAAAAAAATTGTCTCCGATTTGCTTCAAAATTACACAGAATGAACCAATGTGTCTGCAGAATACAGCCACCAAGTTACAGCCTGTTTGGACAAGTTTAAAATTTTGAAATTTTACCTATATTTGTTCATAAAATATTGATTTTCTTAAAAAGTTGGAAAGATAGGCGACTCAAATTACCACAAATGTGTTCAAGGCACTCTGTTACGTCTCTCCAGGAAGTATTACTCATTTTGAAAAAATGTCATTTTTAGGCCAAATTTGGAAAAAACGATTGTCGTTTTTTTTCTCCTCGAAAAATTTTTTTCTCCGATTTGCTTCAAAATTACACAGAATGAACCAATGTGTCTGCAGAATACAGCCACCAAGTTACAGCCTGTTTGGACAAGTTTAAAATTTTGAAATTTTACCTATATTTGTTCATAAAATATTGATTTTCTTAAAAAGTTGGAAAGATAGGCGACTCAAATTACCACAAATGTGTTCTAGGCACTATGTTACGTCTCTCCAGGAAGTATTAATCATTTTGAAAAAATGTCATTTTTAGGCCAAATTTGGAAAAAACGACAAGGGGTAAGCATTGTCGTTTTTTTCACCTCGAAAAAAAAATTGTCTCCGATTTGCTTCAAAATTACACAGAATGAACCAATGTGTCTGCAGAATACAGCCACCAAGTTACAGCCTGTTTGGACAAGTTTAAAATTTTGAAATTTTACCTATATTTGTTCATAAAATATTGATTTTCTTAAAAAGTTGGAAAGATAGGCGACTCAAATTACCACAAATGTGTTCAAGGCACTCTGTTACGTCTCTCCAGCAAGTATTACTCATTTTGAAAAATTGTCATTTTTATGCCAAATTTGGAAAAAACGACAAGGGGTAAGCATTGTCGTTTTTTTCACCTCGAAAAAAAATTGTCTCCGATTTGCTTCAAAATTACACAGAATGAACCAATGTGTCTGCAGAATACAGCCACCAAGTTACAGCCTGTTTGGACAAGTTTAAAATTTTGAAATTTTACCTATATTTGTTCATAAAATATTGATTTTCTTAAAAAGTTGGAAAGATAGGCGACTCAAATTACCACAAATGTGTTCTAGGCACTCTGTTACGTCTCTCCAGGAAGTATTAATCATTTTGAAAAAATGTCATTTTTAGGCCAAATTTGGAAAAAACGACAAGGGGTAAGCATTGTCGTTTTTTTCACCTCGAAAAAAAATTGTCTCCGATTTGCTTCAAAATTACACAGAATGAACCAATGTGTCTGCAGAATACAGCCACCAAGTTACAGCCTGTTTGGACAAGTTTTGAAATTTTACCTATATTTGTTCATAAAATATTGATTTTCTTAAAAAGTTGGAAAGATAGGCGACTCAAATTACCACAAATGTGTTCTATATATATATACATATATATACATATATATACATATATATACATATATATATATATATATATATATATATATATATATATATATATATATATATATATATATATATATATACAATATATATTTACAATATATATACATATACATATACATATACATATATATTGTAAAAAAGTCCGGAGAGTTAGTCAGAGTGTCGACCAGGTATTAGGATGACTCAAAGTCCGTGACACCCCGGCATGGTGATCACCTTAGCACCCTTCTGGGAGGTCGCTACCCTCCCGGTCCCTTTCTCCCCCGTCCGTACATTTCCTCCACGCTCTAACCTTCAGGGGAGAGACATGGCGGTCCCCAAGCCATTGCCGCAGCCAGCAGCTGCCATGTCTCTGTGTTTCAGGAGCAGGATTCGAACCCGGACGTACCAGCCTGGAACTGCCGCAATTGACAGACCAGTGGACTAACGGCTTGCGCCATTTATCCTGTTGGTATTTGGAGTTGAATTTAAAACTACTTAAATAAATCTTGATTGCGTAATCATTCAAAACTAAAAACATTGTGGCCACTGGGTTTCGAACCCAGGTCTCCTGCACCGAAACCCAGCACCACTGTATTGCGCCAAGATTCTCTCTTGGTATGTGCAGTTGAATTCAATACTACTTATAAAATAAAACGTGATTGCGTAATTATTTAAAACTAAAGCAATGGCGCTAAAGTGTTTTGAACCCGGTTCGCCTGGACCGCAGCACAGCGGTCACAGATTGCGCTACCAATCCTCTTGGTAAATGGCGAATTTAATACTACTGATAAATAAAACGTGATTGCGTAATCATTCAAAACGAAAACATTGTCGCCACTTGGTTTCGAACCCAGTTCTCCTGTACCGAAACCCAGTACCACTGGATTGCGCCAAGATTCCTCTTGTTTCGTGTAGTTGAATTTAATACTACTTATAAATACAACGTGATTGCGTAATTATTTAAAACTAAAGTAATGGCGCCAAAGTGTTTCGAACCCAGTTCGCCTGGACCGCAACACAGTGCCAACAGATTGCGCCACGATTCCTCTTGGTATATGTGTGTGAATTTAATACTACTTATAAATAAAACGTGATTGCGTAATTAATTAAAAATATAACATTGGGACAAGTAGGATTCGAACTCGGGTCGCTCGCATCGAAATTCAATACTAATTGATTGCTCCACCAATCCTTTTGATATTTAGGTCTGAATTTAATTCGATTTAGAATTGAATTTAATTCTAAACCGTGACAGAAAAACCACTTAAAATGGAAAAGAAATACGGCAGACCAGTGCTGGGATTCGCTTGTACCAAACTTTGTGGCCTTAACATTAGACCGTTGGTTCATCTGGGTTTCGAACCCAGATCTCCAGCACCGAAACCCCAGGAACTCTGGATTGCGCCACCAATCCTTTTGATGTTTGGAGTTGAATTTTAAATTACTTAAAATAAATCATGATTGCGTAACCAATTAAAATGGAAAACACCGGAATGATGTTTTTTTCGAGGTATTTTTCGAACTAAAACGCAGACGACGAAACGAATATTAACGAAAAGCCTACACTTTTTCCCAATTGACGCACCACGCATTTTCGGAATCCTTCCTGTTACCACTGTGCAATAGGATTCTCAATTGGTGTTAATTTCGCAGCCGGGACACTGCGAAGTGGCGCTATATCCGAAAATCACATACAGTCACTTCGTGCTGTATCCGAAAACCACACAGTGCGGTGCCGTGCACATAAGCCTTGTCATCATCACCATCATCACCCGTCCATCCCACCATCCACAAAATCATCAACATCATTATACCCATCTCCTTAATGATGTATAAATGATATATTTTGAAATGATTTGTTCCAATGATCATTCTCCTTTATGTAATATCATGAATTGTGTTAAGTAAACTACTACAATTGTTGTTTATTGGTGTTGTTTCACAAAAGGAAATGTTTTAACTCAAACGTATTACAATAAAAATGTAGTTGAAATAAAATCCACAACTGGAGATACATCGTTTTGCCATAAATATGTAACGGAATTAAAATCATTAACTGAAGATACATCGGTTTACCATAACAATGTAGTGGTATAAAAACCTATAACTCAAGATACATCGTTTTGCCATAAATACCGTATAATGGAAATTAAATGTAACTTGAGATACACTGTTTTGCCATAAAAGTATTAGAAATATGATTTGGTTAAATATTCAGCAAAAGAATGTAAGTGCGTGAAATTTATCATATTACAAAAACGATCCAAGGATTTGTGCCCAAAATTTGCAGGAATGTAGACTAAAATGATCTCCATGTTCATGCTTTATTCCAATTCCAACAGAGTCAAGTGTCCAAAAAGGCACGCGTTCAAACTTTAAACTCAATTTTCTCAAAATGTCATTTTTCGAGTTAGGCTGTTTTGCCATATAAGGGCCGAGTTACTATACAGTATCTCAAAGGTCTTGTCATTGGGTTGGATACAAACTTTTACATTTGGGAAACACTCAAATTTGGGTCTCCCAAATTTCCTATGTAAAAGTCTGTAGCTCTTAGGTCTGATTTGATGCAATGACAAGACCTTTGTAGTACAGTAACTGCAGCTTATTATGTCAGAGTTTAACCATGGCATGCTTAATTGTGCTAGCTAGATATTAAAGGGACAATATCATCATGAATGATGAACAGGGCATGGAATTGGAGTGCTAATTTTAGATGAACTCGGTGACTGAAAATAATACCCAACATGATGCATAAATGAGGCAGTAATTTTCAGTCACTGTGTTCAACTAACACCGATTCCATGCCCTGTTGAAAGTCTGCTGTGATTGTGATGATGTCCCTTTAAATTTACAGCTGGCGCCCCATCACATTTTGCCACTGGTTTTTCCAAAACCACAATTCCGATTTGGCTTACCCCCCTCCCCCCCCCAAAGCAATGCCACATATTCCAATATGATGGTTTATTATAACTGTGGGGTCGAGTGGCACCAAGTAGATGAAAGCAGCCCCCCCCCCCCCAGGCTGTGCCAGATACCTGACCGAAAATGTCATTACCCGGTTCCATTTAAAGCCACACAAAATAATGGAAGTCTCTGATTTTTTGCTAACAAAATGAAGAAAATTTGGATGAAGGCTTTAGAAGTAACATTTGCAGACAGACTTGCTGGCTTTTGTTTGAAACTTGTTTGTATTGGTTATTTTATACATTCAGGAGCATTTAGGCCAAATAAAAAAATTAACATGTTTAGCGTCCCCGCCCGCTTCCTTTTTAGAGGCCGCCTCCTTTTTGTTTTCTTTTTTTTTTTTTTTTTACGAAAAAAAGGATACATTTTAACGATCTCAGACGAATTTTTTTTTTTTTAATAAATAAGATCGTATTTTTTTAAACTTTAGCACACCGTGTATAAAGTTGTCGATTATCATACGCGTGTCAGTTCGCCCCGTGTGAAATATTAACTGGTTCTCTACGTCTAGGAACTCAGGACTAGCAAATAGAAAAGTGTTGAAAGACAAAGAGAACACGGAAACCAGCGTACGTGTAAAACGTATTACCATTTTTACAGTCGCTTTAAAATTTATAGTACATCCGCATGCAGTTTTTCTGCGGCACGTCTACAGTGATATAAATAAAAACGGCTGGATTTGAGACTATTCATGCAATAGGATTGATGCTAAATATGAACAATGTTTGCCAATTTGATGATATAAAAGTTAAACATAAATTTGACACAAACCATTGGAGAACTTATAGGCCTTTGAATATCTGTGAAGAAACAGGTGATTAGATATGAAAATTGTTTCATTTGCTACTTTTATTGTTTTGTCTTTATGTGTCACTAAAAAACTTATTCACTTCCCATAAATGCGACATCACAGAGGCTAAAGTGACATCATATGGTGCAATTGCGCAGAAGAGATGTTCGGTTCTGCATAGTGGCATTATTTTGGTCTCATTTTCTGTTGCATCTTGCCCATAAGAAGCCAATATGTCATTTCCTGAGTCTAAGTGGCGGCCATTTTGAAAAAAGCTGGCAGCCATCTTGAAAAATAGCCCGGCCGGTTGTCTTTAAAAATGTGTCGGGCGGCCATTTAAAAATTAAAAAAAATAAATAAATAAAAAGCCCTCCTCCTTCCTTTTTTCAAAAAGGCAGGACGCTAAACATGTTTATTTTTTTATTTGGCCTAATGTTAGCTCTGTGAAATTAAATAATTGATTAATTTAAACAAACAAATAAATAGTCTGAACAGTGAACAACAATGTTTAAGGGCTGAAAACATTAAAAACATCAGTACAGCTAGCTGGACATGTCTACCAATGTCATGCATGTATAATACATGCAGGTACTTTGTAAATTATGTATGTCGCAATATTCTCCGACAAGTCAGAATTTATTAGCAAAGGTACATTTTAAATAATTTTGGTTGACACTAATAATATTTACAACAACAATCATGACATTTAGGGAAAACTTGTAGCTTTGCATGGTGAAGAAGATAAGTAAGACTAATTGCAGTGACACCATGTGGAATACACTAGTGAGTAGTAATTAGTTCTGAAAAGAAGTAGAGGTTACAACTTGACATTTTGATCAGTATGCTCTGATCGTCCTCAGGATTTACTACTCAACAGAGAATTTCACATGGTGTCACCGTAATTAGTCTTGCTTAATCATGAAATTTAACAAGTATCATTTATGATACTTTTCAGAATTTGTGATCACATGAAATCATGAAATGGTTTTGAATACAACAAAATAAAACTAAAATAAAAAATTTCTAAGTGTCACCATTCTAATATTCATCAGGTCAAAAACCGTTACAATTTTTAAGAAAGGTCACTAGCAGAGTGAGATAGAGGACAGGCACTCAGATGCAAAGGTTGTAGGTTCTAGGGCCACCCTACACAATTTTTGAGAAAAAATTTTTTGTTTTCCCTCAATTGGACTTAAAAAAATGCCGCAGCTGGGATTTGAACCCACGAGCTCACAGCTCCCAGATTCTGGGAGCTGTGAGCTATCCCACTGAGCCAATCTGATTCTTGAAAAAAAAACTCGGATGTTATATATAAACCTTAGAGTGGGTGGGTTAAACAAATATATATTGACCCCTGACCTCAAGGGTCAGGGGTCATAACGGCAAAAGTAAGAAAAAACTGATGTGAAGTAGGAACGTTTAAGTTTGAAATCTTTATTTCACACATGCATCACAAGTAATTTCAATGTACATTATAATTTTTGAAATGGATATTAAATTTAAAACATTTAGTTACATGTGAATCATTAAAAGAACCATTTTGCACATTTAACTATATAAACATGTACAGGTTAATTTGTTCTACTTTTGTACATCTAGCTTAATAATAAACTCTTAAAGTTCAAAACCCGTATTTTTAAAAGACCTTATTGTAACCTCATATGCTGGTTCAAATCGTGCCACGGTGAATTTGTCTGTTCCAAACATTGCACAAAAATTACGTTTCATAACCAATTATAAAACACAAGTTTTACTTTTACAAATACAAATGTTTTTTTGGTAGATAATAATAGCCTTTTCCCATTACTGTTTTATACACGTTATAATTTTTGTTACTTTTATAACACTTTGGGAACCAGCAGTATTCATCCTAATGAACCGAGATTGGGGGGGGGGGGGGTAGCGGAATGATATTTTGGACCATCCCTATGCACATAAAAGGTCTCCGAGTTGACCATGGATATAGAAGATCGACAGATCACTGATATAGAAGATCAATGAGTCTGTGGGTTGACCATGGATATGAGAAGATCCATTGGTCAAGTGGGGAGGATGTAATGTAGATAAAGTGGTCGAGGACAGATCACTGATATAGAAGATCCATTGGTCAAGTGGGGAGGATGTAATGCAGAGGACAGACCACTGATATAGAAGATCAATGGGTCTGTAGGTCGACCATGGATATATTAGATCCATTGGTCAAGTGGGGAGGATGTAATGTAGAGAAAGGGTAGAGGACAAATCATTGAAATAGAAGATCAATGAGTTGACCATGGATATAGAAGATCCATTGGTCAGGTGGGGATGATGAAAGCCAAAGTAGAGAAAGGTAGAAGACAGACCACCAATATATAAGATCCATTGGTCAAGTGGGGAGGATGTAATGTAGAGGACAGACCACTGATATAGAAGATCAATGGGTCCATGGGTTGACCATGGATATAAGAAGATCTACTGGTCAAGTGGGGAGAATGTAATGTAGATAAGGGGTAAAGGACAGATCACTGATATAGAAGATCAATGAGTCCGTGGGTTGACCATGGATATGAGAAGATCCATTGGTCAAGTGGGGAGGATGTAATGTAGAAAAAGGGTATAGGATAAATCATTGTGTAGAGTAAGTGACGGCTGACGCCGCGGCCCCAGATTGGTTACAGCGCCACCTCGTGACGGTGGGCAAAACATCGTTCTGCTCGCCTCACGTTGTTGGTGCTGTCAAATCAATCACCTAAACAGGTACCATTTTCATTCCTTTTTTATGAATACCATGCCCTAAAACCTAGGTGTGTAGTAAATTATTGTATTATTTAGTCGCCCGTATAGTTAAAGTAAGGAGACAGTTTTGAAGAAGTGGTATAATAAGTTTATTTACTTTGTGAACTTTTATGCAAGATGGCGACTCCCTTGAAATGCGCATGTAACGTGATTATGCAGTGGTTACGAAAGGTTCCATTTTCATGAAAATATCAAGGTTCTTCATTGTCCTGAGTCTGTGAGAATCCCAGGATGCCAGACCCTAGGTAGCTGGAGATATAATTAGGTGGCCGCTTGTTGGGTTAATGGTTATTTTAGATATATACTCTTCAGCTATGTAGCCAGGGTTTATAAGTATCTCAGATTAGCGCCCTCTGGTGGCGATGCTGTATGGTACGATTGTGTATTTTGGGTTCATGTCCCCACACCAGAGTACTGTAATGCTGGATTGTTTGAGGTTTATTGAACTGCAGGTTAAATTTAATATTGACCCTGTAAGGAATTAGTAGTTAGGTAAAATTAGTAGTTCATCTCAGCAGAACTTAATCTAGACTTGACCTAGTCCTGCTGAAGTTACAATGCAAAGTAATATTAAGTAAGCCTAAAACTCTGACAACACTGTCCTTTCAGGTGAATTATTTAATACTCTTTGACATGTATAATTATGCCTTGCCTCTTGTATAAATTGGTTTACTTATTATTTCTTTTTCTTTTCTTTTCTCTCCTTATATGATATGCTTGTTGGTGTAAATAAAAAACATCGTTCTGCTTGACTCACGTTGTTGGTGCTGTCAAATCAATCACCTAAACAGCCAATCTCGAACCCACTGTGATAATTTAATTAAACCAGACAGTAAATAAATATCACACCCGAGCCGGGGTCTTCCACAAGTGTCAGAAGTGGGATTGGCTGCAGTTATTTCAGAGAGCAACATCATTCAGAGGCTGAAAACCAAGTTCTAGTGCATTCTCCTTCACCTCCGACTAGTGACTGACATGGCAGCTGTCATCAAAGTGGGGTGCACTGGAGAGGACAAAACAGTAAAGTTCAACTTGGTGGATGGTAAACTTCCACTTTCTACCCTTCGTGTTTACTGGCCCAAGGCAACAGGGCTCCTTCAGATTGATGGGGCAGAGGAGACCGTACTCTCCATTGCCAACGACAGCATTTTGGCTCCACCAGGGGGTTGGGCGGATGAGGCGAATTACCAACCTGCCATACCCGTGAAGGCCGAGCTGACCATGGGTCCTTCAACCGTCGTTATGGCCCCAGAACGACGACTACCAACCTTCAGCGGAAGTGAAGATCCAGTGAGCAGAACTCCAGTGGATGAATACGTAACTGCAATACAACATGCATTTCAGCGCTATCAGGTTCCGGAGGGGCAGCGCACCCAATTCATACTAGACACCCTTAAAGGCAGCCCACGGGTAGAAGCGAAAGCACTGATCAACTCGGGTGCAACCGTGAACGAGGTTCTGATTTTTCTCACTAAGTCGTATGGTGAAACGCTAACCAGTAGTCAACTCCAACGACGATTTCTGGAGAAACGCCAGGAAACTAATGAAAGTACAAGAGATTTTGCCGTCGGCCTGCAGAAGGTTTTCACGAGGCTGAAAAAGAGGGACCCCGACCTGTATAAACAGCCGGATCAGATCATAAGAGAGCAGTTTGTCGATGGCTTGCGGGATGAAGGACTTAGCCTGTCCTGCAGGGATCTCGTTGACAGGAGACCCGCAATCAACTTTAATGAACTCAAGGACTGGGCAATCAAGAGGGCAGAAAGGGAGCTTGTCCACTCCACCCAACCTTCAGCCTTAAACCAACGAGGTATGATTGCCAACCTTCAAGCCAAAGAGGATGACCCAATCAAACGACTCGAGGGTCAGATGGAGTGGGTGATAAACTCGCTTAAGAGCCTGACTTCATCACCCTGTCAACAACCACACCCTTTTCAATATGGGTCTGGCAGTGGCCCCCTTCCCCTGATGACCGGCGATGCTACAACTGTGGCCAGGTGGGGCACTGCGGCGCAAATTGCCCAGCTCCTCGACAGGCCCCAAGGAGTCACCCATCCTATCAACCCTCACCAAGTGACCGTCACATGAGTCAGCCAGTCAGCAGTTCCAGAGTGTCGGAAAACTATCAACCTCATCTGTCCGGAGCCAGACAGCCCGAGGGAAGAAACAGGGCTCACTAAATAATCTGTTCTTAGACAAGGCAGTTGCCAACTGTTTCTACGTTAGTGTTTGGTTTGGCCATAAAGAAATCCCATGTTTGCTAGATACGGGGTCAATGGTAACTACGGTCAGTGAGTCTTTCTACAATCAACACTTGAAGGGGAGTGAGTTCCAACTGAAGACGATTCCAGAACATTTTGAACTTCAATCAGCAAACGGAGGCAACATTCCTTACATGGGTTGTTTTGAAACAGATGTCATGACAATGGGTATCCGCATCCCATCACGCCTGGTACTCGTCTTGAAGGAGGTAACCAACAGTAGTCCAACACGGACATCCCCAACCTGTATTCTTGGTATGAACATCCTGGCAGAGTGCTGGAGTAACTTAGTAGCTGATCATGGTCAGAAATATCTACAACAGATAACAACAGATGATCAGGGTACCTCATGGGAACGAACAATGAAGTTGGTAGAGAAGCGTGTACATTTTGCAGACATGGACGGTCCAATCAGTCGAGCATATCTTCCAAGAGGGCGTACTATTGTGATTCCAGCCAAACAGACAGTTGTACTTCAAGCGTCTGGCCGACCAGGTCCGGCCAATATGAATTATCAAGCTGTCCTTGAACCCCTTGTACCCTCTTCGTTACCAGATACCATCCAAATTGGTCTGTGCTTTGTGAAGGTAGTAGGCGGTAGGTTTTCACTGGCTGTCACAAATGAGAGTGCATTTGACCTTCGCTGTCTGGTCACACATGCATTGGAACGCTTCACCATGCAGAACCTGTAGAATCAGTGTGTTCCCCTGCACCCCTGGTAGTGGGCGGCATCCTGTTCTTCTATAACAGCTCCTGCCCTAATCAACCCGCTAAAGATTTATGACTTTGAGATAGGGAGCCATCTTCCGATGCAGCAACAAAAGCAGTTTGGAGAATTTCTCAGGAAGCATGACAGTGTTTTCTCAAAGCACGATAGAGACATTGGCTACACTGACACCGTGAGACACACTATCCACACGGGTGATGCACAACCCATTAGACAGAGATATCGTTCCCTACCACCCTCACAATACCAGGAGGTTCGTAAACATATACAGGAATTGCTGGAAGCAGGTGTAGTCAAAGAAAGCACGAGCCCTTGGGCGTCTCCGATTGTGGTCGTCCGAAAGAAAGACAACTCTATCCGCCTGTGTGTGGACTACAGGAAGCTAAATTCGGTTACAACCAAGAACTCTTTCCCCCTGCCACGGATAGACGAATCCCTGCAGGCACTTGGTGAAGCAAAGTTCTTCAGTGTTCTCGACTTAACATCTGGATACCACCAGGTGGCCATGGGAGAGGCTGATAGGGAAAAGACAGCTTTTGTAACCCCATTTGGCCTGTGGGAATATACCAGGATGCCCTTTGGCCTCTGCAACAGCCCTGCCACCTTCCAAAGGCTGATGCAACGTTGTCTTGGGGATCAAGCCTCCTGAGCCTCCTCATCTACCTCGGCGATATTATCGTGTTTTCGTCCTTTGAGGAACACTTAGAACGACTGGAGTTGGTGTTTACTCGGCTGCAGCAACACGGCCTGAAGGTCAAACCAGCTAAATGCTCGTTCTTCCAGACAGAAGTGAGGTACTTGGGTCATTTGGTCGTGGCGGGTGAGGGAATTAAACCAGATCCAGAAAAGATAGCGGTTGTACAAGACTGGCCCCAGCCGAACACAGTAACAGAGTTGCGGTCCTTCCTAGGGTTCACAGGTTTTTTTAGAAAGTTCATTCGGCAGTACTCCAGTATTGCCTCCCATTATTCACCTACCTTAGGGGATCATCAGGTAAAGGGAACACAAAGAACAAATCCTGCGGAATATTGATCTAGATGAGACAGCTGTATTGGCGTTCTCAACCCTCAAGGAGAGACTCACAGAGGAACCGGTGCTACGGTTTGCTGACTTTGACCGCCCATTTATCGTGGAGACAGGCGCAAGTTTGTCCGGTTTGGGAAGCGGTACTTTCCCAACGGCGGAGGATGGATCAAAGGCAGTCATCAGCGTATGCATCTAGAGCCCTGCTGACCTGCTGAACGAAATGACAGAAATTATTCCGCCTTCAAGTTGGAACTGCTTGCTGTTCGATGGGCGTTGCCAGTCCTTCAGAGATTATCTAATGGGTACACAGTGTACTATCTACACAGACCACAACCCACTGAAGTACTTGGACACGGCTAATCTGAGTGCCGCTGAATTGAGATGGGTGCAACAGTTGTCCGCCGATTATCAGCTGGAGTACCGACCTGGAAAAGACCAATCAGGCCCCAGGACGCCCTGTCCCGACTTCAGCATGAACCCGCCAGTGAACCAACGGTAACCCGGGATTCCTCAGTTGGGACCCGAGATAGAGGTGTCATCATGCGCTGATTCGTACTTTGAATGGCTCTACTCACTGTGGCTCTGAGGCACCCCAGCTCTCCTTCATCATATTAGGTGGAACACTATGAAGGAGTCGTTGCCTTCAGGCTACACACCCTCAGATCTACGATCTCTTCAGGGTGAAGACATCATCTTGCATAGAGTTGTGACGTACTTTGGGAGAGGCCACAAGCCTAATCGTGACGAGAGACAAACCGATCCCAGGAGGTATCAGCTGTCCTGAAATACTGGGGTCAACTCATACTTAGAGATGGTGTACTCTATCGCTCCTCCATTCTTCAGGGAAGGCCATGACGCTTGGTGGTTCCAGCTCGACTGCGTGAAGTTGTATTGCGCTCCTTTCATGATGATGTGGACATTTTGGTCCAAGAAGAACATTTAAGCTGATTCAGCCACTGTTTTCTGGCCAGGTATGGGGGATTCAGTTCAAGCATGGTGCCAAAAGTGTGAGCGATGTGCAGTAGGCAAGAAACCCAACCGACAGGCGAAACCATCCATGGGAACCCTTAGGCGACAGCACCACTGGAGGTCGTCTCCATGGACTTTACAGTGTTAGAACGATCCACCAGTGGACATGAGAACGTGCTGGTCTGTACAGACGTTTTCACAAAATTTGCTTGGAGGCCATACCGACGAGGAACCAACGTGCAGATACCGTAGCCAAGTGTCTGGTTAAACATATCATTACACCATTCGGAGCCCCACTGAGGTTACACTCGGACAACGGAAAGTGTTTTGAGGCCCAAATCATCCAAGAACTTTGCAACCTCTATGGCATTGGTCGTTCGCACACCACCCCGTACCACCCTCAAGGCAACGGCCAGTGTGAACGGTTTAACCGTACATTGCACAATCTACTGGTCACCCTACCAACTGACAAAAAGCCAAGATGGACTGAATATCTTCCACAGTTGGTATCCATGTATAACAACACAATCCACTCCAGTACTGGGTACGAGCCTTTCTTCTTACTGTTTGGGAGAACAGCCCGCTTACCACAACATCTCAGCCTTGGTGTAGACCCGCCCCAAGTTGAGGGATTCAATGTTCACCAGTATGTAAGGAAACATGGTATGCAACTGGACTTAGCACGCAAGGTTGCAGTGAAAAGCCTGAACAAAGCGGCAGAGGCTAGAAAGACTGCTCATGAGAAAGACGTATTTGAGCTGCCCACACACTGGGGAGTATGTGCTGATCGAGATCGTACTCCATTACGGCAGAGCTAAGATCCAGAACTTCTGGAGGGGACTCCATATCTAGTCGTGGAGCAACCTTTTCAGGGACAACCAGTGTATGCCATTCGTAATGCAGCGGGCAACAAGAAAGTTCTGCACCGTAGCGAGCTGAAACACTGTCCATGGAATGTCGCCCCACCCACAGAAGAACCAGCCGATGCTGACACAACTACTATGGATACGACCAATACTGACCAAACTTCATCCACCAGAAGTGAGACCGAATGGGGGAACGACACTCATCCCAACAACCGAGCAGAAACCAACCATTCCAGTTGCCCCAACTCTTGACATGATGACCGAGCATAAACCAACTGCTCCAACAATCCCAACCTTTGACCCGATGAGTGAGTTGAAATCAACCACCGGTACTGCAGCAGCGGCACATGATGGTCTGTGTGATGTTGGGCTCCATCATGAAGGTGCTCCATCCCCCCATGAATCTGCAACTGGGGCCCAGACAGAGAAGAAGGTACCATCCACAATCTGTGATGATGTCTCCGCCCTCGCAGTCCCCCCAGCCTTTCCTGAGGTGTTGGTACACGAACCGCAGGAGACTATCATTCACAGAGATGTCATTGTGGATACCCCCGTGACACGATCCCCATCCAATACAGCCGGATTACCCGATGAAACTACCATGTCCAGCACTTCTCAAATGCATACTTCGTCTGATACTATTGAGTCTGGATGCCCAGATGCTAGTTGTGGAACAAGGCTTCGTCGATCTAGACGAACTACCAAGGAAAGCCCGCCTAACCGATACCAGTTTAGCAGTATGATCAGACTACTGAAACAGGTGAGCAAATTGGCCACCCAAACAAACTCCGACTCTGATTCTGAAACTGACTCTGGATAGTAGCTTTGGAAAACTAAGAAAGTTTGGCTGAACTCACCATTGACTATTTGTGGCACTATGAGAACACTGAACTGTATATCAATCACATTATTTTGAAGTTTAGTCTTTGTGATTAAGTCAAAGTTAAAGTAGTCGCTTTCAAATTGATTTCATCCGAAGATCCCTGACAGATGTTCATTGATTGAACCTGAGAAGTTATTGTTATTGAAACCAGTATTAGTGTTGAAGCATTGAGATGATTACCCTAGCCGCAGTTGGTTATTTGACAAAAGTTATTGTTGCTTTACTACCCATGCTAATTTTTATTGTTAGTTTACATTTTTCTTGTAGCCAAAGTTTTAACTGTTATCAGATTACTGCATGTTGTAGCACCTGATGAGTCGTCGGGGCGACGACTTAGAACTTTGGGAGAGTTGTAGAGTAAGTGACGGCTGACGCCGCGGCCCCAGATTGGTTACAGCGCCACCTCGTGACGGTGGGCAAAACATCGTTCTGCTCGCCTCACGTTGTTGGTGCTGTCAAATCAATCACCTAAACAGGTACCATTTTCATTCCTTTTTTATGAATACCATGCCCTAAAACCTAGGTGTGTAGTAAATTATTGTATTATATTAGTCGACCGTATAGTTAAAGTAAGGAGACAGTTTTGAAGAAGTGGTATAATAAGTTTATTTACTTTGTGAACTTTTATGCAAGATGGCGACTCCCTTGAAATGCGCATGTAACGTGATTATGCAGTGGTTACGAAAGGTTCCATTTTCATGAAAATATCAAGGTTCTTCATTGTCCTGAGTCTGTGAGAATCCCAGGATGCCAGACCCTAGGTAGCTGGAGATATAATTAGGTGGCCGCTTGTTGGGTTAATGGTTATTTTAGATATATACTCTTCAGCTATGTAGCCAGGGTTTATAAGTATCTCAGATTAGCGCCCTCTGGTGGCGATGCTGTATGGTACGATTGTGTATTTTGGGTTCATGTCCCACACCAGAGTACTGTAATGCTGGATTGTTTGAGGTTTATTGAACTGCAGGTTAAATTTAATATTGACCCTGTAAGGAATTAGTAGTTAGGTAAATTAGTAGTTCATCTCAGCAGAACTTAATCTAGACTTGACCTAGTCCTGCTGAAGTTACAATGCAAAGTAATATTAAGTAAGCCTAAAACTCTGACAACACTGTCCTTTCAGGTGAATTATTTAATACTCTTTGACATGTATAATTATGCCTTGCCTCTTGTATAAATTGGTTTACTTATTATTTCTTTTTCTTTTCTTTTCTCTCCTTATATGATATGCTTGTTGGTGTAAATAAAAAAACATCGTTCTGCTCGCCTCACGTTGTTGGTGCTGTCAAATCAATCACCTAAACAGCCAATCTCGAACCCACTGTGATAATTTAATTAAACCAGACAGTAAATAAATATCACACCCCGAGCCGGGGGTCTTCCACAATTGAAATAGAAGATCAATGGATGAGTGGGTTGACTATGGATATAGAAGATCCATTAGTCAGCTATAGAGAAGGATGCCAATGTAAGGGGATAGGGGCATGAAATGAGTGATTTATTACCAAGTACCAATGTAACACAATCTGATTAACCAAATATGATAAGAATTCAGCGAGTAGAACTAAATCAGCAATACAAATTTTCAGGCAAAAAACAAGTGTACAAGCTTGTGTTACAGTTTGCCAGTCCAATAAAAACATCTTGCTTTAAAACACCCAATCTAAGTAACATGCAAACGATCAAATATACAACAGTATGCAATACCTGTAAGAACACTTAATTTAACAATCAGATTTCATCAAGAAATTCCTTTATACACAATTTAAAATTGTCTTTGTCAAATAAAATCCACACAATTATCTCTATCATCCTTTATTTCTGATCTGATCTTTCCCAATACAATTTAAAAAAAAAATGTTTTAAGGCCTTTTGAAGTTTAATGAACTATTTAAATGTGAAACAAAAATTAATTGTTTATTTTAAAAATAAGTACGACATAAGTGTTTGGTGGCTCAGAAATAATGACTCGTAACTGGAAGGAACAGCATTGGTTAATGTCGGCAAAACTGCTTACTTTCTTTGCATCAAGATATATATTCTACAACCAACCAGTGAAACTTTCAGCTTATTACATGGTATCGGTTCGAAGAAAAAAAAAACATTCAAATATTGGTTTTATCCATTCTAACGCAGAATATCAAACTGGAAACTATTTAACCCTCCTGATATAGCTGCACTTTTGTGGCAAGTAGCTATAGAGCTCAAACTGCCTGTTTTGACTGTTGACCCAAATGTGCAACACAGGGGCATTTTTGACTGGTTGTGACTGTCATTTTGACCACCCTGAACAAATACCAGACAATGTAAAAAACAAGTAAAAAACGGTCGACTCATTTTGACCTGTAAATGTACTTACTACACGTAAGGTTTGACAGTGTTCGACTTTTAAGTGCACTAGATATACCCTGGCAAGTATATCAACATTTTGACCGATTTTGACCCTTGTAGTAGCAGGAGGGTTTACATTTCTTTAAAATCACAGCACCTCGAAAACAAATATTTAAAGGTAAGATTAATACAAGGTACCATCATCAGCTTTACAATAAGTTAGTTTGGCATTTAAATTTGGTAATTTTTGAATTAACAATCTTATACCTCGGGCCAAAAAAAAAAGTCTCTGGTTTCTGGTCATCAGTCAGCTTCAAAATCAATGCAGTGATGCGCTTTTTTATTTCTTTTTTCTTTTGCCAACAGTGAAATACGTGATACATTGTATACGCCAGGACCAAATTTCCCCCACACGAAGTATGGTTTACTAAGAGAGGCCTCACAAATCGGGTAAACGTTCATACCCATATGTGAAAAAGTTGATTAAAAATTGATCCAGCAATTTTGGCTGCAATTGGACATCGCTTCATAATAATAAAAAAATAAAAAAAATAAAAAATGCAGATGCGCAGGTCTGAGGGCAACGCGCGTGGAGACCAGAAACCGTTGTACCTCAACTTCAAACACATAATTATATTCACATTACAACTATAAATATTAAATACAGACTAATTCCAGCCAGAGAATAATTCAAACTGATTGAATAATTACAATTATTGAATATTATTTTTTAAATAGTTCCAGTACACATTTTATATGTCACAATGTACAACGAGAATCAATTTATGTTGTGGCAATTTCCAAGAAAAAAATTGGTAAATTTTACTTACCAGAGAAGTGTTATATAACATTGCAAAATATAACCAGCATTTTTGTAAATGAAATTTGTTTTCCCTTTTCTGATAATTAAAAAAAAATCTTATCATACTTAATCATTTCTAAGGATGATTCACACTTGACCAACTCAAAGTAAACATTTTTAAAGAAAATTGGTTCATTTCAATCAACTAATGACCATCAACTGGCTTCAATTTAATTTCAAGGTCACCTTACAGATATATTCCTTCTCTCGTGAGAAATATTACATATTTCCCTTACAATCACCTTTAATTTAAAAGCAATTAACATCCATTTCTATAAATTGTATAATGCAATATGTGACCTGTTCTCATAAAGTTATTATTCACATGCATCATGACATCATTGTTTCATTAATCCTTAAATAAATACTAAATTGGATTTTTTATTTATTTAAATGTTTTAGGCCCCCAAACTGGAGTCTTGGTTTTTCAGCTTACTTCATTTTGATAATATGCCATGTTAAAAATGTGTCAAACTCTTACTATGAAACAGGTCACACCATCCTGGTAAGGTCAGTCTACAGCAGGGCCACCACGTGCAGGTCCCAGGATACCAACCCCAACACATTCTGGTATGATCGTCAGATTCCATCGTCCTACACTGTGCGATTTGCACGATGCTATGTGTAGCTTTCCGGTCCACCCTCCGAAGAGGGAAACTCTACTCCCGTACTAGTGCGTCCCTTCAAGTACTCACCGTACTTTGTTAGGAAGGAACTACCTGCGTTTGTTGACCGACTCTGATAACACCAGCACCATGCTCCTATACCGGAGGTGCAGCCTGATAGCATCTTTAAGATCAACAGTTACGTAGGTAGGGCTCTGTACCCTGTGACATGCCCAGTACACCGCGGGTACTCTCGCATGTAGTACACCCAAGCCCCTTTGGGTTAGTAAATAACACAACACAACACAACACAACACAACACAACACAACACAACACACAATACTCACTACCATCCATCACACCTGGGCTAGTCACTTAGGAGCTATGAAGCCATCTCTTCCATCACATGGTACATCCCTTCCAGTGAAAAGTCCCGTGGTCTTTCTCCATGACTCCTCTTGCAGCCATCAAGTTCTTGCCAGCTCAATTTGAGCTCAACCCTCCTACGATTAAAACCACCCCCGTCACCATCATAGATTAAAGGGAAGGTACAGCACTGGTAATGTTGGCATAAACTGCTTCTACGATCGACTATGTTTACTTGGAATCAAGAGCAATCAACCTTTGAAAGCTTCAGCAGGTAAATATTGAAAATGCATGAAGATTTTGAAATCGGCAAACAAACTTTGCAGTCATTCTAGCATAGATATTTGAATTTAATACATAAATTCAGTTGATAATATTTGTTACTAATTTGATAAAAAGTTGGAAAGATTTCATGAGACGTGTGATACTATTATCAATTTAACACCAAGTATTAGTTTTAGATAACACTGTTTTTTGTTTGTTTTTAAATTGTTGTACCTTCCCTTCAAAAGAAAACAAAAATGACTCACTACTGTTTGACTGTTTTTTTATAGTTTTTTATTCGGAAACACTTTTGTTACAGTGGCACACACCGTGTGGTGGTGCATCCAAATTATATAATGACAATTATAAGGTGACAATTATAAACATGACAAACACAATAATTACAAGTTAATTACTAACTACCGGTACAGTATAAAATTATACGGTTCAAGTTATAATGTGGATAGTATTAGAGATCTTGCTGTCCATGCTCGATTTAAGTATTGTTTACTTTGAACGTCGAAGATTTTACCTAATACTACGTTTTCTGTGTACATATTGTCAAGCATGAAATGTCTTTTTAATTCTTGATAGCCATTGCTAAAGTTTTCCCAATATTCGTTTAACCCATTTTCCCAGAGACTGTTTCTAATATTTAAGTAAATAGCATCCCTAATATCATACAATTTAGTACAATCAAATAAAAAATGTTGTACTGTTTCGGTTTGGTTGTTCGTACATAGTTTACATAGGCCTGTATTTTGAGCACACCATGATTGCTTACGGCCTTCAAGGTCTAACGAATTGGACCTTGCTTTAAATTTTAGGTTAACATTTTTAAAGTTTGTATTGTCAAGTAGATATTGTTCAAAATTCGGACTTCCCTTATACATAATGTATTCTGTTAATGATGTTTTACTTTGAGCTCTGGTGAACCATTCTTTGGCATCTTTGCTCTTGTTTTCTTTCCTAAATTGTTGTGTCCATTTATCAGTTGCAGGTTCTTCACTAAACATATTAATTAAATTGAATTTCATTAGATTATTTTTTATATTCGTTAACCATTGCCATTTCATATTGTCTTCAACATGAAGAATAGCTTTGAAAAGTAACGAGACCACCTACTGTTCTCCATATTTTTTTTCAGCCTATTGAAGTATTGAATTCTATACTCATTTTGCACAGAAGAAACAGTTTGCCATCCCAAATCACCGTACAGTGCCTCTTTAGCAACATTCTGGGCCTTTAATATTATTCTGGCCATTTGGTATTGCAAGTTTTCGATTTTGTCTTGTGCTGTTTTCCCATTGCAAAACCAAATGGAGCTTGCATAATTTATTGTAGGTAGCCCAATTGTTTTCCAAAGCAAATCTCCATAATAAACCCTGTTAAAATCTTCTTGTTCAGTGATTATTGACTTAATATATGAAATGATACGATTGCCCTTTTTGATAACTTCATCTATGTGGTGCGTATCAGATAATGATCTAGAGATGTGTACCCCCAAATATTTATATGTTTCGGTTTCTGATATGTAATGATTGCCTAATTGCCATTTTCTGTGCACATTCACACGTTGTCCTGTAATTAAAACATTCGATTTGTCATAGTTGAAAGAAAGTTTCCATTTTTTTGAGAATTCCCCTGCTGTTTCCAATAGTAAATTAAGATCTCTTTCATTATCTGCAATAAGTACCACATCATCTGCCCAAAACAGACTACCTATCTTAACATCGAAAATGCTTACACCTAAGTCTTTGTCTTTTATCATTTTATACAATTCATTTATAAATATTGAAAACAAAAGTGGAGAAAGCGTACAACCTTGTTTAACACCTCAATATTGAAATAATCAGTTTCTATATCCCCAAATACTACTTTACATCTTACGTTCGCATATAGGTTCTTAATTATGTTTAGCAAGTTTCCTTTAATACCCATTCGCTTAATGGCATAGATAAGACCATCTCTTCAAACCGTGTCGAACGCCTTTTTGAAGTCTAAAAATGCAAGGTAAGTTTTTTGTTTACCTTCAGCCTGTCTAGTTGCAATGATACTTTTGAGAGTGAAAATGTGATCTTCACATCGTCTACCTTTCCGGAATCCTCCTTGAACTTCATTTAGTAGATTATTGTCCTCGATATAGTCCGACACTGTTTGGGCGATAATCCTATTATACACCTTAGAGACACACGAGTTTAATGTGATACCTCTGTAGTTATTTAAGTCTTTGATGTCGCCTTTTGTCCATCAGATCTCATCTTCCAAGCTGATGTCATCTTCTCTTCCTTCCAGCAGCAATCTCTTCGGCTGTAGCGTGCACGCACACACACAGCTCAATTTGAGCTTGGCAATTCACCATGACGACAACAATTTGAAAACTCACCCCTAAAATGTTTGACTATTTATCTAAGGCTTAACATGGCTACGGGGTGTTTTCAACATCTACCACACTGAATAAACTGAATAAACGGTGTGCAAGATTGAATAACATTCGTCTTGTCTTGTGTAATCTTGATACCGTCCATGTAATCATCTCCGTGTGATCTAATCATTGCGTGATCTAGCGCGATCTTGTCTTGTGCGTCCTTGTCTTGCATGAACCTGTCCATGTCATCTTTTCTCTCTGATCTAATCATTGCGTGATCCCGTCTGCATGACCTTACGCTTTCTTGTCTTGCGCGATCTTGTCTTGAACGATCCGGTCGATGTAATCTCTGTGTTCTTATCATTGCGTGACCGTGCGCAATGTTGTCTTGGTTGATCCCGTCTCGTCTTGTGAAATCCAAATCCATCAGATCTTGTCAAACTTGACCGACAGTCATTGAAGTGATTTGTGCCGCACCAGGTTCTCTCTTTTGTACATGGTTATACTCCAAACCATGTGTGCCACATCAGTAGGATTCTGCTTCTGTTGATGATTAAATGAGGTGGACAATTATAAGGGGGGAGACACAACATTGGTAATGTTGGCAAAACTGCTTCTAAGGCCAAAAAAAGTCCCTGGTTTCTGGTATCCGCGCATGTCGCTTCATACCTGAGCGTCAACATTTTTAATTAGGTGTTCGGGTATAAGCCCGAAACACTTTAAATATTATTTTTTTTTTTTTACTTCTCCCCCGCGACTGTCCGGTAAACAAACACATACTTCAAACCAATTTGACCTTACTTCCTGTCCAACCCGGAAGTCAAAGTTTAATACTTAACAAAAAATCATATCTCAACAACCACAAGAGGTAAATTCAAAATTTTTGTACCATTGTACAGACCGTTATTGTCAAAAAATATTTACAAAAAAGGTGACCCCAATTTGACCTTACTTCCTGTCCAAACCGGAAGTCAAAGTTTAATATTTAAAAATTATATCTCAACAACCACAAGAGGTAAATTCACATTTTTTGAACCATTGTACAGATCTTTATTTGTCAATATATATTTACTAATTGTGTCCCCAATTTGACCTTACTTCCTGTCCAAACCGGAAGTCAAACTTTAATATTTAAAAAAAATCATATCTCAACAACCACAGGTGTTTGTGCACCAACAGACGTTAACGTTTGACTTTCTCCAACACTTCGAATTGATGACGTCATCATTTTAACGTCAAACCCGAACACCTGCGTGTTTGTTTATCGACAAACACTGCACGTCTAGTTTTCTTTTCTTTTCTTCTTCTTCTTCTTCTCCGGATAGATTGTCTACAACAAAACACATACTTGCAAACTTCACATGAACTTCAAACTCGGCATATACTTAGAACTTAACATGTAGATGAAACATAATTTGTGACGTCATGATTAGGTCATCAGATATCGAATTACGATAATTCAAAGTTTAATAATTAAAAAAAATCATATCAAGGGATCTGAAAAATCAATAAAATTACTGATTTAGTCGGGGAAAAATATGTAGTTTATCATGAGTATAAAATTAAGGTGAAATATGTGACATTAGAGACGAGGATATGTTTGAGTTTGATATTTATTTGTACTGAAAACACGACATTTCTGTAAAAAAAAGAAACACACTTTTCGTGAAAATTTACGCACAATATGTTATTTCCACTACGTTCGCAATACTCAATCGAGTGGGCGGGGCATATAAAACAGTCCAGCCGGCGGAACGGTAATACTGTATGTCGCCCTCAATCGTCAGAAACAGATACTGAAATATTTTACAATCGTCCGTTTTAGCGAGTGCTACGGTTATATTTCCTGATTTACTCAGAAAGAAATTGTATTTTTATGAAAATAAGAGTGTGAAATATGTGATATTACTGATGAGGAAATTGTTTTAGTTTGACATTAGTTTGGGCAGGAAGTAAAGGTCAAATTGGGGTCACCTTTGTGTAAATATTGTTCTCCTTCAGACGATCGATTGTCTACAAAAAACACATACTTGCAAACTTCAGATGAACTTGAAACTTGGCATATACTTATAACTTAACACGTAGATGAAACATGAGTTTGTGACGTCATGATGAGGTCATCACATATCGAATTACGATAAATCAAAGTTTAATATTTAAAACTAAAATCTCTCAACAACCACAAGAGGTAAATTTACAATTTTTGCACCATTGTACAGATCGTTAATTGTCAAAACATATTTACAAAAAGGTGACCCCAATTTGACGTTACTTCCTGTCCAAACCGGAAGTCAAAGTTTAATATTTAAAACAAAATCATATCTCAACAACCACAAGAGGTACATTCACAATTTTTGCACTATTGTACAGATCGTTAATTGTCAAAAATATTTACACAAAGGTGACCCTAATTTGACCTTACTTCCTGTCCAAACCGGAAGTCAAAGTTTAATATTTAAAAAAATCATATCTCAACAACCACAAGAAGTAAATTGACATTTTTGCACCATTGTATAGATTGTAGATTGTCGAAAAATATTTACACAAAGGTGACCCCAATTTGACCTTACTTCTTGTCCAAACCGGAAGTCAAAGTTTAATATTTTCAGAAACTCATATCTCAACAACCACAAGAGGTAAATTCACAATTGTTGTACCATTGTACAGATCGTTAATTGTCAAAAAATATTTACAAAAAAGTGACCCCAATGTTACCTTACTTCCTGTCCAAACCGGAAGTCAAGTTTTAATATTTAAAAAAATCATATCTCTACAACCACAATAATAATAATAATAATAATAACTTTATTACTTATAAAGCGCAAAATACATATGTATATGATCTAATGCGCTGTACAAAATAATACTATCTTACAATACTTGAAAATATTAAAATATTAAAATATAAGAATGACTAAAATTAAAAATCTATATATATATATATAACTAAAGAAAAAGAAACTATACAAACTATACAAACTATAAACAACTTTTACATATATTAGTAAGACTATTTATATTAGTAAAACTATTTTTCATATGCTTCTCTAAAAAGATATGTCTTAAGAGACGACTTAAATTTAATAAAATTGTTCTCAGCCCTGAGGCTAGCTGGTAGGCCATTCCACAGGGCTGGGGGCAGCAGCAGCAAATGCTCGGTGTCCTGTCGTCTTAGCAGTTCTTATCCCCGGTGGAGCAAGCAAACATTCATTGCTAGAACGTAGATTATACACAGTCCGTCTTTTAAGAGATATAAGTTCATTAATATAAAACGGGGCACTGCCATACAAAGCTTTAAAAGTTATTATAATAATCTTTAAAATTATCCTAAATTTAACCGGCAACCAGTGTAACTGGTACATTGCCGGAGTAATACGGGAAAAGCGTGGAGTATTAGACACTAACCTAGCAGCCGAATTCTGAACATGTTGAAGCTTATTAAGCTGCGTAGCCGGCAAACCATATATTATACTATTACAGTAGTCTAAACGCCCTATAACTAAAGAATGAACAAGTGTGCGCGTAGAATCTTGAGAAAGATACTTCCTAATACGCCGTATATTATATAGGGAGTAAAAGGCTAACTTACATATTTTAGTGACATGAACATTAAAATTCATATTTAAGTCGAGCCAGACCCCGAGACTTCTAGCCTCATTTACAGGAGTGATACTGGCATTACCAACTAACAATTTATCAATGGTAACTTTACTCAGTTGTTGCCGAGTTCCTATAATCAAGAATTCTGTAATGTTCTCATTCAACTTAAACTTGTCTGTGACCATCCATGCTCTAACAGCCTTAATACATTGTTCCATCGCCTTCAATGCCTCACTTTCACACGTTGTGTCATCCGGCCTGAATGACAAATATAGCTGAATGTCATCAGCGTATGCGTGGGCATGTGGTAGAAAGTTCTGTATTACTGTAAATAACTTGCTGGCATATATCGAGAACAACAGCGGCCCTAAACAGGACCCTTGAGGAACACCAAAGGGCAGATAGAGACTATCTGACAACCCTCCACTGACTGACACACGCTGGGACCGACCAGACAAGTATAACGAAATCCATTCGAGGACAGATCCCGTGACTCCGAACTTTGTCTCAAGGCTACGCAGCAGGATGGTATGGTCCACGGTGTCAAACGCCGCACTCAAGTCAAGCAGAACTAACAGCGTCACATGCTTTCCATTCATGTTGAAAAGAATATCATTGACAACTCGTAGCAGCGCCGTCTCTGTACTATGGGCTTTCCTATATGCCGACTGCAATATAGGAAATAAATAGTTGCCAGTCACGTGGGTGTATAGCTGATCAAAAACCGCCTTTTCTGTGACTTTAGAGACAAACTGCAAATTGCTGACGGGGCGCAAGTTCTTATAGGCTAAATCCTTAGTACCCTTCTTCAATAATGGATTTATAATAGCTTCTTTCCATTTATCGGGGAAGTACGGCATAAATAGGGATGCATTGACTATCTTCGTAATTACTGGGAGCAAAGCGTCAAGGCAGTCACAAACGAGAGTGGTGGGCATTGGATCCAAAATACATGACTTTTTTGCTGAGCTCTGGATAAGACCATGCACATCACTTTCGCTTAAGGCCTTAAAGGAGCGCAAAATGTTATCGTTATCCAACATTGACATGTCGGCTGGAACAAGATTACGATCCAATTCACCAACACAAGTAGCCTCAGCTTCCTCGCGAATACGTTCAACCTTCCGAACAAAGAATCTACCAATATCGTTAGCAAGCATAGTCTTGTCAAGGTGATCAGGGAAAGACAACTCATCTTTCACGCCAAGTAGCCGTTTTGCCGCACCAAACAGATTTTTCTTTGCCTTATAATCACTCAGATCCGTAGCCAACTTAGTTCTTCTCCATTTGCGCTCCGCTTTCCTACGTATCCGCTTAGCATGATCAATTGCTTTACTGTACCATGGAACAACAGGCCTTGTCACTCTGGTACGAGATGTCAATGGTGCATGACAATCGAGAGCAGCTAAAAGGGTGGTATTATATTCCTTCACATATGAATCCAAGTCTTCCGTTGTGATTAACTGCTTGTCAGCACATAATGTGCTAGATTGTAAGTCACGTTTAAGATGGTCTAAGTCAATAGATTTAATCTTCCTGTAACTAATAGTTTTCACAGAAAGACCAGGTCTGCGTGAAACCAAGCGGCACAGTACAGCAGCATGGTCAGATATAAATAGATCAACAAGTGGCGTCCCGTCGACAACAGATTCAGACATGCGAGTTATGGTTAAGTCCAGGGTGTGGCCATCACGATGCGTGGGCTGATTGACATGTTGCTCCAATCCGAAAAACTCCAACAAATTCAGGAACTTCCTTGCGTCCGAATCATGAGTATCGTCCACATGAATATTAAAGTCACCTGTGATGACCACTTGTTCTTTACAGAGCAGTAAAGACTCGAGATATTCAGAGAACTCAGAAATAAATATACTTATTGGGACACGATGATTCTCTGAGTACGGTGGTCTGTAGATAATAACAACTCGTAAATTATGCGACGAGGACTTAACGGTCCATTCCGAAAACTCGTGAGCGTCAAGAGGTAAATTAACAATTTGTATACCATTGTACAGATCGTTAATTGTCAAAAAATATTTACAAAAAGGTGACCCCAATTTGACCTTACTTCCTGTCCAAACCGGAAGTCAAAGTTTAATATTTAAAAAAAATCATATCTCAACAACCACATGAGGTAAATTCACAGTTTTTGCACCATTGTACAGATTGTTAATTGTCAAAAATATTTACAAAAACATGACCCCAATTTGACCTTTACTTCCTGTCCAAACGGAAAGTCAAAGTTTAATATTAACAAAAATCATCCACAAGAAGTAAATTCACAATCTTTGCACCAAGGTACAGATCGTTAATTGTCAAAAAATATTTGAACAAAGTTGACCCCAATTTGACCTTTACGTGTCCCGAACACCTAGTGTTTGTCAATACATACATCAATCTCTAGTTTTTTTCTTCTTCTTCTCTGGATAGATTGTCTACAAAAACACATACTTGCAAACTTCACATGAACTTCAAACTTGGCATATACTTAGAACTTAACACGTAGATGAAACATAATTTGTGACGTCATGATTAGGTCATCAGATATCGAATTTCGAGAAATGAAAATTTCATAGCTAAAACGTTTTACTTACGTTGCATGACTGGAGGAAATCGTTACAATCAAAGATTGTATAGCGGGAAACAGGTCAACTCGTACTCCAACCAACTCGTGCTCATTTTGGTCAACTCGTACTCGTGCCAACTCGTACTCCAACCAACTCGTACTTCAACCAACTCGTACTCCGACAAACTCGTACTCCGACCAGCTCGTACTCCAACCAACTCGTGCATGGCGCTATACAATGGAGCTACATGCATCATACGTACATTATTTACAATCGCATCCGTACAATCGACGGTGTTTGCGTGTGGTGCCCACACAAATTCTTTCTACGATTGTACGAAATTGAGGGAGTTTTGACCCAATAGATCTGGATCGCCAACACAGTCATAAAGGGTAGGTATCTTGAATTTAATTTTTAAGAGGATTTCCTGTATTTATCTTCGTGTTTTTATACAAGAAAAGCCATTTTCTAAGCGTCGGGTTGGCTGGTAACGTTAATGTAGTTTGTATTGTAACATGTTTAACTTAACGTTATCGTTAGTTACGTGAACATACTTTGGATGTCACCAAAATGTATTTAGAATATAAATAAGGATAAGAAAATTCAGTTGTTAAGGTTATGGCAATTTTTCAGTTGAAATTTTATGCCATATTTTGTAATTTATGTTTTCTACAAAAAATTTCAGTTTGTGCACAAATTAACGTCAAGTAGTGATTGTTTACTGCACTTTCCCTTAATTTTTTACCCTTCTTAGATATAAATCAACTTACATAGACAATTATTTCACAGGAAAAATGCACAATATTCATGCCACAATACATGTACTTGTATAAGTTGTAAGTCCTGCTCCCTGGGGAGGCCTCTCTCAGACATCTCTCACATGAAACTATGAGACTCAGCAATTTCCTTAGATACGTTTCTCTTTTGATGTGAGTTTCATGCAAGAACATTTCTTAAATTTATTACACATTGTCAATAATAATTGTGTGCAATTTTGAAAACAACCAATTCCCTTTTCAATTTCAATGGTCTAGCTACTCCAAAATTATACACTATTTTTCCCATTCATATAAATTAGAACTTCTCTGAATTTTCAAATACTTTATTCTTGGTCCATGTACTTGTAAAACCTTCCTACTATTTTGTACAGCATGTTCACTGTGATGTATTATTTTCCTCATTCACATAAATTAGAACTTCTCTGAAATTTCAAATACTGTATTCTTGGTCCATGTACTTATAAAACCTTCCTATTATATTTTACAGCATGTTGACTCCAATACATCATGGCTTAGACTAAGTTCCAGCCTACAGCACCCCGAGACAGCGTTGACAACACATTGAAATGCAGTATCGTAACTGTTCAAGTCATCAACAATCTTCAGTTTGTAGGCTATACGATGGTATGGTTTAACGTCTTACGTAAACAGATCATTTGAGAATCCGTGCACAATTAATGGAAGTGGTCTTCATAATTACTTGGTTTCGTTTGAAGGTATGTAAACTTTCATATTTTTTATAGATGTATGTTCGTTTTAGTATAATTTTATAGATACTGACTACATAAAACCATGGTTAACGTTAAAAACCTTAGTGTGGCAATGGTATCACATGTGCTGCGCCTGGAGTGAAACAGGTCAACTCGTATGCGTGCCAACTCGTACTTTTACCAATTCACACTTATTTTGGTCAACTCAACCCGGAAAAATATTTATAACTGAATATTTACTGGCATGCGTACGGGTTGACATCCGGTGGAGTACGCGTTGGTACAAGTACAAGTTAATTAATTAGCTACACTGTAATGGCTGTAGTTCCTCATAATACTAGTAGTACTTATGTCCTGTGTGATGATGGCTGCATTGCAGTTTACTTTAAACTGGCACTTAAGTTTCTCACTAAAGTAGACCAGAAACAAATATCAGCACCTTTATTGAGATAATGAAACAGTCACATCATGGAGGAAGGAAGACGTCACATGTAGTTCTATTCCATTGCAAAACCTAACTTAAAGGCATTGTTCTGAAGGGATCATTTTTCTGAAGTTACATCAATCCATCATCCTGATAATAACATATAAGGGCATTCTAAGTTATGTGTGTTTTGTTAGCATGCCCCATTATTCTTCGTCCCTCTTTGAAAACATTTAATATTGTTTTTACATGATTCGTTTATATTTCAGATCAACGGTATCCATTTGTGCTACTGCTACAAGGTGTGTTAGTGTCTGTGTAACTTTGTGATCCAGTGGCCAGTATTTGAAGTTTATCCATTCATCAAAGGAGTTAACATATTATTCAAATTATTTTATATGGACTTATCCTATCTGTGGCAGTCTTTACCCTCAAGGGAATTGGGATTTTTCAGGACCTCAAGACACATCTAGGTCTTTCTAGGAATTTCAATAACATGTTAGAACAAAAATAGTACTGAGGAATTATTATTTTTGTGACTGGACCCAAACATCCTCACAAATGTAGTTATTTAGCAATATCTGTTGGTGATCTAGTAAAATGTATATTGCCGACAGTGAATCACTGGCAGTTGGGACATATAAACATAGCAAACATACCCCCCCGCCCCCCCCCCCCCCCACCCCAATCTTCATTGCATGGGTGTGTCAGCCTTGGAATACCTTTTGCCAGATCACCCAATTAAAGTTCCTATTTATTTGTATGCTCGCATTGGGATAGTACTGACCATCAATCCCATAAACACAATTGGTTAAACAGACAGTATCGTCACGATCAGAGCAGACTTTCTACAAACAGGCCATGGAATTGGTGTCCTAGTGACTCAAAATTACTGCCTCATTTATGCAGCAGCAACGCGAGTACGACCTTATCATGTGAGTATTATTTTCAGTCACTGAGTTAAACTAGAACTTGAACTCTGATTCCATGCCCTGTTGACCGTGAAGATATTGCCACCTTTAAACAATAACTTTAACATTACTATATATGAAAATGTATTTTCAACAGTTAATGACACACAAATACATATATATGTAACAATCAGAAGGTCATTTCAGTATTGTTTGTTTCTTTTTATTTAACAGTTGTCCTGCAAATTGCATTGTGTTGTCTCTTCCCTATAAGTATTGTTTTAAAAAACTGAACTAAACATTTAAATATTATAACACTTGATCGAATTTGTCATTGTATTGTACAAGACCTGCACACACCTCACCTTGGCGCCAAAAATGTGTAATGATAAAGCTGTGGTCCAAACCGGAAGTCAAAGTTTATTATTTAAAAAAATCATATCTCAACAACCACAAGAGGTAAATTCACAGTTTTTGCACCATTGTACAGATTGTTAATTGTCAAAAGTATTTACAAAAACATGACCCCAATATGACCTTTACTTCCTGTCCAAACAGGAAGTCAAAATTTAATATTAAAAACAAATCATATCTCAACAAACACAAGGGGTAAATTCACAATCTTTCCACCATTGCATAGATTGTTAATTGTCGAAAATTATTTACACAAAGGTGACCCGAATTTGACCTTTACTTCCTATCCAAACCGGAAGTCAAAGTTTAATATTAAAATAATTTCTAAGTTCAGTATTGTATTGTATTCAAATAAACTTCTCGCGAGAACTTCAACAGACGTTAACATTTGACTTTCTCCAACACTTCAAATTGATGACGTCATCATTATAACTTCAACCGAACACCTAGTTTTTGTTGTGACAAATCTTATGTCTAGTTTTTTTTCTTCTTCTCCGGATAGATTGTCTACAAAAAACATATACTTGCAAACTTCACATGAACTTAGAAATTGACACATACTTAGACCCTAATGTGTAGATGAAACAGAATTTGTGACGTTATGATTACATCATCAGATATCGAATTACTTAAAATCAACGTTTAATATTTAAAAAAGAAATCATATCTCAACAACCACAACAGGTAAATTCGCAATTTTTGCACCATTGTACAGATCGTTAATTGTCAAAAAATATTTACAAAAAGTGACCCCAATTTGACCTTACTTCCTGTCCAAACCGGAAGTCAAAGTTTAATATTTAAAAAAATAATATCTCAACAACCACAAGAGGTAAATTGAAATTTTTTGCACTATTGTATAGATTGTTAATTGTCGAAAAATATTTACACAAAGGTGACCCCAATTTGACCTTACTTCATGTCCAAACAGGAAGTCAAAGTTTAATATTTTACAAAATCATATCTCAACAACCACAACAGGTAAATTCACAGTTTTTGCACCATTGTACAGATTGTTAATTGTCAAAAACACGACTCCAATTTGACCTTTACTTCCTGTCCAAACCTGAAGTCAAAGTTTAATATTTATGATTGATGTATGTAAAACCATCCGGTGAACAATAAAGATTCCGTGGCCAGTTTTAAAAAAAGATTCAGAATTTATTTGAAATTTCAGGGTAATTAACATATGTTGGTCTTGCAATTTCCTTGTAATCTTGTTGAGGATCTTCTAGGTGTAGTCGGAAGAGAAGTTTTATTCGATCATTATCATTCTTTTATTATACCATTATTGCATTTGAAATGAAGTTTAAATTGTGTAGGGCCTAATGTGATTAATTTCAAATCATTGAAATGAACTTCAAACAAATCATCGTTGGTAACCACATCATATTTTGCAGGGTACTCTTTAATATGAAACAAATAATAATGCAAAGTTACTTTAAAAAACATTCTGACGTCATCATCACTGCCCTGACAAAACCCGAACACCTATGTGTTTGTAATATAACAAACACTTAAGTCTATTTTTTTTGTTCTTGGTGGCAACAATAAAAACTAAATGACTTATAATGAGATATTTTTTCTGAAAATCCCAATAATTAAAATATGCATAATATACGTACAATTATAGTGCCCTCTAGCGGGCGTTTTCATGAAAACAGATAACGTCATCATGACGACATATGACTGGACATTAATTGTACCAAGTTACATGATAATAGGTGAAGGAATGATGGAGTAATGGCGAGATGTTTGATCTTCTTCCACCCCTATTACTAAGAATTATCAGCGTAAGCTCATTATAAGGGCAAGCAAATAGTTGGCCAGAACAGTTCGTGCAACCCAACATTTTCAATTATAACATATTTTTCGTGTTTAGGACCTCCAAAGGAACAACAGATATCGGTGGCGGTGGGTTATGCATCCGCCACTGCTCTCTCTCTTATATTCAAGATTGTGCATGTGTTTTTAACTGTGCTTTTAGGAAGAAGTCAAATTAGTTTCCACCTATGTGTTCCTTAATTTCTACGCTGTCACTTCTCCCCTAACGGTACCCACATTATGTACAAATTCGTACAATTGGTTTCTGAACAAATGCCCCAAAGTCCGGGTGAAGTAGAGCAAGAAACCTAAATTTGCTGTTAATGTAAAATGATATTTATTTCACCTTAAATTTACCCCAAGCAAGCCTGGGAGTACCCCTGTTATACTTGTATAATATCCCCAGAACCAGTGTTTTCTTTCTACAAAAGCATTTTTCTTTTAAATTAAATCACCCAATTGTTCCTACTGTTTGAGTCCTTATCAATTGAAAAGAAATATTTGATTAGGTGGACAAGGCTTTGTGATAATGCTAAACCTCTGTTTGTAAACTCTTGCTTGAGATACAGCCAGCAATCGCACCCTTCATTCATGTAATGTTTATGTTTCCCTTCATTTTATTTGAAAACATTGCAGTTTTAGTACGCATTGTCAATGGGACCACACCTAATGAAGGCAACGTGCAAGTGTTGTATCAAGGCGTGTGGGGTACAGTCTGTTCATACTTCTGGAGCACCAAAGAGGCCAACGTCATCTGTAGACAGCTTGGCTACCCTTCAGCATCTCAGGCCTGGCGAGATGGTCACTTTGGTCAAGAATCTGGACCGATTCTACTGAGCAATGTTGCATGCAATGGGAATGAATCATACATCGATCAGTGTGATCACAGTGGATGGTTTAATCATTACTGTGATCACTACCGTGATGTCGGAGTGACTTGTGATATTACAGAGCCTTTACCCAGTGAGTTTGTTAGATACACTTATACCTCTATAGTTTTATGCTTTGTTCTTTGTCTTTATGGTTACATATAAATTGTGTAACATAGATGTGTCATTACCGGCATATGTCTATATATGAATAATTGATTATTAGGAAAATAACATGAAAGTATGTCGTGAAACAGATGTTAATTTAAACCCACATTATACATGTATAAAGCCTCTGTATCCATTACTGGTAATTGTGAAAGGGAATATGTTCGCAGTTTTACCCAAAAGCATACTTGGTATACAGTTACCGTTAATATCAAATGTATGCAAAGACAATTTTGTAGGTGATGTGCTTATTACAGATAAGTGGACTATAAATTTCGTTTACAACAGTTGTGTATAACCACTTGTGTAAGTGCAAAAACATAATCTAAGTCATTCGTATCTTTTAATGATTGTGATAAATGTTTAATTAATTTTGCGAGAGATGAGGCCCAATTGAGTCGAATCTGTTTACATCTTTACTTATATTCATAGTACTTGATCTTTAAGTGTATTTGGGCTTTATGTGGGAGGGGTGAGTAGACATTTTGGGAATGCGAAAGGGAGAGGCGATACTGTGTATATCATTCCCTCGCGATTTAGTCAGGTTTTAAGGCGGATTTCTATTTTGTTTTTTAAATTTTGGTTGATTATTGGAAAATGCGTCGATGGCTTCCAATTTTAAGGGACAGTTGTACCCCAATTATGGCTATACGAAGCAAGGTTTCTACTTCCAATGCATTCTGGGAATCCAGAAAATCAAACATATCGGCTGAATAATACAGATAATACAGAGGGGGCACAGTGAGCCTCACCCCTCCAATGATCCTCCTCCTCGTCTGAGAACGATAAAAGCCCAGACTTGATAGGGTTAATTCTTTACCATCTTAAATTCATGTGTGCAGGGAAGGTAAAGTAATGTTAACATCTATAAGAAAAAATGTGTATAAAAACAAACTGTGAATGTTTCAGTTTGTTTATGTCGTAAACGAGAAAATAGTGACAATGCATTTAGATTTTTCGTATTCATTCCAAGGTGGACTTCAACGTCTCGGAGGACAACAAATCATTTGCTATAAAATAATTATGATTAATTGTACAAAAACGATCTGTGAAAGTATCGTTATGTCGTTAACGAGAACATGTTGAAAATACATTGTTCGTAATGTGTAATTTAGGAAAGAGTGCTCTTTCCGATAAACTTATTGACAATAATTACTCTTTTTAAAACAAGAATTTCAGAAAAAATATTTGTAGAGATTATTGATACCATCATTCAAGAACTTTACACTAATTAAGGTACATTTGGCCGTTTTGGTTACTTTGTGCAAAACTTGGAAGCATGAACTTTAAATATGGTTTCGGCCTGGTCGCCGAAACCCTATTGTTTTCGTTCGATTATTTTATTTCTTGTTTCCGCTAAAACCCCATAGGTTTAACACGTGAAAGTTGTCGATGGATGATGTCATGAGCATCGTCACATGAATACAAAACATGCACCATATGAAAGCCTGTAATGTGAATTAGTGCCTAAAACAAAGTACGTCATCATAACGTCAGTAAATATCACGTTATTCACATTTTAGTGTGAAGCTGCGGGGGGGGGGGGCGGCTAAGACGTCCCGACCCTTGTGACTCGACACTAACAACTATGATCCACCAGTACACCCGAGCCTTGTGACAACTCGACCTACGCAAAACTCGACCTAGCAGTTTCACATAAATACAAAACATGCATGATATAAAAGCCCGTAATGTGACTTAGTTTCTAAAACAAATGACGTCATTATTACGTCAATACATATCATTTTATTCACAGTTTAGTGTGACGCTGGGGGTGAAAACATGTCGAGCCTGGTGACAACACGACCTTATATCACTGTAACCACTGATGTTACTAAACACAAATATGAAGAGATGGCCAGATAGCACATGTACGTTATAAAACGACGTTGCATTAACATTTGCCTTTAATGTTACTTTAACGTTACACCGTAACATTACTTTAACGTTACATGTGCTTGTAAACACCACTGATATTACTAGATACAAATGGCTAGATGGCCAGATGGCCAGATGGCACACAAACGTTGAAACAACGTTGTATTAACGTTTGCCCATAATGTTACTTTAACCTTACATACAAACAAAAATTCAACGTACATTTGCTCATTGATATTTCGTTCAATCAACGTGAATACATGAACACAGTGCCCGTAACGCTAATTTAACGTTACATGCAAGCGTAAGTTAGTGCTTGTGAAAGTGGAAATATCAGTTTAACCACTGATATTACTAGATACATGTTATTAACCCAGATAGCACATGCAAGCGTAAGTTAGTGTTTGTGAAAGTGGAAATGTCAGTTTAACCACTGATATTACTAGATACAGCTATTAACCCCTTTTAAAGTGACGCTGAGGGATGTTAAGACATCTTGACCCTTGTGACAACTCGACACGGACAACTGGAACACGTGAACATTTTCCCTTAACCCTTTCGATCCCACGGGCTCTAAAAAGAGCCTTTGTTGTGATACGCTTCCTTCCCGTGGGCTCTAAAAGGTGCCGGGAATCGGCATGCCCTTGACGACCACGGCTACTTAATTCACCACCTCAAAATGCTTGAGTGGTTTTGGGGGTTGGCGCCCTCTATTGACAGGAATGAAGTGTATAAAAGTTTATGAAAAGAAAAGTGCGTCACTTTGCGGTTCCCGGTGCTAGCGTCCACTCGCTTCCACAACGGTCAGTTTTTAGTTGCAATCATGATGGAAACGGACATAAATGATGGCATTTTGGCTGAGATTTTGGCAGACAGTGGCTCAGAATCAGATGACGAAGTAACGGATGACGACAGCACATTAGAAGTAAAAATTCCAGCGGAATTCGTTGAAAAGGTAGGCCAAAATCACAGTAAAAATTAATAACTAACACTAGTAACAGTTAACGTTACTCTTCCTGGCCCAATGCAAATTAATGTAATTCACTTATTTTCCTAGGCTATAGCGCAAATAGCGTTACAACTGTTGCAGTGTGGAGTTGAGTAATGTAAATTTAGAAAATGGATCCCTTTAATAGGATTGACCAAATCCCCACCCCCTGGATTGGGTCAAAAAAGTCAATTGAAAATGTACAATTATAGTAGTTTGTTGGGGTAATATTTGTATTAATTAAAACAGCAAGTTGATGTATAGATATAGCATAGACATTTTAACATTCACCCATAGCCGGTCGTGCTGTTTAGCGTTAACAGGCTGAAAATGCACTCTTAGTCTCAAGCTTCCAAAAGAATAGCATTGTATTCGAAAGGCCCTTATAAGTCGTATTATGCAAGAAGTTGGGGGAATTCGCATTCACAATCCCACATTAAAACGAAAATGTATCGACAACGAGTTTTGGAGAGTGGATGGAATCTGCCATATTTCTTTTCTCAGCACAATATTCATTTTGCGCATGACGCCCTGTGGCCTGTGCACATGCAGCAAAGTAGCATTGAGATATTGTATTTACAAAGGACCGAGATTAATCCTCCTTTGCCTTATTTTTCTGTTGCAGCCTACCTACCAAGGTGACAGCCAACCGAGATCAAGGAGGACGACAGGAAAGTTAGATTTCCGATCCGGTTGGGAACGACGAGACCATTACGAGTGTGGGACTGTGCAGTTCAATGGAAATTCTGGCCCCACCGGCGACTTTGCCACACTGTCGGCAGTGGAGATCTTCAAGCTGTATTTTTGTCAACTCGTGTGGGATATGCTCGTCGATGAGACTAATCGCTATGCGCAGCAAACAATAGACTCAAATCCTGATCAACAATTCTCCTGGCACCCAACCAACATTCCAGAAATGATGGCATTTGTGGCACTTCTCATTGCTATGGGCATAAACAAATCCTCTCAATACAAGATGTACTGGTCAACATCTGAAGTTCTTCACATCCCATTCTACCCGTCGATCATGTCCCGAAATCGGTTCAGTTCAATTCTTCGGTTTCTCCACATCTCAAATAACCAAATTCCTCGTAGAGCCTTGCCTAAACAGGACAAACTTTCCAAAGTTCGGCCCTTGATAGAAGTCCTCGTCCCGAAGTTTCTCAACCTGTATAACCCTGCGCAGAATCTGTCTCCAGATGAGAGTATGTTGAAATTCAAGGGACGCTTAAGTTTTGTTCAGTACATGCCTAAAAAGAAACTATCAAACGGGGTATTAAAGCATTCTCCCTGAACGAGTCCAAAACAGGATACACGTGTGCTTGGAAACTGTACACAGGAGCCGACGACACCCAAACTGTTTATGATGCAGACGTACATGTAGATACCAAGTCAGACTGCCATCCACCAAACCTAACAGTTGCAGGAAAAGTCGTCATTGATCTGGTCCATGGACTTGAGAATAAGGGACATGTAATATATTGTGATAATTACTATACTAGCCCAGCTCTTTTAGCTAAACTTGCTAAACTAGGATTCAGATGTTGTGGAACTGTTCGTTACACTTACACAGGGAATACCCCAGGCCGCAAACCCCAAAAAACATAAAATGAAGAAAGGAGATGACCCATTTATTTGGTGAAAGGTGGGCAATTGTGTATCGTTTGGAAAGACACAAAATTTGTAACACTTTTAACTAATGTAGGCAACACCGATTTGTCCAAAAAGCAAATTCGGTGTAATAAGAGCACAATTGGATTTCGTGTTGTTATGAAGCCCAATTGTATTGAAGATTACAACACAAACATGGGTGGAACTGATCTTGCCGACCAATGTTTTCAGTACTACAATCATACACACAGAAGCTTGAAATGGTGGAAAAGAGTTTTTTTTTCCATATGCTGAATATCTGTATTGTCAATAGCAGAGTAATATTCACCAGCATAGCAGGGAACAAAAATGTCAGTAACCTTGATTTTCGTATAGGGATTGTACAGGGCTTGCTGTTGGGTTGGGAATGTAACGCAACAAGTCAGTTGAGATACCATATTCCTATCGAGTTGACAGGGCAACAGCACTATCCTGGCAAAAATCCCAATGGAAAGAAACGCGACTGCATTGTTTGCAGTAACCGCAAATTAGGCAGGCGAAAACAAACGAAGATGATCTGTAAACAATGTACACAACCTATGTTCATAGTTCCTTGCTTTGAGAAATACCACATCAATTGATTGTAAATCTGTACTATTTGCCTTCAACCCCCCCCCCCCCCACCCAATTCAATGTTGGGAAAGGTTGGACAAGCCGCAGATTACAGTCCAAACCAACATTGAATTGGGGGGTGGGGGTTGATAGCATGGATTGTGATGTATGTACACTGAATACAAGTAAATGGTTCATTTCCAAGTAGAAAACAAAAAAAAATCCCAAAAAATCTCATCCAAGTTATTGTTTTTCACATGGAAAATAAATCTTATACATGTACCGTATTTGCATGAAATATCACCCATTTGTATTACTTTTCTTCAGTGTAAATCCTGATCTAAATATTTCATTGTTTTGCTTTTACACTTAAAAAATCTGCACAATATTTTCCTCCCTTTGTATACTCATTTTTACCATCAGTTTAACATACAAATATATCTGAGCCATGCCCATTTGGTATGTACAGTACACATGTAAAAAAAAAAGTGTCTATTACTGCAGAGTGAGGGCGCACTTCAATGAAATTGTGAAAAACCCACTGGTGCTGAAGTGACATTGGGCTCCTAATTACTGTGGTAAAGAAGGGTACTCTCTTGCATAACTGGGTTAAAGCTGTTTTTCCTTTGTAATACATTGTATTTGACTTAAACACCCCCCACCCCCCGTTGAGCAACGTTAGTGTTGTGTGGGTAAATTTACCAACAAAAAATGTTCCCCCTCCCACTCTGAAAATCCTCGCTATGCCACCGATGTCAGTCGACATATTTGCTTCCACCCCCCCCCCTCCACTGTATTATCTACAGTGGCTTCAAGACAACATGAATGGATGGTATAGCTGGTATTGTTCAAATATTTAGCCTATAAATGATAAACTCTCTTGAATTTAGGTATATCAAGCTCTAATTGGTACGTTTATTATTATTGTTTGAATATTAATTCGAATCCGTGGAATGTCTTATAGAATGTTATAATAGCTATACTTCACACATTTCAGTTACTCCTATACATGTTACTTGCAGTTACTCTGTCCATTAGCTCAACATGTCCTGCTGGAACTGTAAATTAAACAATTATAAAGGTATATCATAATAATTATGCAAGATGTGTAGTTTTGCATGGTGGAAAGGATCAGTAAAGACTGTGTGCGGTCAAACGTGAAAATTCTCTTTTGAGTAGTAATTAGTTGTGAAAAGAGCTAGAGGTTAAAACTCGATGTTCCGATCAATAAGCTATGATCGTCTTCAGGAGAATGCTGGACTCTGGGAAACGCTGCTGCTTAGGCAAACTTTTTTATTTATTTATTGGATTACGAACATTTGGTAGGGTCGAAGGACGGAATAAAAAAATTAAATAAAATTCCATACTTGCATGTGTATTACTACAGAGTAGTGGTCACTGCGCACCACTCATCATGCATGTCACATATTTATGCAAAACACATGCAGCCTCACCGCATGGAAAAACTCGTACTTTTACTAATTCGTACTCATTTTGGTCAACGCGTAACAACTCGTACGCATGCCAACTCGTGCGCTATTTGCCTCGTGCATATCGTATCCCTCTAGCGGTAAAATGTACTAAGTATGAAGAGTTTTTCTACCTGAAAAAGGACATCTCAGCCGCCATTTTGTTAGAAATTTTTTAAGTGAATGGAGCTAGTAGCGCACGCCAGTGGTTAACCAGTGATAATTTCCTACGTCCCAGCCATAGTAACGTTTGCCAAACTATGGCCGGTCGCCAGTGCAAAATAAAACCGAAAATTCAATGTTTGTTTTAAATACTGTAATTAGTGAAAAACACTGATAAAATCAACATACTTTATCAAGATATATTGCTCTTAAATACCTCTGGTGTAAAATGTTTAATTGTGGGCAGAATCTCTTACTAACCATGTTTAAAATTGTTGGTCATTGATGGCCGTCCATATAAAATGGCGCTCAATGCTTACACTACAAAATGCCCTCCGCGAATCGAACTCCTGTATCATTATGTGATGGCGCTCTCATAATTTATAGTCATGGACGGGGCCAATAGACTAATCCAGGGACCACAGTATTTCCTGCCATAGCTTGAAGATCTGACGTCACGCTTTGAGCTAGAGGCGCGTGAATTACGCCAGTTCCTGGCCGTGCAGCCGCCATATTTTTCCCAATGCTGAACTTTGACCTTGGCTGGGAGCTCACATGCGCAGGCCTGGAAGCGTGACGTCAGATTTTCAGCGCAACGCGTTAACGTATCCAATGCATAATGAAGTCCTTTGAGTGGTACGCCTGGAGCCTGTCTATATCCTTGATAGGATATAGACAGGGGACCAGTCTATTATTGCCATGACTGCGGTGGTACCGCACTGCATGCGCGCGCTTAAATAAGCAGTACGCTGGCGTTTCGTCAGCGTTTCGAGTGCAAAGATTAGTCAAGGAAGCACCGGACTAAAAAAGATCGACTTTTATAACAGGCTAATAGCCATCTAAAATGATTTTAAAAAATTAAACCGGATACTCGCCGACAGAAATTCAAAAACGGTTTACTCACCTACAAAAATTCAAAAACGGTTTACAAACAACAGCGTTGGGTTAATGCCCTGTTAGGTAATGTTTGATTGCATAAATAAATGTTAGTTTTACTACTAATCTGGTCCTAATTTTCTTCCAAGCAGGGCCCTTTTTCCAAAATGGATGATTTGTTGCCAGTGTTAACGTTGAGAATAACTCGATGGGCCTCTGGGATATAGACGTAACAATGTTTGGGATGTCTAAGTGTTTTTTAATCACATTTATACACGTTCAAATGAACGTGAGCCAATACATACGAACACTATATAAGCGAATACAATTGAAGTGGTAAAAACATTTCTTAGAACACACCACTGCCATGTTTACAACGTTGGGAGGGCCTACCGACAGACTTGCGGACCCTTTTTATTCACTCTTTTTGGCTTCATTATTACAATATAATATATTTGGGAAAGACATTGACCATATACTTATGACATCCATATATTGCATTTATACATCATAGTTTTGCATGAGCCTAGTGCAGTACGTCCATGCATGGTACTTGCGGAGTGAAAAACCAGAGATCAAAACTCCGAAGAGAAAGTACTCTGGAAAACCCCGCAACTAGTATAGTAATAATGCTCATCTTAGGTTGGATAATTTAAAATAATAATAACAATTGATAGTGTAATTTGTTGTCTGTCGGTACGCAGATGGCACATTCTTACCACACCCTGACTTATATACCCATCCGCGCAGCGGATTAATAGTTCCGTAAGAACTAATTTTCGTACTAATTCACTACCCCGTTCAACCGTACGAAAATATATTTCTTAGAACACACCACTGCCATGTTTACAACGTTGGGAGGGCCTACCGACAGACTTGCAGACGTAAAGAACGGGAGTTGATAAATATGTACAGCACTATCAGTGGTATTCGTATGATTATACTTGCATCTCTTATTTCGGTGATATTCGTTATTCTTTGCATCGCTTATATTAGCAGTAATATTAATTATTCTTTACATCACTTATTAACAGTAATACTAGTTATTCTTTATATCACTTATCAGTATTATAAACTATTCGTTACAGCACTTATTATCGTGATATTCATTATTTAATTCGCTTATTTTAGTTATAATACTATTGGTATAACTTAACATCTGTAATATGCAATTGTTCTTTGCATCACATTTGTGGATATAGCAATTGTTCTTATGATTCTAAACTTCAGTCCGAGAGACAGCGATACTCTTAGTTTGTCGTTTATTGCTTCTCGTATGTAGAGCTCTTTTGCTGTCTCTGACGTCCAGCGACCATGCTTCTTAATAAGTCTATCTGGGATACCAGATCTAGCTGCTTGTGTAGCTCCTCCTGAACGAAGACTGTGGAGTCCAAAAGCTTCGGGATTTGGGACTAGTTCTTTAATTGCTGAATTAAATAATTCCCGTAATCTAGAGTACGAAATAGGCTTACAATCTTTTCTTACAGCGTAACCGGATTTGGTTCTAGATAGCGAGCAGAATACGAATTTGTCTGCGTCCTCTTCAATTCCACACATATCAAGATATTTCTCAAGGATTCTAACGGGGCATGTATTATTGTTTGTTCTGCTTATTAAGACCCACGTGCCCTCTCTATATTTATCTGTCTTACTCTTTTCTAAGAAAATCGCAGTATGTGTATTATAGATTACAATATCTGAACGTTTTAGGTTAGCTATTTCATTAAACCTAAGGAAACCTGCAAATCCTAACACAATAATTGTGAGAATTCTGATGTCGAATAGTGATGAAGTTTCTAAGGGGAATTTTGTACACAGTTTTTGTACGGTTTCTAATGACAGAGGTTCTTTGCTTTTATGTACTTTGTTTAATGTTCTCTTGGCTGCTTCAAGCACCGACTTTGGTAGTGGATGGTCAGTTGGTGATGGCAGCGAGGAAACTCGATGTGCCCAGCTTATGCTGTAGAACGCAGTGGTTACTGGAGAGGGTATGTGTGATGACTGCATCACGCTCAGTAGATATAAGGCTACGTGTAGTGGCGATGCTGGAATCGCTGGTACTAGTTGTTTTCTGGCTTTTGCCCACCGTGCCCACCTCTGGAAACCATATGCATACTTGGTAGTAGTTGAATCAGCTCTATCGTTTAGGACCACTGCTGGTAACTTTTCAAACAACTCTTTCATATCAGCGTCCGATATCTGGCTGGTTTCGCTCTTCCATGGCCCCTGGAGAAAAATATGTAAACCAGCATCATCTTTCTTATATATTAATATATATATATGCATATACACATATATACATACACACACATATTGGATTATTATTATTATTTTATATATATATATATATATATATATATATATATATATATATATATATATATATATATATATTTTGTTTTAGCGTCATAGACTATAGAGTATTATCGGGTTACTACAATCGTTAATAAATATATTATTAATGTGAAGGCTCTACGACCTGGCATCGTAATTAGTATTATAGGCTCTATACAACCTGGCATAACCTGATATTATGAAGGTTCTACGGCCTGTCATCGTAGCGTTAGTATTATCAAGTCTCTACAGCCTGCATCATCGCCTTATTATCAAGGCTCTACGGCCTTGTATCTTAGCCTTAGTATTATCAATGCTCTGTAGCCTGGCATCATGGCCTTAGTATTATCAATGCTCTGCAGCCTGGCATCATGGCCTTAGTATTATTAAGGTTCTGCAGCCTCATACCACAACGAGCTTCGTATTCTCACAGTCTGATATACACGATGGGTGTAAGTATTATAATGGCTCTGCAGCCTAGCCGTCATAGTGTTTGTAATAATCAAATGATATCTTTAAAGCTAGCATATTGAACTTTGGGTATCTCTCAGCAAAGAGTGGGCGACCACTGTGCCCGCAATTGAACGAATTATATGCTGCAGAACATATTCCGTAGTCTTTGATGTGTGGGACAAATTTGCCTTGGCCATTTATCAAAAGAGGCCAAAATGGGGCAGAAGGCCATTCGGGAATAATTAGTGTCCCTTTTGACTTACTGGTTCTTAGATGCAGGATTGTGTTAGCAATGAGTGATATAGGTGGAACTAGCCAGTTGTTTTCTCCTGACCATAATTGTGTGAAAGCGTCGACTCTTGCAGAACCTGGATTCCAGTACCTTGAGTTGAATCTAGGTATTTTGTTATTTTGAAAGCTCGCAAATCTGTCAATAGAATGGGGACCCCATAGTCTCAAACTTTAAGAAGTGGGCATCTGATAATGTCCAGTCATCATAATCCACTATCCTACTGAGTGCATCAGCTTTTTAATTTTCTGAGCGTGGAATCCAATCGATCTTTATAGAAATGTTATTTTCTATACATGTTGAGTAAATTACTCTCGCTATATTGTGCAATTCTGGTTTACCGCTTCCCACTTCTACAATTTTGACAACGTTCTGGCTATCTGTAAGCCATTTAATATTTTTTTCCTGTGAGAATGCTTATGAAACTCTTTAGGACTATCTCAACTGCTTTGAGTTCTTTCCAAGTACTGCTTTTATGTTTTTCTATTTGATTCCACGCTCCTCTTGCTACCTTATCACCCATTCCAACCGTATACCCTGCTCCACCGATGTCACTTGCATCGGAATACACAACTGTGTGATAGAGTGTATCAACTGTCATTGTGACTGGCTTTAGACAACTTATACTTCTCCAAAATAACAATTCTATTAGACTTTCTGATGGCAATGTTATGTGTGTATACCAAGAAGTAGCAGACTGAATGTCCTTTAACATTGACCTAATGCAGGTGTCATTGCTATGATTTGGCCTACTAGACTCGCAACTAACCTCACGTAGACCTTTTTGGAGTTCTTTAGCTTATTAGTTGTATCCAAAATACGTTGAATTGTTATTGGGAGAGGGCAGATTGTTCCCTTATTTGTGTCTAATTTGAAACCTAGCCATTGGCAAGACAGTTTTGGTTCCCATTGTGATTTGTCTATGTTTATAATGAAACCAGCTTTACAGAGATCGTCATGGATTTCCTTAGCGTGTTTGTGTGCATCTACTAGATTATCCGCGATTCCTAGACCATCATCAAGATATACGACAATGACTTTACTTTCGCTCCTCCATTTTTTCACTAAGCAGCGCATAAGTTTAGAAAATATATATGGTGCAGATGTCAGGCCGAAAGGTAAAACAGTGAACTTGAAATACTGACCATTCCAGGAAAAACCTAAGTATTCTGTGTGTTCGTGATGGATTTCGACGTGATGGTAGCCGCTTTTGAGGTCGAATGAGAATAAATATTTTCCTTTTTCAAGGTAGGTTCTGGCCGTTTTGAGATCTTCATATTTCACAGACTGTTTCCAAACGTGAAAGTTTACTATTCTCAAATCGAGTATAAGTCTCTTTTTTCCATTAGCCTGTACTGAAACCGACAGAGGACTTACCACTTTTGGTTTTTTAAAACAACTAACAATTCTGCCTTCATGCAACAATTGATAAATCGAATCAATTACGAATTGAGAATGTACCTTGGCAGAGCAGTTATTTGGATTGGAAGATGGGACTGGTAAAGTTTTAAATGGAATTTTGTATCCTGTATTTATAACATCCAGTATAAATGTGTTGTTACAGTTATCGTTCCAGAATGCAAAATGTTTACGTAAATTTCCTTTGACATCTTTGCCAACTTCGCCTTGCTCTATTTCGAAATCTTCGTGTTTTGTGAGAATAGGATCAATGTACTTATCTTTCATTATCTTTTCTTTAGTATATATCTGTCCCGCTGTGTCCGGACATAAGAGCATCCCTTGCTGAGGTGATGTATGTAGAAGGGGCGGTGCTCCTGCTTGGTTGCGACAAGGGACACTCCTTTCTCCAATGTCCTGTGGATCCGCAGGCGAAGCACGTCCCTGGTCTCCTTTGCTTGGTATATGTTGGAACGGCAGCCTGTCTGTTGAAGACGTATGGGTTGAATGTGGCTGAATTGGTACGTGATGTGGTGGTGCTGTAGGGACGAAAACGATTGCTTCCCCTTTGCGATTTGGCTTTGATCTTCTTGACTGCCCTGGCTTCTGCCCGTTGCATTCGTTTTTCGTCTTCCGAGTCTGAAGCTAGGTCACTGGCTGCGTATTCTTTGACGGTTCCCCATCCACCTTCGCTCGAATCCGCAAGTCGGATTAGTTTCTGTCGATTTGAAAGTTTCTTGGTAGCCGAATCGATGAGGCTAGCGACCGAGTTAATGTCACCACCTTTACCTGCTTCTTGTGCTTTTACAAGAATTTCGAGGATTTCGTTGTTAAAGTCGAATTGCTTGTGGTTCCCTTCTCTCTTCCATTTTATGTTTGTTGCTATCTTTATCTTGTCGTTGATAGCTTCATATGAGTCTTGTTGGCTTTGCATCATTTCGGCCCGTAGCAGTGTGCATGATTCTTTTATGGTCTTTTGTAAATCATTTGTCGTGCTTTGAAACGCAATGAGTAGGCGTTCTGCTTGTTCTGCAGTGGGTTCCATGGTTGGACGGTTCTTGTGTTACTCTGAATAATTGATAGTGTAATTTGTTGTCTGTCGGTACGCAGATGGCACATTCTTACCACACCCTGACTTATATACCAATACGCATCACAACTATACCCATCCGCGCAGTGGATTAATAGTTCCGTAAGAACTAATTTTCGTACTAATTCACTACCCCGTTCAACCGTACGAAAATATATTTCCAGACACTACTGCGTACTAAGGTCATGAAGGCAAATGTCACATCATGCGTGTCTTGAGGAATGTATGGTGTTACATACACACACAAACCACAATCTGTGCGTGACCGCGTGTTGACCCCAAAGGGGGCGGGATTATGTTTACGGGTTATGAATAGAACGTTCTGGAAGTTTCTTTTGGAAAATGATGTAATTTTATGAAATTTCTAGAAGTGAAGTGAAGAAGAAATCTCTATTATTTTCTAGAAGGGATTAAAAACTATAAATACGGGCTGGTAGAGGATTTTAGGCAGGACTTGAGCAAACCAAGACTTCGGTAAACAGCACTTGATAAGACTATATCGATATTTCAGTGTACACCCACTAGGACCTGTGATGTCGCTTACGACTCGTCTGTGGAGTGTTTTGAGAAAGTTCGTCTTGACCGAGTGAAGTGTCTGAGAGCTGAATTTAATTCCGGAAGGGACATTTTGTGAACTAAATCTACAGTTCAGTATTTTTGGGGTTTCTTCTTTCCCATATTTTGTCACGGTAGTCGACTTGCGTCCCCGTGGTTTCGTCTATTTCCGGCCGTTTGTTGGAGGTGAATTCGCCCCACGTCCAGCTCTATTTACACCGTGTCAGAGAACTGTTTTTGTGTTGTTTTCGCTGGAGCCTGCTCAGTCCTCGCCCGTAAGATCTTCTTATTTAGTATAAGATATTTTCTTAATGTACACTTGTTTACCCTAATCATTGTACGCTTGTTAAACCCATCGATATTTGAAGCAGTTGATATTTTGATTATTAAATCACTTTCTTTGTTCTTTATATCAGTGTGACCTTGTTTGATTTCTTTGTTGCATCTGAGAAAATTCAGGCTTTTTGAGTAATTTGCATTCACCTATAGTTTGAAGATTTTCCGATCGTAACAATGGTTATAAGAAAAGACAGGTTTCACAACCATGTTCGATCATCCAAAACGCTAGATGAATGTAAGTCTAGTACACAGTCATGTTCATGACATGAAATGTCGCTTACCATCAACTCGTACTCACGTATGTCAACTCGTACGTAGAATTTATTTTAAAGAAATTTGAAGTACAGATTTATAGAGAGATGATTTTCATGTCTGTCAATCAAACTCAGGAAATGGTCCTTTTCAGGGGCACCAAGTTTTTAAATAAAATGTGTATTTTCCCCCTTTATTTTTCCTTGATAAATACAAACAAACAAACTGTCCTATTTATAGTTTAATTAGAGAAACGAGTAATTGGTTGCGTGCGAGTGGCACGCGTAAGTACCATACGAGTTGACTCGAAATCGACACAAACGACCGACCCACATTGTGGTCCCAGACTAGCCACCGCTGCACAGTGGACCAGGGTGAAACCAAAGTGTGCCAAAAGGGGTCATTTGTGTGTGTGTGTGTGTGTGTGTGTTCTTATACGCCATTCGTTGTGGGGTACCAAACACAATGGAACAATGGAACCCCACAAAGAATCTATAGAAAACCTGGTACCCCACTGGAGAATTCTATAGAAAAGGGATAATAGAACGAACAAAGGAATACCCCACTTGTCAGCATATGTAAGTTTGTGTGTGTGTGTGTGTGTGTGTGTGCCAGATTCGATTTCTTTTACATGTTTAGGTTGCTAAGACCCCATACGACTGTATATCTCTCTCTCTAGGTCGTCCTCAGACGAGCCCTCCATCGACGCTTCCAGTCATCCCGGTTCTCCATACATCTGGCCAGTTCGTTGGTACTTAGCACTCCTGCATCCTTCCTGAGTACGTCCATGTATGTTAATGTAGGACGTCCTCGTGACCGATGCCCATGTGTTGGTTCCCACAGCACCAATTTGCTGGATGGCAGCTCTTGATGTCTTTGGCAGTGTCCTGCTAGTCTCATTCTCCTGACAGCTATTTTCTCGCTCACCCTTGGAATTCCCTCATACAGGATCTTGTTGGTAACATGTGTACTCTTGCTGATATTAAGTACTGCACGCAACATCCTGGTATAGCACCCGTCTAGAGACTTCTGTAAGGTTGGCTTCAGGGTCCAGCATTCACTGCCATAGAGGAGAACAGACTCTACCGTTGCGTAGAAGAAGCTGAGTTTGATTTGACGGGGGAGGTTGGAGTTCCATACACTGGTCATGCCGTTCAGGGCCCTCCATGCAAGTGCCTTCCTCACTTTAAGATCATGCTCAGTTGAGTTGACCCATGAGACCAGGTACTTGAAGTCCTCGACTTCCTTCAGCACAGTGCCTCCTGCTGTTGTCAGAGGTTGATGTTCCGGTGGAATGTTATAGGTGATAACCTCAGTTTTCTTGGCATTTAGCCTAATGCCAACCTTGGCGCACTCTAGCTCCACTCTGTTCAGTAATTCCTGTGCTTGTTCCACGTTGTCGGAGAGCAGGCTGATGTCATCCGCATAGTCCAGGTCTGTGAGGACTACTGCGGGGTGTCGTCTCGACCTCCTTGGTGTTAGGGTGAAGCCAAGATCCTGCTCTCGTCCACTGACGGCATTCCTGAGCGCATAATCCAAGACTATGATGAAGAGGAAGGGGGCTAGTGTGTCCCCTTCCATTACCCCAGCCAGGATGTCAAACTCCTCGCTGTTGCCATCTGGGGTCACCACCTTGGCCCTTGTTCCTGCGTACATGGTCTCTATTGCCCGGAGTAGGTTGGGAGGAATACCGTAGGCCTTAAGGATCTTCACCATCGTGCCTCTGTGGATCGAGTCAAATGCCTTTTTGAAATCGATAAAGCACAGTACTGTAGTCAGGTTGTCCTTCTTCACCTCCTCAATCATTCTCCTCAGTGCCAAGATCTGGGCTGTGGTAGTTCTCCCCACTCGAAAGCCATTTTGGTTCTCCCTCAAATGAGGGTCGATGGCTTGCCGTATCCTGTTCAGTATCATGCGGTTATAGACTTTTGCGATGATACATGTCAGGCTGACGCCTCGGTAGTTGTCTGGCTTTGAGAGGTCTCCAGCTTTAGGCACTGGGATGATGTTCGAGAGAGACCATATTTCAGGCTGCTTGTTGTGCAGTAGAGCAAGGTTGCAAAACTCTAAGATGATGTCATCGAGATCACAGTTCTTTAGGACCTCTGGGGGTATGCCATCAGGACCAGCACTTTTTCCCACTCTCACTGTGGATTTCGCCCTGGCAAGCTCACTGACTGTGAAGGGACCATCATCAATGTGCAGGTTCTGGAGGACTGATGGTATATCTTCCTCAGCTCCGTCCGCCGTTGTGCCCAGTAGCCTTTGGAAGTGGTTGAACCAGGTTGTTACCCTCTCCTCAGGGCTGTGTCCCTCAACCTGTCCCTCCTTAGTCCTCTTTCGCCCAGTCATCTCATTGATGACCCTCCAGGCCTCCCCATATTGTTTTTCACCTTGCGCAGCCTGCACCCTTCGCACACTCTCCATCAGTTCCTCCCCTTTGATGGTGTCGTAGGTGCTGAAGAGAAACTGTTTGGCTTCGTTCAGTTCCCCACGTTTCTCCATGGTTGGTTCACGCTCAAAATTGAGGCGTGCTTCCTCCACCCTACCCCGTGCCGCTACAACCTCTGGATGTCTGGACCGCAGAGAGGTTCTGGCTCTGTCCAGCACGGGCACGCACAGCCTGGTCGCCTCCTCATTCACAACAACGAATCTCCTGTATTCGCTGCTGGGCTCCACTCCCTTATCCAGCTGCCGAAAGCGTTTCCTAACCTCCTCCGTATACCTGGTTTGAAGGCCAGGATCGGTTGTGAATGCCTTCCAGTCATGCCGGATCTTGGGGCTTGGCTTGGGGACCCTGAGGCTCAGTCGCACCCTCATGGAAACCACGCGGTGGTCTGAGCCCACAGAGCTGAACGTGCTGTATGGTTCAGCATTCAGGATGGAGTTCCTCCACTTTTTCCTCACAAGTATGTAGTCCAACTGACGTAGCATACCTGTGGCTCGATCTTGGAAGGTCCATCTCTTGCCTGTTCTTTTCCGGAACATGGTGTTCGCTGCCAGTAGCTCGTGTTCCATGAGAAAGGCAGCGAGGTATACGCCATTGCGGTTGGTAGAGTCGTGGTAAGGGAAGGGTGCGTCCTCTGGTCCAAGCCTTGCGTTGAAGTCCCCCAGGATTGCCAGGAAGTTGTGCGCTGGGACGTCTCGGACCGCTGTTGCAAGGTCCTCAAAGAACTTCTCCACCTCCTCAGATGGTACCACGTTGGTGGGTGAGTACACGACTATGGCTGTTGTTACTGGGTTGCCTGAGAACTCTGCGATAAGGATCCTATCGGTGTGATGGTAAACCCGACGGAGAGCCTTGCGCGCCCGAGAACCCAGCATTAGCCCTACGCCACCTGTTGCGGCCTGGGCCTCGTTTCGCCACGCAGATGCAGTGATGAACGTGCATCTCTCCACTCTGCGGTACATGATCCGGTCATCAGTGTGCACTCTTCTGTGTTCCTGGATTCCCAGGATCTCCACTCCCCGTTCCTCAGCACAGTGTGCTAGTTCTACCAATCTAGCTTCTTCTCTCGCTGTGCATGCGTTGAAGGTTCCCATTACAAATGGTCTCCGACAGCGCATGAGTGCATTGGACGGGGTGCTGTGATCAGACAGGACCCTCCCTTGCGGGTTTAAGGTCTTGTCGTCATGTTGTCCTCCAGAAGGAGGACCAGCACCACCGTCCGCTGCGAAGTTCCTGCGGACTCCCGCCGCTGGAAGTATAGGATTTGGGATGACTTTGTTCTCCATGGTTGGCTTTACTATGCTGATTAAGGACTGTGGGGCGCAACTCCTCGCAGTCCTGGTTTTAGTTCAGAGTGTCCTTCTCCTAGATGGGTTGCCTTCCACGGCTATGAGCCCCATCTGCCCATGCTATTTGCCCATAGCTGGGACAGTGGTTGGCAGGCGCCAGGACGTGTCCACACACCGGTGGGCCTGCGCGCCTTGCCTCTGGGGCCCACTGCTGCTCCGAGATCCCCTACAATTTAGCCTGGGACCTCAAGGTACCCAGTTACCGTGTGTGGCCACGAGGAGGCACTGCAGAAGTCTTGGCGATGGAGCGGCTTTGTACCAGCAGGAGGAGATTTACGCACTCGGCTCCTCTTTTCACCCTCCGCAAGGGAGGGCTAGCCGGCGGCAGTAGCTGAAAGCAGAGCTGAAAGCAGAGCTGAAAGCAGAGTAGCAAGCAGAAGCAGCATGCAACATGCACTAACTACAAGCACAACTACCACAGAACTACTGCACTACGCACTACGCACTACGCACTACGCACTACGCACTACGCACTACGCACTACGCACTACGCACTACGCATCACACAGCCCTGCATGCAAGCATGCAGTTTAAACAATGAATATTTAGTAACCGTAGCACCGCCTTACAATCTCAAAAAATGAAAAAAAAATGATAATAAGCCGGATGCTGGTGTTATTTTTTGCCATTGTGGGCTTCAGAAGCTATCGTCATGTAAATATAACTAAACTACTTCTCATCTAACAACATGTGCTCACTGCTCCTGCGTGCACGTGCTGGTTCGGATACCAGTAATACGTTCGCAGATCCAAGCTGTTGAAGAGAAGGGCAGCTGCGCAGAATCTTATCTTTTGGCTTCGGCAATAAAATAAATATTAAACAATCATTGGGTTTTTAATAAATTAAAATTCTCAATTAAAATTCCCGCACCAAGAATTAAACAAACGTACATTTTCTCCTTTTTTTCAAAATTCTCAGATTCAGGTTCGGTGAGTTCGTAATCCAACTAATTCAAACATGCTGGCCTTAAGTAGACTGCTGGGCGATTTGTTCTATTAACACTGGATGCTGGACAGCAGTGTAATAAAGTAAAAGATGCATAATAGCCCTCTGTTCGCTACCCTATGGACCTCTGTTCGCCACCCTATGGACCTCTGTTCCCCACCCTATGGACCTCTGTTCGCCACCCTCAGGACCTCTGTTCGCAACCCTCGGGACCTCTGTTCGCCACCCTCGGGACCTCTGTTCGCCATCCTCGGGACCTGTGTTCCTCACCCTATGGACCTCTGTTCGCCATCCTTGGGATCCGCCGATATATAAAATAGGAATCAATGTGGAGGATACTCATCATATTCACATCAATCATGTTATTTTGTCGTTCGGTTAAACATCGCATCAGAACCTGCGGCCGCGTGAGCGACGCTCTACGAGGAAATAAAGCAATACCAAATACAAGAACAATGTTCAGCTCATGACAGCCCTGATAGGATCCTATCTACAGTGCATTTGCACTGTAGATAGGGTCATATCAGGGCTAAGCTCATGAGAACTTTACGGTTTGTGAAGAGATGAAACATCTTAATTAGTGCTTGCTTGAAGGAAGATACGCTGGATGTAGTAGGTTGGTGTGAAGCGGGTCCTTTGGAGACACACTGAGGGTTTGGGAGGTTGGCATTTGGTACACGAGCAGTGGCAGTCTGCAGAGTTTATCGTCTCAATCCGTTAACACCATCTAAGAGGCCTTTTTAAATATATGCACAATCAGACCGTTCCACAAGGTAGGCCTTCAACCTTACCGATAGATGGCGCCACTGCTCCCGGTACCAATTGATCTTACATAATTATCTGCTGTGGTCCCTCAACCCAATCATCATATGAATCTTTTGTACCGGTCTCCTGTACCCATTGTCCTCCCTCCCCAATTACATGTATGATCATTCTACTACACTGACACAGTTCTGTGAGCACAAACACCACCGCCCCTCGTCTCTATGATCTAGTTTCCCACGTTAGCGGCAATTCCAGTGGCGTAGCAGGGGGAGCAGGGAACAGCCCCAACTTATTGGCAAAATAGTGTCTGTCGGTAAATTCACAAATTTGTTGGTAATTCTAACAAATCATCGCTACACCACTGGGCAATGCCATGTGTGTTTCACTTACTTTGCTCCTGGAGATCCTCTTCAAAATATTCTCGTTCTAGGAAGAGAAACAATATTTATGATTGAATGATGAAATAAATAAAAATACGAAATAAATGTCAGTCAGCCAGCCAGCCAGCCAGCCAGCCAGCCAGCCAGTTCCAGTCTTCTTGAAAACGTTATCCTGCCATAACTTATTTCCAAAATCACAAACAAAACTTTCAAAAGATTTTGTCTTTAAATGCAGACAATAGTGTTATATACACACAAACCGCAATCTGTGCGTGACCGCGTGTTGACCCCAAAGGGGGCGGGATTATGTTTACGGGTTATGAATAGAACGTTCTGGAAGTTTCTTTTGGAAAATGATGTAATTTTCAGAAATTTCTAGAAGTGAAGTGAAAAAGAAATCTCTAGTATTTTCTAGAAGGGATTAAAAAATATAAATACTGGCTGGTAGAGGATTTTAAGCAGGACTTGAGCAAACCATTAAGACTTCGGTAACCAAGACTATATCGATACTTCAGTGTGCACCCACTAGGACATGTGATGTCGCTTACGACTCGTCTGTGGAGTGTTTTGAGAAAGTTCGTCTTGACCGAGTCAAGTGTCTGAGATTTGAATTTAATTCCGGAAGAGACATTTTGTAAACTAAATCTACAGTTCAGTATTTTTGGGATTTCTTCTTTCCCATATTTTTGTCACGGTAGTCGACTTGTAATTTGTATTCACCTATAGTTTGAAGATTTTCAGATCGTAACAATAGCCACATGAGTTTAGTTTTCATGCAGTTATACACTAATAATGTTTTCCCCAGGGGCGGGAAGAAACCTGCGACAAAACATGTATTGAGTTAAAGGTAAAGTAAAGAATTGGTAAATTACAACAACAAAAATTGTTTAGTCATAATGTTACACTTACTTTGTGTGAAGCCGATGATGGTGAATGTTCCCTAGAAATATTTTTTCTGAGGTTCTGTCGCTGAAATAATTTCCGTTTAATAAAATTGTTAAGAGAATTATTTCATAGATCTAATTGCATTTTCACTTTTGTCTTGTGAACGACATTACGTAATAATGCGAATCTTTCACAGATTGGTTGTTTAATGTTTATCGGGATTCACAGAAAGTAAGCATATCGCAGATAGAAGCAGTTTGGGAGCATTATCATGGGAGCATAAATGCAAGATTACTTTATACAATCTCTATAAATGCTGTTGGGGCATGGCACCTCTTTTTTGCCATGCATTCCGGTTTCAGCTAACCTCGTTCCTTCCCTGACAACGGCCGTTGATTCAGGGTAATTATCATTAGCCATAATACACACGTTGTTGTTTATTTTGTATTTATTTATATTATTTATTTATTTATTTGCGTGCATATTATATGAGTGACTTGGACCTGATGCATTGCACGTGAGGGCAGGGGGACCCCGTACTGACAGAAACATTATAATTACCTTTTTCATTGTTTTCACGATCTTTCAATTCTTGAAAGATGGAAACAAATAAACAAAATAATATTATAAAATAATATTATAACATAATATTATTTTATTTATGTTATTTATTTGTTTCCATCTGTCCCTTAAGGGGCTCCCAGTGCTACGGCGACCTCGGAAATAATTGTCATATCCCAAGAAATTAAATGGCATATCAAGGATTCCGTACAGCTCAATTATTTCGAGGTAACGAAATATTATTTCGAGGGAACGAAATGTTATTTCGAGGGAACGAAATGATTTCGAAGGAACGAAATGATTTCGAGGGAACGAAATGATTTCGAGGGAACGAAATGATTTTGTGGGAACGAAATAATTTATTTCGTTCCCTCGAAATAATTTATTTCATTCCCACGAAATGTCATTTCGAGGGAACAAAATGTTATTTCTAGGGAACGAAATGTTATTTCGAGGGAACGAAATGTTATTTCGAGGGAACGAAATGATTTCGAGGGAACGAAATAATATTTCGAGTGAACGAAATAATATTTCGAGGGAACGAAATAATATTTCGACGGAACGAAATGAATTCGAGGGAACGAAATGTTTTTTCGAGGGAACGAAATACATTTCCCCCTTTTTTTACCTTACCGATTTTTTTTTACCTGTCCCCTTAGGGGCTCCGTACACTCACCATAAGCAGTTGGCATTTTATTATTATTCCGAATTGACTTGTTGAAAAATGCATGGATAGGAATATCAGCAGATGTAGAGTATGGTTTCTATTTGAGGTTCCACACAGAGACTGAAGTAGAAATCAAAATTTGACCTCTTCATTAATTAAAACGGGAGCTCGACTGAGGAACACTGATTTAATATTATACCAGTATATAAACTCAACTGTATTATGACCTCAAACACTGCTTAACTATATGATATGACAAGAATACCAGTTAATTTATGTTTCATACTACTGGTTACCTTTCGCGTGCTGCCACCGCTCAATGTTCAATTGAATTGAATGATTTCACTGGATATTACCAATATTAGTTTTCCATATAAATGCATTTTACACAATTTAATATAATAAATATAATCGTATTTTAGGCATACACATTTTTAATCATTTTAGAAAATAGGTCATTCATATATTAATCATTGAATTTCACGAATACTTTAATTTGTAGCTCCTCTAAAGTGACCTTGCTAATGACGCGGCTCGATAAAATCACTGCTGTGGAAAGCGGCAACAATACAGGCAATTAGCCTGCTCTAGCTGTAGTGTTATTGTAATCTGTGCGTCTTTGTATAAGGAAAGGTCTACAGGAAGTCGTATCCAAATAACTTAAATTATTGCCAATGGTTATCGCTGGCATAATTTATAAAATGTTCGCATTAAGGATAAATATACACCGTATGTACAAGGCTCCGTTTAAGCCAAATGTTCCAAGTACAGGTCACTGACATACTTATGGAGCGTAACCTACGTTCTCGCTGAAGCACGTGATTGTCTGAAAATCTATAGTTTAGGCCGAGTAAACCAATCAGTGTGCATATTATTGGAGGATACAATAGCGTGCACCTCAGTATGATAATTTAACGAGACGTGACACACCCAGTTCAAAAGTGTTGGCACATCAAGAGATCGCTGCAGCGCAAATGCTGATCAATATTGCAGAGACTTCATGAACCCGTAACGGGAAAGAAAATAAGCTAATTTTGAACAATTTTGGAAGAAAGCAAACTGCAAGATTCGACTGTCTCAATAACGAAACTCGAAGAGCACAACGTTCAAAGATATGATGGACTGAATAATTAGTAGAATTACACTGCATGTGAAACATACTTATAAGATGGCTAAAATACCAGCCGTTTACATTGTGTGTTTCATCAGACTAACTCTTATGACAACCGCCCAATGTTGTTCTGAATGCAGTCTGCATTGGAATTTCTTCAATGGAAACTGTTATCTCATGATTGAAGACCCCAAGTCCTTCTGGGATGCGGAAGATTATTGTAAGAGTCTCTCCCGACAAGGACGAGAGGCCCATCTCGTTTCAATCGCCAACCAGCAAGAGGAAAATTTCATAGAAGGGTATGCTGATTCATACAGCTACTCTAGAGTCTGGATCGGCTCCACATTGAATCATATGAGCCAGGAATTTTACTGGGTAGACGGGAGCGAAGCAAAGTATGTGAAATGGAGAGATGGGCAACCAGACGAGGAAGGGGATAACATATGTGTCATACTGCGTTTCAGAAATAGTTGGGCTGACCTCAGTTGTGATGGAACTTTTCCCCTTCATCTGTAAGATTATTGGCATGCAAAACCGTTTGCATTAAACAATACTAATTTACTTTAGGACTTTTAGTTCAAGAATGTTGGGTCTTTCTAGGAAATGAACTGTTATTCGGACATCCCCTGTTATGAAGCTGATACTCTCTAAACTAATTTAACCATCCAATCCGGCTAGATGTAAAAACACCAAATGTGTTCTCACCCAACTCAAATTATCAACAGAACTGAACTGGAGACAAAAAACACTAAATAAGGAAGCAATCTCATGGAGGACAACTTCACCCAAATCAAGAGAAAAACTAATGTAACTTTCAAACAATCTGTTCAATACCTGATCAAGCAGCAGCTTTGTGGTGTGTAATTCAAGATGTATAGAGTGTGTGTTTATTTTTATCACATCATTATTGTCTTTAAGTCGGTACATTTCGATGAGATACAGTTACTTTCAAATGAGATAATTATTTGTCCAGCAATATATTTGACACTCTAAAAACAGGTTACTTGTTAAAACTTTCAGATCGAATTTCACTCTAATGGGTTGACATTATTTAGGAACAAATATTTCGCAGTTTGTCCCTCGGTCGATTGGAATGAATTTCAATCTAAATACAGTTTTTAAAGAGTACGCTTTGTCCATGTATCGGTCAAATATTGTGAAATGACTCTGAAAGTAATTTACTTTCTTTCTACCAGAAAAAGAACAATATACACATTTAAACCAAAAACAATGACATAAGCAATCAAGATTCTCACGAAATGTTAATCTTTTTCAGTAAGAAATAAATGTTTTGATAATTTGAGATTTTAACATCTGTTATATTATGTGAAGTAATTAATTACAAACAAACGCGTTTTGCTCTTAGGATCGGTCAGGTCATTTTAATATTAATTTGTTTGTATACAAGTCACGTGGTACATTTGCATAAGCAAAAGCCAGTATAATGTACAGCGCTGTGATACATCGTGTAAGAGCGCTTTAAAAATGCCTCCATTATTATTATACACTTTCGGTAAAATGTCTTTGAATGCATCCATACTTTATACAAATCAAGCGATATGTGAAAGTTTATTTTATATCTTAAGTACATTCTAAATATAATGCCCACACACACGCACAAGTATGCCAAACATACCTCAGAAAAGCTACAGCTTACTAAGGTACTCGTTTCCCCTTTAATCTTGAGAAAAGCGAAATCGGTAAATAGACAAAAAGGATATCAAATCAATCAATTTCTGTCAAACACTGTGGTATCTCAATGTACGTAATGTATTATTCATGTCTACTGAGACTTTGCGTGTAGTAAATATATAATTATAATATAATTATAGAGAGAGTAATGATAGACAGAGTAAAGCGATGATTAGACAGGTATATGATGTTCCTGTATTGAATCTTTATCTATACATCGGTGGATCCAGGGAGGCAAAGGAAGCATGCTCCCCCCCTCCCAATTTGGTCATCATGCATGTAGATTTATCATGTGTTTTCATGTGTACCTTCATTTTATAGTATTCCCCCTTGCTCTGTGCCCCCTTTCTTCCACCCTGGATCCGCCCCTGTTTCTACATGTATTATTTAAATTATTTGTATATGATATTCGATAAACGTCTTAGATAATTATATCTGAGCATTCAACTGAGTATATCAAGACTTTTAAATGGAGGTTACAATTCATTAATTAATTAATTAATAATTTGTGTCTCAAATGAAAGCTTCCTTCATCACAGACAAATAGCAATTCAACATTTACATCTATTTGTACGTCAAATCGGCTGAAATACGGGCGATATATCTTTAAATATAATAAATTATTCATATTGAAATGTTATTAAAAAAATCTGATCTGGAGATTTCAACCTGGTTTGTCTTTTTTCCAGAAAAGTGATGCTTTGATTATTATATGTATTTTGTGTTATGAGTATAATGTATTATATAGAAAAGGATGTAATCAGTATAGTAATAAACATATAAAGTAATTATACGTATAGGTAATGCCACGTTTAATGTGCAATATCATAGAGCATTTACGAGATAATTGATATTCAATCAGACGAGTCTAGATAATAACCGATACTCCCTCCATGCATGATGAATTCATCTGATTCATTTCAAAGAACCAGCTGACGCGTAGCCAGGAGTTTGTTTAGGGCGGCAACCTTTTTAAGAACAAATTTGATGTTAAAGTAACCTAAGAAAATCTCACAAAGAAATATATTCTGAAAGCGGGGGGGGGGGAGGGGGGGGGGGAGGAGCAGATCACTGTATGTACATATTTGTGGTTATCGCATATACATTGTTCATGTGAACAACCCTTCCCTTTTTCTGTCTGAAAACGTGGTTAAGATTTTGCCGAATGTGCTCCATGTTTTCAATTAGCCTATTTTTGTTCTTCTAAACAAATTAAGAATGGGACTGCCCCATCACTACGCGCATGAACAGAAATTACACCGCAAAAAGGTGTAAAACTACTCAAGTGGTGTTTATATTGGGCTACTCGCCGTATATAAACGCCTTAGCAGAATACACCACTGGTGTTATTTTAACACCACATTTTTGCAGGGTATTTATTTTGTTAAATCTTACATCCAATGAGAGCAAATTTACGATCGGGATATATTTATGGCTACTAAAATCAAGAAACATAATCTTTAAATGAAACATCATTTGTTACTTCGTACTGAATATCATTACTATTTTCCACTGTCATTTGATTGGTCATATTGCTTCTGTATAAAAGCATAGTAAATGTAACCCATACATATTTTGTAAGTTTGTGGAATTAGTGAATAAAATATTGAAAAGTAATCACAATCAGTATATTTTGGTATTCATGAAAAATGATATATGAAGTTTTTAAAATTAACATAATGTAAGTCCTTCTCCTCCCCCGTTCACACCCCAACCTACACACATCCTATCTGGGACTCCATCATAATCCATTGGATCTGTCATGCAAATTATCTGCATTTGAAATCCTTCTTACATTGAGGACACATTATCAATGGACAAGCCATAATATGACCTCACGTTGAAAGATTTTGAACTCAATGCATTGTAGGAGGATGGCATAACCTCGTAGTTCCTGGCCTTGTGACGTGTTGCGTGGTGAAACATAAATTAGCGGGAAGGTGACACAAGTCACTGAAAGGCTGATATTTATTATGCAATAAATGGTACTGCATTAATCACTAATTTAACAGAACTTACAGTTGAGGGCGCTGTTCCTATGAGAACGACACGTGAATGACGAGTATATAAAACATACATCTGCAGATTGCTGTTCTTTCCCTAAAATAAAATGACTCTATGTTCTTAATATTAACAACAAAAAACGTATATCTTTGGAACTTATGACAATTTCTGTCAAGTATCCAACTTCTCTCTTATTGCACATGTCATATTTATTTGGGAAATAAATCTAATAATTATGAATCAATGAATCTTTCAGTTATTTTGTAAAATATTAAATTTAACAGTGTTTTACTTCCCTTCAGGCCCAAGGTGGGTTATACAAGTGTATTGATTTTATACAAAATTGCCGGTAAAATAGCAAAACACACGGAATGAATATCTTTAATGAGGTATTGATATTAATGATAGACCTTGTATAATTTATAACATGATAACACAAAATAAAAATTAAAACAAATTATTCTATGTAATAATTGTTTTATATATAATTAATTATATTTTGTTTTATTTCATTTTATTTGTTGTATGTATATATATGTTTGCTGTAGCCAAATGATAATTGTTTTCTATAAGCATCCACAAAATGTTGTTATGGTTATTTCAACATGTTGCATATGAATTCCTTTGTACAACATAAGCAACCAACTACGAAAACGGCGGAAATCGTCTCCAGAAATGTCGCGAAACAGTGGGTTTATTTTTGTCTTCCCAGTTTCATATCTCAACTTCTACTCGACGTATAAATTTCGGTTTTGCGCCCAAAAGGAGAATAGTTATTCCTCTTCATAACAGCGCTTAAATTGTATTAGATGATTGTTTTAATGTCTCGTACCATGCCGGTTAAAGATCGTCGGTTTTGTAAATTTTACCGTGTAGGCGGCATTTTTTGCTCATTGCAGACTATGCAATGCGGTCCCTAAACGGTCGTAACTCAGTAACCTTCCGGCCGATTATTTTCGTTCGAGCTTTAAAATAGAGGTTGATCCCTCACGGAAAGTTGATGTAAAACTCTCGCTGATTGGCTACATTTTAGTGGCGTACTTGGTACTGTTAAACTAAGCAGCGAATGAGAATGGCCGTTTGAGATTCCATTGAAGTACGCGATGATAGAGAGGGCCAGTTGAACAAGGGCTCATGTTTAATTAAGAGGTAAATTCAAGGTTGAACGCACAGCCCACACAGGCCTCGTGAAGATAATAATCTATGTACTGATGTATAGGATACATTAAGTGTGCAAAATAAGCAGAGAGAAATTCATACACTTGGTACAGTGTAGGCCAATTTTAACGACGTCGAGGAATGTGATTGTTTGCATCCAAATTGCTCAAAAAGTTGCCAATTATTATCGCTTGTTAATCAAGAGTGTATTATGTACACACTATTCACCTCCAAAAATGATACATACATGAAAGTCTGGTTCCCAGAACTATATTGCAAGTACAGGTCCCAGACAGTTAGGCGCTTAAGCATGCACCTAATTGCCTATAGAAACAAACAATAATAATAACAATGTGTACGTTTTTAAGAATATTAACAACGAGGTGTCCTCATTAAGCATGATAGTTTTAGCCAGACGGGACACACACAGATTCACGACTAGTTCCAAAGTGTTGACACATCAAGAGATCACTGCAGCGCGAATGCTGATCAGTCGCTCTTCACAATAACCAAAATATTGCAGAGACTTCATGATTTACAAAACGGAAAATAAAATAAACTGATTTAGAATAAAACTGATCCTGGAGTGAAAGCAAACTTCTAGATTCGGACGTCTCAATAACGAAACTCAAAGAGTACAGCATTCAAAGATGCGATGGACTGAATATTAGTGGAATTACACTCCATGTGAAACATACTTATAAGATGGCTAAAATACCAGCCGTTTACATTGTGTGTTTCATCAGACTAACTCTTATGACAACCGCCCAATGTTGTTCTGAATGCAGTCTGCATTGGCATTCCTACAATGGAAACTGTTATCTCATGATTGAAGACCCGAAGTCATCCTTCTGGGAAGATTTTTGTAAGAATCTCTCCCGACAAGGACGAGCGGCCCATCTCGTTTCAATCGCCAACCAGCAAGAGGAAGATTTCATCGAAGGGTACCGGTATGTTAAGCCATTCGGCTACTGTGATCTAGATCGGCTTCACAAATCAAACGACACAGAAATATTACTGGGTAGACGGGAGTCAGGCGCAGTATAGCAGTTATGAAGAATAATGGAGGACCAATTCCATATTAAACTCTTGCTCTACCCTTCTAAAACAATGGACATGCATGTTGCATGTTGCTCTTTGAATATTATTTTCTTATTATGAAACAGCCATCAATACCATTGTTATTGATGCATGAGGTCTTACAGAAAACTACATGTGTAACATGCCCTTGAAGCAATGCTTTGTACTGCAACTTTTGTTTCAGCTGAATTTTCATTCAAATCACTGTCAATTGTGCATGCATGATTGAATTTCAACCATTTCATTACGAGCTGTGTAGAACATGTTCTGTCATTTGAATTCATGCAATACTTGTTGAGATATTCTAAAAAATATTAGGGGAAACTTAGAAGTTGTGATGGGTGTATATGCCTCTCCTTCTAAATCGACCACGTAACCCACAATCCGTTCAAAGGGTCATTCCAGTCACAAATAGTTGTTGGAAAGAATTAACCTGATTGGCTGTGCTGCTTCACCTTGTAATAATAACAAAGCACCACTGATGTCACTTTACTGTTTGTAAGCAATTGTCAATTGGTTCTTTCCTCTGCAAAGTATTCCAAGCAACTTGTGACTGGAGTTACCCTTTTTTATTATCCTTAAACCGTACCTCAGATTCAGTCATACATAATTATGCAAGTGCCAAATAACAGATCTTAAACTTTCTGCCTTTAACCAGGATTCCATTAGAAACAAAGGATGCAGACATCCTTCGTTTCTATGCCATTTCATTGGCCTCCTCCAATACCATCATGCCTTTGATTGGCTAAGAGAAAACCATTGGTTATCACCCTTCATTTGACTGGCCAATCACATGCCCTCTTCTTTACCATCATACATGTGATTGGACATCAGCTGGTGTGAGTTAATTCATTCATAAAAACTTAAACTTAATCATAGCTAACTTACGTGTGTATCGTTTCACACACTCTCATTTATATATTTTCATTTATTAAGAGTTATTGTAATTATTAAGACTGGAATCATTTTTGGGTAATTTGGGATATTGTTTGTAAATATACTTGTAAAAAAGTACTTCTATATTTGGTATTATAACAGGTTTATACTAATACCTATCATGTCTTGTAGAACAGATTTGTGTTGCAAATATCGTCCCTAATTTGCCATAGTGACCAATGCGGCATTGGTCACTTTGCCAAATTACAAAAATGGCCAGTTAGAGCATTCATCATTTGAATGCATGCTATTTCTCCAAAACTATAAGGAATACATGCATGTGGATTAGATACAATGGTAGGTCTCTTCCTGAATGTACTAATGGGCGGGAAAACATAAAATTTTAAAAAGTAGGATTGGTCACTATGGCAAATTAGGGACGATATGAGAGTAATCAAACATTTCCATATTATCAAGAAAGTAAATCATTTAATTATGAGCACTGCATCAGGTTGGTCATTTCATGGAGGTTGTCATAATATTTGGGGCTGGTGAACGTTGCGTTGTAAAATCACAAAGTTTGAAAAAGAAATATTTATGGTACTTTTTAAAATAACATTTATATTTTGATGGGTTAGATAATAAACAAAACTAATTTTATAAAATTCTGATACATTTCACAAGAAAAAGCAGTTAAGGGAAAACATTCCTCTCAACCAATGTTTATGGTAACGTCCATGATAAACACATGGATCAAGTTTGCATTCTTCACAATAAATATAAACCGGATTTTGTTATTTTGGATTGTGTTATGTATTTGACTTTGACATCTTTGGAGTTTTATGGGAAGGGCACACCCCTCCGCAAAGGCAGATAGCCACAACATTGCATGGGTCATGGAGCGTGCACCCCTTTTCGTACAATATCACAATATAGGCAGAATTCCAATCGATCCAGCAATTTTGGCTTACAAAAAAAACCGATTTAGGTAATGATAATAATGATGATAATAATAATATGGCGCACGTATCCAAACTGGTGTTCGAGGCGCATTACATTATTACCCCTGCTCATCAGGCGCATAAATCATTCCTGAAACCATCTCAGCTCCCTGGGGAGTATACAGCTCAATTGCTGCCATGTCGGTGCATATAGGGCTAATCAAACACAACAACCAACTCTGCCCTCACAGGTACCCATTTACTCCTAGGTGGAGAGAAGCAATTATGGTAAAGTGGCTTGCTCAAGGACATAAGCACCACAGGCGCAGTCGGGATTCGAACCCACATTCTGATGACTCGGCCATCAGAACACAAATCCGATGAACTAAACCGCTTGGCCATGGCACTCCACAATTTAATTTTTTTAAATTTGTTTTATGCAAGTTCGCCCCAAACAAGGCTAAAAGCCACTCTTGGTAAGGGGCTACAAGAAGAAAACATAGAAGATGAAAATAACTCAGGAGGACTGAAGGTAGGAATTGATATTCCTCTTAAAACTGTCTAGATTGTAGGATGTAGGGAAACATGCACCAGGCAAGGAGTTCCAAAGAGATGCAGTACGTGGAAAAAAGCTGTTGGAATAGCTCTTTGTTCTACATCTCGGCAAAGCTAGAGTGTATGGGTGAGAACAAGCAGAAAGCCTGGTTTCACGCTTAAACACCCTGATAGGAGGAACCAGATTGGACACACTGGTGGCACATTCGCCATGAAAATATCTGTAGAAAAGACAGAGGCTGGCTACAAACCTACGGTGAGAAAGAGGTTGTAACAATGATCCCAACTCTTTACCAACAAGATTAACAATACGCTTCTGCACTCTACCTAATAAAGATAAATGACAGGCAGAAGCTCCGGCCCAAATGTGACAACAGTACTCCATTAGGGGACGTATAGTTGTCTTATACAGGTAGAGAGTAGCATCGGGAGGTAAGAACTTCCGAGCTCGATAAAGACAACCAACTCGCATGGAAGCAATCTTTGCAATGCCTGAGATATACCTCTCCTAACTGACTTTAATTTAGTGGAGATGTCAAGTCCAAGAAGGCAAAAATCTGATACCTCAGGCAAAGTTGATGGACCCATATAAATGGATGGAAATGTATCATCTCTAGAGCGAGAAAGAGACAGTAGTTTAGTTTTCTTTGCGTTAAACGTTACTAGCCAATCGTTGCCCCACTTCAACACGCTCTCTAAATCATTATTCAGTGAGACACCCACCTCACAGCGAGAAGTGTTAGAAGAGTTAGGGGAAACACCGTACAGGGTTGAATCATCAGCATACATGACGAGCTGAGACAAAACTTTATCGGGCAAATCGTTAATGTAGATAAGAAAGAGAGTAGGACCAAGTATCGGGCCCTGTGGAACACCAGAATTGATAGAACGGGTAGGAGAAGATTGACCCTCAAGGACAACCTTCAACTTGCGGTTGGAAAGGAAAGCAGAGATTATGGATAACATTCTGCCTGACACACCATATGACTAAAGCTTGTGGAGCAGGCCAGAATGCCATACCTTGTCGAAGGCCTTTGAGATGTCCAATGCTACAACACGAGCCTCACCCCTGCGATCTAATGCCCCATTAAAATTATCAGTAATTAGGGAAAGCAGATCACCGGTTGAGCGGGAATGGCGAAACCCGTACTAGCAGTCAGTTAGAAGGTCATTGTCCTCCAGGTATCCAAGGAACTGTTGGTTGACAAAGCATTCGAAGATCTTACTTATTATGGGAAGCAGACTGATAGGACGATAATTAGTAGATTCAGAACGCTCACCAGCACCCTTAAAGACAGGGACAACGGATGCCACTTTCCAAGATGAAGGAAACACTGGGACTGCCAAGCACATATTGAATAGCTTGGCAAGAATAGGTGAAAGTTCTGGAGAACACATTTTCAGAACAATTACAGGGATTCCGTCAGGGCCAGTAGCCTTCGAGGCATCCAAGGAATGAATAGTCCGGGCAATCTTCTTTGGGGTGATAAGAGGCTTTGATACCACAGTGGCTGTACGGGATGGAAAGGCAGGAAGTAGATGCCCCTCATCATTAAGTGTGGAGTTGAATACACAGTTGTCAGCAAAAAGGTTTGCCTTATCTTGAGGAGAAGTAAGAACTTCGGGTCCATGAAAGAGAGGAGGAATGGAGGACTTGTTGCGGCTAAGTACACTATTGGCAAACCGTCAAAAGTCCCTGGAACCAAGCTGCTGCGTTGAAATGGAACCAGCAACAGAGTTTGCATATTGCTGCTTAGCATCCTCTAAAACTCTCTTACATCAATTTCGAGCTTCATGGAAAAGACGCTTACTATCCAAATTTACGATGGGCAATTGCTGCAGCACAGGCTGGAGTGTACCAAGGTTGAGAATGGGCCTCGATCTGGTAGGTACGTGAGGGGATGTAAATCTCCATACCAAGTTTTATCCATTGGGATAACTCGTCTGCTGCCAAATCAGGACCAAGACTGAGAACCGATGACCAGGGCACATCAGCAAGAAAACATCGAAAACCATCCCAGTCAGCCTTTCCAAACTGAAAAACAGTACGATGAAAAGGCTGAAATGTAGTTGAGGGAGAAGAATATAAAACGGAAACAGAGACAATTGAGTGATCCGAGTTACCAATTGGAGGCAAGACCTTGGCAACACAGTCATCTGGGTTAGAACACAAGAAGAGATACAGCAGGTACCTACCTTCGGAAGCACGATCCGGAATGTGAGTAGGGGATGAAACGATCCGAGTAAGATCTTGGGAGATGGAAAAATTATGTGTTGCAATACCAGGAATGTCAATATTACGGGAATGGATCAGCCACTCCTTGTGGTGAACATTGAAGTCACCAAATACCATGACTTGAGCAGAAGGGTGCTGAGAAATAGCAGAATCAATGCTATCAGAGATGGCATCTAGCACTGCGCAGGATGATGACGAAGGTGAACGATACAGAACAATACAGGTAGGTAGTAGAATGGAGAAGCGAGAGGCAAAAGCACATGTATTCGTGATTGTTACATTCCAAAGTACTTTCACGGTCTAAGGGAAGAGTTTCTTTAACATAGACACCCAGACCATGTGATGGAGGGTTGTCAAGGCGATGAAAGATATATCCCGGTAACTTAAAAGAATCAGAGGAAATTTCACAATTCAGTCTGCTCTCAGATAGAACAAGCAAGTCAGGTGAGTTGTTAAGAACAAAAGACTGAACAGAAGTGAAGTTGGAACGAAAACCCCTGATATTGTAAAAAGCAATACCAAGCGGCTTTGAACGCTGCGCACAGGGAGGTGGGTTTGCGCGAGCAGGTAAGGTTTCTTTATTATTTGCTTGTGTAGTCATGTTTGCATTAATATAAGCAAAGAGTCTCCGTTTTTCTAGAGTTTGAAACTGGCCCAAAACAATCAGAGGAACCAAATGAACTCGTACGAACACATTGTCATAGCAATGTCACCCCGATGGCCTCAGGAATGCAACCGAAAGTGGCTGCACGGACCACCAATCCATGCATGTTCCATGGCAGCACAACCACCTTGACATTTTACAGCTGTTGATAGATCAGCCTCTCAGAGCATTACCACTGAGTTCGGGATCCTGTACTACCAAGCGGCCATGACCTACAACATGTTTATTTCCGGTACTCTTCGGAGAGGCGGAGTTCAGATGATCCAGGGAGGGCCCTGGGCAAGTATCAAGGATCGGTAGGGTCTAGACTACTGAGAAGAGACAAAAAGAAATACAAGGAGAGGAAAAAGAAATGGGGAAAAACTGGCAGACCTTCGCCTAGTCCAGGAACAAGGTAGAACCTCTTTACTGGACCACTGCAAAAGATGGGGTAACGACGCCAGGCGGAAAAGAAAGAGTTTTTTCCTACCCCCTACAATTTCTCTACTTTGGTAGAGAAATGTTAATACATAATGCATAAGGTAACTAATTTGTTATGGTATCACTTATTTATTGTTAATTTGCTTTGAAATGATAAAATACAAAATGAAATCTTACAATCTTGTAAGTTGACGTTCTTGAGAAATGAATAGGGAGGGTGTCTTTGGAACGGTACATTTGAAAGAAATAACAATCAAACAGTATATCAAAACAAGCTATCATCACAATATACAAATGCTGACTTCATATCATTACAACTCACATGGGAACCCCTCTATCATAAAACATACATTGTGACATTCTTTGTATTAAATGTTGAAGCAACATACATTGCTAAATTGTCCATATTTGTTTACATGCACAGATGTATAGAATGAATACCATAATGAAATCACATACAACTGCTGAGGTTACATACTGCATAGACTACATGTACTACACGCAGGCATTGCTTCTTGATCAAACTAGCAATCACTACAGTTTACATCTCCCTGTATGTTACTGTGTATTTTAAAATTATGCAATAGTTCTATGTGTTATTAAATTGAAAACATAAAATGAACAAAATAGCAAACCTTTGTTGAGAGTGGTTGTAACACTGATATACAATATCTGGGAGGAAAGGTCAGTTTTGCAGTATTTTGATCATTAGCTAGGACCAGCATGGATTATGCGAATAAGCATGCGCCTGTGCATTATGTTTTTATCTATGCAATTACTGAATAGATCTTTGTATGTCACAATCATACTACTTGCCAACTGGTGGTAGGCAAACTACATGATATGCTTACTAATGCACACATCTTTGTACACACACAATCAAACCATCAGCACCTCCATACATAGAGGCCAATTTGATCCACAAATGTTGTTCTTAGCAACTTTCAGTAGATACATTTACAAGCCTGTTGTCCTTTCCAAAATCTTTTAAAAGTTGAAGTTTTCTTATAATGAATAGGACAGTCACTGACAGCTAATAACACAATGTAGTCAGCTTCAACAAGTATTTGAGAATTTGGTATGTCATGAACCACACTGAATGAGACCTACATTTTAAAACAGACACTTTAGGACGACATCCTCAGATAAATTATCTCGGGAAGACGACATCCCACTTTCACCATGTCATCATCCTGAGATAAATGATGTCGTCACACAAACTTGCAGTCCGCTCACGTAACGTGCGTGTAATTATACCGTTTTACATTAACTAAAACGTCCCATTTCTTCCATCCTGGTTGAGGCTCAGACCAGAGGAAACAAAGACGAGACCCATTGTCTATCTTGTCACTATTTGACCCTGTCCGTCTTTTCACTACTTGACCCTGGTGTGAAAAGTTGATTGCTTTATACTTAAAATATTCCATTGAAGCCGTATTGCTAATTTGGAGGTTTTAAATCAAACTTATTTGGTTCAAAGTTCATGATGGTATCAAACAACTCTGGAAATCTTTCCGTCTCCTTCATGATATATGTACCATAACAACGTAATAAGTTGAAACTCTCCCAGGCTAATTGTTTATATGTATATCTTTATTCCAGAACAGAAATGATACCTTTAGAAATTATCAATGTTTCACTGGCCTTTAAAAACGAACCGTCCGTCCATTTTATCTAACAGTTCTAAAATAAGCAGCAGACACTGCTGTAGAAATTCGAGTAAAGCCATTACATTGTGTACTTCAAACTTTGAAATTATACTTTCACTACTAGAAAGATCCCAGCCTGTGTTTTATAAGACACAAGAAATACAATGGTTTGCTATTACATTGACAAAGATAATTCAGGTGGGCGTGAAAGGTTCGTTATTGTATTTATTTATTTTAATTTGTTTATTAACTGTTTTATGACAATCATATGCCGTAAGCGCGGGTGGGGGTGGGGGGTGGACACCCCCGATAATTTCTCAGTTGGCAATTTCGAGCCTCAGTCGGCATCAAAGGTGAGCTACTAGAACAGAGGTTGGTCCAGAAATATAAATGTTCAGTCGGCAAACCTTGAGCTTCCATGTATCTCGTATTTCTAATCACTGAAAATTTGCCGAGTTGTTTCTTTAAAACTGTTTTTCTTTGTAATACACTGTATTTGACTTAACCACCCCACCCACCGTTGAGCAACGTTAGTGTTGTGCCGGTAGATGCAAATTTACCAACAAAAAAGTTCCTCCACTCTCAATCCTCGCTATATGCCACCGATGTCCGGTCGACAGATTTTGCTTCCAGCCCCTCACTCCCACTCTGAAAATCCTCGCTATGCCATCGATGTCAGTCGACAAATTTTACAAAGTTCTTTCTCGAAGAAAGAACCCCGCTAGGTTTTGAGATGTGAGCAGTAACTATTATTTTGCATTTATACTACGTGTCCTTTAGGTTGGTAAACAGTTTGCAACAACCAATTCTTATAAAATAGTACAAAAATATATTTATATCACTTCTTGGTAACATTAACAACATATTTCGCGTAAGGCTTAGCAGGAATTTTGGATTGTATAATTTCAAAATGTATTTCCATAAATGATTACAGTGAGATCTAATGCTCTTGAACAAGTTCTGCTAGTATGTAGATGTGAAGCATCATCTTTAGATATAGTAAAATTTGTGATGACTGGATGACATATTGAAATAATCTCTTTTTTGAGTAGTAAGGGGTTTGGAAAAACGCTTTGGTTAACTCAACATTTCAATCTGTATGCTTTGATCATCTTCAAGGAGAATGTGGAATACTGAATCTTTCTGGTGCAGGAGGGAGAGGCAGAAATGGCTCGTGGAGGGGTCCTCACTAGACTAGATAGCTGTAGCTATTACCTTGGAAAACAAATTAAATACATTTATAAATTAATTATGTGTTAACCAGTCAAGTCAAATGTATTATTACACAATTTATTTATAGAAAGTGAAAAGATAATATTGTAAAAAACATTTTTTTTAAACGATGTGTAAATATCAGCCACACCATCCCTTAAAAACATTCAAATAATAAATCCCATATCCCACTATTTTATTTTAAGCTAGGATTCAACTTCAAAGGTTCAGGCACAGGGGTTACACAGTTGTAAACCTTCAATTTATTTGGGAAATACCAACTTTGTATTCTCTTTCACTTACTATTAGTATTATATCATCGTGATTGTACAAACTATACTATTTCTATGACAGTAACCAGTGGGTTAATATTTCATGTTTAAGATGATAACAAGTCCCAGGCATGTAAAATACAATGTTACCAAGTTAACTCCCATGGAAATTTCTTGCAGTAATACTTGTGGGTGCATGGTGAATAACATTATTATTAAAATCAAACTTACCCAACTAAGGTCACAGATAATAACTTCTGTCACTGCCCAACTTTGCCAGCAAACAATCCTTTTAGATGATATGATGTATATACATTTACTAACCTCAATATATAATTGTCTTAATTGAGTTAAAACCCATCAACCATGTCAACAAACAACGAACAGCTGATTAGTAACCATAGATTATATGTGTGGTACATAATCACATACACAGTCTGGTAACCACCATTATGTATGTCTCTACAGTGCATATGGAGTCAGGGAACCTTTACGTTAAACTGACAACAGAGGGCGCCCTTCAAGCAAAACTTTCAGGGGGCATGTACAGGGGTGTTAGAAATATCAAATTTTTATTTTAATGATTTATTCTTGTTTCTAATAGGCCTGTACATGTTTTGAGAGGGGCAGAATATAAAAAAGTCAAAAAAAGTGAAATAATACCCCCCCCCTAATTATAGTCATGGACGGGACCTAATCCAGGAACCACAGTATTCCCTGCCATAGCCTGAAGATATGACGTCACGCTCTGAGCTAGAGGCGCATGAATTACGCGATATTTTTCCCCGTGCTGAACTTTGACCTTGGTTGGATAGCTCGCGCGCAAGCCTGGAAAAGCGTGACGTCAGATCTTCAGCATAACGCGTTAACGTATCCAGCTGAAGTCACGCTTTAGGTGGTACGCCTGGAGCCTATTGTCTATATCCTTGATAGGGATATATACGAAGAGGGAACTCAATCTATTATTGCCATGACTGCGGTGGTACCCATAGAGTGGTACTACATGCGCGCGTCACACACGCATTCGTTAAACCGTACACGCAGTACGCTGGCGTTTCGTCAGCGTAGCGAGTGCACAGGTTGGCCGGCCAAAGGGAAGCACCGGACTAAAAAATATTTACTTTTATAATAGGCTAATGGTCTCTAAAATGATTTTAAAAATTTAACCGGATACTCACAGACAAAAACGGTTTATGATATGGGGTACTCTGACTTCCAAATTAGAGTATTTTGGATACACTGGGCCCTGAAAAAGTGTCCTGATTTGGCTTCCAAGCAGGGCCGCTTTTTCAAAATGGATGATTTTTTGCCAGTGTTAACAACGCGTTGAGAATAACTCGATGGGCCTCTGGGATATAGACATAGAATGTTTGTCCTAAGTGTTTTTTAATCACATTTATACGTTCCAAATGAACGTATTGAGCGAATACTATACGAACACTAGACAAGCGAATACAATTAAAGTGGTAAACAATTTTCCAGAACACTACTACTGCGTGCCACGAGGTCATGAAGCCAATGTCACATCATGCCGTGTCTTGAGGAATGTATGGTTATAAGAAAGACAGGTTTCTACAACCATGTTCGATCATCCAAAACGCTAGATGAATGTAAGTCTAGTACACAGTCATGTTCATGACATGAAATTACGCTTACCATCAACATGTGCTCATGTATGTCAACTCATTACATAGAATTTATTTTAAGAGAAATTTGAAGTACAGATTTACATAGAGAGATGATTTTCATGCCTGTCAATCAAACTCAAAAATGGTCCTTTTTCAGGGGCACCAAGTTTTAAATAAAATGTGTATTTTTCCCCTTTATTTTCCTTGATAAATACAAACAAACAAACTGTCCTGTTTATGAATTTAATTATTGAGAACAGAGTAATTGGTTTGCTTGCGAGTGGCACGCGTAAGTACCATACGAGGTTTACTCGAAAATCGCCACAAACGACCGAACATATTCTGGGTCCAGACTAGCCACCGCTACTGCACACTGGGCTGGAGTGAAACCCTAAGTGCGCCAAAGGGGTTATTTGTGTATGTGCCAGATTGTATTTCTTTTACATTTTTTTTAGGTTGCTAAGACCCCATACGACTGTATACTAACAGTTTAAACAATTAATATTTAATAACCATAGAACCGCCTTACAATTTCAAAAAAACTTTTTAAAATGTGATAATAAGTCGGATGCTGGTGTTATTTTTTGCCATTGTGGGCTTCAGAAGCTATCGTCATGTAAATTGAAGTAAACCCAGTGCATGGTCTATATTTTATAAAAAAATTAAGTCGATTGTAAATAAGTTGTTTTGATTTCATCAGCAAAAACTTGCAACCTGTGATTTTGTAACATTTTTTTGTAAACCCCATCCTAACAAATTTGAACCTTTTTTTTTTAAGTCGACTGTGAGCAGCGCGCTTCACACAGTGAAATGACTTGCGGTTTCCGCTTCGTAAACAAAAAGACTTGTAAAATGATAGCCATGATAAACAAGTGTGCAGTTAAAATTGTTATCAGTGTCTTGATAATGGAAAGCGACATATCTAAAAAATGATAATTTTTCAGTCAGAAGCCCCTACACTGTTGGTAAATTCGCGAAACAAAAATGATTACGGTTGTACATTAGAAACTTGTTGGTGTTAAATTGATGAATTTGCTTTCAAATGAGGCTATAGTAATATAGTGAATTAATGTCCAAATTAATTGCTGTCCCTCCGGAAACAAAAATCAAATCAACGTGCGAATTAATACGAAACAACTAAAAGCATTTTCATGAATTTTCTCGGATAATGGCACAAAATAAACGGAAACTTTCTACAGGGTTGGTTGTTTTAACAAGGATATCTTGATTCAAAGAAGTAAGGGTACTTTTAGAAACATTTTACAAACATTACCAATAGTGTGTGCAAACTTCTTCAAATTGTTTAACGACAATGTTTTATCCTTACAATAATTTACAACCGTAACGCATACACTCGATTAGTGTAATTTAAAACCAGCAAGACCGCAATGTGAGGGCTATGAGCGTGAATCATCTGCAGTCAATCAGAAATCAGTATTTTGATGACGTCATAAATGTTTACAAACACTTTCATTGACATCAGCGCGTCCAAAAACACATCTAGGTTCTAATATGCCATCAAAATAACTTTGACAATTTAGTTTTGGCTCACTTTGGTCCCCACCCTGGCCCCACTGTGTGCTACTTCTCATCCTAACAACATGTACTCACTGCTCCTGGCGTGTACGTGCTGGTTCGGATACCAGAATACATTCATAAATCAAGCTGCTGAAGAGAAGAGCAGCTGCGCAGAATCTTATCTTTTGGCTTCGGCAATAAAATAAATATTAAACAATCATTGGGTTTTAATAAATTCAAAATTCTCAATTAAAATTCCACGCACCAATAATTAAAACAAACGTACATTTCTCTCTTTTTTTCTTAAAAATTCTCAGATTCCAGGTTCAGCGAGTTCGTAATCCAAATAATTCAAAAATACTGGCCTTAAGTGAAGCTGCTGGGGGGAGATTTTGTTCTATTAATACTGGATGCTGGACAGCAGTGTAATAAAGTAAAGAGATGCATAATAGCCCTCTGTTCGCCACCTATGGACCTCTATTCGCCACCCTCGGGACCTCTGTTCCCCCACCCTATGGAACTCTGTTCGCCATCCTTGGGACCCCGCCGATAATATAAAATAAGAATCAATGTGGAGGATACTCACTATATTCCACATCAATCATGTTATTTTGTCGTTTCGGTTAAACATCCTTTCATTACCCGTGTGGGCTGGGTGGGCCGCACGTCGGCTGGGTGGGCCGCGTCGATGACCCGGTCTACGGGAAATAAAGCAATGCCAAATACAAGAACAATGTTCAGCTCATGACAACCCTGATGATGGGGATCCTATCTATAGTGCATTTGCACTGTAGATGAGTCATATCGAGGAGCTAACTCATGAGAACTTTACGGTTGTGAAGAGATGAAACATCCTTGCCAGGTACATTTAGCTTGAAGGAAGATACGCTGGATGGAGTAGGTCGGTGTGATGCCGGGTCCTATGGAGAGGCACACTGATGGTTTGGAAGGTTGGCATTTAAAGGTACGAGCAGTGGCAGGTCTTCGCAGAGTTTATCGTCTCAACTCCAAAATATTGCATTACTACCATCTAATGAGGCCTTTTTAAAAATAATACACAATCATCAGACCAGTTCCACAAAGGTGGGCCTCTTCAACCTCAAAGCGATAGATGGCGCCAACGTGCTCCCGGTACCAATTGGATCTACTGTGGTCCCTCAACCCCAATCATCATATGAATCTGTTTGTACCTGTCTCCTGGTGTACCCATGGTCCTCCACCTCCCCATTATGATCCTTATACTCACACACTGACACAGTTCTGTGAGCACAAACACCACCGCCCACTCGTCTCTATGATCTAGTTTCCCACGTTCCCAACGACAATTCCAGTGGCGTAGCAAGGGAGGGAGCAGAGGAACAGCCCCAACTGATTGGCAAAATAGTGTCCGTCGGTAAATTCTGTGACAAATTTGTTGGTACTTCGGACAAATCATCGCGCTACACCACTGGGCAATGCCATGAGTGTTTTCACTTACTTTTGCTCCTGAGCAGCACTTCCTCCTTTTCAAAAAAATTCTCGTTCTAGGAAGAGAAACAATATTTAGGATTGAATGATGAAAGAAATAAAAATACGAAATAAATGTCAGTCAGTCGTCAGTCAGTCAGTCAGTCACTGTTCCAGTCTTCTTGAAAACGTTATCCTGCCATTAATAACTTATTTCCAAAATCACAAACAAACTTTCAAAAGATTTTGTCTTTAAATGCAGACAATAGCCACATGATTTTAGTAAAAATTTTTGTATAACACATTTTCGTGTAGTTTAGTTTTCAAACAGTTATACAGTCTGTAATAATGTTTTCCCAGGAGCGGGAAGAAACCTGCGACAAAACATGTATTGAGTTAAAGGTAAAGTAAAGAATTGGTAAAATACCAAAAACACAATTTTGTATTCATAATGTTACACTTACTTTGTGTGAAGCCGATGATGGTGAATGTTCCCTAGAAATATTTTTTTGTGAGGTTCTGTCGCTGAAATAATTTCCGTTTAATAAAATTGTTAAAAGAGAATTATTTCATAGATCTAATGTATTTTCACTTTTGTCTTGTGAACGACATTACGTAATAATGCGAATCTTTCTATGAGATTGGTTGTTTAATGTTTATCGGGATTCAAAGAAAGTAAGCATATCGCAGAAGCAGTTTGGGAGCATTATCATGGAGCATAAATGCAAGATTACTTTATACAATCTCTATAAATGCTGTTGGGGCGTGGCACCTCTTTTGCCATGCATTACGGTTTCAGCTAACCTCGTTCCTTCCATGACAACGCATGTTGATTCAGGGTAATTATCATTAGTCATAATACACACGTTGTTGTTTATTTTATATTTTTTATTTATTTATTTATTTGCGTGCATATTATGTGAGTGGCTTGGACCGGATGCATTGCACGTGAGGGTAAAGGGGACCCCGTACTGACAGAAACATTATAATTAGGTGTTCGGGTAGTGCCTGAAACACCTTATTTTATTCGTTTTTTATTTTTGCTTCTTAGGTGTTCGGGTATGTGCGAAACACCTATTGTTTTTAGGTGTTCGGGCATGTGCCCGAAACACCTATTGTTTTTGTACGTTTTTGTTTTACTTCTACTCCCAATAACTGTCCGGTAACAAACACATACTTGCAAACTTCACATGAACTTGAAGCTTGGCATGTACTTAGAACTTAACAAGTAGATGGAACACGAGTTGTGAGTGACCCCAATTTGACCTTACTTCCTGTCCAAACCGGAAGTCAAAGTTTAATATTTAAAAAATCATATCTCAACAACCACAAGAAGTAAATTCACAGTTTTTGCACCATTGTACAGATTGTTGTCAAAAATATTTACAAAAACATGACCTAATTTTACCTTTACTTCCTGTCCCAAAACCCGGATGTCAAAGTTTAATATTAACAAAAATCATCCACAAGAGGTAAATTCACAATCTTTGCACCATTGTACAGATCGTTAATTGTCGGAATATTTTAAACAAAGTTAACCCTGAATTTGACCTTTTACGCGTCCTGAACACCCCAAGTGTTTGTCACCATACAAACACCAATCTCTAGTTAGCGTTTTTTATTGTTTTCACGATCTTTTCTCAATTCTTGAATGAGCTCTCTCAGACTTCTCCATTAGCCCTTGCATCTGGTAAAAACACACAAGCATAACAAATAAACATGACTGTGACCAGGGGCGCGTTGTCCGACTGTAACCAGAAACATATTTGGGCTTTGGTGATTAGTTGAAGCGTTTTCGCGAGTTCGGTTGGTGCTGCGATGACGTTGTTGTTCTGACCAAAACGTGAACCGAAGTGTTGTGATTGCCGGTTACGCGCTGGTTTCAAGCATGGCGGATTGAAAAACAACCGGAAAAGTTTTGTTAATTATTTGTTAAAACATTATGAAATGATTGTTCGTGGCTACAAGTATATGTTTCAAGTTTATTACTAGCACTCACGAGTAAGTTCTATTTGGCAAAAATTGAATTACATCGTATATTTTGAGAAACGATGACTTGAACCAGTCGCAAACTGAAAACAATTTTCTGGTCACGTTCGCATAGCTACGCCGTCTTGTTTCTGGCCAAGAATCTGATGTCAGAAACAAGGTTAGGGTCACGAAAACACGCCCCAGTTGCCTAACCATTGCTATTCTGCTATGGCTGTATACAATGAGGGGCGGGGACAAGGGCAGCAAAAAACCGTGTTGTTAAAAACTACACCAGAGACGTTCATATTGGAGCAACTCGCCCAATACAAAACACTATGGAATAATAAAACTAATGACACCTCCAGCGTTATTTCAACTGTTACCAATGGCGTTCTTTAACATTCCAGTTTTTGCAGTGTGGACGTGGACAAATGCTTATATAGACAGTAATGTCAATATTCCCTTATACTATTTATCGTCCCCATTATCCAACAAGAAACTTAACAATTATGAAGATTACGGTACCAAACAATGACCTGACTGCATATTATTGTCCTTTTGAGAATCGTGAAATGTACACTCTTAAAACTAAAGTGTTGAATCAATATTCTAAACAGTTCAGTCAGTGACTACTCTTTATAAAGTTGGATTTAACTTTAAAAGTGATGACTTCACATTGATAAATTTATACTTAACTTGACCTGTGTTAATTTAACACTTTTTGCGTTGAATTTAACTTTATAAACATTTTGTCAGTCACCGAACTCTTATAAGGTTGATTCAACACTTTAGTTTTAAGAGGTACAAAAATAGTTCCCAATTTGAGACGTCAGGACAAGTATTGACATCCCTAGAAAAGTGGTGCACCCTAGTGACCCCTGAAAATTGGACCCGTTACACCACAGGTATATATATATATATATATATACATACATATATATATATATATATTGTGTAAAACCAGTGGAACGCTGGTAGTTGTAACCCGAGTTTCACGCGTTATGCGATCATCAGACAACTGGAAAATTGACGATGAACGTGAATCGGAGCCAGCATTACATTTACCAGTTTATGCTATTATACTACTGAGATAGTGACCACGCCATTTAAGCATATATACTTAAATGCAGCGGTCTATCTTGAAGTAGAGTGCTCAATGCCACATAGACAGAGCGTAATATACTTGTAGTAAAATCCAGTGGAACGCTGGTAGTTGTAACTCCGAGTTTCACGCGTTATGCGATCATCAGACAACTGATAGTCACCAAGATTACTCCTATATATAGGCCCACACGCGCACGTACAGGTTACCGCTCAATGATGCGTGGTAATACCATTGTTTGCGGGCCTTGTGTAAGCTTGTTTGTTGGCGGTTTGTGGTTTGTTGACGCGGTACTGTTCCTCGTCACGTGTCATCGCTTTTGAAGTTGCAGAGGTAGAACTTGTTTTCATGGCGGCATTTTGATATGAGTTCGGGTCGTTTGTTCAGGAGCATCCTCTTGTCGTATGCTTATGATGGAGAGCTTCTGAGGCAAAAGGTTGCACCGTTTCGATTCGCTGTTGTATACTTGAGATCTACAGGCCACCGACCAGTTGATGGTGAATGGTTTCTTGTTCCTTTCAATTGCCAAATGTGCTTGGAGAGTTCCGTGCTGTTCTGGTACTGCTCATGCCTGAAAGACTTGTGTGGTTGCCGTATTATTGAATGGAGGCGCGGTGAGACCTATGTACAGATGAGTGTTGTTTGCTGTTAACTTCGGCATTGTAGATGATGTTGCTGGCCTGGCACTTTCCTTGTAGAGGGCATAGGTCTTTCTTGCGGCAGTTGCAGTCCTTACGGTCGGTCCCTTGTCGTTCGATGAGACTTGTTTGTTGTGTGCCTTGATGATACTGGCGATGTTAAGCATGCAGCTGTAACTGATCTTGACCGTGTTCATGTTGAATATCTTGTTCAGTTTGGAGTTCCTCGGAAGTGCTTTGCAGATGAGTTTCAGGAATATACCGCCAATGTTTGTTGTCACGTTTTTGCTGAATGGAGGGTTGAACCAGATGACGTTGCGCTGCCTGTTCCTGTTTTTCCTTAGTAGGTTGGCTATCGATGTAGGTGAGGCCTTCCGTGTATCCGCTGGATCTTAGTGCGTCCTCGTAAGCTGGGAGGCTTTTGAAGATGTCTTCATCGGCGAGATGCCCGATATGCGTCGGCTGATGGAGGCGGGTAGGTTCTTCATGGGATGTTAGGCGGTGGTTAGACTGCTTTGTGGATGTACAGGTCGGTCGTTTGCTTTCCGGAAGGTAGTTTGCCGTTGCTCAGATTGAAGGTGATGTCGAGAAAGTTCGTGATCTTTAGTTACCGTCGATTGTGATGAAGCCGAGTTCCTTGAATAACTTTGTTATGTCCTTCCTGATTCGGTCGGCTCTGCTGCCAGTGATGTTTTGAAGACCGCCGTCACGTCCCTGTAGAGTCCAATTCCCTTCTTTCCCATACTGTTTTGATAAGGTATCCAGGATGTAGAGGCCTACCAACCGCATACCTCAGCCGTCGTAGCTGCCCATTGTTACGTCGAAGAGGTCATTGTTGCCTTTTTTCCTCCATGGCGTGCCTTTGTCGAATAGTAGAGACTTCCTGGCGTGCATGATGTTCTTGGTGTCTTGTTGGGATATGTGGCGGTTTTTTTTAGCGAAGGCTATGGCTTTCTCAGCAGGCTTTCCGATATGGAGGGGTAGAATTCAACAATGTCAAAACGATGAATGTGTGCTTGTCCTTTCCTTGATGTTCTTGAACCACTCTATCACCGACGTCGAGTTCTCCACTGGTTGACCGCTATGGCAGCCTACGGCGTTGTTGATTCTGTCCAAGAATTGTTTGCTGACAATTCCTGTTTCTGCTCTTTGCGGGTTGATGAGTCGGCACGGTAGGTTGTTTTCGAAGTTGTCCTTGTGGTCTTTGAGGGTTGCGAATGCTTGTTTCATTGCCATGGTCTCCATTCGGTCGTCTATTTCGAGTTCTGCAGCGATGGTTTGTGCCTCGGCGTTGATGCTGTTAAGAGTCGTCATGTTGGTGGTTTGCAGTTTTGTAATGTTTTTCTGAGCAGCTTTTCACAGGGTGCGGTCGGTCACAGGTTTCTTGTCTTGTCATGGGGCTGGGGATAAGTATCTTCGTGGAGCCTTTTGATCTTGTTGGACATCCTTTCTGAGCGTGTCTTGAAACCGATCGGTGACTTCCTTTGTTCTACGTTCTCAATCATTTTCAGCATGTCGTCTTCAAACGGTTTCAGCTCATCAATTTGCGGTGCGCAATTTTCAAGCCGCAAGAAAGACCTATGCCCTCTACAAGGAAAGTGCCAGGCCAGCAACATCTACAATGCCGAAGTTACAACCAAACAACTCTCATCTGTACATAGGTCTCATCGCGCATCCATTCAAGCTAAGATACGGCAACCACACACAGTCTTTCAGGCATGAGAAGTACCAGAACAGCACGGAACTCTTCAAGCACATTTGGCAATTAAAAAGGAACAAGAAACCATTCACCATCAACTGGTCGGTAGCCTGTAGATCTCAAGCATACAACAGCGAATCGAACTGGTGCAACCTTTGTCTCACAGAGAAGCTTCCATCATAAACGCCGACAAGAGGATACCCTGAACAAACGACCCGGAACTCATATCAAATGCCGCCATGAAAACAAGTTCTACCTCTGCAACTTCAAAAGCGATGACACGTGACGAGGAACAGTACCATGTCAACAAAACCACAAACCGCCAACAAACAAGTTACACATAGCGCCCGCAAACAATAGGTACTACCACGCATCATTGAGCGAGTAACCTGTACGTGCAGGCCTATATATAGGAGTAATCACGGTGACTATCAGTTGTCTGATGATCGCATAACGCGTGAAACTCGGAGTTGCAATTAAGTGTTCCACTAGTTTTACTTACAAGTATATATATATATATATATATATATATATATATATATATATATATATATATATATATATATATATATATATATATATATATATATATATATATATATATATAATACAGTGGTGTAACTAGGGTCCAATTTCAGGGGTCACTGGGGTGCACCACTTTTCTAGGGGATATCAATACTTGTATCTTGACGTCTCAAATTGGGACTTTTTTTTAAAATTTGAATGGGGAACCTGGGGGCACGGACCTCGGGGCACGGACCACGGCTGGGGGGCACGATTCGGTTGGGTACCCGTCCCTCCCTCCCCATAGTTAAGGTACTTGATATAATATACAAAGATGATATTTCCATGTTGGAATGAATACAATATAACAGCAGAATCTATTTTCTATTAGAAGCTGAAACCTTAACAGGGTTTTGTAAACAGTATAATGAATAAAGTATTATTAGGACAGATGCTTTTCAGAAATTTTATCAAAATGTAAACTTCCTTCCAAAAAGTGAATCATAGTGCACAGTTAATTATTCATCTATTTCAAAAATACATTTAAACGAAATCACATTACATCCCAATATATGTACTATGCTTTTAATGTCTCATTGATTAACGAATTATTATTTTGTGTTGTATATATTAAAACAAAACACAATCGGGTAGAATGTCGTATCCGACCGCCACTTTTCTCATTAAATATAACCAATAATGTATAAATCTTACCTATCTAGTAAGGTGGAGAACATATGGATGATGATGGAGATATAGCCTACCAAATTACCCTCAGGATATTTATTTCATGAAAATCAGGCATTTTCATATACGATGACTTCAGTCATGTCAGTCTGATCTTGTCAACTCCCCATAAGTGACCAACACAGTCATTGTACATGCGCAGTGGCAATATATAGGATCCTTCATTTTCTGAAGGGAGGATTTTAGAAGAGAATGTCCGAAAACCATCATAAAAGTGGATTTTAAAGATAGTTTTCACTACCCCCAAAAATTGATGGAACTTTTTAACTGCTTAGTGGTTGTACCAAAAAATTCCCCAAAACCTTAAAAGTGGTGCTCGGATACGACATTCTTTCCCTCAATCCAGTGCTTTGGTTTTGATAATTCCTGAGAAAACATTATTCGATCGAGTTCAATCTATGAACATGACTTGTTGAATTACCTTTATCCTCGTAAGTTGCAATGACACATCCCACACACACCATTAGAAGAATCAAGTAGATATAAGTCTTCATCTTCACTGATGTCATCCATCGTTAACAGACAAAACAACAAACGAGACAATAAAACATGTTTTCTCAAACACGAAATATGGCATCCAACAAGTTCCATTACTTATACATTCGACTACTTTCATTTTGTCTGCAATTAGCAACGTGACCCAACAGCAAATCAAAATTTTAATCAAATTCCAACACTACCGAATGTTTGTGCATGCTAGACCGAATTAAATTTCAGACATACACACCGCATAGACAACATTTGAATAAAACAGTTGTAACTAGGTTTTTCATAGTCATATACCCATGTGTTATACATCAAAATTAAGCTGAGGACATTGTAAATGTGAATCAAGTCTCAGAATAATTGTTTATTCAAGTAATAAAATATGGAAGCTGAGATATAGAGGGTCGATTTACATGATGTTTACATCGTGCCGCTGACAGAGTTTTAAGTACAGAATCTGCTTTTCAAAGGCATTTTAACATCAAATTGTGTCAGGTAACCAAAATAAAGCATTGCCAATGGGCCCAACACTTACATGTTTTTGCACAGATAAGCTTTGCTGTTTCGACAATCAAAGGTGAATTTGATAGACGTTCTAACGGTAAGCATCAGTACCGGTGACTCTCTTTAGTAGAGCTATGCAGCACCATAGTGCATCATCTAATCACCAACATAATACATGTCACTTGCCAGGGTTATGACGTCAGCTACCTTTGTGATAATTCTACTGCGGCTTACATAAGACAAACTGATGTTAAAATGGAAAACTGTCTATGGTGACAAATTGATGATAAAAGATGGTTTGCAATGAAAACAAACATAATTAATGTATGACTTCCAGCTGAGGTTAGAATCAATTATTATTCCAAGTGTCACAAACTTAGAATTAATGTATAAATGTCATTTTAAGGTAACATAAATAATTGTACTTACATCCTGTGGGTGTGACGAAATAATGTCCTTTTCGTACCACCTTACTTTTTATAGTACCGACAGCCATCCTTATTTTGTTAATATCCACCGAGCCATGGGCTGCACCTTTTGTTTACTAAAGAATCTGTTGTGAATTTGATTTTATTTGGCTTAAACATGCAAAGGTTTCCCAACATGATTTAACGTGCACGGTCTGGATCGATATTTATTCAAATTTATGCAATAAATGAATATTCATTATTGGTGTCGTGTATAAAGAAAAGTAAAGGCGATTGGAAGGCACTTAGCAGCTTGACGACCGGCTCGATGACTTTGGGCACTGAGGCTTCTGCCTGAGACCCCACCCTGGGGGTATGGATCTGAGCTCCACTAATGCCGGTCTGATCAGCCGTTTTCGGGTATACCGGCTCTGTTAGCCGATGGTTTGGAGGACATCCGAGTTGAGATTGCCGAGATCAGCTGTTGCTAAGTCGCCACAACCTTTAAGGTCGATTTAAAAAATAATTCTGGGCTTTGGGGTCTGGTTGGGACATGAGAGGCACGACGCCGACTATGGTATTAGAGGCAAACGCCGTCTCGGGGACCTGACGTCATCCGCCGATGCACGCCAAGGTCTCTATCCAGTGCGAGTTCCTATGTCACCGCCGCACGCTTAACCAGCCAACTACACAACGATCAACAACCGGGTTCCAATTTATCATTTATCTAAATTTACTTGAATTGTATTACATTTAATTGATATTATGTTTATTGTAAGTTTATTGTTAGTAATAATTAAATTATATTATAAAACAACATCTTTTTTTATGTCCCTCTGCTTCATTTTGTTGGTGTGTTCATTTTCCTGGAGTGCCTTTTTAACTGTATAACTTTCTGAATTGAAATTGAAATTGTATAACTTTCACTCTGTCCCAATCATGGTGGACCTTGTGATTGGACATCAGCTGGTGTGAGTTAATTCATTCATAAAAAGTTAAACTTAATCATACCTAACTGTGTGTATAATTTCGGTGTATATTTCCATTTATTAAGAATTATTGTAATAGTGGCAGCATGGCCAACCTATTGTGCATTTTGTGATAAAAGCACCAAAATTGGCACAGGTATAGATGGATAGATAGTAAGCAGATATAGATATTGAGCCATCCCAATTTGTCTTGACGGCCATTTTCCCAAGATGGCCGCCAATCGCGTTATGTGAAATTGATTTGAGCATAGAATTAGACACAGTTGATCAATATTGATGTTCTTGGTGTCTATTTATATAGTTTTGGAGGTGCCAAAGCCAATTTTTATGGTTGCAATATCCTCCGAGGTCAAGATTTTGAATTGCTTTCAAGGTGGCGCTCAAAATCTGCCTAAAATTGTGGTTTTGCATGAATGTAATTTCGCTGACATTGTGGTACAAAGCATCAAATTTGCTTGTTTACTCGCATGTATATATTTAATGAAAAACTGTTAGCAATCTCAAGTTTTAACATATGGCAGCCATTTTCTAAGATGGCGGCACTCTTTATATGAAAGCAGTTTGGTAGTTTATGATCTGGATATTGTCACCTTGGGAAACTGCTCACAGTTCTCTCCTGTGGTCAGAAAGTCATTTCTGTGAGCAGTCGCCTTCACACACACACAGAGCTGTGCATTCAAGTCCAGCCTTTTGCATTTGCAACGCCCCACACAAGCCTTTTTGCATTGCAGGACACTAGTTCATAGCAGGTGTTGGCTGCTTCGGCAGAGTTGTCCAGTGTGGTTCATACAACCCATCATCATTCTTTTGCCCATCCCCAGCTGGTGGGTGAAGGCAGTTCTGGTGCTGGAAGCAGTACTGGCCCCACACATGGCCTCCTGGTAGGCTGCCCTCTGATGTGTTGCTCCAGTGCTGCCTTGCTGGCGGGATCAGCTGCACATTGTGCTTCTTTGCAAATAGTTTCTTTCTCGCCTTGTCGATGTCCTTGCACTTGCTTGTTCTGTCATACAGTAGGATGACAAACCGCTCAATGGTTTGCATTACTTCTGTTGGTATGTCATTTGTGTGCAGAGGACAGTTTCAGCAGAGCTTCTGTTAGTTCTGGCATCACAGTCCAGATTGCCCAGGCAGTCTTCTTCACCATGCCCAGCAAAACTGGACACAGTGTCACACCCAGTCAGAGCATGGAACATTGGCAGTGCTCGTGCCTTCTCCGGTCCCAGGCCAGCTGCTAGCTCATGGGCTGCCAGGTAACGGAAACCCTTGCCAGTTCCGGAATGCTAGCCACAGTTCATCTTCTGGTTGCAGCCGCTGAGCTACTGATACAGCCAATACCACAAACATCAGTGTCAACAGTTCGGATCAGGATCGTGGTGGCCATGCTGGGTTGCATGGTATGCATGCAGCAACATGCGACTGTCTGCCTCTTCATGGCTGCATGGGTGAGGGATGTAGTATCCTGCAGTGGTGGCTTGCTTTGGACTGCCTCCATCAGTGATCACAAGCTGTTTGTCTCTCCTGTTCAAACCACTGGAGAAGAGCTTCAGATAGAAATGTGAACAGCTGTGTCTTGTTGCTGTCCACTCTGAGGAAGTTCTGCCAGTTTCCTGGTATTGCTATCCCAGCCATCACACGCCTGCGCACTCCCCTGTCCACGCTTTGCTCTTTTGCAGTGCCTTTCAGTGAATCAGCAAAATAGCTGTCCCACACAAGATCCAGTCGTTTTGCAGTTTGAAGCTTTGTGGAAATGTATGGATGAATATATCTTCAGCATACTTGCCAAAGTTCTTTGCTGCAGCTGGCTTCAGCATCTGTACGATGACTGCTCCATCAAGAACTACACTGGTAGTGGTTGGAGCCTGTGACTTGGCATCAGACAGGTCTTCCAAGCATGTGAGGAGGTCACTTTTGTACCTAAGCGGAGGCTTCCTCCATCAGAGAGTGCTGGAGGGCATGCCTGATTCCTGCGACGAAAGAACTCCTCGGGTTTCTTCCGTCGTCTGGCAACCAATGTAAAGCCTTGAAAAGAGCTCCACGTCATTCTTGAGAGAGGACAGCTGCTGCTTTCCTTTACTCACACTTCTAGTGGTGGAAGTACTGAACACCTTCAGTTTGTTTCGATGAATAGCATCATCAATGGGCTTCTTTTTCCAGCAGGCATTCTTTGGTGAAAGCCTGAACTGCTCTGGGCCGATCCTCTTGACATTCCGGACAGTTTCAACTGCAGCAGGGCCCGCACTTTTGTGTCAAGGACAACCAGATCCATGCTCTCTTTCTTCAAATGGGTTGCCAAGCTCTTCTATCACACCGACAAGGGAGCGAACATCTTTAGCAAATGAGATTTGCACGCTTGGTGTCTGGTCATGATGACGTGTGTCTGTTTTCCTGCCCCAATGCTGGTGCCATTCTTGGAACTCTTCTATGGCCTCTGGCAACTTCTGGTCCAGGCAACCATCCAACGCCGCAGAGCATTGGGGTTGTCAGTGAGGCCAACTGCTCCGCCGTCTCCTTTGATGCAGGCATTATTCTGTTCATGGGCCTGGTCAATCGGGATTGAATTGAACACCTTCTTTGTCTTCTGTACAGTGAAACTGCCAGCCCTGAATTCCTGGCCATGTCTGGGTGCTTTGTTGGGAGTTCAGCTATGTCTTTCAGATGGACAGGGATCCACCTGGCATAGTTAGTGTGGTCTAGGGCATGGAACCAAGAGGCCAGTTCTGTCAGGGCATCAAGGCACATTGTCAGTGATGCCTGCCGCAGAGAACGCACATACACCAGTACCAACATCTCTAGTTCTAGCACAGTTGCCCAGTATTGAAACTGTGGGATGTTTTCTTTCTGGTGGCACCAGTCATCAAACTCGGGGAGATCTTCTGCATGCTCGGCTTTGCTCAGACAGTTGCGGTCATAGGCACGGTGTTGCAGGATATACAGTGCTGCTGCGGTAATTTGGTGAGCCTCTCCTGTGCGGGCAACATGAGCTGCTCTGTAGGAAGGAGTCAGCCGTCCCTGACGTCGCTATCTCAGCTTGCACCAAGGCTTGCACCCAGCCGCCCCTTGCAGCCAGTCCCCAGAGTCTTCAGTGCTGCCATCTCAATGTGTAGCCCACCAAACATCACCACCATCTTGTCTTCACCATAGCTCTCCGGCCACTTCCACTGAATTTGCTTTTGCACAAGGCAAACAGTGGTTGATCACAGGTAATCACTGGTGTCTGCCCTGGATTCAGGTGCTGGACAGCATTCTTTATGACATCCATTGAGTGTCGGATCATAGCCACCGTATGGGCACTGTCTAGGAAAAGTGGAAGCAGAGCAGGCAGATGACTCGAGTTGGTGGATGCTGCCGGTTGGCATGAAATGCTGCCCAAGAAGTGTTATCTTCTGTCTCAGTCTTGTCCTCCAAGGCCCACTTTGTGTGATGTAGCCACTGATATTCCTCCTCGGTGTGCTGTCTGAAGTTGTCTCTGGTCAACGACGCAACTCTAGCAGCTGGGAGAGACAGCTTCGATGCTGCCAGTGACAGGGGGCACGTCAGTGTAGTAGTGTGGCAAGTGAGCAATAGTGCTGGATCTTGCATCACCAGATTCTGAACCAATGACAATGCTTCGATCCACTCCTTCATCAGGGTAGGAGGGATGATCTGGCTATCCAGGCCCGATCAGCTGGCGCCCTCACTTGCACGCAGTGTGTCATAACAAAGATGGCCGCCTCCATCGCACGATGTATTTTTGTTTGATTTTCGTTTTCAAAATATCATATCTGGACGAAGTAATCGTTTGGTAAGCCCTATTATGCATCATAGTAATTCCACAGGTGTAAGGAATAAGATGAAGTATGTAGGAGCATTATACGATGTGTATAAGAGGACGATCTTTGCAATCAAAGTGGTACGACTTGCTCGTACTTTGAAAACTTAGCGTTTGGGGCATGGGTAGGGGGTGGGCTGTAATGGCGACCATGATGAGACTGATGTTAAAAGAGAGCCATAACAGCCCAATAAGGTGGGCTAATGGCAGGCAGGAATGATAACTGGCTCTCCTTATAAAATAAACAAAGTGGAAATTCACCCCTGCCACACCAGCTCCTGGTCTCTCTCTCTCTCTCTCTCTCTCTCTCTATATATATATATATTATATTTTGTTTTACATTAAATGTGAATATGGTTCCCAATTAGACTAATTATGTTAATTGTTATGTTAATTAGTCTAATTAGAGTGCTTTTTATTGTACAAATTCAACTATTGGTCCTTCCCTGAGCTTTCCTGAACCTTTACAGGTGAATAAAATCCCACTGCCAACCTGCAGTACTCTGCAGCTGAGCAGGAAAGTAAAATACCAGTAACCACAGTCAGCCATTGTGGAGAATGGCCGCCGTGGCTATCAGGGGTCAAATCTGAGATGGCTCAATATCCAAATCTGTTCAAAATATAAGTGTGTATATGTGTGCCAAATGCTATGCTTTTATCATAAAATGCACAATTGTTATGAATATTTTGGTTAAGCTGCCCCACTATAATTAAGATGTGTATTATGTCAAGGGTATGGAAATTAAATATAGTGATATTTATGTTTTGTATAATCTCATAGAAAGATTAATTCAGTTGCCAGAAATATGTAATCCTCTGCAATTATATATTTTATCTGAACCTTATCAGAATTATACTTCAAAAGAATGTGTACGTCTATTGTCATTGTTCATTGTAGTGTAAACAATGTGTCCAATCTGTGCTCGCCATATAACTGTATCATGGATGAGATTTCATTGTAGTTTGTATATAACAAAGTATAATTTAAACTATATTATCACCTTGAAGATATCGTTTTACAGCAAAATAAATAATACAAAAATATCTTACTTATTTAATTCCTTTCATATAATCTAAAACATTAAGATCGGTCAATAAATGTCCAAGTTCTCGGTCTTTGTTTCCTCAGTGTGATCTGTAAACTCAACACTTTTTTTTTACACAAACACATGCCGCTCCATAGGTGTTTGGCATTTCGGATCTTTACACTACAATTTGAAGGATTGCATAATAGCATCAATGGAAAGATCCGATCTTTCTCTTCCAACCATTGTAAGCTTGGGTATGGAGGGTGAACATGGACAAAATTACAGCTTTATAACAAATAGCCTTTTTGCTCAAGCTAGAGTGCTTTTTTGTGTGGAAGCTTGGTCGACAAAAGTCGCCTATGGTAAAGAAGAGGGGGTATGAGTGCAGTCGACAAAAGTCGCCTATGGTAATGAAAGGGCCGGGCATGGAGATTACCAAATTAAATGTATTACTCCAGTGTGAAGAGTTTAACATGAAATTGCTCACCAGACGCTAATTTAGTTGGAGTTTTCGTTTATCGTAAGTACACTGAGGATTGTACGAAAATTAAGAATTTCATCTGCAAACATAACACAACAGGATGATAAAAGATCGGGTCCAGTGTTTTTATTTAAAAAAAGAAGTATACGGGCCCAGCTATTATACGCAACGTATGGCACATCAGAGCGGTAACATCCACCAAGGAAGAGTTACCGCCCTAGTTATACAACACGCTGCTGCCGGCCAGTCAATAATGACCAATGTCTTGAGCATTGTTTCATTAGCTGTTCACTCAATTCAAGTATTGAATTATTGTTTATATTGCTTGTCTTCGAATGTGTACGCATTACAACCGAATGGACATGCTTGGGCATGTGATGACCATCAGCGTTATAAAAGCTGTGAGGATTTGGTTCTCTGTTTGAATTGGGGGTGGGGGGGGGGTTCATATGACGTGTAGAACACGATTTGATTGGCAATCAATTATGAAGGCGATGATGGCCCAGTGATCGCTGTATGAACAGGATAGTGATTTGTCTTTTCTTAGCCACCGTAGAGCCAGGATCCCTGGGTGCACGGCACTTGTTTTCAGAGGGGGCATATTTGCACACAAAGCTGACAATGAGTTTATTAAAAGTGAACTAACCTGACCTGCTCAATTTCAAAAGGGAAACTGCATCTATTCGAGCGTCGAGCTTCAAACATTGCACTATTCTTTTCATTTTTAGTATTTCAAGGCTGTCTAGCTGCCCTCTAGGTTTACCAGACACAGCGGTAATTTATATGGATGGCACGCCAATGTTGGGGCTGATTCAGGAGAGTTCAACAGGGATTGATAGGTGTTTATTTCTGACATAGATTGCGGTATACAAGCCGCTTATCACCCCATCTGATACTGCTATATAATTATGTAGCTAACTTGCAGACATGTTAAGGTTCAGAAATGTTAGCATTCAATATAAGGCCCAAGAAGTCTTCGGTTTCTGGTCTTATAGGTCGATTTCAAAATCGGTGCGGTGACGCGCATTTTTGTTTGTTTGTTTGTTTGTTTGTTTTCGGTTTTTGTTTTTTGTTGTTTTTTAAGTGTTCTTTTGTACACCGAACAACTCTTGAAATTGTTCGTTTTTTTAGGTGTTTGGTTGTAGGAGTTGGGGTACATTATCAATCGAATGGAAATATATCTATGGGACAGGATATTGTGCCGTGCTACTTAAAGGAGGTGATTTAAATGACCACGAATGGTTTAAATTAGGCCTACACCCATTCATCTGCAAGATTCCTGTCAGGTTTTCAAACCGTTTGCATTAAACAATGGCACTCAACAGTGAGGATAGACTGCAATGGGTTTGTCTGGGAAATGAACCGTTACATGGGTATATACCCAGTCACGAAAGCACATGTTCTCCCTCATATAATTTAGGAATATCTTATGTTCATGTTGCCAATATTGAACCATTTGTGTTAGTTCTGCAGTATTTATAAGCAAATTTTCTACAACTAATTCACGCAAGTTGAAATGCTTACAACATTTGAACAGCAATTAAACATAGTTCTACATTGTGATGTCGGAATTCACTTATATCTTTCATTTGGGCAAGCTGTAATCTTGGTTCCAAGACCTTGGTGTTTTCACGTCCATAAAACCATCATACACTTATATCATGAATCAAACTTAGAGAGCGCTGTTTCAAGTTTAAGTTTGATTAGTCTAGGCAGGATCCAAAACTTGAACTTGAAACAAGAAGGTCTTGGAACCAAGACTAGGCAACCTGCTGCACAATAGCTGTAATAAATACCATTACCAATATCCGTCCTTCATCGTCCAGGCGGCCGTCCACATTCAGAATAATGTGAAATTATTTTAATAATTGACCTTCCAAATGTATGTTTTCAGATGATGTTGTGATTCACAACAACTTTTACAAAGAAACTACTTAGTTTTGTAAATAAGGCATGTAATACCTCTGTGCATTTTATACGGCTGCTCTCCTATCTTACTGAACACTAACAATTTACTTCAAACAAATGTTTGAAATTACACATTAATTGTGAACAAATTTTATATTGTGCTCACCTGTATAATTTATATGTAAATTCTGTAATTTTATGCATTCATTAATTCTGTAATTGTATGCATTCATTATATTCCTTAAACAAAAAAACAAGGTCTACAAATTCTAGTTTCATTTGTTATTTAATAAATAAATAAAATAAAACGAACATCATATAAATGTACAGTAATGGATTTATTTATTTGTTTATTTCTTTTCATTTGTCTCGTCTGTTTTCAAAAGTAAGTTGCCTTACTCATTTCAAAGAAATAGCTTTTCGGTATTGGCTTTTTCAACAGTCCTTTCCATTCGTACAAAAATGACACTGCAGTATTAAGTTAATACGATCTATGCTTTTAGAAATATTGTAGCGCATCCGTTATTGGCTTAAACGCCCAACCACACATCTATAAAATATATTTTATCCTGCAAGAGCTTTAGCCTGTGAAACCGCAAACGTCCCCATGAAGACCGCCAGCTGTTTTCCAGTAGATAACGATCTCAGTCTCTGCGGTTTGTAAACAATGGGCCCCAGAACCACGAGTGTCTGGTGTGTGTTAAGTCAATTGATTTTGGCCCAGAAAAGGAATTTTGAAGAAAAAGAAAAAAATCAAAACTTTGACCTTACGGTACGACCGGAAGCAAATGTCAGACGATTTTGACGTTAACTTTTCAAATGTTGCGTAAGCCTTGATCTATCAGATCCCAGATTTATGAACATCATAGCTTTAGTATATTTTGATATACAGTCGATAGCAAATGGTCATTTTTAAAACTTAAATGGCTTGTAATTTGATACCTGATGACGTGATCATGACGTAACTAGATTCATCTACATGATAAGGTCTTTATATGTGTGAAGTTTCAAGGTTGTGTGATATTGTTAACTTGCACTTTCGATGTAGAGAAGAGTTAAGGAGAAGAAGAAGAAGGAGAAGTAAAAAAAACAAAAAACGGAACAATAACAATAGTTGTTCGGCTGAAAAGCAGAACACCTAATTACAAATATGATATAAAACCAGGAATGTATTTGTCTAGCTGCAGCTGTGGTCTAAATTCAATTAGCCATAATTCACATAATAAGATTGAATTCACACAAACTGGTTGAAACTATAGGGACGACTCTTTCGCAGTTTGTCCATACAATTACAATTCAATAGGTAAGAGTGAATTTCAATTTAAAAAGTCTTTTTTTTTTTTTTTTGAAAATAATTTACTTTCTTTCTACTAGAACAATAGAGCAATTGTACAGATTTAAACCAAACAAAAAATACGTAATAATTATGAGGATTCCATGGAATCTTTTACATCTTTTACAGTAGGAAATGTTGACATTTCCGCTTATGTGAAGTTTTTTAAAAATGCGTTTTGCTTTCATGAACCTTTAGGTAATTTTAATGTAATTTGATTGTTCACAAGTCATGTGGGTCTTGGTCTTGTATATATACTACTCAAAACAATTTAGGGAACACCAGATTTTTAAAACCAAGTAGGTTTGAAATGTTCCATGAACCGGGATTTTCATTTGCAACCCCCTCTCTCTTTCAGTAGTCATGTCATGAAATGATGTGTGATCACTACATGCATCCTTTATCATCTGTTTCATTGTGCAGTTGTTTCTCATCAATTCTGTGAAACATTGTGTTTATCTGAAATAAATGATCTTGTTTTAACTGAGATTATTCCGGTGTTCCCTAAATTGTTTTGAGTAGTATATTAAAAGATGCGTTGTGATTAATGTATAATTGTAACAATAGGGTGTTACACAAGTTTGTGACTATTTCATCGCCAAATTCTGGCATTTTCGTTTCGAATTTGAAATGTGAATGAAAGAAAACAAATTTAAAACTAGACTTCCGATTTTGAATTACAAACTCAAAGGTGTTCGGACTTGAGCTTGTAGACATTTTGAATTTTTTTCTTTAATTCATTATCAATAATTGATAATCGTAATAAAATAGTTATCATCAAAATAAATCATAAAATTAAAGTTTCATTAGACCTACGATAATTGCTCACGTTTTTGAAGAGACAAAGAAATGTAGTATGAAAGCAAATACATAAACACTTCGGAAATTCTACAAATCAATTACTTAGCCAGATTAATCTGAAAATTGTACATTGGAAGGCACCAACATTTAAAACATGACTTTTACCGTAACTAGAGTTTTACACGGGGGATTTCGGTTTGTGATTCACGTTAACTTTGCTCATTGAGTGTCGCGCATTCTTTCCTACACACATTTCATTCCAAAGAACTGAGAAGAAAGGCATATACGTTTACACGTACTATCAAGATCGAATGAAAATAACCTGTCGTATAAAGGGGGGAAATCAAAATCGGTGCATTCAGATAATTAATTTTATTTAAGATCATGACACAATGAAGATTAAGATGTTTCAGGAGATACGATTTTTCATAATAATTTGATTGATTTACTGCATGTAATTTGAGTTGGACTGAAACGATGAATGAAAAAAAAAGTTTGGGGGTTTTCCCCGAAAAATCGCCTATAATGAGGGGAGGGGAAGGCGTGAGAAATTTCCTCCAGAAATAAATTCACCTCTAGCACAAAACTACAACCCTGCTTCAATGGTTTGATTTGGTGGTTAACTTCCCGACTGAGACCCTCCCCCCTTTAGCTACGGCCCTGCTGACTGCAATAATCCTCAATTTAAACAATGTACAAATATACCTCAGAAAACCTATAGGGGCTACCAAACCGTTCCAACGCGCCTTAATCAAGGCTAGTCACAACACAACAGACCCAGACCCGTCTGAACTGTAAATAATCACCTCTTGAACACTTGGTATTCTTCCGTAATGAATAAACGAACAACACACTGAATCATAATGACATATTCCTTTAATAATTATTATACTGAAAAATACGTGTATCCTTAAATCATGGAGGAAGGAATATGCTTAAATATACGACGGGGCAGGGGTGATCTCCGCCTCCTAAGTAGGTAGCTACGCCACTGCTGGTGCACCCCAATAAATAAACTCCCATAGTAAACAGTGCTAAGTACAAAATATTCAAAATCATTAACAAATATCGAGAAGTCGTATAGTTTTAAAACCAAAAATATTGATCGATATAATCACCTTTATTTTCTTCTCAACTTATTGCGGATAGTCCAGGTTTCCATCGAGTTATTCTCATCCCAATGAAAACCACCCTCTACGGTAGTGAAAATGACCACATTGAAAAGCAGCGATTTTGGAAAAAGGCCTTACGCTTGAAATCAAATTAGGACCACTTTTTCAGGCCAGGGCCTAGTGTATAAAAAAAAAAAACATTTGTAAGTCAAGGACCCCAGGTTATGATATTGGGCCATTTTTACACAATTCATCAAATGTATGGGCCTCAAATCTTTGTTTTTCAGAAAAATTGGGACACACACTTTATGATAAATGGTCTTGGTTTGTATGTTTATGATACACGATCTCATGGCGCTACACGAACGAACCACTATCAAACACAGTCTTGGGAATTCCGTAGAATCTCCCTCCGAAAACGTGGAATTGAGCATGCGTCAAACACTTGAAATGCAGTACGGCTCATTTTTGGTGCGCACGCGTATAAACAACAACGGACTGCCGTATTCACTGATCGACAACATCATGGCAGTCGGTTATTTGTTGTTTATGCGCGTGCGCACCAAACATGTGGGCCGCGCTAGCATTTCAAATTGACGCATGCGTAGTGGGGTGCACCCCTGCGTATTAGATGGCAATGGAAGGTAACTCAAAGAGGTCCTCTAGCGATATCCGAATAAATGTGAACATTTTCTAAATTATGCCAGCGGTAACCATTGTAGTCGACTGGTTAAAAAACGTCTATTGTTGCCGCTTTGCACAGCAATGATTTTATCGACCTGCGTCATTAGCAAGGTCACTTTAGAGGAACTACAAATTAAAGTATTCGTGAAATTCAATGATTAATATATGAATGACCTATTTTCTAAAATAATAATAATTATTATTATTTTATTTATTTTTTATTTATTTGTTTATTTATTTGCTATGAAACGATTGATTTGAATTAAGCCATGCTGTGTTTTATACTACTTTTTCACATAGGGATATGAACGTTTGCCCGATTAGTGAGGCCTCTCTTAGCCACCATACTTTGTATATGGGAAATTTGGTCCCCGCGTATACAATGTATCACGTATTTCCCTGTTGGCAACAAAAAAACGCGTCACTGCACCGATTTTGAAGCCGACCGATGACCAGAAACTGGAGACATTTTTGGCTTAAAGGACGCAACGTATTAGGATGAAACTTTCCAGGTTGGTTATTAAATGTATATTTTGATTCAAAGAGAATAAGTATAGGCCTACTCGGTCGGTAAAGCACTTGTGCCAATGATATCACAGTTGTACCTTCCCTTTAACAACCAATCCCCAATGAATACAGATCAATGCCGGTCCCCGTCTGTATAATTAACCTATATGTATTAGAGCATACAATGAAAACCTTGTTTTGGGTGATTAGTACTTGACATATATACGCTCCAATCAATACAATTATACAGTCAATCACATACACACCTTCAGTGTCAGCTTGTCTTTAACTTCGGTGTATACCATCACTGCAGCTCATCAGAGGCAGTGATATCACTGATATCTCACCGTAAGCAGTTGGCATTTTATTATTGAATTGACTTGTTGAACAATGTATGGATAGGAATATCAGCAGATGTAGATATGGTTTCTATTTGAGGTTCCACACAGAGACTGAAGTAGAAATCAAAATTTGACCTCTTCATTAATTAAAACGGGAGCTCTAACTGAGGAACACTGATTTAATATTATACCAGTATATAAACTGAACTGTATTATGACCTCAAACACTGCTTAACTATATGAGATGACAAGAATACCAGTTAATTTATTTTTCATACTACTGGTTACCTTTCGCGTGCTGCCACCACTCAATGTTCAATTGAATTAAATTATTTCACTGGATATTACCAATAGTAGTTTTCCATATAAATGCATTTACACAATTTAATATAATAAATATAATCGTATTTTAGGCATACACATTTTTAATCATTTTAGAAAATAGGTCATTCATATATTAATCATTGAATTTCACGAATACTTTAATTTGTAGCTCCTCTAAAGTGACCTTGCTAATGACGCGGCTCGATAAAATCATTGCTGTGGAAAGCGGCAACAATGGACGTTTATTAACCAGTCGATTATACTAGCATACAGGCAATTAGCCTGCTCTAGCTGTAGTGTTATTGTAATATGTGCGTCTTTGTATAGGAAAGGTCTACAGGAAGTCGTATCCAAATAACTTAAATTATTGCCAATGGTTACCGCTGGCATATTTAGAAAATTTTCACATTCAGGATAAATATACACTATAGTCTGGTACCCAGATCCGTATGTACAAGGTTCCGTTTAAACCAAATGTTCCAAGTACAGGTCCCTGACATACTTATGGATCGTAACCTACGTTCTCGCTGAAGCACGTGATTGTCTGAAAATCTATAGTTTAGGCCGAGTAAACCAAACAGTGTGCATATTATTGGAGGATACAATGGCGTGCACCTCAGTATGATAATTTAACGAGACGTGACACACCCAGTTCAAAAGTGTTGGCACATCAAGAGATCGCTGCAGCGCCAATGCTGATCAATATTGCAGAGACTTCATGAACCCGTAACGGGAAAGAAAATAAGCTTATTTTGAAAAATTTTGGAAGAAAGCAAACTGCAAAATTCGACTGTCTCAATAACGAAACTCGAAGAGCACAACATTCAAAGATATGATGGAGTGAATAGTTAGTGGAATTACACTGCATGTGAAACATACTTATAAGATGGCTAAAATACCAGCCGTTTACATTGTGTGTTTCATCAGACTAACTCTTATGGCAACCACTCAATGTTGTTCTGAATGCAGTCTGCATTGGCATTCCTACAGTGGAAACTGCTATCTCATGATTGAAGACCCCAAGTCCTTCTGGGATGTGGAAGATTATTGTAAGAGTCTCTCCCGACAAGGACGAGAGGCCCATCTCGTTTCAATCGCCAACCAGCAAGAGGAAAATGTCATCCAAGGGTATGCTGATCCATACGGCTACTCTAGAGTCTGGATCGGCTCCACATTGAATCATACGAGAAAGGAATTTTACTGGGTAGACGGGAGCAAAGCACAGTATGCAAAATGGAGAGATGGGCAACCAGACGAGGAAGGGGATAACATATGTAGCATACTGCGTTTCAGAAATAGTTGGGCTGACCTCAGTTGTGATGGAACTTTTCCCTTCATCTGTAAGATTATTGGCAGGTATGCAAACCGTTTGCATTAAACAATACTAATTTACTTTAGGACTTTTAGTTCAAGAATGTTGGGTCTTTCTAGGAAATGAACTGTTATTTGGACATCCCTGTTATGAACCTGATACTCTCTAGACTAATTTAACCATCCAATCCGGCTAGATGTCAAAACACCAAATGTATTCTCACCCAACTCAAATTATCAACATAACTGAACTGGAGACAAAAAACACTAAATAAGGAAGCAATCTCATGGAGGACAACTTCACACAAATCAAGAGAAAAAATAATGTAACTTTCAAACAATCTGTTCAATAACTGATCAAGCAGCAGCTTTGTGGTGTGTACTTCAAGATGTATAGATTGTGTGTTTATTTTTGTCGGTACATTTCGATGAGATACAGTTACTTTCAAATGAGATAATTATTTGTCCAGCAATATATTTGACACTCTAAAAACAGGCTACTTGTTAAAACTTTTAGATCGAATTTCACTATAATGGGTTGGAATTATTTAGGAACAAATATTTCGCAGTTTGTCCCTCAGTCGATTGGAATGAATTTCAATCTAAATACATTTTTAAAGAGTACGCTTTGTCCATGTATCGGTCAAATATTGTGAAATGACTCTGAAAGTAATTTACTTTCTTTCTACCAGAAAAAGAACAATATACACATTTAAACCAAAAACAATGACGTAAGCAATCAAGATTCTCACGAAATGTTAATCGTTTAGAGTAAGAAGTAAATGTTTGTGATAATTTAAGATTTTAACATCTGTTATATTATGTGAAGTAATTAATTACAAACAAACGCGTTTTGCTCTTAGGATCGGTCAGGTCATTTTTAATATTAATTTGTTTGAATACAAGTCACGTGGTATATTTGCATAAGCAAAAGCCAGTATAATGTACAGCGCTGTGATACATCGTGTAAGACCGCTTTAAAAATGCCCCCATTATTATTATACACTTTGGGTAAAACAATTTTTTATTTTTATTTAAAATTATCTTTAACGAGGGTAACCCATCAGGACAGCTGATCATTTGGGGCCCTCATATTATATAAAAATATATCAATATTATACCAAAATTATTACAGAAGGAGGTACAGATGAATTAATAATAATGATAAAACAGTCTTAACGGACAATTACATACGAAATAAAACGTAAAGGACTAAATTGCACAAATAGACCTTCCTCCCAGTCTACCATACTGATTAAAGATAGGACTAAAAGGGAAGATTAAAAATGAAGCAAAATACTAAAAAACAATAACAAAATGAACACAACAAAATTTAGAAATACGAGCGCATCCCATCCTCCCAATAAAACCATCAAAGCAAAATGTCTTTAAATGCATCCATACTTTATACAAATCAAGCGATATGTAAAAGTTTAGTTTATATCTGAAGTACATTCTAAACATTATGCCCACACACACGTACAAGTATGCCAAACATACCTCAGAAAGGCTACAGCTTACTAAGGTACCCCTCTTCGATCTTGAGAAAAGCGAAATCGGTAAATAGACAAAAAGGATATCAAATCAATCAATTTCTGTCAAACACTGTGGTATTATCAATGTTCATTTGTAATGTATTTATTATTCATGTCTGCTGAGACTTTGCGTGTAGTAAGACCTATATAATTATAGAGAGAGTAATCATAGACAGGTAAATGGATGATTTATAGACAGGTACGGTGTTCCTGTACTGAATCTTTATCTATACATCTGTGGATCCAGGGAGACAAAGGAAGCATCCCCCCGCAATTTGGTCATCATGCATGTAGATTTTATAGTATACCCCATTGCTCTGTGCCCCCTTTATTCCACCCTGGATCCACCCCTGTTTCTACATGTATCATGTAAATTATATTTGTATGTGATATTCGATACATGTCTTAGATAATAATGGCTGAGTATTCAACTGAGTATCTGAAGACGTTTAAATGGAGGTTACACGTTTAATATAAGGGTTGTAAATCCATCCATACTAAATTTAGTTTGTTCAGAGCACACAGTTTGTTTCTGCATTCGACTGAGTATATCAAGACTTTTAAATGGAGGTCACAATTAATTAATTAATTAATAATTTATGTTTCAAATGAAAGCTTATTATAACTTCCTTCATCCCAGAAAAATAGCAATTCAACATTTAAATCTATTTTTTAACGTCAAATCGGCTTAAACACGGGCGATAAATCTTTAAATCTAATAAATTATTCATATTGAAATGTTATTTAATTTTAAAAAAAACCTGATCTGGAGATTTCAACCTGGTTTTTCTTTTTCCAGTGATGCTTTGATTATTATATGTATTTTGTGTTATGAGTATAATGTATTATATAGAAAAGGATGTAATCAGTAGTAATAAACATAAAGTAATTATACATATAGGTAATGCCATGTTTAATGTGCAGTATCATAGAGCATTTACGAGATAATTGATATTCAATCAGACGAGTCTATAAAATAACAGATACTCCATCCATGCATGATGCATTCATCTGATTCATTTCAAAGAACCAGCTGACGCGTAGCCAGGAGTTTGTTTTGGGCGACAACCTTTTTAAGAACAAATTTGATGTTAAAGTAACCTAAGAAAATCTCACAAAGAAATATATTCTGACAAGAACAGGGGCGGGGGGGGGGGGACGACAGATCACCGTATGTACATATTTGGGGTTATCACATATACATTGTTCATGTGAACACCCCTTCGCTTTTTCTGTCTGAAAACGTGGTTTAAGATTTTGCCGAGTGTGCTCCTCGTTTTCAATTAGCCTACTTGTTTTCTTCTAAAAAATTAAGAATGGGGACTGCCCCATCACTACGCGCATGAACAGAAATTACACCGCAAACAGGTGTAAAACTACTCGAGTGGTGTTTATATTGGGCTACTCGCCGTATATAAACACCATAGCAGAATACAGTTAACACCACTGGTGTTATTTTAACACCACATTTTTGCAGGGTACTTGTTTTGTTAAATCTTACATCCAATGAGAGCAAATTACGATCGTGATATATTTATGGCTACTAAAATCAAGAAACATCATCACCTTTAAATGAAACATCATTTGTTACTTCGTACTGAATATCATTACTATTTTCCACTGTCATTTGATTGGTCATGTTGCTTCTGTATAAAAGCATAGTAAATGTAAACCATACATATTTTGTAAGTTTGTGGAATTAGTGAATAAAATATTGAAAAGTAATCACAATCAGTATATTTTGGTATTCATGAAAAATGATATGAAGTTTTTAAAATTAACATAATGTAAGTCCTTCTCCTCCCCCGTTCACACCCCCAACCTACACACATCCTATCTGGGACTCCATCATAAGCCATTGGATCTGTCATGCAAATTATATGCATTTGAAATCCTTCTTACATTGAGGACACATTATCAATGGACAAACCGTAATATGACCTCACGCTGAATGATTTAGAACTCAATGCATTGTAGGAGGATGGCATAACCTCGTAGTTCCTGGCCTTGTGACGTGTTGCGTGGTGAAACATAAATTAGCGGGAAGGTGACACAAGTCACTGACATGCTGATATTTATTATGCAATAAATGGTACTGCATTAATCACTGATTTAACAGAACTTACAGTTGAGGGCGCTGTTCCTATGAGAACGACACGTGAATGACGAGTATATAAAACATACATCTGCAGATTGCTGTTCTTTAACTAAAATAAAATGACTCTATGTTCTTATATTTAAAAAAATACGTATATCTTTGGCCCTTATGACAGTTTCTGTCAAGTATCCACTTCTCTCTTATTGCACATGTCATATTTATTTGGGAAATAAATCTAATATTATGAATCAATGAATCTTTCAGTTATTTTATAAAATATTAAATTTAACAGTGTTTTACTTCCCTTCAGGCCGAAGGTGGGTTATACAAGTGTATTGATTTTATACAAAATTGCCGGTAAAATAGCAAAATAAAGGAATGAATATCTTTAATGAGGTATTGATATTAATGATAGACCTTGTATAATTTATAACATGATAACACAAAATAAAAATTAAAACAAATTATTCTATGTAATAATTGTTTTATATATAATTAATTATATTTTGTTTTATTTCATTTTATTTGTCGTATGTATATATATGTTTGCTGTAGCCAAATGATAATTGTTTTCTATAAGCATCCACAAAATGTTGTTATGGTTATTTCAACATGTTGCATATGAATTCCTTTGTACAACATAAGCAACCAACTACGAAAACGGCGGAAATCGTCTCCAGAAATGTCGCGAAACAGTGGGTTTATTTTTGTCTTCCCAGTTTCATATCTCAACTTCTACTCGACGTATAAATTTCGGTTTTGCGCCCAACAGGAGAATAGTTATTCCTCTTCATAACAGCGCTTAAATTGTATTAGATGATTGTTTTAAAGTCTCGTACCATGCCGGTTAAAGATCGTCGGTTTTGTCAATTTTACCGTGTAGGCGGCATTTTTTGCTCATTGCAGACTATGCAATGCGGTCCCTAAACGGTCGTAACTCAGTAACCTTCCGGCCGATTATTTTCGTTCGAGCTTTAAAATAGAGGTTGATCCTCACGGAAAGTTGATGTAAACTCTCGCTGATTGGCTACATTTAGTGGCGTACTTGGTACTGTTAAACTAAGCAGCGAATCAGAATGGCCGTTTGAGATCCCATTGAAGTACACGTCCACAGCATCTGGCGTTTTATGATAGAGATGGCCACGTTGGTTGAACCATGGAGGAAGAAAAGGTAAATTCAAGGTCAGTGAACGCACAGCCCACACAGGCCCCGTGAAGATAATAATCTATGTACTGATGTATAGGATACATTATGTGGAAAATAAGCAGAGAGAAAATTCATACGCTTGGTACAGTGTAGGCCAATTTTAACGACGTCGAGGAATGTGATTGTTTGCATCCAAATTGCTCAAAAGTTGCCAATTATTATCGCTTGTTAATCAAGAGTGTATTATGTACACACTATTCACCTTCAAAATGATACATACATGAAAGTCTGGTTCCCACAACTATATTGAAAGTACAGGTCCCAGACAGTTAGGCGCTTAAGCATGCACCTAATTGCCTATAGAAACAAACAATAATAATAACAATGTGTACGTTTTAAGAATATTAACAACGAGGTGTCCTCATTAAGCATGATAATTTTAGCCAGACGGGACACACACAGATTCACGACTAGTTCCAAAGTGTTGACACATCAAGAGATCACTGCAGCGCGAATGCTGATCAGTCGCTCTTCACAAGAACCAAAATATTGCAGAGACTTCATGATTTACACAACGGAAAATAAAATAAACTGATTTAGAATAAAACTGATCCTGGAGTGAAAGCAAACTTCTAGATTCGGACGTCTCAATAACGAAACTCAAAGAGTACAGCATTCAAAAATGCGATGGACTGAATATTAGTGGAATTACACTCCATGTGAAACATACTTATAAGATGGCTAAAATACCAGCCGTTTACATTGTGTGTTTCATCAGACTAACTCTCATGGCAACCACTCAATATTGTTCTGAATGCAGTCTGCATTGGCATTCCTACAATGGAAACTGTTATCTCATGATTGAAGACCCGAAGTCGTCCTTCTGGGAAGATTTTTGTAAGAATCTCTCCCGACAAGGACGAGCGGCCCATCTCGTTTCAATCGCCAACCAGCAAGAGGAAGATTTCATCGAAGGGTACCGGTATGTTAAGCCATTCGGCTACTGTGATGTCTGGATCGGCTTCACAAATCAAACGACACAGAAATATTACTGGGTAGACGGGAGTCAGGCGCAGTATAGCAGTTATGGAGAATAATGGAGGACCAATTCCATATTAAACTCTTGCTCTACCCTTCTAAAACAATGGACATGCATGTTGCATGTTGCTCTTTGAATATTCTTTTCTTATTAAGCCCTTTTCCCACTTACACGATTTTTGCTACGGTAGAGCACGATTTTTCAAAGTTGAAAAATCGTGCTCAGTCGTGCTGTACCGTAGCAATTCACACTCAAAAAGTTCAAGGTCTATCGAATTCTACGTCTTGTCAAGACGCTATCAAGACGCCGTCAAGATGTGGTACGGCAGTAGTGCGATAGTGCCACGACAGTGTTACGGTAGAGTTACGACATCGTCAAGATTTGTCACGGCGTACCAAGAAATGCCAAGATTGTACTACGACGTCACTACGGCGTCAGTACGATTTCACAAGACGTCAGTGCGACGTGGCAGCTTGTGTGCACTTTTAAACAAGAGACAAGAGACATGTGATTAAAAAAAAAACTATCAGCAAGAGACACGTGATAAAAAATCATGTTCTTGCTGGCGTCTTGTTGGCGTCTTGTTTAAGTCTTGCTAGGTCGCAGCACCATCGTAGCGGCATCGTATCAGCATCGTAGCGAAGTCTTGGCCTACCGTAGGTGTTGCGGCCACCACGAATGAGTACGAATGAACAAGACGCCGTCACGACATACCACGACAACGTAAAGACAACGTTACGACTCTAATACGATGCTGCTGCGGTGGACCACGATTTTTTCCACCGCTCCGGTAGAGCAAAATTGTTTTGAACATTCCAAAAAATCGTGCTACTCCACGGTGCCATCAAGATCTACTACGGTGCGCTACGGTGGACCACGAATGACCACGAACATGGCCACGACGCCGTTGCGATTGTAAATAATTGAAAAATCGTGCTCTACCGTAGCAAAAATCGTGTAAGTGGGAAAGGGGCATTATGAAACAGCCATCAATGGAGTGTCGTGGCCGAGCGGTCTAGCGCACCGAACTCAAGTTCTGGTGTTGCCAGCAGCAGGGTGTGGGTTCGAGTCCCGGTCGTGACACTTGTGTCCTTGAGCAAGGTACTTAACCATAATTGCTTCGTTCTTCGGATGGGACGTAAAGCCGTAGGTCCCGTGTGTTGTGTAATGCACGTAAAAGAACCCAGGATACTTATCGTGAAAGTGTTTCTGGTTTGATTTGGCTGCAAATTGCGCCACCGCGCTCTCCCATTGTGGGCGTTTTGATTATTCACATTATAATTCCTTCTTTTCAAATCCAACATCTGGTTGTTTATCTTTGTTTCAGCGCCTTGAGTACCTTATAGGTAGATACGTGCGCTATATAAGACTTCGTTATTATTATCAATACCATTGTTATTGATGCATGAGGTCTTACAGAAAACTACATGTGTAACATGCCATTGAAGCAATGCTTTGTACTGCAACTTTTTTTTCAGCTGAATTTTCATTCAAATCACTGTCAATTGTGCATGTATGATTGAATTTCAACAATTTCATTACGAGCTGTGTAGAACATGTCATTCTGTCATTTGCTTTTTGAATTTTTAAAATTCATGCAATGCTTGTTGAGATATTCTAAAAAATATTAGGGGAAACTTAGAAGTTGTGATGGGTGTATATGCCTCTCCTTCTAAATCGACCACGTAACCCACAATCCGTTCAAAGGGTCATTCGAGTCACAAATAGTTGTTGGAAAGAATTAACCTGCGTGATTGGCTGTGCTGCTTGACCTTGTAATAATAACAAAGCACCACTGATGTCACTTCACTATTTGTAAGCAATTGTCAATTGGTTCTTTTCTCTGCAAATTATTCCAAGCAACTTGTGACTGGAGTTACCCTTTTTATTATAGCCTACCTCAGATTCAGTCATACAGAATTATGCAAGTGCCAAATAACAGATCTTAAATTTTCTGCCTTTAACCAGGATTCCATTAGAAACGAAGGATGCAGACATCCTTCGTTTCTATGCCATTTCATTGGCCTCCTCCAATACCATAATGCCTTTGATTGGCTAAGACAAAACCATTGTTATCATCCTTCATTTGACTGGCCAATCACATGCCCTCTTCTTTACCACCATACATGTGATTGGACATCAGCTGGTGAGTTAATTCATTCATAAAAAGTTAAACTTAATTATACCTAACTTACGTGTGTATCATTTCACACTCATTAATTTTTATACATTTTCATTTATTAATGTAATTATTAAGACTCGCGAAAAGGCCGCCTTCGGCGGCCTTTCGCGAGGCTGTTAGTACTCGGTGGCAATTGGGCGACACAAATGATTGACCCAGATAATACATAATTGAAAAACTGTATTGTCAATAACACAGACACACACAGATGTGATGCGGTCGGTTGGAGGGCGGCCAGATTCGGTTCGCGGGTGGCCAGGTTTACGGCCGGCCAGAGTTTGCCGCCAGATTTTCGTGCCGCACGTGAATGTTTTGGTGCAAAGAAATTGTTATCAGCCAGGTTTTCGTGCCGCACGCCAATGTTCGTGTCGCACGTCCTCTTTCAATGAAATTGTGTACAACAAAAATCAATATTTCAAAGAAGAACGAGAAGTCGCACGTCCTCTTTCAATGAAATTGTGTACAATAAAAACCAATATTTCAAAGAAGAACGAGATAAAAAATCGTATCTCCTGAGAATGATCACCGGTCCGAAAGAATGCCGTACGGAAATTTTCAGCCAGATCTGTGCAGGCACCTCGGATATTTTCTTTAACAAACAGACCCGTTACTCAAATTAGTATATAGATGTGTATTATATGTCTGAGCGAGCTTCATTACCAACATCAAATGTATACAAATAGTGATATTTATGTTTTGTATAATCTCATAGAAAGATTAATCCAGTTGCCAGAAATATGTAATTCTCTGCAATTATATAATTATTTATATTTGATGAACGTTATCAGAATTACACTTCAAAAGAATGTGTACATCTATTGTCATTGTTCATTGTAGTGTAACAATGTGTTCAATCTGCCACAAGTGCCTGTCATATAACTGTATCATGGATGAGATTTGATTGTAGTTTTTATATAACAAAGTATAATTTACAAAATATATATACTACTCAAAACAATTTAGGGAACACCTGATTTACTGCAAGAGGTGGTCACCACCGTTATTGAAATGTTCCATAAACCGGGATTTTCATTTGCAACCCCCTCTCTCTTTCAGTAGTCATGTCATGAAATGTGTAATCACTACATGCATCCTTTATCATTTGTTTCTGATCAATTCTGTCAAACATCGAAAATAAATGATCTTGCTTTAACTGAGATTATTCCGGTGTTCCCTAAATTGTTTTGTTCCCTAAATTGTTTTGAGTAGTATATATATATATACACAACACTATCATATAATTATTTAAGACAATTGTTAGATTGTACGAGCTACAATGAGTTTTATATCAAGAAATGGAATCATTTTTGGGTAATTTGGGATATTGTTTGTAAATATACTTGTAAAAAGTACTTGTATATTTGGTATTATAACAGGTTTACACTAATACATATCATGTCTTGTAGAACAGATTTGTGTTGCAAATATCGTCCCTAATTTGCCATAGTGACCAATGCGGCATTGGTCACTTTGCCAAATTACAAAAATAGCCAGTTAGAGCATTCATTATTTGAATGCATGCTCTATCTCCAAAACTATAAGGAATACATGCATGCGGATTAGATACAATGGTAGGTCTCTTCCTGAATGTACTAATGGGCGGGAAAACATAAAATTGAAAATAGTCGGATTGGTCACTATGGCGAATTAGGGACGATATGAGAGTAATCAAACATTTAAATATTATCAAGAAAGTAAATCATTTAACTATGAGCACTGAATCAGGTTGGTCATTTCATGGAGGTTGTCATAATATTTGGGGCTGATGAACGTTGCGTTGTAAAATCACAAAGTTTGAAAAAGAAATATTCATGGTACTTTTTTAAAATAACATTTATGTTTTGATGGGTTAGATAATAAAACAAACTAATTTTATAAAATTCTGATACATTTCACAAGAAAAAGCAGTTAAAGCAAAACATTCCTCTCAACCAATGTTTATGGTAACCTCCATGATAAACACATGGATCAAGTTTCCATTCTTCACAATAAATATAAACCGGATTTTGTTATTTTGGAATGTGTTATGTATTTGACTTTGACATCTTTGGAGATTTATGATAAGGGCACACCCCTCCGCAAAGGCAGACAGCCACAACATTGCATGGGTCATGGAGCGTACACCCCTTTTTGTACAATATTACAATATAGGCAGAATTCCAATCGATCCAGCAATTTTGGCTAACAAAAAACGATTTAGATAATGATAATGATGATAATAATAATAATAATATGGCGCACGTATCCACCAAACTGGTGCTCGAGGCGCATTACATTATTACCCCTGCTCATCAGGCGCATAAATCATTCCTGAAACCATCTCAGCTCCCTGGGGAGTATACAGCTCAATTGCTGCCATTTCGGTGCATATAGGGCTAATCAAACACAACAACCAACTCTGCCCTCACAGGTACCCATTTACTCCTAGATGGAGAGAAGCAATTATGGTAAAGTGTCTTGCTCAAGGACATAAGCACCACAGGCGCAGTCGGGATTCAAACCCACATTCTGACTCGGCCATCAGAACACAAATCCGATGAACTAAACCGCTTGGTCATGGCACTCCACAATTAAAAAAAAAATTATGCAAGTTCGCCCCAAATAAGGCTAAAAGCCACTCTTGTTAAGGAGCATATCAGATGAAAAGTAAGACTAATTGCGGTGACACCATGTGGAATCTCAATTGAGTAGTAATTAGTTCTGAAAAGAACTGGGAGTACAACTCGACGTTTCGATCAGTATGCTCTGATCGTCCTCAGGAGAATGAGGACGATCAGAGGACGATCAGAGCATACTGATCGAAACGTCGAGTTGTACCCCCAGTTCTTTTCAGAACTAATTACTACTCAATTGAGATTCCACATGGTGTCACCGCAATTAGTCTTACTTATCATCCTCACCATGCAAAGCTACAAATTTTACATATCAGATGAAAATAACTCAGGGGGACTGAAGGTAGGAATTGATATTCCTCTTAAAACTGTCTAGATTGTAGGATGTAGGGAAACATGCACCAGGCAAGGAGTTCCAAAGAGATGCAGTACGTGGAAAAAAGCTGTCGGAATAGCTCTTTGTTCTACATCTCGGCAAAGATAGAGTGTATGGGTGAGAACAAGCAGAAAGCCAGGTTTCACGCTTAAACACCCTGATAGGAGGAAACAGATTGGACACACTGGTGGCACATTCGCCATGAAAATATCTGTAGAAAAGACAGAGGCTGGCTACAAACCTACGGTGAGAAAGAGGTTGTAACGATGATCCCAACTCTTCACCAACAAGATTAACAATATGCTTCTGCACTCTACCTAATAAAGATAATGACAGGCAGAAGCTCCGGCCCAAATGTGACAACAGTACTCCATTAGGGGACGTATAGTTGTCTTATACAGGTAGAGAGTAGCATCGGGAGGTAAGAACTTCCGAGCTCGATAAAGACAACCAACTCGCATGGAAGCACTCTTTGCAATGCCTGAGATATACCTCTCCCAAATGGCTTTAGTGGAGATGTCAAGTCCAAGAAGGCGAAAATCTGATACCTCAGGCAAAGTTGATGGACCCATATAAATGGATGGAAATGTATCATCTCTAGAGCGAGAAAGAGACAGTAGTTTAGTTTTCTTTGCGTTAAAGGTTACTAGCCAATCGTTCCCCCACTTTAACACGCTCTCTAAATCATTATTCAGTGAGACACCCACCTCACAGCGAGAAGTGTTAGAAGAGTTAGGGGAAACACCGTAGAGGGTTGAATCATCAGCATACATGGCGACCTGAGACAAACCTTTATCGGGCAAATCGTTAATGTAGATAAGAAAGAGAGTAGGACCAAGTATCGGGCCCTGTTGAACACCAGAATTGATAGAACGAGTAGGAGAAGATTGACCCTCAAGGACAACCTTCAACTTGCGGTTGGAAAGGAAAGCAGAGATTATGGATAACATTCTGCCTGACACACCATATGACTGAAGCTTGTGGAGCAGGCCAGAATGCCATACCTTGTCGAAGGCCTTTGAGATGTCCAATGCTACAACACGAGCCTCACCCCTGCGATCTAATGCCCCATTAAAATGATCGGTAATTAGGGAAAGCAGATCACCGGTTGAGCGGGAATGGCGAAACCCGTACTGGCAGTCAGTTAGAAGGTCACTGTCCTCCAGGTATCCAAGGAGCTGTTGGTTGACAAAGCATTCGAAGATCTTACTTATTATGGGAAGCAGACTGATAGGACGATAATTAGATTCAGAACGCTCACCAGCACCCTTAAAGACAGGGACAACGGATGTCACTTTCCAAGATGAAGGAAACACTGGGACTGCCAAGCACATATTGAATAGCTTGGCAAGAATAGGTGAAAGTTCTGGAGAACACATTTTCAGAACAATTACAGGGATTCCGTCAGGGCCAGTAGCCTTGGAGGCATCCAAGGAATGAATAGTCCGGGCAATCTTCTTTGGGGTGATAAGAGGCTTTGATACTACAGTGGCTGTACGGGATGGAAAGGCAGGAAGTGGATGCCCCTCATCATTAAGTGTGGAGTTGAATACAAAGTTGTCAGCAAAAAGGTTTGCCTTATCTTGAGGAGAAGTAAGAACTTCGGGTCCATGAAAGAGAGGAGGAATGGAGGACTTGTTGCGGTTAAGTACACTATTGGCAATCCGTCAAAAGTCCCTGGAACCAAGCCGCTGCGTTGAAATGGAACCAGCAACAGAGTTTGCATATTGCTGCTTAGCATCCTCTAAAACTCTCTTACATCCTTTCGAGCTTGATGGAAAAGACGCTTACTATCCAAAATTCCTGTAAGATGATACTTCTTTTTAAAAAAATGGTTACGATGGGCAATTGCTGCAGCACAGGCTGGAGTGTACCAAGGTTGAGAATGGGCCCCGATCTGGTAGGTACGTGAGGGGATGTAAATCTCCATACCAAGGTTAATCCATTGGGATAACTCGTCTGCTGCCAAATCAGGACCAAGACTTAGAACCGATGACCAGGGCACATCAGCAAGAAAACATCGAAAACCATCCCAGTCAGCCTTTCCAAAATGAAAAACAGTACGATGAAAAGGCTGAAATGTAGTTGAGGGAGAAGAATATGAAACGGAAACAGAGACAATTGAGTGATCCGAGTTACCAATTGGAGGCAAGACCTTGGCAACACAGTCATCTGGGTTAGAACACAAGAAGGGATCCAGCAGGTACCTACCATCGGAAGCACGATCCAGAATATGAGTAGGGGATGAAACGATCTGAGTAAGATCTTGGGAGATGGAAAAATTATGTGTTGCAATACCAGTAATGTCAATATTACGAGAATGGATCAGCCACTCCTTGTGGTGAACATTGAAGTCACCAAATACCATGACTTGAGCAGAAGGGTGCTGAGAAATAGCGGAATCAATGCTATCAGAGATGTCATCTAGCACTGCGCAGGATGATGACGAAGGTGAACGATACAGACAAAAACAGGTAGGTAGTAGAATGGAGAAGCGAGAGGCGAAAGCAGACGTATTCGTGATTGTTACATTCCAAAGTACTTTCAAGGGCTAAGGGAAGAGTTTCTTTAACATAGACACCCAGGCCATGTGATGGAGGGTTGTCAAGGCGATGAAAGATATATCCCGGTAACTTAAAAGAATCAGAGGAAATTTCACAATTCAGTCTGCTCTCAGATAGAGCAAGCAAGTCAGGTGAGTTGTTAAGAACAAAAGACTGAACAGAAGTGAAGTTGGAACGAAAACCCCTGATATTGGAAAAAGCAATACCAAGCGGCTTTGAACGCTGCGCACAGGGAGGTGGGTTTGCGCGGGCAGGTAAGGTTTCTTTATTATTTGCTTGTGTAGTCATGTTTGCATTAATATTAAACAAAGAGTCTCAGTTAGTCTAGAACACTTTGTCGTAACAATGTCACCCTGATGGCCTCAGGAATGCAACCGAAAGTGGCTGCACGGACCACCAATCCATGCATGTTCCATGGCAGTACAACCACCTCGAGATTTTACACCTGTTGATAGATCAGCCTCTCAGAGGCATGTTTATTTCCGGTACCCTTCGGAGAGGTGGAGTTCAGATGATCCAGGGAGGGCCCTGGGCAAGTACCAAGGATCGGTAGGGTCTAGACTATTGAGAAGCGACAGAAAGAAATACAAGAAAGAGAGGAAAAGGAAATGGGGAAAAACTGGCAGACCTTCGCCTAGTCCAGGAACAAGGTAGAGCCTCTTCACTGGACCACTGCAAAAGATGGGGTAACGACGCCAGGCGGAAAAGAAAGATTTTTGTCCTACCCCCAACAATGCTCTAATTTCTCAACTTTGGTAGAGAAATGTTAATACATAATGCATTAGGTAACTAATTTGTTATGGTATCACTTATTTATTGTTAATGTGCTTTGAACTGATAAAATACAAAATGAAATCTTACAATCTTGTAAGTTGACGTTCTTGAGAAATGAATAGGGAGGGTGTCTTTGGAACGGTACATTTGAAAGAAATAACAATCAAACAGGACATCAAAACAAGCTATTATCACAACATACAAATGCTGACTTCATATCATTACAACTCACATGGGAACCCCTCTATCATAAAACATACATTTTGACATTCTTTGTATGAAATGTTGAAGCAACATACATTGCTAAATTGTCCATATTTGTTTACATGCACAGATGTATAGAATGAATACCATAATGAAATCACATACAACTGCTGAGGTTACATACTGCATAGACTACATGTACTACACGCAGGCATTGCTTCTTGATCAAACTAGCAATCACTACAGTTTACATCTGCGTGTATGTTACTGTGTATTTTAAAATTATGCAATAGTTCTATGTGTTATTAAATTGAAAAAAAATAAAATGAACAAAATAGCAAACCTTTGTTGAGTGTGGTTGTAACATTGATATACAATATCTGGGAGCAAAGGTCACTTTTTCAATATGTTGATCATTAGCTAGGACCAGCATGTATTATGCGAATAGGCTTGCGTCTGTGCACTATGCAGCTATCTTGTTTTTATCTATGCAATTACTGAATAGATCTTTGTATGTCACAATCATACTACTTGCCAACTGGTGGTAGGCAAACTACATTATATGCTTACTAATGCACACATCTTTGTACACACATGAATCAAACCACTGTTAATTCAAGTTATTGCAAGTTTCTTATAATGAATAGGACAGTCATGACAGCCTAATAACACCATGTAGTCAGCTTCAACAAGTATTTGAGAATTTGGTATGTCATGAACCACACTGAATGAGACCTACATTTTAAAACATACATTTTAGGACGACATCCTGAGATAAATTATCTCGAGAAGACCACATCCCACTTTCACCATGTCATCATCCTGAGATATATGATGTCGTTACACAAACTTGGTCTCACAAACTTGCAGTCCGCTCACGTAAAGTGCGTATAATTATACCGTTTTACATTAACTAAAACGTCCCATTTCTTCCATCCTGGTTGAGGCTCAGACCAGAGGAAACAAAGACGAGACCCATTGTCTATCTTGTCACTATTTGACCCTGTCCGTCTTTTCACTACTTGACCCTGGTGTGAAAAGTTGATTGCTTTATACTTAAAATATTCCATTGAAGCCGTATTGCTAATTTGGAGGTTTTAAATCAAACTTATTTGGTTCAAAGTTCATGATGGTATTAAAAAAAACTCTGGAAATCTTTCCGTCTTCTTCATGATATATGTACCATAACAACGTAATAAGTTGAAACTCTCACAGGCTAGTTGTTTATATGTATATATTTATTCCAGAACAGAAATGATACCTTTAGAAATTATCAATGTTTCACTGTCCTTTAAAAACGAACCGTCCGTCCAATCTAACAGTTCTAAAATAACCAGCAGACAATGCAGTAGAAATTTGAGTAAAGCCATTACATTGTGTACTTCAAACTTTGAAATTATACTTTCACTACTAGAAAGATCCCAACCACCAGTGTTTTAGTATAAGACACAATAAATACAATGGTTTGCTATTACATTGACAAAGATAATTCAGGTGGGCGTGAAAGGTTTGTTATTTATTCATCTATTTATTTTAATTTGTTTATTAACTGTTTTATGACAATCGTATGCCGTAGCGAGCGCGGGGGGGGGGGGGGGGGGGAGGTGACGCCCCCAATAATTTTTCTCGGTTGCCAATTCGATCCTCAGTCGGCATCAAAGGTTGGTCCAGAATCAATTTTCAGTCGGCAAACCTTGAGCTATGTATATCTCGTATTTCTAATCACTGACAATTTGCCGAGTTGTTTGTTTAAAGCTGTTTTTCCTTTGTAATACACTGTATTTGACTTAACCACCCCCACCCCCCGTTGAGCAACGTCAGTGTTGTGTGGGTAAATTTATCAACAAAAATTTTTCCCTCCCACTCTGAAAATCCTCGCTATGCCACCGATGTCAGTCGACAGATTTGCTTCCACCCCACCCCACTGTATTATCTACAGTGGCTTCAAGACAACATGAATGGATGGCATATCTGGTATTATTCTAATATTTAGCCTATAAATGATAAACTATCTTGAATTTAGGCATATCAAGCTCTAATTGGTAAGTTTATTATTATTGTTTGAATATTAATTCGAATCCGTGGAATGTCTTATGGAATGTTATAATAGCTATACTTCACACATTTCAGTTACTCCTATAGATGTTACTTGCAGTTACTCTGTCCATTAGCTCAACGTGTACCACTGGAACTGTAAATTAATAATAATAATAATAATAATACAAGCATTTGTAAAGCGCCATCTATCTATGTAGACATATTCCGAGGCGCTTGAAGAAAAGTTACTGTACAAAAATAATTAATTTACAAGTCACTTGAAACAAAACCAGCATTCTAATTATAAGTTGAGTTAAACATGAATGTTTTAAGAAGGCATTTGAAGGTTTGTAAAGATTGACAGCTACGAATTTCCTGAGGCAAAGAGTTCCATAGAGTGGGGGCCGAGACTGAGAAGGCTTGGTCTCCATACAATGTTCTGGTTCTTGGTGTCACAAGAAGATGTTTGTCAGATGACCTTAGGTGGCGATGAGGGGAATACTGGGTGAGGAGATCCTGCAGATATGTTGGTGCACTGTCATTGAGGGCTTTCCGTGTAATTAGCATTATTTTGAAGGCAACCCTCTGTTTGACTGGAAGCCAGTGAAGATTTCTCAGGACTGGAGTAATGTGATCAAATTTCCGTGTTCGGGATAAGACACGAGCCGCAGTGTTTTGTACACGTTGAAGTTTGCACATGAGAGTGTTGGTGATTCCAAACAAAAGTGAATTGCCATTATCCAACCTAGATGTCACAAGAGCATGGATAAGGATGGCAGCTGACTCATCAGTCAGGATTCGGCGGATGCTGTTGATGTTTCTAATGTGGTAGTATGACGTTTGACAAACTTTCTTGACATGTGATTCCATTGACATCGTTCTGTCAAACATGATGCCAAGATTACGTGCAGTCGTAGAAGGTTCAATATTTGAAGTCCCAATTTGCATCTGGTTGCATCTGATTTTATCCTGGCTACGTTTGGAAGTGATAATTAGAAGTTCGGTCTTGTCGTCGTTAAATCTTAATTTATTCCTGGTCATCCATTGCTTTAGATCACAAACACATTGTTCAATACGCCGTCTCACGGAATGTTCATCGTCTTGGTTTCAGATGAAATGATCCATATATCTGTGTGTCGTCTGCGTAGCAATGAACTTGAAGTTGATGTCTTCGTACAATAGCGGCAATAGGCTCGGAGTATATTGTGAAAAATAAGGGACCTAATACTGATCCTTGAGGGACGCCAGAAGAAAGTGAGATGGGAGATGATAGAATTCCATTGATGTTCACAGACTGAGTTCGATTACATATATATGATCTGATCCATTGCAAGGCTGGACCAGTAACACCGATGAACTGAAGGCGGTGGAATAAAATATCATAGTCTATAGTATCGAATGCTGCAGAGAGATCTATGAGAACAAGGAACACGCCACGCTTATTGTCAACTGCCCGAAGAATATCGTTCTTTACTCTTAGAAGAGCAGTCTCTGTTCCATGATGTTTCCTATACGCAGATTGCAATGGTTCATGTAGATTGTGTTCAATCAGATGATCAGTAATTCGTGAATAAACAACCTTCTCTATTACTTTGGATATAAATGAAAGGTTGGATACAGGACGAAAGTTCTTGAGGTTTTCAGGATCGAGGGTGGGTTTCTTCAGCAGAGGAGTCACCAGGGCATTTCTAAATTGCTGTGGGAATTTAGAAGATTGAAGAGACATGTTGACAATTTTGGAGATAACTGGAGTCAAAATATTCAGATTGTTCTTTAGGAGCCAGGTAGGGATAGGATCCAAATCACACGTCTTTGATGGTGATGATTTGATGATTTTCCTGATTTCCTCATCCAGAGCTGGTGTGAATTCTTCCAATGGTGTAATATTAGAGTGAGATGCTTCAGTGGTATACGGCTGCATACAATCTAGATCAAGGTTAAGGTCATTACGAATGTTCTGAATCTTTGTTATGAAATAATCACTAAATGTTGTCGCCAATTCCTGTTTATTGTCGTGTGTAGGAAGTTTAGTTTTTCCTTTGTTGTGGAGTAGAGATTCAACAATTTTGTAGAGCTCTCGCTGGTTCCCACAGCTGGCTAGTTTTTCTTTGAAGTATGATGATTTGGCACTGTTGATCATATTAACAACACAGAGTCGTTGCGCTTTAAACTGATTTCTATCAGATTCTGATCTGGTTTTCCTCCAGCGTCTCTCCAATTTCTTGCGGAGTCTCTTGGCATCGGCAATCTCCGGGGAATACCATGGATTAGCTGGTCTAATGGTAATACAGCGAGTTTTCAGTGGAGCATGCCTTTCCAGAATAGACTTCAGTGTGGAGTTGTACTGATCTATGAGTGTTTGGAGGTCATTGGACGGGTTGGTAATCAATTCTGACTGGCTGATATCATTAGAAAAACTGTCATGGTCTAGAGATCCATATTTACGATAGGAAATATGTTTCTTGGTTGGTTGAGGTTTAGTCAGATTCAGTGCACAATGCAAAGGAGCATGATCTGTCAGAAAACATGCAACATCCACTGAATCAATAAGGTTGTCGGTGGGTCGTGCAAAGACAAGGTCCAATATATGGCCACTCACATGTGTAGAAGCACATACAAACTGTTTCATGTTAGTGTTATGAATTATATCATTGAGGTGGCGGGCAGCAGCATCATCATCGGTATCCCAGTGGAAATTAAAATCCCCAACAATCAGCAACTTGCTTGGGGATGTCGAGAGTACACTGACATATTCGGAGAAATCGTCAAGGAACATTGTAGGGGTTATACGATTCTTTGAGCTGTATGGTGGTCTGTAGATGATTACCAGCTTCACGGATGAGAAAGTTCCTTTAACAGTCACATCACAACATAGACTTTCAAAATTGTCGCTATAGTGGGGCTGATATGTAACAAAAATTGCTCGAGATGTTCACATCCGGCAGAAAGTTTGAAATTTTGCATACAGGGGTATTTTGACATGCTGAGTTCAAAAATTGGCGGATCCAAGAGGTCTGACCAATGGACCGGCCGCCATCTTGAATTCCAATATGGTCGCCATGACGAAACATTGAACATTACTATCTTGGGTTCCAAGTGACCTATGGCCCTGAAATTTGGTACACAGGTGCATTTTGAGATAATGAATTCAATAATGGAAAAATTTGAAATGTCTGACAAACCTTATGGCCGCCATTTTGAATTCCAATATGGCCGCCAAGACGAAATGTTGAAAATCCCTATCTTGGGTTCTAAATGACCTGTGGTGCTCAAATTTTGTACACAAGGGTATGTTGACATGCTGAGTTCAATAAGGCAATAATTTGAAATGTCTGACAAATGGTATGGCCGCCATTTTGAATTCCAATATGGCCGCCAAGACGAAATGTTGAAAATCCCGGGTTCTTTGCAAAAGCAATACCAATTCAATGGATCCCTAGTTGACGAATCATATAACAAGTCACCACCCAAGATTCCCGGGAAATCATGGGTTCTAAATGACATAAGGCACTGGAATTTGAAACACAAGTACATTTTGTTATGCTGAGTTCAACTGTTCAATAGTTCAAAAGAGCTCATTTCAAAGTATATTTCGTACCAGTTGGCAGCCGTAACATGCTGCAAGCTTTTTTCCATCCGTTTTACTTCTCCTACTGCTCATCTCGGAAGCATTGTCCAGAGCAGAAACATAGTTCTGTGCATGGTAGATTAGCAGCGGAACATTTGCAATTTCCAGCACACCGTTTTTTACACTTGCACTTGATCAGCTCTCGGCACCCTTTTGACGCCTCTGGCATTACTGTCCAAAATGGATGCCAGACATCATCTGCATTTTTAGCCCATCCCCAATCTGCAGGTGAAGGCAGCTCTGGGTTAGCAATTTGGGACTGTCCCCAGATGTGACCGGCCTGAAAGACTGCCCTCTTCACATGTTGACGCAGTGCCTCTTTTGTCGGTGGAATATTTTCCGATTGCCGATTTCCCTGAGCAAACAGCTGCTTGCGTGCTTCGTTCACTTTCTTCAGAGGGGAAGTTCTACTGTACAGAACAACGAAGAACCTCTCTATGTTGTCCATGTCATCATCTGTTACTTCCGCTGGTGCATGTGAGAGATGATTGAAGACCTCCCCCAAGTTTGGCATGGAATTCCATATGCTCCACACAGTCTTTTTGCCAATCCCACATATGGCAGAAACAGTATCGCATCCGGAAACAGTATGCAGGAATAGAAGCCCCCATGAGCGTTCAGGGCCAATGTGAGTCGCAATAGTGTGAGCAGCAATGTGCCTGAAATAGTTTCCATGTCCAAATGCCAACCACATTGCACAACCGTCCATAATGCTTGCCATTGCGATAGCCAACACAACCACATCCGTGTCTGTTGCATGAATGACGATACTTGCTCCCCTGCTGATATGCATGCCAAGCATGTAGCATCATTCGTGAATCAGCCTCTTCATGCGTACATGGTTGAATTTGAGAAACATCAGAAGGGGGCTTTGATTTAACCTCTTCTTCAAAGGTTGTAAGAAGTGTTTTTCCCTCTGGAATAGCCATCGTTTGCAGGGCATCAGCAAGGAAACTGAATAATGTCTTTTTGTTGGAATCTACACGAAGGAAGCTGCTCCAGTTTCGTGGCACGGATGTCTGTTCAGTCACATGGAGTGGTATGCCAGTGCCACGACCAAGCCTGGTGCCTTCTTTGAGACTGTCCGTTCTGTAGGTGTCCCACACCACATCAACATCGCATCACAGTCCCCTCATTTAACTTTCGGGCAATGTACGGAAGGACCTGTTTCTGTGCATAGTCACCAAATGTCCTGATCACACTGTTGCACTTCTTAGGCTCCAAATGATGGACTAAGGCAGCCCCATCGAAAATACGAACTTCTCCTTTGGGCGCATCATGAGGACGTTGTGCTAAAGCTTCCAAACAGGGCAAAAGATCAGCCTTGCCGGTTGGTGGGCGCATTGTATTGATACCTTCAGCCAATGCAGGTGGCCACCCATGACACTCATGTTCAAAAAATGTGTTAAGATCACCATCTCTAGTTTGGCAAGAAATGTACATTCGTGAGAAGAGCTCCACATTACTTTTCATACGTGTAATCTTCGCCTCAGACTTTCCAGGTGTTTCCCGCTGAATTTCCCAAATGTCTACTGCCTTCGACAAAATTACAAACCCATCAGTAGATTTGAGATGCAACAATTTTCCCTTTATCATAATAATGCTCAAATGATTTAACATTATGACATTACCGTACACTGTGCTATTAAAGCAATGAAAACATCGATGTTTGTCTTGGCGGCCATATTGGAATTTAAAATGGCGGCCATACCGTTTGTCAGACATTTCAAATTATTGCATTATTGAACTCAGCATGTCAACATACCCTTGTGTACCAAATTTCAGCGCCACAGGTCATTTAGAACCCAAGAGAGGGATTTTCAACATTTCGTCTTGGCGGCCATATTGGAATTCAAGATGGCGGCCGGTCCATTGGTTAGATCTCTTGGATCCGCCAATTTTTGAAATCAGCGCCCCAAAATACCCCTGTATGCGAAATTTCACACTTTCTGCCGGAAATGAACATCTTTTTCACATATCAGCCCCACTACTACTGTGTGATGTTATTGGGCCGCGTTTGATGTTAGTCTTATATATGAGAGCAATACCTCCACCGGTTCCATTTGGACGAGGTACATGACACATGTCATAACCAGGAATGCATAATTCACCGATTATTTTATTGTGTTTATCAGTAGCTGATAGCCAAGTTTCAGTCAGTGCAATCAAATCAAAATCATGTTCAATAAAGTAGTCAGTCAGAAGGTTGGTTTTATTGCACACAGACTGGGCATTTAGGACACACAGTTTGGAGAGCTTGGACTGTTTCTGACTACTGTCTGTTGACGTTGGCGGTGTTGATTTATGCAGATCATTGTCTGAAGATACAGTTGGTGTTGCGTGTGCCACTTGTGTTGGGGGGTCAGATCGATTTCCTCGACGTGACGGTCGCTTTGAGTTTATTCGCAGGTCTTTCAGGGTGGACCATGTAGCTGGGGAAACTGGTATTGTTTTACATCTTAACCCGATACTCAGGAGATGATCTCGCACATACTTATGAGTAGGTTTGTTGATGACTGCAGTTGTAGTTGTCTCACTAACAGGACCAGGGTTGGGGTTTATGTCCCCACAGTTTAACAGGGCAATGTTGAAAGTCGAATTAGAATTCTGGTAGTATGGAATATGTGTCTTCAAATAACACTTGATGGTAAATCTCTTCCATGTTGGGCCATATGCTGGAGAGTATGCATATCTGGCAGACTGTTCACTCGCTAATCCCTGCACATCAGACACCAGAACAAAGGCAAACAGGAAACTCCAAGTTAACACCTCCATTGTGTAGGGCAGTAGGCAGCAGATAAACAGCAACTCCTCTTATTGTTCATGCATGGTCAGGCTTGAGTGGCTTGGCTGAGTCATTGATCCATGGTTTGCATGGCTAAAAAGCCCATAGATGAATATTACCTTCCAGTGAGCAAAAATTGAAGATTTCCAACAGCAATATATCCACTAGAAGAGTAGATAGACAACATGTATATAGCACCAGAAGATTCCTTGGTGTTAGCTATTCAAGATGGTATAAAAATATGCAACAGACTAATGTGAATAGCAGGATATATTACATGAAAAATACAGAGCGAAAAATGTGTGCAGCTTGCGCGCACAACAACAATCGCTCCTGCGATTAAACAATTATAAAGGTATATCATCAATAATTATGCAGGATGTGTAGTTTTGCATGGTGGAATTGATCAGTAAAGACTGTGTGCGGTCACACGTGAAAATTCTCTTTTGAGTAGTAATTAGTTCTGAAAAGAGCTGGAGGTTACAACTCAATGTTCCGATCAGTAAGCTATGATCGTCTTCAGGAGAATGCCGGACTCTGGGAAACGCTGCTGCTTAGGCAAACATTTTTATTTATTTATTGGATTACGAACATTTGGCAGGGTCGAAGGACGGAATAAAAAATAAAATAAAATTCCATACTTGCATGTGTAACGTCATTGGATTAATTTACGTATTATTGGAATTGACCATTTTCACTTTTTTTGCACAAAATTGTATCAACAACAGCTCAAATGTGAACAAATTTAGAATGAAAATCCTTCAACTGGGCTTAA
>CM055817.1:40659276-40680296 GCA_029582265.1 Zoroaster sp. YZ-2022 | reverse complement strand
TTTAAGAATTTATACAAGAAATTAGAAAGCTCGGAACTTACCTTTAACGTATGTGTTGTAAAGACCCAAATTCGTATTATACAAAGTAAATTTCTACCTCAAGAATTACAGCTTTTGAACGTATCATGAATTTTAGGTTAAATTACACACAACGTTAAGCCAGCCTTGGAACCGGAAGTAGCCAAAATAATGCTTGTACTATACCAATGCGCGTGCGCATAACGTATCAACTTACCAACAAGATAGAATTTAGTGTCCTAGTTAAAAATAAACATAGTGACTGAAAATTACTGGCTCCTTTATGCAACAGCAACGGTAATATGACCTTGTCATGTGGGGTATTATTTTAAGTCATTGAGTGAATCTCAAACTAACACTCTGATTCCATACCCAGTTGATCGTGCCGATACTGTCCCTTCAAGAGAAAAAAAGTTGTGTGTTTAAAATACCCATTACGGATTTCTCTCATCCAAGCTCGAAGCCCACGTTCCACATTATTTTCTGAGTTTGTGTAGGTGGGGGGGGGGGGGGGGCGGAGACATTTTTCGGGGGTAAATTTACCGATATAAAACTCAAATGAACTAACAAATTATTTCAAAATACAGATTGGATTCCCGACATTTAGATGTTCAGAAATACTAACTGATTTTCATTATTTACCAAGTAACACCTTAGCCAGCATGATACCTCTAGTAATCATTTACCTAAACAATGGATTTAATCCAAACAAAATCACGGGCCTTTTCCTAAAACTACATTTATGCATTGAAACAGGCCCTTGAACACTTCAATATAAACTAATTATAACAAATCGGCCTACACGGACGTAGATCGACAGTATAAACATCATTGGTTTTGGTGGATGCACTTTTTATTTGTATACCAATCTACACAGATTTATGTTCAATCATTGGATTGAGCGAAATGTCAATGGTCAGGCCTATCTTCAAATGATCAACGACGAGGTTGTGCCACAGATGGAGATCCACTTCCAGCGACAGCAAAATGAAATGTTCCGTTATGTGTGGTGGGCTCAAGATGGTGCACCAGCCCATCGTCTCATCGCTGTTCGAAATCGCCTCCAAGAACTCTTTCACGAACGCGTGATTGCTCTGAACCTCCCCGTTGAATGGCCTCCAAGGTCACTAGACCTCACCCCCTGCGACTTCTTTTTGTGGGGTCATTTGAAGAACAAAGTTTTCAGCACCCCTCCACACAACATGCAGGATTTGCATGAAAGGATTCATCGTGAGGTGGACAGTGTGCGACAAGATCCAAGTACCGTGAGACGAGCTGTGGACGACATGCGCAGTCGATGTCAACTGTGCTTGGAGAGGGGAGGTGGACACGTGGAGGGTCTTGGCCAATGAGAGAAAATCAGAAACTTCTGCTGTTAAATGTTTTACTCATGATCATGAATAAAATCCAATGATTGAACACAAATCTGTGTCGATTTTGTTCAGCAGGAAAGTGAACCAACTGCAATTGTGCACCACAATTTCAAGACAGTGGTGCTCAATGATGCGTGACCCTGGAATGTAACCCAAGGTATCATTGGAAAGCACATAGCTTCTGCTTTAAGATGATGCCATGCTTTTTGCTGGTAAACATATAGTCTGGCCATATTAACCCTTTAAAGTAGGATTACCTTTTTTTTTTAAACACCCTGTAGAGCGCCTATAGTTCCCAGTCAATCACGGCCCAGGACCTCTGGGGTCGAGTTTGCTGGCGCATCCTGAATTGTATATCATAACTCCAACCCCAACCTTCGAAGCGAGTAGCTGCCGTTCTTATTATTTGAGCATACGTTAATATCTCCTGAACCCTATGAGTATGACTTTCTAAGTAAACAGATGCATACACTAAAAATGCATTGGTCCACGCATGAATTGATGTGATTGAGCGTTTTTGTCTCGCATCTTGCCATAAGATTTGCCCCTCTTGATTCACAGATAACGCAATTTTTTTCTGCTCATTGATCTGATAATCGTTCTTTTCCAACAATACAGCGAAGTCAACGAACTCCCCATTGACTATTTTGGTCTTAATTGATTGTGGTACCTCACCCCCAAGTGGACTGCAAATCGATACTAGTGCATCTTGACCGCTATTATTACTCGTCATTACACTTTCATCGATCGTAGTTACGCGATTCAATGCAGCGCTATTTTGAATTGAACTACTTGCCCTTGAATATATTGAATGGTTATTGTTATTGGACATGTCGATACCAGGTGTATGTGTGCCTATACTTTGGTTATTACATGTAACATTCTGACTATCATCATGACTATCGACCCCGACATTAGACATACGTGAATTGATTAAAGAATCTTGCTCACCGGCATTTGCTTGGCCCTGAAGAAGCGTCTCGGAGTTCACTGTGACCACCCGTTGATCGTGACTATACCTTGCCGCTGAGAGCTATTTCCCGCGGTTAGATTACCGTCAGAAACATTCCCTCTATTGACCTCTTGATTCCCAGTAACATTCGCCACATTCCCGTCTCGTGTCTCTTGTTGGGTTGTACCTCTACCACGACCTCGGCTAGCTGACAAAGATGACGCCCTGTTACTATTCCCTCGACCCCGATTTGCCAACACTGAACTTGTTGACGGTTGGTTACCATCCCCTGTCAAATTCTCCCTCGACCTCGTCTGAGACCTTGTTTACCTGTCATTAAGACCTGCCATATTAGCGCTCCAGTAGTATGTCAGATGAGGGTTCTGACTCACTTCGCTCCGCTGCGCTCCGCTCGTGATCCAGAACCCTCATCTGCGCTCCGTTCCCTCATCTGACATACTACTGGAGGTCAAAGGTCAAAGGTCAAAGGTCAAGAGGTGAGATGAGGAGTTTTTGTTTGTTTGTAGGCGCGGTTGATGACGTCATGAAAGATTTTGGGGCGGTAAGACTGAGGCCCCACTAAAAAAAAAAGATATCGTTTTTAGTCGCTTAAAAATTGAAATAACGATTTGATATTATCTGGATTAATAGTAAAGATGACGACGAGAGAAAAATATTTATCGAAATGGACATTGCGAGAATTGAAAGAGTTTGTTCGCTCGCATAGACCGATTTTTTTTAGTGCAAGACAGTAGAACGAAAAAAAAACCGATCATATTACTTGGGTGTAAAAAAATATTTACGTCGTCGTAAACCCAAGCCATTGTATAAATTAAATTTAGCGGAACTTAAAGAGTACGTAAGAATAAATAATGTTGTTTTACCCGAACGTTACCGCGGGAGAAGAGGGCAGCATACTAAAGAAGGGTATATCGTCGCTATTAAAAGGTTTCTGGGTTTAGAACCCGAGTTGAGATTTGACGAACCACCGATCGACGGCGGAAGATGTTTACGCAAGCGATGGATGTACGTACCGTATGGTCATAGCAAAGAAGAAGATTTAAATATATTTTGGGAAGCGGCAAAGCCGAAGATTATCGCCAAGTTTGGTATAGACTTGCAAGATTTTACATCGTTTAAGTTTATGATATAAACGTATACGTTTACAAAAAGATGTAGGAGAGGGTTATATGGATTGGGCCGAGCCAAGATTTCATAATAGCGGGAAAATTGTTTTATTTAATTTGAATGAAATTGAAAATGTACTCGAAACTGTTTTTTCACAAATTCAAGAGTCTTTAGAAAAGTGGACGCATAACGGTTCCGGATGGATCGTGAATCGTATCGTAGATATGAGTATTATTTACAAGAGATATCAACCTTTTCACGGTCGTTCTTATATCGAGCTACCTAATTACATAAAAGATAAAAAAGCGTGCATCAACGTAAAAAACAAAGACAACGCATGTTTTCGATGGGCGCTTCGAAGCGCTCTTTTACATAAGAAAAAAGCAAGAGAAGAAAATGTAAAAATTGAAAGTTTAAAAATAAAAAAAATTCGGATAGACCCTCTACCTATCTGACAGAGGACGATTTAAATTTTAACGGAATCGATTTTCCGACTCCAATCAGTCATATTAAAAAAGTAGAGAAACAAAATAACTTGGCGATAAACGTTTTTGGTTATGATTCGAGTATGTTTGTAGTTTACCAGCTCAGCGAGCAATCTAAAAATGTGGATCGTATAAATGTATTATTAATTCACGAAAAAGATGTATCGCACTACGTTTGGATAAAGAGTTTAAGTCGTTTACTTCACGATCAAACGAAACACACAAATCGTAAACATTTTTGCGTGAGATGTTTACAGGGTTACTCGACAGAAGCGTATCTTGAAGATCACGTAGAAATGTGCGAGGGAGTTAACGGCAGACCAACGGCGATTAAAATGCTAAAAAAGGGTAAAAACGATACGCTAAAATTTATAAATGTTCATAAAAAGATGAAAGTTCCTTTCGTTATATACGCCGACTTTGAAAGTATTATTAAAAAGATTGACGATGGGAATACGACTAATACTAAAAAACTGCAAGAACACGTCGTTTGCGGTTATTCGTACGTCGTCGTTCGGTGCGACGGTGAAACTCGTTTTCCCGTCGTATACCGAGGAGAAGATGCCGCTAGTCATTTTCTAAACGAATTAGAAAAAGACGTAAAAAACATCAACGAGATATTTAAAAATCCTCAAAAAAATGTTTATGAAAAGAGATGATGTAGAAGATTTCAACTCTGCTAAAAAGTGTTGGATATGCGAAAAGGGATTTTTTGGAGGTGATAACAAGTTTAAAAAAGTACGCGATCATTGTCACGTCGTTGGTAAATATAGAGGCGCGGCGCACAAATGTTGTAATTTAAAACTCAGTTTAAAACCTTTAAAAACACCTATTCCGGTCATATTTCATAATTTGCGAGGATACGACTCTCATCTCATTATGCAGGCCGCGAGTCAAACGCGAGGTAAGTATATTTCTTTTTCGATCGAGCAACTGCGATTTATCGACAGCGCTCAATTTTGTACTCGCTTCGTTAGATAAACTCGTAGAATCAAACGATATTTTTCCAATTACTAAAAAGTTTGAATCGAGTTTAGAAAAAGTACAACTTGCTTTACAAAAGGGTATTTATCCTTACGAGTACATGGATAGTTTTGCCAAGTTTGAAGGAAAAAAACTTCCTCCGATAGAAGCATTTAATAGTAGTTTAAACAACGCTCGTATTACTAAAGAACAATACGAGCATGCAATTGACGTTTGGAAAACCTTTGAATGTAAAGATTTAGGAGATTATCACGATTTGTACGTGCGTACTGATACTTGTTTATTAGCGGACGTTTTTGAAAATTTTCGTAACACTTGTATAAAACAGTACGGGTTAGATCCGGCTCATTATTATACGAGCCCGGGATTGAGCTGGGACGCTCTGTTTAATCATTCGAAACAAACTTTAGAATTGTTTACGGATTACAACATGCATTTATTTATAGAAAAAGGTTTGAGAGGAGGAACGTGTATGGTAAGTAAACGATACGCGAAAGCAAACAATAAATACTTACGCGATTACGATCCATCAAAATCTAAGACTTATATACAATATTTAGACGCAAATAACTTATATGGGTATGCGGTGAGTCAATACTTACCAACTGGAAAATTTAAATGGTTAACTAAAGATAAAATTGACGAGCTAGATATAAAATCAATTTCATTAGAATCGAGCAAAGGCTACATTTTAGAAGTGGATTTAGAATATTCACGAGAATTACACGATTCTCACAACGCGTTTCCACTCGCGCCAGAGTCGTTGAGGGTACCGAAATAATGGATGAGCGACTATCAACAAGAGTTATTAAACAACGAGCCGGCTCCAAACGTTACAAAATTAGCTCCCAATTTAAACGACAAATCAAACTACGTGCTTCATTATCGCAATTTACAATTGTATTTACAACTCGGTATGAAACTGACTAAATTTCATCGCGTTTTAAAATTCAATCAATCTCCGTGGATGGAATCGTACATTAATTTAAACCCTCCGACGAGGGAGGTACCCACAACTTTATCAAAACGTGGCACATCTCCTCTTTTCAGTGGCACCCCTATCCCCTAGGGTATTAATTATATTAAAATTGTTATATCTGCATTCCCCATTGATTTTTTACATCCAAATGACTTCAACACATGCCCTGCTATTGTCTAGTATTATTTTCAACCCCAGATGACACACAACGGCTGTGTAGTGTATCTCTCTCCTGTATGACCTTACAAACAGCAAACAGCCGTACAGTTTATCTCTTCAGCATGTAACAGAACCCAGACACTCTGTCTGGGGGAGGGGGGGTGGGGGGATTATGCCTGGCACTGGCTGTCGCAAGACATCAAACAGCACAGCCTGATGCTAAACAGATGGTTCCACTTATCAGAGGGTTAGATCTGGGTAGGTCTTTATGTTTACACAATGAATGGTTGATTTTGTGCACAGATATATGGCAGCAATTACTTTTCCAGTCCAGCAAATCAAAGCTACACAGCTCTGGGAACTGACACCCCTTCTAAGATATGTGGAATGGTCCACTTTAGGATATCAAAGACTCCCAGGCATCTGTGGCTTTTTTTCTGGGAAAAACAATGAAATAAATAACTTCTGCCAGTAGCGAGTGGAAGGCTACCTCGTCGGAGGGTTTAAACTATTAATATCTAGTTTTTATTAAAGATGGACTACAACGAGAACTCTCACATTAAATTGACTATCGAACCTTGTTTATGTTGTGTTCAGGTAACAATTTATTGTTGTGGTCATGTTTTTCTCTTTATAATTTTGTTGCAATTTGACCGAAAAAATTTGACCCCGCTTCTTCGATTTTTGAAATTTCCCGCCCTGCACTGGTTCCCGACAAAGACCCATTGAAAATCCACTATGAAGTCCACGATATAGTACCAGCGGACTTGTAAACCAGCGAAAAGGGATGACGTATAACCCATGAGCACCCGAGAGTAAACAGAAGACGCCATGTTACTTCCGTGTATATTATACATGCGTTTTCATGCGTCAGCAGAGGCATGAAGTTTTTATGAAGCTTTTTTCGACGTTGTTGTGTAACAGTTATATAATGCCGACTTCATGTGTTGTTGGTGGATGCACTAGAAATAGTATTCAGAATCCAGAGACTCATTTTTTTCAATTTCCGCGGGATCCTGCGATATTAAAGGAATGGGTGAAGTTCGTGAATAATACACGAAAGGATTTCACCTTCATGCCAAAATTCCTGGATCCGCCCCTGCTGATATTTGCCTGTTTTTATCACTTTATCTGGCTCCCATGTATTTAATCTTTTATAATCTTTGCTATTGTTACTTTAGGTTATTTTATTATATTTAAAGGGCCTGGGAGCATTTTATTCAAATGGATTTGGTGCTATATACATGTCTTTTATATTTTTTATTAATATTTGATTGAAGACAGAATGACATGGCCTGTACAGATTTATTGTTATTCTATTCTTGTATTTTACAATTTATTGCCACTGTACACTCAGAACAAGTTTTAAGTTTTATAGGCAGAAGTACATGAGATTTACCAACATGAGATTTACAATATTAGTCTTTGTCACACTTCTCCCTTATGTGATGCAACGCCAAAAAACCTAATTGAATTAGCTTTAATCCAAGAAAATCTGAACCTGCTCAGCAGTAGAGTTATGCTGATTGTAAGTTTTTTCCTGGGAAAAGAGCAGCAAGTGTGAAACGAATTTCAAAGGATTTCCAGTTCGGTTTAACAGAACAATGGCCAAGTTCCAAACAAGTATGTACAGGATTTTGATTAAGTTGTTTTCGTCATCAAGAGGCAACTTTTTAAATTATGATATTTTAACCTCAAAAATAAACTCAATTGTTGGTTGCAAATACATACATATTTTGTCTTGTCATTTATTCTAAAGTACTGAGGTCTTGTAAAATTTTCAGTTCTTGGCATCTTTCTGCCATACCGAATTTGTAATGTTTTTACCATAGTGTATTGTTGGCAACATAAAACAAGTTTATTTCACATTAGTGCTAAATTAATCAACTTCTCCCCCCCCCCCCCGAAAAGACACAAAATGAAATACACACGTAATTGATTCTGCCATTGATGATGGTTTATGAACGCACAAAATAATTTGTAACTCCCTCCAGATCATTATAACTAGGGAAGAATGTTACCAATTTAAAAAATTAAACAAAGCAAATCGGCCTAATCCAGTGGTGGATACGAAAATCCTTTGTACTGTCCATCAGGGTTTGGGAACGTCCTGCGGATTACGTCCATTACACATGATGGCAGTGGCACCCGGTTGAAACGGCCAAGATAACCCCAACACCACCTCACCACTTGCCGATATGCAACATGGCGATATTTTCTGTAAAACAAAATAAAAAATCAGACAAAATTATAAACATAAGATTTGTGATTTGCATGGTGGAGTATCGATATTGTTTACGTTAACACCATGTGAAACTGAAATGCTATAAAACTATAACCATACCAAAAGGCAATCATGATCAAAAGTAAACAATTACATACATGTAATGTATGTACAATAAGATATAGATGCACGTGGGTCAACCAAGGTCATATTCAGTTGTGTGCGGTTACTCTGAAGTAAACACCGGTGCTCATTCTGGTCAATCAAAAGTAATCTTCTTGATATGCAGATCATTCAAAACTGACATTGCTCTAAAATATTAATTGAAATTGATGGTACATTGGCTTTGTACATTCAGTCAACACTCAAATCACTTACTGGTCAAGCGTTCCTTCAACTGCATCTCTGCCATAGTGTGCTCTGTACTGAATATACGCTCTTGCAAGCACTCCTGGGTGGAGGCAGATCGCATCAAACCAATCATGGATGGTAAGGCACTGGTTGGGATCATGTTCGTTCATGTTTTTGTCAAGTATAGCCTACAACTATTTTTGTACAGCAGAAACGAATTGATCAAACGAAGCATCATTCAGTATTTCATTCATGAATCATTTTGTGGGCTTACCAGTCTGTGTTTAGCCGTCTATCATCAGGATTTGGTTCGTCGTCTTCGGCCTGACGATCACCGTCACCGGGCTGGTCAACTGCAGGCGCCGCAAGTGGCTCGAACCGGTATGGTTCAGCGCCACGTACTTCGAGTTCTTCGTCATCGTCTTCGCCTTCTCTCTCGTCTGGGGAGCTCCCCTCATCGCTAGAGCTGACATCACTATCCTCAGAAGTGCCTATATGAAACTCCTCTTCCTCATCTATACTGTGATCTTCCCAATATTCGCTGCTATCGGACATTTTCGCTGTTTTTCGGTCTAGAAGATGTCGCTTGTCCGCTGTTGTTCCGCATTGCATGTATGGTAAATGCATACAGTACACACGATCGACTGTTGTGCGTGGGGGTAACAAAGCGTCATGGGTTCTACGTCACACACGAAGTATGAATTATTCATGAGTTGAGGGCTTTTGGTGAAACTGGGCTTTTCTGGGTCGTAGAACGCCGATCAAATTGATTTGTTTTTTGCATGAAGGAACAAGTTTTATTGAATAATAATAATATGTTAGTAATCATTACACATTTCTCGAACGAAAACAGCAACACAGCACTTATCATTATTCCGTCGTAGTCAATCTTTAATATAAAAAAACTATTTTCTTGTAAGAAACGAAAAAAAGTTGCTGCGATTGTATAATAGTAGGTACATTTTTTGAAGAAATTATAATTTTTCCACTAGCAAATATTAAAAATGTTGTTGTTGTTATGAGTTTTTTTTTTTCAACAAATGAGGTTTTTAAATCTAGACTCAGTTTTTTTTTCTCAGCGCTATAAACGTGTTGTTTTTTCTAACAACTCTTTCATCACGCAATTATAATTTTTTCGAGCTCGAGTTTCAGTTTTTTAGTGATAAAGCTATTTTTTTTCCCCAAAGAAACATGCATTTCGTACATATTTTTGCTTTTGCTTTTGTACCCTTGTTGCATCTTTTACAAGGAACTGTTTTAGATTTTCCTTGTCTAATACGTCCTCGATGCATAGCGCAATATACATCTACACCTGTGCTTGGTCTATAACATTTTTCTAACGAACCATTTAAAAGCCATTCGCACAAAATGGCTTTTTGTTGCGGTAATTTCTCTTTATATTTTATTACCGCTATTAAATAATCCTGCTTGGTCAGTTTTCCATATTTACCAGATGCAACGCCAATTTCAATATTATTTTTTAATACAATCTCTTTTAGCTCAGCTTTGCTCTTTAATCTATTGTTTGTCATATTTACTATAAATCTATATAATATTTTTTAATTATTTAAATTTTATAATTGCGATTTTTAATTTGTTTTTATTATCTACAATCTATGACGTCATCATTTTTTTAACCACACTGAGCCAACATCTCACCTATACCTACAGGGGAGAAAGCTCATTACAACAACATTTTGAGATACACATAAGCACAAAGGTCAAATGTTAAAGGTCAAGGTCAAAGGTCAACTTTGAGCCAGGAACCCCAATCACTAAACTACTCAAGCAAACTCTGTAGCGTGAGATTGTGAAATGTAACCGACCGTATACGTCGACGGATGATCACCACCAAAACTCATTTTTGTAGCAGTTTTGTAATAATCGTAATTAGTCGTCTCGTGAAACTCTACGTTCAAACTCGAATTATTGTAGTCGTTTCCCGGTACCGGTTTGTAACCGTTGTCCAACGGTTTGTAACCGTTCCTAATCCATTAGAGTTTTTGTCTGTTTGTTGTTTCCAATTCGATACGGATGAAACATGAAATTCATTACATAGTTTATTGTACGCCTCGATGTCTATATTATTTTCAAACGCGCTCCAAAAATTCTGAAATGACGCAGGGCAACTCATTTCTTTGAGCATTCGTCTAATTTGATAATAGACGTGAAATTTGAAAAACAACTAATCATCGGATCTGAATGAAACAAATGTTCATAACTCACACCACATCCCGTCGTACTACACCACGTTACAAAATTTAATTGATTCTGATAAAATTTTAATGGTGAAGAATTCCAATCATTTATAATATCGTCGCTATTAATGTGAGGTAACCTATATTGTTCAAATGGATTATCGAGTTGTACGTTAAAAAACTCATTTTTGTTAACGTAAATATTAATATTTGTCAATTCACTACCATTAATATTATGACTGGGTGTAAAATTTCCAGATTATGGATACCGTTTCGATAAATTACTCTGAAATGCTTGTAGAATGGACATTTATTATAATACAGTTATAAATTATAAAAGTAAATTATAAATATAAAATATGCATCATACGATCGAAATAAAAAAAATTAATAATACAATCTCAATAATACGATCGATAATCGAAACGGTAAACTTAGTATTTCTTTAAATACCATTAACCTTTGGGTCGGATACTATAACATTCGCAAAAAAGAAAGAATATGGCGATGGAAAAGCTGGATAAACGAAAGAAATGAACAAAGTGAAGAAGAAGAGGTCGACTTTATCGAACCAGGACTTTATAACATTAACGAAATTATAGACATTGTCTTAAAAAACACGCCTTGGCTCACCTTTGTTGTCGAAAAAAAAATCGGTAAATCTTTTATAAATATTACTCAACAAAGACGAAGAATTAAATTTTTATCGGGATTAGCTAATTTACTCGGATTTGATAATGAATTTCTAGGTGAAGGAGAGCATGTAGGAAGAAGACTCGATTTGCAACCTTTTAAAATGTTATACATTCCTTGTGATCAAATTTCTACGACTGAAATTTTTTTTGATGGTAAACCTTGTACTATTTTAAATGTTTTACCGATACAAGATAAATCGTGGGGAGAAAGTATGTGGATGGAATATTCTAATCCGTTGCAAAACAAATCTTAAAACTAGTACTTTTAACGAATTGGGTTTTCAAATTAAAGATTCATTAGGTAGAGATATAAATAATCACGGTATGCCAATTTTTTTAACCTTTGAATTAAATAATAATCATTATAATATAATATAAATATGGCGAGTATTTACGGTCCTAGTCGAGATCAAGTTAAAACAAGCGGTATCCATAGCGACGATAACAATCTTTACATTTACGAACAACACGGCTATGTCGAGAGAGATGAAATGTTACAAAAGATAACTTTAATTGAAAAATATCAATTTATACTCGGATGGCACGGTACGTTTAAACTACCCTTTTACATGTTTAACGATCCACCCACATACTGCGAAATTTTTACAAAATTTATGAAAGACGGTGGAATTTTTTCACATTCATCAACGGATAGTTTAGGCGCTGACATATATTATATTCCTTCTCCGGCTCGAGATAAAACATTTGTTTTCAGTGATAATTCGCAACATGTAGATTTCGAATTGTGCTTTATTACGCGAGATAATAAAAAAACAGTTGTTATACAAGCCACTTTTTTCGGCTCTTTAAACACTAAAATCTGTTTCAATTTTAAAATTAAAAGTTTACTGTTGACGTAGCCACGCATTTTTTTTAAATAATCATTTAAATATATAAATATGGCGAGTATTTACGGTCCTAGTCTTAAAAGGAAACAAATTTCATCTAGTAGCGATAGCGCATCTAATAAAAACATCTTTGAAAAAACTATATCGATACTGATGTAATTCATCAAAATATAACGTTGTTTAAATTAGGCGATATATTTTACATCCAATGGAATGGCGAGCAGAATGTCGGTATACCGAGGTTTGCCATCTTTGAAACGATAACAAACTGTACAACCTTTGCTAAAATAATATATAACGATGAAACTTTTTATTCTAATGTTATGAAACGTGAAATAAATCCATTTCGTATACCAGATTTTTTTGAATTTGATGTTAGAACGCGAGATTATTTTAATGATACTGAAGCAAAATATATAGAATGTGGAATTTGTTTTAAAATAAAAAATACCAACTACGAAAGAAAAGTTTTTGTTCGGGCGACTTTTTTTGGTTCTCTAGAAACTGGAATCTGTTACGATATAAAAATTAATAGTTTTCCATTAAATTAAAATGTTAAATTTTTTAAATATTGTTTTATTATAGAAAATAATGAGCGTTGAAGCATCTGAAGTAACCAAACTTTATCCAAAATTTGAAGGAATGATGTTAAATCTTTCAAATGATGACAAAGAGTTAAACGAACGCGAAGCCGAATATAAAAATATAATAAAATCATTAACACTTGTAGTATCGTAGAAACGATGGCTGAATTGGGCTGTATGGGAGCAGGACCCACTGGAATCGCTAGTATCGCTACCGTCGTAGCAGCGCCGGCTGGATTTGTTTTAGAAGGTTTAGCTTTAGGACTGGGTGGTGCAGCCTTTGCCATCAGATACGCTAAATATAAATTATTTAAAAAAGCTAAAAACACGACGAGATTAGAGTTTTAGCATCATCTAAACTCAACACTATCGAAAACCACGTTTCAAAAGCGATTGAAGACGGTGTCGTTACTCAAGAAGAATTTTTACTCATCTGTGAAGAGCGAGATAAATTTTCTCAAATGAAAGAAAATATCGTACTAAATTTATAAAAATATAAATATCGATAATCAGCATGCGCAAGCTCTGCTGAAGCAAAAAGATGATAAAGATATAGATAAACAGCATGCGCAAGCTCTGCTGGAGAAAAAACAAATCTTATAGAAAAAATTATGAATTTAAAGTAAACTTTACTATAGATAAATCTTATTGCATGAACGCAATCAATAATGAAAACCTTCTTGCAAAAATTTACGCGCGAAGAAGGAGCGAGATAAAGCACCTCCATATAATTATAATTTTTAATTTTATTTATTAAAAAAATAACCATCCATTATTATATATATCATCTACATATTTAACACCCATCTTCTCTACATGATCTACCTCCCATCCATAACCGTTTTGTACGTACATTTTTATACCATCATTAATTCCTATAAAGGCCTCAACTATTCCAAATTCAATATCAATTATATTTTCTATCGGTCCCATTCTGTGTTTATTATCAAACGATTCAAACTTTGTCTCGATCGTACCATCACTTTCTTCTTTTCGAAAATGAACCAACAAATATACTCTAAACTTCATGTTTTTTGATTTATTCATTTCTAAAGTTAACTTTTCGATAATCTTAAACATTCCCACCTTAAGATTATTTTTTACTAAGATTTTCGTGATCAATGGGAATCACCATCGATTTTATTTTATTTACGCTATAATTTCAAAACTTTTTTGAACTTGTTAAACTCTTTCATCACACGATTATAATTTCTTATAGCTCTTTTTTCATGCGATTTAAACTTTGTACATATAATGTCTTTGCACATTTTGTACATATACCACTCTTTGCTTTTGTACCATTTTTACACCTTAGACATGATGTAGGTATACTTTTTCCTTGACGAATACGCCATAAATGCATTGGACAAAATACATTACCAATCACACTTAGTCTACAACACTTTGCTATTTTTCCTACTAAAAGCCATTCGCAAGGAGTAAGTCTTTCCGATAAATATTTGTTGTCTTGTTCTCGTTCTTCTTGCAGTAAAGCTAAATCTTCTTGTTGTTGCGCATGCTGTTCTTCTTGTTCTTGCGCATGCTGTTGATTCACTAAACTTGGTAAAATTGTTTCAAAGTCTCCATATATGGTAAAAGTTGACTCTATCCACTCTCTTACACCCAAATTATTAATCCCAACGTTGGGTAGAATCTCACGAACAACATTCTTTAATGCGGGTAATGCTCGCGATAAATAACTCGTCATTTATTAATAACTTTTCACTCTCTTACTCTATATCTATATTTTTTAAATTTAATATCTAATTTTTTAAAGTTTTTTAAATTTATTTATCTACATTTCTCTGATATCAATTTATATATATATAGATATATCATATATATATATATCTATATATACAAAGGTCAATGAGAGGTCCAGGAGAGGTCAAAGGTTAACAAAAAATGTAAAAAATCATTTTTCGAAAAAGTGAGCCAGTTCCTGCCCACCCATACTACTCCATGCATCTTCAATATGCTTGGCTGGTTTTTCGGTATCCGAGAAGTCACCGCGCCGAAATTTGTTTCTGAAAGCGATACCGATCCCAAAACGTTTTTACTTTATCAAAATAATATCAAATTCGGTTTTTAAAAGAACACCGCGATTCTTTCGTCGCCACCTAAAGTCTCTATGAAAATTATATTTCGAACTATTTTATTTTAATAAAAAACAATAATTGTTACAGTCATGACGGTGGCCAGCCAGCCAGCCGGTTAGGCTGCACTTCTGTCCAGCCGACCAGTGAGGCTGCGCTGCCTTACTGTCGGCCAGTGAGGCTGCATTGCTGGCAGGAAGGGTACTGAGCTAGATGACTCTAATTGTACTGATAGTGACGGTGCGCGGGGTTTCGTGAATTTTTTTTGTTTCCACAAAAAATTAGATTGAATCAATTTATTATTATTATTATTTTTTGTGTATAATGTTCACATTATTCCCCTTTGATAATTAGGGTAAAAACAGCAGTATTAAACAAGGTAAAATTGTCCCTTCATAAATAGGCCCAAGTTTATATCGGCTACACATTTCATGCTCCAAATATGTGGCAACAGTGTAAAAAGATGTTCGAATTGATTCCACTAAACACGGGCCCAAGATTTCCTTAAATGTTTCACAATTTTCCCAATACTATTCCAAAACGATTTGAAATTTCTCCAAATTTGAGGTAGGTCTGGGGGACGATTAGGACAGGTCAACGTTCAGGGGCGGTCATAACAATAATAATAGATAATAATGGACACTTATATTGCGCTGGTATCCGCCAAGTTTAACGCTCATGGCGCATGAACATTATTACCCCTGTCATCGGGCCAGTTATATCGTTCCTAGAACCATCTTAACTCCCTGGGGAGTATGCAGCCTATGCTGCCAAATGTGTAGCGGAACAAGCTTACACAAGAACCACCTTTGTCTTTACATGTCACCATCGTTTCCCCTTTGAATAAAAGCAAGTAAGTGTCTTGCTGAGGGACACAAGTATCACTGTCGCGGCTGGAATTCCAACCCACATTCAGAGCACAAGTCCGATGCAAGTCCGTTCGGCCATGGCACCACGAATTAAAACTGAAATTTAGAATCATTCTTCAACATTTACACTCTAATTCTCCCTGCAAAACGACAATTTACCAAAATTTGCAGGGGCTCAAATCCTTGAGGATATGTGTTTGATCCCACGCACTATGATTCTACAGTCACTGGCCAAAAGTATTGCAACATGAATTTGTACGAGACATTGCCTAGACGGATGGCCGCAATTATCAGGTCACGTGGTTACCCGACAAATTATTGAAGGACTTTGTTTCCGAGCAAGAACAGTAAAAAAGAACATTGACTTCAAAACACAGGCACTTTCAAGAAGTCTTAAGTAGTGTAAATAAAATAAAATAAATTATTGTAACACAGTTCTCCAAACTGAACTTTAGTGTGAATTTCAATGTTGCAATACTTATGGCCAGTGAGTGTAGAAGGGATTACCAATGCAATAAATCCATCCAATCAATCCGTCGCATAGAGGTGCCAAAGTGACTACTATTTTGGTGGTTCTGAGATATTAACTATTTTAGGGTCTTAAAAGTGTACATTTTCATCTCTACTGGTTTAAAACGTATATTTACATGATTTTTAAGATCAGTAATAATTCAAACGACAAATCAGCACAGAATCAGCATAATCTATCAAATTATTATCTCACGAAGTACAGACAATTAAATGTTAATTTCACTAATGAGCTTTCTGGAGACTAGTCTGGCTTGATGACTATTAGCGAGTAATAAAACAATCAATTCACTTGTTGATATAAATCATATGATACAATCAAAATGCTATTGGGGTCATTCCGTGTCAAATCACCTAAATTTTCAACATCTCCCCTGGTGACCCCCTCAGATTTGGCTGAAAAAAATTGAAAACATAGCCAAATTATGCTGGAGGTGATATTTCAAAAAATCAATTAAATATGAAGGAGGTGAGAACAAAACTTTTAATTTGGCACAAATGGAGTTTACATATGTATGTTTCTACTGTTAAAATTTGAAACAAAAATTTAACTGACCACGGGGTCATCCCTGGGTCAGAAAAACGGGATTTTTAGTATTCTTTTCTCTACGGACCATATTTGACCCACCATTAAACACATATATGCCCCTTTAAAATTGATGTGCTTGCTGTATATGATAGACCAGTTGCTATATTATACAAATGTAGTGTTGTATAACATTTCTGAAATTATTTGTGAAGAATAGGGGAGGTCCAAATTGCAATTAAGTACTTGTCGAAGAATTAAAGCAGGGTTTTCGAGCGAGAATATCTCAAGATGTGATGCAGGTACAGTATTTCTGATGCCTTTTATGAAGAGAACAGGCAGTGTTTACCCAATAAATCAACTTTGAGATTCATATCTTTCAAATTAGTATTTATGAGCAAATGAAATTGGTGTAAAAGTGTAGGCAACATTTGCATTTGTCAAAAAGGGAGGTGACATGCCCCTTTTGGAGGGCCGTAAATCCCAATCCACTTGGAATTTGGCTCTAAAATTTTGTTTGTCTGAGTTTGAAGGATGAAGCTATGTTTTTAATTTTTTTCAGCCAAATCTGAGGGGGTCACCAAGGGACCCTTAGGTGATTTGACACGGAATGACCATTGGCGAGCCAATTATCAAGGGCAACCATTACGTGAATTGATAAACGGAAGACCTTACAATAAAATAGATATCAAGACTGCATTATAGCAGTAACCATCCTATGATACAAAAAGACACTATGGTAAGCCCTTTTACAGTACAGCTATTCTGATTGAGTTTGTATACAAATATGCACAAATGACATGTAAACAGTTTTGATAGGCTTGTTTTAAAATTTAGCCATATTTCTGCATAGATTTTCACCCGTGGACATACTGTGCTCTCACCCGATTCCATCACCTTTATCCAAATGTTTGTTTGTTTGTTTGTTTTTTCCCCTACGTATCCTCATGTAACACTGTCAATTCAGTAGGCCTATTCTTTTTGGATAAAAACAAGAAAAAAAATTATTGATTAAAGTTAACTTTACATAATTATTTCTCAGTCATCAGCAGATAATACATGTTATAATATTCAAGTTTGTAAGACATGTCTCTTTATTGCCATGCATCTTGCTTAGGTGGTTTTTCGGTATCCGAGAATTCACCGCACCGGAATTTGATTTTGAAACCGGTACCAATCCCAGAAGATTTCTATTTTACCAAAATGCTACTAAATTCTGTTTTTTAAAAGAACACCACTTTCCTTTCGTCGCTAGCTAAAGTCTCCATGAAAATTATATTTCGAACTATGTTATTTCAATTTGTAAAAAAATCTGTAGTTTTTGAGTGATATTTCAAGTGACGAATCAGCACAGAATCAGGGCAATCTATCAAATTATCTCACAGAGTGACGTAACACTGTTAAACTATACTCTGTCTTTTACTGTTTATAACGCAGTTATGTTGGCATGAAACCTGTTTTAACGTGCGTATCATACAACGAAAGATTTTTGAAACGATGTATCCTTGTGCACGTGTATGCATGGTACAAATCTAATAATTCGCGCGTGGATAATTTGTGGCGCGAAGCGGCACACACAATTTCATTAGCTAACGAAGTGACGATTCGGGTTTTGAATAGGATCACTTTATGTGTGGAGGATGAAGCGCGCGCCGTAGAATTTAATATTTGAAACAAATTCAGAAATAAAATGTAACTATTCAATAAAAAATAAACACCGAAAACGCGCTACCAAAATGAATCCAACTTCAGTAGTATGCGTGCCGCAAATCAGTCCTCTTTGTGGAGGAGTTTGTCTGCAGTTTGTCTGCAGTATTTTGTCTGCAGTTGTCTGCAGTGGTGGCGTGTGGTGGTGCAGTTTGTATGGTGAAGGTGATGGAGTGCAGTTTGTGTGGAGTGCGCAGCATGCATATGCGCACTACTCCCTCCACACAAACTGCACTCCATCCTTCACCCTACGCTGCACCACCACACGCCACCACTGAACTACAGACAAAATACTGCAGACAAACTGCAGACAACCTCCACAAAGAGGACTGATTGCACACATGATTAATTTTTTTATGACGTCATGTCAGTTTTGTTCGTCGCGTGATTTCGGGCAGGAGTTGAGACACGTCTGGAGCGATGACGTCATCAGACATACAACGATCGAACAACAGTGACTTACCGTTGATTGATTGATTTTTTTTTTTTTTTGGGTTTTGTTTGTTTTTGTTTTGTTTTGTATGACGTCATCATTAAGTCATGTCAGTTTTGAATGACGGTATCACTCAAAGTAAGTAAAATTATGCCATTATTCATGTGATGCACAATGTCCCTGACGCTGTACCGGGCCTACTAATAATAACACGTTCATTTTTAATTGCAAACTTTCACATTTCATTTCAAAGTGAAAACTATTGCATGAATTCGTTATTTATGGAAAAATTGCAGGAAATTGTATTTATAGCAAACTATTACCGTTTTTATACATTTGTCAATGAATTTAAAGGTGGAGGTGTGCAGTTTGTGTGGTGGAGGGAGTAGTGCGCAAGCGCAGCATGCATATTGATGATTTCGGGCAAGTTGAGACACGTTTGGAGCGATGACGTCATCAGCGCATAAGCGACTGGTGTGTGCCTGGCGCGCGCGCGTGGAGGTGTGCAGTTTGTGTGGTGGAGGGCACTACATCACTTTTGAACACTTTTACATTTCGCGGCAAATAGTGGACCGTACCATTTATTTTGTGTGAAGGGAATGATAACTTTGATAGTTAATGTTTCGTGTGATCAAAAAAGCCTAACGATTACCGAATATTGGTGGCATGACATATGAGCCGATGTTGTTGCTTAGATTTAGAACGAAAATCATTTAACAGGGCTTCAGTTTTTGTTATTTTACTTTATTTGTTTATTTATTTATATATGGAACTCCCTTGGGGTGAATGGTTTGATCTTTGTTGCATCGTTATTTTTCAACAACAATGAGACAACATCGTGCGTTATGCAATCACTTTTGCGTTGCTCATGTAAAGCATAGGACTGTGTAGATATTATCTGGCAGATAATCAGCAAAGATGGATAGCAGAAATGATTTTTTTTTAGTCCCGATCCTACATCATCTAAACTAGATGAAATGAACGAATTGAATTGGCCATTTTCGAGTCAGGATCCAACGCTGTCGCAGCAAGAAGCTATGCAACGGATAGCCGATGACGAGCTGCTGAAAGATGAATACTGGCCCTTTAACAGTCCACACACCTACCGCATCGCAGCAGGAGGAGGAGCAGTCCAACAAATAGTGGATGAACTGTTAAGAGAATGGATAGTCGATGACGAGCTGCTGAAAAGATAAATACTGGCCCTTTAACAGTCCACACCCTACCGCATCACGCAGCAGGAGGAGGCAGTCCAACAAATAGTGGATGAACTGTTAAGAGAATGGATAGTCGATGACGAGCTGCTGAAAGATGAATACTGGCCCTTTAACAGTCCACACCCTACCGCATCGCAGCAGGAGGAGGCAGTCCAACAAATAGTGGATGAACTGTTAAGAGAATGGATAGTCGATGACGAGCTGTTGAAAGATAAATACTGGCCCTTCTTAACGGTCCACCCTACCGCATCGCCGCAGGAGGCAGTCCAACAAATAGTGGATGAACTGTTAGGAGAAGACGCGAACCGTTCTTCTGATGAGGTAGGACGAGTTCATTTTCTTTTCTTTGTATTTTCTTGTAGATGAGACAACCTCATCACATAAAATCATTAACGTTAAAATTAGGTCTGACTACACGACATAGGATATTTTATTATTAGTCTATTGTTTTTTTTAAATATTGATAAGAGGTGTGAGCATGGGTGGAGGCATGTTGATATCATTTGATACGATTAAAGGGGGGGGGGGGGTAGTGGGCATGGGTGGAGGCATGTTGATATAATTTGATACGCTTAAAGGGGGTAGGGTTACGCTATTTTTGGTCAGAATGTAGGTATAGTCCGTCAAAAATGTTCACAAATGAGGGCGCCCTTCTGCTATTTTGAC
>CM055817.1:40634727-40658776 GCA_029582265.1 Zoroaster sp. YZ-2022 | reverse complement strand
TAGCTTTAAAAAACATGGCCAGTGTCTCCAGTTTACATTGCAGATGATTATTTGAAGTACCCCATATGCCTGGGCAACAAATCAGAGGAAGTAACGCAGCTTCATTATTAACATAAAGTTTACATAACACTGCTTTGAGGTGGAACATTTATCATGTAATAAATTTTAGATTGTTTTTAAGTGTCATCGACACATTACTGCTACCATGTACTGACTTCATTGTAAGGAATAGTTCAACATTAGCGATTAAAGGATGAAATTCTTGCATTGAGTTATAAACAATGAGTGTGAAAATAATTCCCAGACGATCCGGATGGGATTCAAATGTACGACTTCCTTCTTACCAATTCATCAGACGTCTCGACCACCGAGTTTGCCTGAATATGGTAGATCGGCTATAATCCTATAGCAACGGGTACCGCAGTTAGGATTAATAGATTAGATCCTTGCCTCGAGTGATTTAATAATAATAATAATAATAATAATAATGTGTGGACTTATATAGCGCACGTATCCACCAACTGAGTGGTGCTCAAGGCGCATTATATTATTACCCCTGCTCATAAGGCTCATAAATCATTCCTGAAACCATCTCAGCTTCCTGGGGAGTATACAGCTCAATTGCTGCCATTACAGCGCATATAGGGCTAATCAACCAACTCTGCCCTCACAGGTACCCATTTAACCCCTGGGTGGAGAGAAGCAATAATGGTTAAGTGTCTTGCTCAAGGACACAAGCGTCCTATATCATATTCATTATATTGTTGAATTTATGAAAGGGTTCTCCCTCCATTAAACTTAAGGCAAGTGCCTTTTGCTGAATAAAAGTGTTTGGTCAGTTTGGTACCGACAATAAATAGTCAATGGAGGGCGCCCCAGTTTAAAAGATCTGCTGAGCACCAGTTACGTTCTATTGGAGACAACAGGAAAGGCGCTTTCGAGAACTGTAAAATTGTTCACCACCTAAAAATGTAGCCCTACATTTAGTTATGGTGTTCTATAAAGGACACCTACGCGGCGCCTTTTTTTCTACGCGGCAACCTTTTTTTTACGCGGCGACTTTTTGTTTTTGGGCGGCGACTTTTTTTTTTACGCGGCAACTTTTTGTTTTTGGGCGGCAACTTTTTTTTTTACGCGGCGAGAATACTGTGATAAAATCATTAACACTAACAATAAAAATGGTTATATGTAGGCCTATACTGCATACATTTAGATTAGAAAATACCCTTTCATACTTTTTCATGATTGAAAGGCACGTTTTACATACAGTACACACAAACTTATTTTATGACAACTGTGAAATTACACGCTTTCACCCTTGTTGATGAATATTAGCTTATTCACTGGCTTCCCCAATTGTCGTAATAAGGCACATGGGATCGGTTATTTCAGATCCCTTCTATGTAATCACAGTCAAAGATTACTTCTCTGACATCATCACTTACGAGTTAAAAAATAAAAGTAAGCAGCATATCCATTTTGTAAACGAGTCCACATTAAAAAAAAACTCCTTCAAAGCCCCCCCCCCTCCCCCACCTTAAAACTGTAACCACAACAGTCTCTGTTATGAGAATAATGTTAGTTTGGTCCACTGAATTCATATTCTACTGGCGATTCTATATTGTTGTATCTCTGAACAGAAACTTAACAAATAAACATCACACAAATAGTAACTTAGAACATGGACAGGATATTTTTGTGGAAAATATAAATCCGTCAAGAAAATAACAGAAACTGTAGGCCTATTAGCAAAGTCGATGGTGATTATCGCACTGAAATTTAGGCAGTTAATGATGATGGTTTAGACCTTTTATTATGTCATGCTGTATTTTGCCAAAGCCATGGGCTCCTCTAACCGCATATTCCATCATATTCTGCAGCTCACTTGGATCATCAACCCCCCTGGGGAGTCGTAGTATCTGTGCACATGTTGAACTGCTTGGCAATCTCATGATGTTTGGTTCTCTTGTGTAGAATTCAATTTGTAAGTCATGTGGAAACCCACAGGGTGGAATTGCGTTTGCTCCTGTGCAGAATTCAAGTACATTGGGGAGTGACAGCGCAGCTCGTCCACCTGAAATAAATTTTTGAAATTTGTTATGATTAACGGTAGTCTCTTTCCACAGTATAGATTTAGAATTGTAGAACAACGGTCAGAGCTATAAACCTGAAACATGTAAAATAGTACAGTAATTTGCAATCCTTACTGTTGAAAAATAAAGTTTATACCAGGACGGTCCAATATTTTTGGGGGATAATTCCGACTGACGCAGGGGTCAAAAGACCTCAAGGAGGTCAGGTACACCTTGCTCCCTTACGAACTCCTCGGAAAATGACACTTTGTGTAAGATTTTTGCATAGAAATATACAAATTAAACAAAAAACAAACAAACGAACACAGGCCGGGGAAGATGCAGGGCTTTCATTATTTTGTTGTTGTTGCGTTGAGAGATTTCTGAATCTTTGCTTTAGCAGACATGTTGGCTACAAAAAGGAAATTTTAGCTAAAATATTTGTTTTCTTTGAATTTTTATTGCGATAATTGCAGATCAACTATTTTCTAGATGCATCTAAAAAGTTTCACATTTTATTTATTTATAAAATAATTCACTATTTAATTAATTAATTGGGTGGGGGCTGTACAAATTGGTGTGGCTAAAGCTCCCCCTAGAGAAATGTGGTTTTTACATTTAACACCAAGGTTCAAATTTTTTGTGACCTAACACTTTTGGTTATTAATATTGTAATGAAAAGTATGGACGGATCCATACAGACAAAGTAGGGTGTGGGGGGCGGGGTGACACAGCAACTATAAAGGGACACCAAAAACCTATAGGGAATTCTACACAGGGCGAGGAAAAATGAGGGGAACATCCCTCTTCGCCCTATACCCCAATGAATCCACCGCTTTTGTTTTTTGTTGATATTTACTTGAATTGAGCATCCCACGGTCAGCAAATTATAATTTAACTTACTTGATACCTTCTCTAGGAACACTTCGAAACAGTAAACTGTGTCTTCCTCCAAAGTGTGATTATTTGAGCCAAGAGGTGCATAGTCGATATTGTACAACTTCCTCATATCACAGAATGTCAAGGGCGGTAAAGCCTTCCACACAAAAAGTGTGGGCGGACGGAATGTGCATTTCTCTTCACATCTTCCCAGAGTGTCTCAAGGCCCTCTTGAAATTGCACAATAGCTGGTTGTACCCTACGGAAATAATTTATTAAAATTACATACCAAGATCCAAGGGAGACATACCTTTTGAAAACAAGGTTCCATAAAAATAAGTTAAGTCTGTATTTGCTAAAACATGAAACAAATTATATACAAACTATTCTTTCATATACAATATTAAATATTTTTATACCAAAGATGTACTATCTACGTTGCTGTTCATTGTTAAAATAAATGTCCAATTAAACATCAGCAAACTAAAATGTCAAAACATTGTTGTTATTTTTTTATTTTTTTATATTTATTTTTATTATTATTATTTTTTTTTTGCGGGGGGTTGGTGAATGTCATCAGCCTACTCAATGAAAACCATCTAATATCACAGGCATACCTGTAGTACATGAAATGAGTCAATAGATCTCGGGTTAGATGTACATTTGACACCCCTTGGTCGATGAGCCAGTCGGTTAGCTGTGAAATCACGTCATCAAAGTTGTCCGATGTACTCTTCATTATCTAAAATGAATTGCGTTAAAATATAATTTTCTTTAAAAAGAGAAATACATATTATTATATATTAATGAGGAAAGGAGTGAGGAATTAGATTCCAGTGAAGTGCTTATACAAATTAGTATGGTTTAGTGGTGCACCATATGCAGCCTTATATTAATTAAAACAGTTTCCTCAAACTGACATCAGATGGTATAATTATTTCATTTGATGAATGCACTACATGTATTATCATCTGTAAACGAAGTAAGCTTCAAGCAATAATTATTCAGTTGAGTCTGGTAATTTTGGCACATTACTCAAACTACTATATCTTCTCAGTGCATTGATATGTGTGATAAATATCAAGATTACACACTCTCGCTGTCTCGGTGATAGTTTATTTCATAATTGAAAAGCATGTTCACTGAACATTGCAGGTGAACATGTTCATCCAAACATTTTCATTTCATGAACTGCTTGTCTTCTTTTTTCATGACGAAGATACCTACAAATATAGCCTGTTTTCAAAATGAAGAAAAGTGCATACATCAAGAAAGATAATTTCTCGCTATACCTTCTTCAGATTTTCCCGTGAGACTTGGTCAGGTACATCATGTATCTCCTCTAAGTCTATTTCTGTGGAACGCTGAGTCATCAAGTTGAACACGCATGGACTTAGAGCACAAAGCCCAGGTCCACCATGAATTAGGCTCCAGCGGACAAACTGACCGGCAAGTCTATACTTCCCTTCTCTGAGGCTCTGGATACTGTACGTAAAATACAGCTAACCATTAATGTTGTCAAACACTCCCATTCTTTGCGAAACATCTTGCATCAGAAGCCTGAAGGTGTTACAAATATATGCTTGTAAGAGAAATATGAGTATCAGAAATGTAAGCAGTGGTTACAAAATTATGACATTTTTCCCTTCAATGACATGCTTTTATACGCATTCCAAGGACAATGGGAAAAAGCACAGATGAGTCATTTGGGATTCGAACCCATGACCTTCTGTATAGAGCAGTGAAAACATCAGCTTCTCTTGATGTATCGTTTACAAGAAAATGTATTTAACTTTTTGGTATGTATTAATGGTGCAAAAATTATCATGCGCATGCACATATTATCACCGTTTTCTTGAAAAATACATCATATCAGATGATATAACTTGACGTGATGATTGTTCCATTACCATCTTTCAAGCAAGTAAGTTTTTATAAATATTCTGTAAAATTATTATTGAACAATGCCACTAACTTGAAAAACTCTCTTCTAGGGGCTCCTCCATCTTCTCCTGCAAATACCATGAATGGGGTGTTCAGAAAGTTGAATCCATCTTTTGTGGCAAGAAGTGTGGAGTGAAGAAGTCGCTTCCGGTTGATGATGACTGTTGTTTGGTCACCTGTTCGTTTACTGATATGTCGTTGCAATATATCCTCCAAACTTTCATGTGGTCTATACACAACAAAAATAACAATCTCATGATATACTTAAAACATCAATTTCAGAATGTTTGCAAAACATTTCTTTTTTAAAGAGTTTGCATCTTGTAATGGATTATAATATCTAACGTGACTCTTAAGATATGATTTTTTGAAATTATTAGTTTGATTTACATTAATTTCACACCATGTGATGTCGTCATGATGTGTTGACTTTGAAGTGAATCAAGAAATCATAATTATTTCTTTATGTAAAGTTTCAGACCTCCAAGTTAAAAACTAAAACCGCAGTATTGCTAAAAATGCTAAACTTTGTTTGAATCAGGATGATCAGTATTTTTTGGTTATGAAGAAACTCAAAGAATTAGGTCACACCCTATGTCATTTTGTAGCATAATATTCAAGACTTTTCATATGTAAAAAATTGTAACATTATATAATGTTGTTCATGAGATATGATTTTTGGAAACATTAAACTTTGATTTTAATAGTGTAATTTGACACCTGATTTAAACAGTTAATCTACAGGTTAATCTACAAGTTGAGGTCTATGTACATGTCAAGTAAAGTCTGTATGAAAAACATTGGTGAGAAGGTTCGAGGAGAAGAAGAAAGCGAGGGAAATCTTTTTAGTAAAAATGTGTTTAGTAACCAAATGGGCTTACACTTCTGCAGAGGCCTCAGCAGTAGAATTGATGGCATGTGAGACATGCATGGTCTGTTCATCCTCTGTGTCATCACCATCCTCAATCACATTCATGTAATTACTGTAAGGGCTGTTGCTTTGTGAGGATGTTGATGCTGCCTGAAAGTACATATAGGTGAAACACTTTGTACAACATGCATGCTTACAAATTATATTTAAAGTGCAACTTTACATATTTTATCAAATATCTATGCTTGATGGCTTAAAACTAAGTTGGCAGTCTTTGTGTAATAAGGTTAAGAGGGGCTGTTGTGTGAGTTCATAGGAATTCAGCAGTGGAAATGTAAACAAAAAGAACAATAAAATGCCCAAGAACTTAGTTTACCTCTAATTATTTACGACTATTATCTGAGACACACATCTAACAAGGCAATTCACAACAATGTATGGAACTACCTTTTGAAAATGACAAAAACTTTCACAAACCTGAACCACAATTCTGAATTGCTGCCTAGGAGGATAACATCATTTTTGTTCTCATATGATAGTTCATTTGCACAAAAACCCACAAATTGGGAATTAAAATCTAAAGTCTTGTCAGTATAGCTACAAGGCTATATTGACAGGGAGAAAACATGCTTTTTCTTTTTATATACTTAAAACCTCTGATTTTTTTAATTGTTTATAAAATGTTGTATTGTAGGATGGAGGTTTCCTTCATCCTTGATTGTAGCAATACAACATAATATGCTTCCCTCTGACTGCACTGCACCAACTGGCTGTTAGGATCCCAAAATTATGAGTCCCTCCTGAAAACAGTATAAAAACAGGCCCACAAAAGTATCCCAAAAAACATAATGAAAACATGTTCCTACTGAGGATTGTGACTGACGGTTGCTTTTAATAAAGAAAACCAAAATCAAATTTCATGGAAATCTATTCGAATGTTTTAACACTGATTTTATTTTTCATATGTCAGATCAATAAATTATCAATGGTGTATTGGTGTACAGGTGGAGTCCATGTTCTAAATTTGGGAAATGCTATTACCATGAATGTCACTGTTGGAGTATTTGGTTGTATAATCGGTGACTGTGTTCCTTCATCTATGCTGTCAGCACACTGTCAACAAAATAAACAATAAAGTATAAGCAAATAAGCACACAAAATACTGTCCAAATATTGTTTACATTAAAACATATAAATATGATATGACCATTAAGATTACCTGTTTAATATTTCTTAGAACAAACTCATTTTCTTAAAATGTTAATTTCTTTCATTATAAACAAATATAAATACAAACCTCATTGCACGTTGTTCTAGTTCGTCTAAATATTTCGGGAAGTTCGTTTTCCTCATCTGATGAGAACAACATATTTTAAAAGAATGGGAGTGTTTATATAGGCCTACTTATACATGTAATTCATAAAATGCATGATTGTAGGTTCAATAAACAGACTCTTGGTATAAAATAACAATATACCAATTATTTTATGGGAGTGAATACACAACTTGTAAATTTATCATCCAATCACAATGCTACATTACATATAGAGAGGCCATTACAAGTTTAGCAAATAATTGATGTATTTTCACAATACCTCTTCCATGAAAGTAGTTTCAAGATACACACGGACAGGATGCGTCTTAATGTATGTGAAAAACTCTTCTCCATTAAAGGTGGCAAGTTTGGAGGTCAAATCACTCAGCAATAAGTCATTTGCTTTGTTGATTCCGCCTGGGAAATACACGTTTTGAATAAGCTCCAGAACAGTCTCCAATGAAGCATCTCGCTCCACATCTAGTTTCAAAGATCCACCACCTTTTGCTGCTGTTACCATCTTGTGTGTACTTGCATCTTTATCTTTATGCTTCCACCCTGTATGGATACGTAGCATTTTGGACTTGGTCTTTCCAGATGTTTTTTGTTGCCGCTTGCTTTGAAGCATGGTCCTTAGTCTATGAACTACAGGTAGAGCACTTGATTGCTCTGAAGATAAAACATGAGATGACAAGGAATGAATAACAGACCACCAAAATATGTGCACTGTAATAACTTATGTGAGTGGCTTACAGGTGATTTCTGGATAAAACACTATCCCATGGAAATACGCAAATAACGAAAGTTGGAATATGACTTTTCATACCTTGGCACAGTATACTTTAAAATGTTTAAAGATGAGGATCCATTTCATGAAAAGCATCAACAAGTTTTTTTTTATGTACTTATTAGTTATGTGAAGGGAAACAGGTCAACTTGTACCCCAGCCAACTTGTACCCCTGCCAACTCGTACCCCAAACCATTAAGGCCTATATTCAACAAACTTTCTAGAAAGAAGTCTTTTTAGAACACTTCTTTTACAGGATAAAATCCAATATTAATTCACTTTATCTACTTCCAGGGTGGGGAACAAAATTAAATTTCCAAAGAGGAAATCGTTTTTTATTAAACTTTAATATATGATAACTTTGAGAGGAAAGCAAACCCTTGAAATATTTCATACAATTAATTCATATGACTTTAAAATCGGCGAGCGGCAGCAGAGACAACACAAAGATTACGAGTTGGTAAGGGTGAGAGTTGCCTGTTAAAAGATAATGTGCAGCTTTGGTGATTGCATGGTTAATTTATCCATTCCATTGAACGCAGTAATCATACTTACTGTCTATGCTCTCCTTGCATTTTTGTTTGATTCTGACTCTGTCTCCAACTTTGCAAACACCAAGTAACCCAAACTCGGTATCTGTTAAACAAACGGCTTCTTTTGGGCTGACCTATGAAACAAAATATTGATACAGTGAACATTGACAATAAACTTGGATGGAAAGAATTATTATTGTTTTAAGCCAGCACTGCATTCCCCAAAAATGGCATCTGTGCCACCAATGTACATATTTAACAATACTACTTACTCTAATACTCCGCAATAAGAACAGTGTCATTTTCTTCTGAAAGTCACCTCTTCTTAACCTTGAAACTAAGGAATCACTTTACCTTAACCCTCAAAGAGCCAGGCTTTTTATGACCTTCTCACCTCAGTCAGTCAAAATGTGGCTCAAAAAGATCAGCCGAAAAAGTCATAAAACCTATTATAGGCTTAACATGGGGGAAAATGCACTACCATATTATCACAATGGGGGTGGATTCCGCCCCTGGTTCTTTGAGGGTTTATATAAAACATTCCCAGAAACTGGCAGTGACTTTTCCTCCCAATCTCATAACCATTCCATATTTGTGTAGACTCAGTCTCTTCCCTATTTCAAAGGTTTCAACAGAGCAACAGACCAGTGCCGGATTGTCACCACATCTAGATAACAATAAATAGTAGGCTAATCAACTTCAAGTGGAAAAAAATACAGCTACACTTGGAGAATGTGTGACTCACATGGTTCACTGCAAATGTATCTATTATGTGCTCCAAGCCGAGTGCTGATAGTATCTCATCCATTTTACTGTATGAAACATGAGGAATAATAACATAATCATGTAAGCAGATTCACAAGCTACAATATAGAGGGCGCACTCTCAGATATGCATTGTGTGCACAATAAACTACGACCAGTACAGACTACTTAATTTGGAATACTACTACTGTAGAAACACAAGGGGAAATACAACCAAAACAAAATAAAGGAGTGCAGGGTAAAGGTAAATTCTTGAAAAAAGGGATACACCACTATAAACTAATAAACCTAACAAATAACATTTTATCATTACGGCCCGTCTTGTTTTACAGGGCCACCAAACTTTACAAATGAGCAAAATCATTCCCATCCCAGCAGCCAATTGTATTTTAAACAAACCCAAAGCCCTCTTTAGAATTAAACCAAAAAGATTATTCTCATCAGAGTAACTTTAAATAATAAATGTTCATGATTAGCATTAACGTTAAACATGATTAGCATAATTTTTGTATAGGCCTATAGTGCTTATCTCTTACCCCACAATACGTATAACGCGTTAGTCGGGAACTATGGATTTATCGTGCTGCCATGCAGTCGTTCAGTGTACAAATGCGGAAGTAGATCAGTTAAGCGCATGCGCGTGATTGACCTGTACTGGAATCCCTAAACACTCAACAACCCGGAACTCGCCGCCCAAAAACAAAAAGTCACCGCGTAAAAAAAAGTCACCGCCCAAAAACAAAAAGTCGCCGCGTAAAAAAAAAGTCGCCGCCCCCCCCCCAAAAAAAGGCGCCGCGTAGGTGTCCTTTATAGAACACCATATTTAGTGTATTATCCTTGTTCCCATACCCCTTTGGCAGAGCGCCTGTTGAACGTTTTTGATTTAAACCTTTGTCTACATCTTGATAAACAAACCTGAAGGAATGCAGAAGGGTGGCATTATTCCAGACGTGTTATTTTGGACGCAGATCAGATTGGATGTGGCACAAGTTACTTCATCCTCTCCGCAGCTAACTGCAACAATTTAATTTAAAGCAACATTATAAAAATGATTAAAAGCAGTTAAAAGGACAAACCTTACTTTGTACAAAATGTTCAACTCCTATTAATAAATTGTTATTCGCAGCGTTACTTAATTTCTACTCCTGGGATTGTCAAGTTAAATCCACAGTGGTGAAAATAATTTAAAAAAAACAAATAAATAAAAAAAATCAATCAATCAATCAATCAATCAATCAATCAATCAATCAACCAATCAATCAATCAATCAATCAATCAATCAATCAATCAATCAATCAATCAATCAATAAACAACTCCTTGGGAAATTCTTATTCATAATGTTTTTGCAGCATCGTATGCAGCATTTGTCTGATAAGGAATGCACTCTTCCGTGTATGGAACGCCGTACCAGGCATAATAATTATAAAGGAATTGAGCCGAAGATCTTCTATCATGTACTAAACATAGTTTTCACTGAGTAGGCCTACATAAGGAATGGTTCTACATTGGCAATTAATGAAATTCTTGAAAGTGTTGACAAAACTGCTTGTATAAAAGTGTTCTTATTTACTTTGAATCAATGAACCTGTAAATGTTTTAGCCTACTGTATTCATTATAATATTGAATTCATGAAAGAGTTCTCCCTCCCAATAAATAGGCCAATAATTTCACTATTCATAAAATATAACTGACCTTCAGACAAAATAATTTATTGGAAATAATGATATCATCATCAGTTTTATACTGATAAGTTTTAAATTAAAATTCCACAATTTATTTCATTTGTGAAATACCAATGTATCTAAACAAATCCACAAACAAATTTACCTTCCCGCATCTGTTTAACCTCAAGATTGAATCCTTTTTTCTCTATAGAAGAATCTGATCTGAAAATCATAAACAGTTCGTTTTGTGTCGAGGCGGTTTTCAGTGGATATTGAACTCTGAAAAACAATCATAAAAAACATATTTTAAAAAACATTATTGCAAACAAGTAAATTGTTCGCATATTGTTGAGAAACACCAAATGACAGCAAAACTTACCCCGTAAGGGTCAAATATGGATTCTGAAACATGCGTCCGTTTTCAATATACAGATAATCGTAGTCTTGTTCCAGATCAAACTCCAGGAAAGTAATGACAACATGGTATCCCACTTCTGCCACCACCACACACTCACACTGAGTGTTTGTAGGGTACGATAGCGGCCAGTGTGGTGTTGAAATTATTGTTGCACCATCACCGTTGATATCGACCAGACCATTTCGACACAGTCCTGGAAATAAAAAGTATATAAACGTTTATCATGCAGCGGTCATCTTTGTAAGATTCCCTGTACATGCAAGCACGAGTATTGCAGATTATTATTTGAAGTACCGCATAATTATGGGAAAAAAATCAGAAGAAGTGACAGAGCCTCATTATTCACACAAAGTTTACATAACACTGCTTCGAGGTGGTACATTTATCATGTAATAATTATGCGGATTTTAGGTAGTTTTTAAGTCATCGACACATTACTGCTACCATGAACTGACTTCATTAAAAGGAATAGTTCAACATTAGCGAATTAAATGATGAAATTCTTGCGTTGGGTGATAAACAAAGAGTGTCTGTGAAAAAAAAAATCCCCAGACGACTCGGGCGGGATATAAACCCACGACTTTCTGCTTACCACTTCATCAGATGTCTTGACCACCGAGTTTGCCCGAACATGGTAGGTCGGCTATAATCCTTTATAGCAACGGCTACCGCAGTTAGAATTAATAGATTAAATCCTTGCCTCGGCTGATTTGTGTTTGTCCTACATCATATTCATTATAATGTTGAATTTATGAAAGAGTTCTCCCTCCAATAAACGTAAGGCAAGTGCCTTTTGCTAAATAGAAGTGTTTTGATCAGTTTGGTACCGACAATAAATTGTCAATGGAGGGCGCCTCAGTTTAAAAGATTGGTTGAGCACCAGTTACGTTCTATTGGAGACAACAGGGAAGGCGCTTTCGAGAACTGTAAAATTGTTCACCACCTAAAAATGTAGCCCTACATTTAGTGTATCATCCTTGTTCCCATACCCCTTTGGCAGAGCGCCTGTTGAACCTTTTTGATTTTAACCATTGTCTACATCTTGGTAAACAAACCTGAAGGAAAGCAGAAGGGTGGCATTATTCCAGACGTGTTATTTTGGACGCAGATCAGATTAGATGTGTCACAAGTTACTTCATCCTCTCCGCAGCTAACTGCAACAATTTAATTTAAAGCAACATTATAAAAATTATTAAAAGCAGCTAAAAGGACACAGCGCTACTTAATTTCTACTCCTGGGATTGTTAAGTCCACAGTGGTGAAAATAATATTTAAAAAAAAATTAAAATAAATAAAATCAATCAATCAATAAACAACTCCTTAGGAAATTCTTATTCATAATGTTTTTGCAGCATCGTATGCAGAATTTGTCTGATGAGGAATGCACTCTTCCGTCTATGGAACGCCGTACCAAGCATAATATAAAGGCATTGAGCCGAAGATCTTCTATCATGTACTAAACATTGTTTTCACTGAGTAGGCCTACAAAAGGAATGGTTCTACAATGGCAATTAATGAAATTCTCGCGTTGGGTGATTAACAGTTTTTATTTGATATTGCCCTATGCACCGACAAGTGTTGACAAAACTGCTTGTATAAGAGTGCTCTTATTTACTGTGAATCAATGAATACATTAAATACCGAACCTGTGAAAGTTTTAGCCTAATGTATTCATTATAATATTGATTTTATGAAAGAGTTCTCTCTCCAACAAAATTAAGCCAATAATTTTACTATTCATAAAATATAACTGACCTTCAGACAAAATAATTTATTTGGAAGAATGATACCATCATCAGTTTTATACTGATAAGTTTGAAATTAAAATTCCACAATTTATTTCATTATGAAATACCAATGTATCTAAACAAATCCACAAACAAATTTACCTTCCCGCATCTGTTTAACCTCAACGATGAATCCTTTTGTCTGTATGTGTGCATCTGATCTGAAAATCATAAACAGTTCATTTTGTGTCGAGGCGGTTTTCAGTGGATATTGAAATCTGAAAAACAATCATAAAAAACATGTTTTAAAAAACATTATCGCAAACAAATAAATTCGCATATTGTTGACAAACACTAAATAACAGCAAAACTCACCTTGTAAAGATCAAATATGGATTCTGAAACATGCGTCCGTTTCCAATATACAGATAATCCCATTGTTCCAAACCAAACTCAAGGAAAGTAATGACCACATGGTATCCCAGTTCTGCCACCACCAGCCACTGACACTGAGTGCTCGCAGAGTACGATAGCGGCCAGTGTGGTGTTGAAATAATTGCTGTACCAACACCGTTGATTTCGACCAAACCGTTTCTACACAGTCCTTGAAATAAAAAGCATAACAATTTATAGACCCAGCCTCGGCTTGATCATGTGAATTTGTTTTGGAGAAAAAAAGATGGCAATTGTAAACAGTTCTGATGCAAAGATCTGTTATGATCAGCAACATAAAACATATTTACCATAAAGATACGGTAATTAAATTGGCAATTTTTTACATTTTAATTTTAAGATAGAAAATGATTCTATGAACGAGACAAAATTAGAAGTCAAAATAAAACAATAAATAAAACATAATTAACGAATAATAATATTTAAAAAATAGAAATATACTATGACGCTCTTCGCCCTACAGTAATAACCGTTAAAATTATTAATCGTCAACAAAATATGTATATAAAATATAGTTGATTATTTACCGCAGTCAAATTCATCAGAAATATCATTGCAGTCATTTATGCCATCACACACAGAGGATTTGAAGACGCAGTCTGTCCCGGAACGACACGAATATTGACTTTCTGTACAATCTCCTGATATTGAGAAGAAGAAAAACAGATTGAAGGGGGCCAGCTATGATGCTTCTTCTAAACAAGTAATGCAATGTTGGTATATATTTCCTCTGAATGAGAGGGCAAAATATTTGTAAAAAATTCAACCAGTATTGATTCAGCTATTTACAAATAACTCTGTTGACTCCAAAATTAATTACACAATGTATCCCGTCCATGAACTTTTAAGGTAAAAATAAACACATCCCCCGTTAGAATGTTTACTTTCGGTCAGACACAAAATTAAATGCCCACAAAGTAAATAAGTGTAACATCACGTTCCCTATATATTTGGTTTTACAAAACTGTCCGGAGATTTTGTTAATAATTTACTTCGGCTCTCTATAGCATTAAAACATTTTAAAGAAATGAATATTCATGAACCCTCACCACAGCCGAATTCATCCTCTTTCTCAGGGCAGTCTCCCCACCCGTTGCAGACGGCTGTTTCAAGAATACATCTTGTTCCCGAGATGCAGGAAAATTCATTTTGTGCACATTCTGGTGGTTAAAAAATGTCGATAGGCCTTTGCTTTATCATATATTCAAATTAATATTTGTTAAAATCCAATTACAATTTGTATCATTTGGCCACATACTGAAATCGAAATCATGTAATTATTTGCGATCGTAGTATTTTTTATATATTTTTTTATACCAGAAGCAGAGTCACTCAAAAGTAAAGACTATTTGCGGTGGCACCATGCAAAAGAAAAAAAAATCCTCTTTTCAGTAGTAAGTGGTTCTGAAAAAACCAGTTGGTCCTGGGACAGGACAAAAGAGAGTTACTATGCTTAATACCACGGGGGCTAAAAAAGTGCCCCCAGAGATAGAAAATTCAAAAAACTTCTAAGTTAACACATTTTTGTGGTTACACAGACAAACCCATTTAAGGCATAAATTAATTATTTGTTTGTTCTTGGTGGCAACAATAAAAACTAAATGACTTATAATGAGATATTTTTCTGAAAATCCCAATAATTAAAATATGCATAATATACGTGCAATTATAGCGCCCTCTATAGCGGTCGTTTTCATAAGAACCGATAATGTCATCATGACGACATAAATTATGACTGAACATTAATTCTTCCAAGTTACATGATAATAGGTGAAGGCATGATGGAGAAATGGCGAGATGCTTGATCTTTTTCCACCCCTATTGCTAAGAATTATCAGCGTAAGCTCATTATAAGGGTAAACAATAGTAGGCCAGAACAGATAGTGCAACCCAAAAGTTTCAATGTTAACATCTTTTTTCGTGCTTAGGACATCCAAAGGAACAAAAAATATCGGTGGCGGTGGGTTATGGGGGCGGGTGCAAGGTAGACCCCTCCAGCCCACAGACTATATCAGTTATGCGATTGTTTTTCATTCACATTTCATGACGTTTTTCTCACATTTCATGTGATATGATTCGTAAATTAATTTATGCATTTGATTTTATTTGTCTTGGGTAACAGCATAACAGGGTAATTTTTTTTTAAAATAATATGTATATATTTTGGCTACTACGGCAATAGTAACATTAAGGGCCACTTTTTGTAATGGCCCGGATAACATCATGAGTCTGTTGGGTAATATTTTTAATATCCGCCCAAGGGCTCAGGAAGCTAGATGCTCTGTGATGCAATCTAATGCATACTTTTTAAAAAACATATATGGATAATTATTAAAGTATTCTTATCTTGGTCATTATTTATTTATTTATTTATTTATTATGATTATTGAAAATGTATGCAATTGTATATGACATAATTTTAAAATAAGTCCGTAGTAGGGACCTGTAACTCGGCAGTCTGATCAGACAGTGGGTGTATCCGGTCTGTGTGTAGTTTGAGCCAGTTCTTTTTTGCCATTCTCCCATAAAATGTACTTTTGTAAATTTTGTGCCAAATGTGTAAACAGTTTGCAAATTACTTTACTAAAACAGTCATTTCAAAAATATGCCCTCAGTTCCTCAGATAGTAATAGTATTAAAAAGATTGGATGGAATTACATTAGTAAATCCCCTCAAGAATCATAAGCCCCTGTCAATTTTGCTAATGTTTTTCTTTTGGAGGAGAATTGTCGGACGTGTGGTGTAAATTTTGAAGAATAATTTGAAATTTTGATGACTGACCCTGAACGTTGGCCTGTCCTAACTGTTCCCCAGGTCAACACCACCTCAAACTGAGCAAAACTAAACAATAAAACAATAATTTGGGTTTGAAATATTAATTCGAATAAAACTTAAACACATTATTGTTGCGAAAATGTTGAGATATTTCAAGCCACTTGGAATAACGTTTGAAAAAATGAAGGAAATCTTTTTTTGAAATTTTGGGATTTTGTTTTAGAGAATCGTTAACTCCCACTGGTTATAAACAAATATACTCAGGGCTACATGTAAAAAAAGGTTCAGAAGTGGAGGGGGCCAAATCAGGACTCCGCTTCCGCCGCCGGTGCTATTCACCCCAATTCTGTTTAACCTCGAGGCCTATCCTTGATTTATGGTCAATCAAATTCTCCCTCCCCTCCCCTGTAGTGCCCGGCAGCGTAATGTTTACCTAGGACTAACGTGGGCAATTTCTAAGAAATTCCCATATTTAACAAAATTGTTGCCTTTTAACAAAACATTTTTTAAAAAGACTTTTTTTAAATCAAAAACTGTCCACATTCGTCCCAGGAAAAAAAACTACGCTGCCCGGTGTCCTTACCTTCTTCATTTAAGAAGAGCCTAGCCACTAGTTAACACATGAATGATGAGGATACATGAAAATGAGGATATAGCAGAAGGTGTGGTAATTGGACGAATAGGGTTTCAATCAAGATAAATCAAGATATCTCCCAATCGGTATAATATAGTTGACATCTACCCGGTAAGCTAGTGTACATTGATCATGAAATAATAGATCCTCTATTTAAAGACCATAATCGTTATTAACATAATAAATTAGACTGTGAGATGCACATGATATAGCTTATAAATGTGACAATGATCAGATGCTGTAATCAAAGAATTTAACAGCGAAAATGGAGACTGCAGAGGTTCTGTAATTTTTTTAACAATAAGAACTGCAAATGAATTTTTATTTACAACCCTTTTTAAAGGGTTGGAACTATGCATATACTTTGGTGATAAACACTTTGCGTCAATTGACCAGTTTGAGAAATTGTATGAACTTTTGCACTTTGCTCAGAAACATATGGATCGATTTTTACAGGTTGGTATCATTTACAAAACATGACATTCTTACTTCTAACATAAACCTGACAAGATTATGAAGGGTTTAATCTAAATAAGACAGACTATGGCAGTTTGGAAAGATTAAATACTCAAATTATTTTAGCTTCAGTGCTTTGGCATGTTTGAAGTTATTTAGGCTAATCACATACTGTACACGACTATACGTGTGTATCTCATGATGTTCTGTACTGTGAATGCATATATGAATATCAGACTGATTATAAAGGTGTCTTGGTACTAGACCATTATTCTTATTCACTGCCTATGGTTCATTCAAGATCAAACTGGTTGATACCAATTTCTATGTCTTTCGCATTGTCTTTGGGCTGTTGTAGGTGCCCTTATAATGTAATACACATTGATTGTGTTCAGGTGGTTATCACATGGGAGAATGGCATGGCATTTTGTACATTGGTAGATTTGTACACATTTTGTCGCACTCAGCCAATTTGTATTGCAAAAGGGCAACTTGAACAGAACGAATGATTAAATTCCCTAAAGCAACAAAACATGTTTTTTTCCTGTACACAGCAATAAGACTTACCGTATTGTTTTGTTTTGTATCATATGATGGATACTGTTTGAATTTAATCATCTCATTTATTGTAAGGTATTCTGTTTATCAATTGACGTAATTGGTTCGCTTATACCATTTTGATTATATCATGTGATTTCTATCAACAGTTCAAAGGATTACTGCCATAGTCATCAAGCAAGGCTAGCGTTCCAGGAAGCTAATTACTGGAATTAAAAATGTATTGCTGGTGATATGACAACCATTATGGCTATGATAAAAAATACATATAATGTAGACATATGCAGATTGCTTTATATTGTGTAAGCCATACTGAAAAACATAACCAGTTCATAATAATGTGGATTCATACTGTGCTCTCACCTGATTCCATTCCCCAATGTTCACGATAGATTTTAGCCAAATATTTTCCCCACGTATATGTAACATTGTCAATTCAATATTTATTTTGGTTAAGAGCAAGATATAAAAACATCTTCTTGATTAAAGTAAACTTGAAATAATTATTTTTCAATCATCAGCAGATAATAAATGCCAAAATATTCCAGTTTGTGAACGGTTGAAAATCTATGCAAAAATATGGCTAAATTGTAAATCAAGCCTGTTAAATTGATTGGACGATGTGACGAATCACTGTTGAGAAAATCGCGTTTGAAGTTGGACTCATTTGGTAGGGCGTTTTTGGTGTTTATATTATTCCCATCTGTTTACACTTAAACAAACTATTTTTGATTGAATAGTTGAATTTTATTTCTGATTTTGTTTCAAAACCGTCAAAGTTTGTATTTTCTATATACAAGCTTTTAAACTTATTCGTCACTTCGTGAGATACTAAATTCTACGGCGCGCGCTTTATCTCCACACATAAAGTGATTCTATTCCAAACCCAATTCGTCACTTCATCTACTACCACAAATTACACTGGTCAACAATTTTTTTAAAGTTGTCTGCTTCGGAGATAAAATGTGCTATTTATTATGGATTTTGATGTGTTGAATTCAAATATGACAATTAAAATTGTTGATTGGGTACTGTTTCCAAGATATTTAAGTTTACATTTTATGTACTATGTATATTGTGTACATAGTAGATTTTTAATCATGAATTGTAAACCCAGGTCTTTCATGTGTTTATGGTTGTTTCACTTGATATTATGTCACCTGCCCTGTTTACGTAACACTTACTTTGTAGTCATTAAACGGTACCATATCTTGAAAACTAGAGCCAATCAACAATTTCAAGCATCATTTCCATTATCAGTGACCCATAATTAGTGAAGTTTGACTTCATTTGTTTCGGAAGTATTTTGGCTGTAGACCAGTGTTATCGGCGCGCGAACAATATTACTTGTACCATGCATACACTTACACAAGGATACATTGTGTAAAAACTCATACGCACTCCATGCTCGCAAGTTAATACATGTTTCTTGCCAACATAACTGTGTTTACAGTAAAGGACAGAGTATAGTTTAACTGTGTTACGTCACTTCGTGAGATAGTAATTTGATAGAATGTGCTGATTCTGTGCTGATTCGTCACTTGAAGTATTACTGATCTTACAAATCATGTAAATACGTCATTTAAAATCCATTATAGATGAAAAATGTACACTTTTAAGACCATAAAACAGTTAATCTAGAATGTTTAGTATCTAGTGTTTGGAAAATTTTGAAAGATTTAAAGAAATATTGAGCCAGTTTTCATAGAGAATATTTTTATTTAGTTTTAGAGAATCATTAATACCAGTGGATACCAAAAAATAGTCAATGGTACATGTAAATATTTGATTCATTTTATGTATTTATTTATTTATTTATTTATTTATTTTATTTTTTTTTTTTTTGGGGGGGAGGGCAAATTGGGAACGTTTTTAAAGTGGGGAGAGGGAAAGTCCTACCCTTCTCCCACCCCCACTTTTCGGTGCCGATGGCTTCATGACGATGTCTGTCGAGATACCGGCCAATGGAAAGTCCCGTGTTTATTGCGATAACCTGTTGTCACATATTTGGAGCATGAAATATGTAGCCTATAGTTTATATATAAACTAGGCTCTATTTTATACGAAGAGTCTGGTTCATAAATTATGGGAACATTTGGCCAGAGTTGGGAAATTTCAATTTTTGCCAGTCGCTATAGGCTTTCAGTCCCGAAAAACACAGTTTTCTGTTTTCCCTGATTGATTGATTTTTGTTTGTTTTTAAGAACAGAAAAAAAAAACAATTTAAAAAATGCTACTGCTGCCAATTTTAGCCTAATGATCAGATGGCATAATAATAAATTGTATACACACACAAATAATAATAACAAAGAAATCAATAATGATTCCATCTAATTTGCCATATAATTTGCCTGCGAGCAGTCACTATTAGTACATTTACAGTCATGGCTCACCGGCTGGCTGGCCGGCTGGATGGCAGTGCAGCCTGTATCAATTATTTGACTCGAAATCAGAGCTTGTAGGATCGTAAACGGACAGTTTTAAGTTTCTAAGTGACCGCGGACCAGTGCAAGTAAGCGTCGATTGTCAGGATATATCGCCCCGCTCTGGGCGGAGAAATTTCATCATCCAGCACTCAAACACTGCTGATCGTGTATTAAAATAAAATAGCAAATGTTTTAAAGTTTTCCTTTTGCAGGGAGAATTCAGGTGTAAATTTTGAAGGATGATTCAAATTTCAATGACCTACCTCAAATTTTGAGAAATTTCAAACCATTTTGGAATAGGATTGGAACATTTTAGGGAAATTTTATGCCAGTTTTAGAGAATATTTTTGTGGGGATTGGTAAACGAGTCTATTGCTCATTCCCTGTATCTGGGCAGAAGTTGACCTGACCCCTGTGATGAACGGGTTGCGTTTGATACTCGTATCCTTGATTAGAAGTAGTTCTTTGTTTTTGTTGGGAAAGTACTAACTTGTCCATTTACAAAAAGTTATAATAATTAATTGATGTAAAGTAGGGTCTAGTGACATTCCAGCAAAAAATTTTCATCCAAAAATTGGATTATATATTCCACCAAAAAGTGCCGAGTTATCGTTTTTTGTATGTATGGAAATCATTTTTATTTCTTTCTTGTTCAAATAGATTCCCCAGGCTCAAGAGACCTCACAAATAGGCATTTCTACGAATTTTAATGTAATTCCAGTACACTAAGAGGTCTCTAGATTGTGTAATACTACTATAATGGCTTAATACATGTATGTCAGTGGTGCAAATGGACAATGTGGGGTGTCGTGGCCGAGCGGTCTAGCTTACCGGATTCAAGTTCTGGTGTTAGCAACATAATGTGGGTTCGAATCACGGCCGTGACACTTGTGTCCTTGAGCAAGACACTTAATCATAATTGCTTCTCTCCACCCAGGGGTTAAATGGGTACCTGTGAAGGCAGAGTTGGTTTGCTCTATATGCGCTAGAAATGGCAGCAATTGAGCTGTATACTCCCCAGGGAGCTGAGATGGTTTCAGGAATGATTTATGAGCCTTATGAGCCTTATGAGCAGGGATAATAATATAATGCGCCTTGAGCACCACTTAGTTGGTGGATACGTGCGCTATATAAATCCACACATTATTATTATTATTATTATTATTATTATGTGTGCCCCAGTGTAGAACATTTTTATTCATCAGGGCTTAATGACTAGCAATAAAAAACAAAAGGGTCTCATTTGGTGCTGGGCTTGGTTTGTTTACTTTAAGCTGATTACATGTATGTATCCCTGTATAAGGCCATTGTATACAATGTGCAGGACATTGAAGTACTGTTAGTTGTGCCACCATTACATGCCATGTTCTTAAAATATGGTGTTTAAATTGACTTTAATACCAGCAAAGAGAACAAGATATGTGCAGTATTTGGTAATCCTGCAGATTTTGCTGAAAATGTGCTCCCAACTAGAATGGACTGTTGTCGTTTCCGAATCTTCAGTTTGAGAGGTGTTATAATAAGTTCTGGTGATGTGAAGAGTTTAAGATGGATAAACGTTCAGATGAATGAAGTTTATTCACAAGTGGCTTTTGAGATGACAGAGATTTGGTATCGGTCATACTATGTATCTTTCACAATGTCCGATCCTGATACAGTTGCTATAAAAATAATAAGAAATGGTAGTACATTGTACTACAGAACCAAAAACATTCAATGGAGTACTCGGATCACAACTGAAAAGGCAGAGCTAGGAATAGTTGACTTTCAATCAATATCATCTCCCCACTTCCAATAGTACAACTGCTCAGATGGACAGAATGAATTTTGCTTATGTCAAATATCTTCGACATATGGTCAAAGGCGGTTTTCAACGTGCGAAAAAGGGTACCTTGAAACCACTCCCGAGACGTTTTTAGGTATATCCATTCAAACAAACGTATACTTGAAAAATGCAACACAGTACCCCTGCAAGAATTTATCGAGGATCAGCAGGAAAGGTGGATTGCACATATCATACGGTCAGATAATGATAGTGCGATTAAACAATGGTGTTTCGAAAATTCGAAGTCGATGAAACTCGGCCCACATCCTTGCACAGTCTTATCACAAGTTATTAAACGTTATGAAACTAAGAACACACCGCGAGATGTCATGATCAAGGGAATGATGTACCACGACTTACCCAAACGTAGATTCAAGCCGAAGAAGACGAAGCCGAAACCGAAGAGCTAACCTTACCTGGTACTCTTACGAAAGTACCCTCCAATAGCAACCTATGGTACTGCTGGAGTATCGCACATCATCATCATCATCATCATCATCATCAATATCTACATGCAGTAGTATTGAACGACCTCAGCTGGGATCAGCATAGATGTCTGGCCATTATAAGAACGCGGCCCTCTCTGCCATTCCCAAAGGTTGACTTTGGCACAAATAAATGTCTTGATGTTCATACTGCACGTCCATATTTTGCACTAAGACGACTATTTTACAACAGCTGTCATTAAGTTCTACGCTCAAAGCTGGTTAAAAATCAAATGTCACCCATTATGCACTGATGGGCCTAAAAACCTTTATTTCATGATAACACTTCTGAAAGATTTCAATGCCACAGAGAAGCTATCCACCATGCCTTCCATGCTCACCCAGAGAACCTACTTATTGCTATGCTTGCTGATGATGATCCAGACATTCTTCAAGATGCTGTTATATGTTTCAAAAGCATGTCAAACAGTTACATCTGGACAATCAAGAAGTAGTACGGATCCTAAAGTGAGGACAACTTTGAAGATGTGCAGATTAAAGGATACAGTGATGATGAAGCAAGCGGTTAAAAGGATGAGGATGAATAAAATTCCCAGGATAAATCAGTTTGGCCCTTCAAGGTGACTACCCTAAGGTACTGACATTATTGACTGGAGAAGGATCATATCACAACCCCACCATTAATTTCAAACAAAACAAATAAATAAATCATGGGTATGTTGACAGCTCCCCTCCTCCCCTCCTCGTATCACATTATCATTGTCAGAATAGCATCCAGATCACTAACAAAAATATTTACTCCAAAGAAAGACGTCAGTTCATACATATATTGTAACTTGCAGACTCAACAATGGCTAAAATGTATTTATGTGTTTTATGCATAGTTTGGGCTCACAAAATTATGCGTGGGGCATCTCTGGAGCTTATTTGTATCTAACTACACAAGAAGAGCAATATTCTCAAAACATTTTGTACAGGTAAAATGCAATAGTAAACACGTTACAAAAAGTGCACATTGCCCATTTGCACCCCTGACATTATCCATATAGTAGTATCACACCAATCCCAAAAAATTAATGACCGTATTTAGACGCACAATCCAGAGACCTGTTAGTGTAATGAAATTAAATAATTTTTTTTAGAAATGCTTATTTGTGAGGTCTCTGGATCCTGGAGAATCTATTTGAACAAAAAATAAATAAAAATGATATGATATCTCCCAATCGGTATAATATAGTTGACATCTACCCGGTAAGCTAGTGTACATTGATCATGAAATAATAGATCCTCTATTTAAAGACCATAATCATTATTAACATAATAAATTAGACTTTGAGATGCACATGATATAGCTTATGAATGTGACAAGGATCAGATGCTGTATCAAATAATTTATCAGGGAAAATGGAGACTGCAGAGGTTCTGTAATTATTATTTTTAAATAAGAACTGCAAATGAATTTTTATTTACAACACTTTTTAAAGTGTTGGAACTATGCA
>CM055817.1:40528242-40634227 GCA_029582265.1 Zoroaster sp. YZ-2022 | reverse complement strand
GAACATGCATGGATTGGTGGTCCGTGCAGCCACTCGGTTTCAGCGGCATTCCTGAGGCCATTGGGGTGACAGTATTTATGACAATGTGTTCGGATAGGTTCATTTGCTTATATTAATGCAAACATGACTACACAAGCAAATAATAAAGAAACCTTACCTGCCCGCGCAAACCCACCTCCTGTGCGCAGCGTTCAAAGCCGCTTGGTATTGCTTTTTACAATATGGGGGTTTTCGTTTCCAACTTCACTTCTATTCAGTCTTTTTGTTCTTAACAACTCACCTGACTTGCTTGTTCTATCTGGAGAGAGCAGACTGAATTGTGAAATTTCCTCTGATTCTTTTAAGTTACCGGGATATATCTTTCATCGCATTGACAACCCTCCATCCACATGGTCTGGGTGTCTATGTTAAAGAAAACCTTCCTTAGCCCGTGAAAGTACTTTGGAATGTAACAATAATCACGAATACATGTGCTTTCGCCTGTCAGCTTCTCCATTCTACTACCTACCTGTTTTCTGTATCGTTCACCTTCGTCATCCATCCTGCAGTGCTAGATGCCATCTCTGATAGCATTGATTCTGCTGTTCTGTACCCTTCTGCTCAAGTCATGGTATTTGGTGACTTCAATGTTCACCACAAAGAGTCATGATCCATTCTCGTAATATTAACATTTCTGGTATTGCAACACATAATTTTCCATCTCTCAAGATATTGATCAGATCGTTTCATCCCCTACTCATTTTCCGGATCGTGCTTCCGATGGTAGGTACCTGCTGGATCTCTTCTTGTGTTCTAACCCAGATGACTGTGTTGCCAGGTCTTGCCTCCAATTGGTAACTCGGATCACTCAATTGTCTCATTTCCGTTTCATATTCTTCACCCTCAACTACATTTCAACATTTTCATCGTATTGTTTTTCAGTTTGGAAAGGCTGACTGGGATGATTTTCGATGTTTTCTTGCTGATGTGCCCTGGTCATCGGTTCTAAGTCTTGGTCCTGATTTGGCAGCAGACGAGTTATCCCAATGGATTAACCTTGGTATGGAGTTACATCCCCTCACGTACCTACCAGATCGGGGCCCAGTCTCAACCTTGGTACCTCCAGCCTGTGCTGCAGCAATTGCCCATCGTAACCATTTAAAAAAGTATTATCTTTCAGGAACTTTGGATAGTAGCGTCTTTTCCATGAAGCTCGAAATCGATGTAAGAGAGTTTTAGAGGATGCTACAGCAATATGCAAACTCTGTTGCTGGTTCAATTTCAACGCAGCGGCTTGGTTCAGGGACTTTTGACGGATTGCCAATAGTGTACTTAACTGCAACAAGTCCTCCATTCCTCCTCTCTTTCATGGACCCGAAGTTCTTACTTCTCCTCAAGATAAGGCAAACCTTTTTTATGACAACTTTGTATTCAACTCCACACTTAATGATGAGGGGCATCCACTTCCTGCCTTTCCATCCCGTACAGCCAATGTAGTATCAAAGCCTCTTATCACCCCAAAGAAGATTGCCCGGACTATTCATTCCTTGGATGCCTCCAAGGCTACTGGCCCTGACGGAATCCCTGTAATTGTTCTGAAAATGTGTTCTCCAGAACTTTCACCTATTCTTGCCAAGCTATTCAATATGTGCTTGGCAGTCTCCGTGTTTCCTTCATATTGGAAAGCGGCATCCGTTGTCCCTGTCTTTAAGGGTGCTGGTGAGCATTCTGAATCTACTAATTATCGTCCTATCAGTCTGCTTCCCATAATAAGTAAGATCTTCGAATGCTTTGTCAACCAACAGCTCCTTGGATACCTGGAGGAAAATGACCTTCTAACTGACTGCCAGTACAGGTTTCGCCATTCCCGCTCAACCGGTGATCTGCTTTCCTAATTACCGATCATTTTAATGGGGCATTAGATCGCAGGGTGAGGCTCGTGTTGTAGCATTGACACATCTCAAAGGCCTTCGACAACGTATGGCATTCTGGCCTGCTCCACAAGCTTCAGTCATATGGTGTGTCAGGCAGAATGTTATCCATAATCTCTGCTTTCCTTTCCAACCGCAAGTTGAAGGTTGTCCTTGAGGGTCAATCTTCTTTACCCCGTTCTATATCAATTCTGGTGTTCCACAGGCCCGATACTTGGTCCTACTCTCTTTCTTATCTACATTAACGATTTGCCCGATAAAGTTTTGTCTCGGCTCGCCATGTATGCTGATGATTCAACCCTCTACGGTGTTTCCCCTAACTCTTCTAACACTTCTCGCTGTGAGGTGGGTGTCTCACTGAATAATGATTTAGAGAGCGTGTTGAAGTGGGGGAACGATTGGCTAGTAACCTTTAACGGAAAGAAAACTAAACTACTGTCTCTTTCTCGCTCTAGAGATGATACTTTTCCATCCATTTATATGGGTTATCAGCAGCTTTGCCTGAGGTATCAGATTTTCGCCTTCTTGGACTTGACATCTCCACTAAAGCCAGTTGGGAGAGAGGTATATCTCAGGCATTGCAAAGAGTGCTTCCATGCGAGTTGGTTGTCTTTATCGAGCTTGGAAGTTCTTACCTCCCGATGCTACTCTCTACCTGTATAAGACAACTATATATATACGTCCCAAATGGAGTACTGTTGTCACATTTGGGCCGGACCTTCTGCCTGCCATTTATCTTTATTAGATAGAGTGCAGAAGCGTATTGTGAATCTTGTTGGTGAAGAGTTGGGATCATCGTTACAACCTCTTTCTCACCGTAGGTTTGTAGCCAGCCTCTGTCTTTTCTACAGATATTTTCATGGCGAATGTGCCACCAGTGTGTCCAAACTGGTTCCTCCTATCAGGGTGTTTAAGTGTGAAACCAGGCTTTCTGCTTGTTCTCACCCATACACTCTAGCTTTGCCGAGATGTAGAACAAAGAGCTATTCCAACAGCTTTTTTTCCACGGACTGCATCTCTTTGGACTCCTTGCCTGGTGCATGTTTCCCTCCATCCTAACAATCTAGACGGTTTTAAGAGGAATATCAATTCCTACCTTCAGTCCCCCTGAGTTATTTTCATCTTTTATGTTTTCTTCTTGTAGCCCCTTACCAAGAGTGGCTTTTAGCCTTGTTTGGGGCGAACTTGCATAAAAAATAAATAAATAAATAAAATTGTGGAGTGCCATGGCCAAGCGGTTTAGTTCATCGGATTTGTGTTCTGATGGCCGAGTCATCAGAATGTGGGTTCTAATCACGACTGCGCCTATGGTGCTTATGTCCTTGAGCAAGACACTTTACCATAATTGCTTCTCTCCACCTAGGAGTAAATGGGTACCTGTGAGGGCAGAGTTGGTTGTTGTGTTTGATTAGCCCTATATGCACCGAAATGGCAGCAATTGAGCTGTATACTCCCCAGGGAGCTGAGATGGTTTCAGGAATGATTTATGCGCCTGATGAGCAGGGGTAATAATGTAATGCGCCTCGAGCACCAGTTTGGATACGTGCGCCATATTATTATTATCATCATTATTATCATTATCTAAGTCGTTTTTTTATAAGCCAAAATTGCTGGATCGATTGCAATTCTGCCTATATTGTGATATTGTACGAAAAGGGGTGCACGCTCCATGACCCATGCAATGTTGTGGCTATCAGCCTTTGCGGAGGGGTGTGCCCTTCCCATAAAACTCCAAAGATGTCAAAGTCAAATACATAACACAATCCAAAATAACAAAATCCGGTTTATATTTATTGTGAAGAATGGAAACTTGATCCATGTGTTTATCATGGACGTTAACATAAACATTGGTTGAGAGGAATGTTTTCCCTTAACTGCTTTTTCTTGTTAAATGTATCAGAATTTTTAATTTTTTTATTTTGTTATTATCTAACCCATCAAAACATAAATGTTATTTTTAAAAAGTACCATAAATATGTCTTTTTCAAATAGAAGGGTAGAGCAAGAGTTTAATATGGAATTGGTCCTCCATTATTCTCCATAACTGCTATACTGCGCCTGACTCCCGTCTACCCAGTAATATTTCTGTGTCGTTTGATTTGTGAAGCCGATCCAGACATCACATTAGCCGAATGGCTTAACATACCCTTTGATGAAATCTTCCTCTTGCTGGTTGGCGATTGAAACGAGATGGGCCGCTCGTCCTTGTTGGGAGAGATTCTTAACAAAAATCTTCCCAGAAGGATGACTTCGGGTCTTGAATCATGAGATAACAGTTTCCATTGTAGGAATGCCAATGCAGACTGCATTCAGAACAACATTGAGTGGTTGCCATAAGAGTTAGTCTGATGAAACACTAAAATGTAAACGGCTGGTATTTTAGCCATCTTATAAGTATGTTTCACATGCAGTGTAATTCCACTAATTATTCAGTTCATCGCATCTTTGAATGCTGTACTCTTTGAGTTTCGTTATTGAGACGTCCGAATCTAGAAGTTTGCTTTCACTCCAGGATCAGTTTTAATTTTATCAGAGCATACTGATCGAAACGTCGAGTTGTACCTCCAGTTCTTTTCATAACTAATTACTACTCAAATGAGAATTTCACATGGTGTCACCGCAATTAGTCTTACTTATGCTCCTCACCATGCACAGCTACAAGTTTTACCTAAATCAGTTTATTTTATTTTCCGTTTTGTAAATCATGAAGTCTCTGCAATATTTTGGTTCTTGTGAAGAGCGACTGATCAGCATTCGCGCTGCAGTGATCTCTTGATGTTTCAACACTTTGGAACTAGTCGTGAATCTGGGTGTGTCGCGTCTGGCTAAAATTATCATACTTAATGAGGACACCTCGTTGTCAATATTCTTAAAAACGCACACATTGTTATTATTATTGTTTGTTTCTATAGGCAATTAGGTGCATGCTTAAGCGCCTATAACTGTCTGGGACCTGTACTTGCAATATTTGGTGAAAACGGACCCCTTTGCATATAGTTGTGGGAACCAGACTTTCATGTATGTATAATTTTTTGAGGTGAATAGTGTGTACATAATACACTCTTAATTAACAAGCGATAATAATTGGCAACTTTTTGAGCAATATGAATTCAAACAATCACATTCCTCGACGTCGTTAAATTGGCCTTCACTGTACCAAGGCGAACATGTTGAAATAACCATAACAACATTTTGTGGATGCTTGTATACTCTTATAGAAAATAATTATCATTTGGCTACAGCAAAAATATATATATATACAACAAATAAAATGAAATAAAATAAAAATATAATTAATTATAAATAAAACAATTATTACATAGAATAATTTGTGTTAAATTTTATTTTGTGTTATGTTATAAATTATACAAGGTCTATCATTAATATTAATGCCTCATTAAAGATATTCATTCCGTGTGTTTTGCTATTTTACCGGCAATTTTGTATAAAATCAATACACTTGTATACCCCGCCTTGGGGCTAAAGGGAAGTAAAACATTGTTAAATTTAATATTTTACAAAATAACTGAAAGATTCATTGATTCATAATATTAGATTTATTTCCCAAATAAATATGACATGTACAATAAGAGAGAAGTAGATACTTAACAGAAATTGTCATAAGGGCCAAAGATGTACTTTTTTTATTTATTTTTTTTAATATAAGAACATAGAGTCATTTTATTTTAGGGAAAGAATCTTTAAATACAGCAATCTGCAGATGTATGTTTTATATACTCGTCATTCACTTGTCGTTCTCATAGGAACAGCGCCTTCAACTGTAAGTTCTGTTAAATCAGTGATTAATACAGTACCATTTATTGCATAATAGTGGGGTGCCATGGTCGAGTGGTTTAGTGCATCGGATTTGTGTTCTGATGGCTGAGTCGTCAGAGTGTGTGGGTTCGAAGCCTTGCCGCGACCATGGTGCTTGTGTCCTTGAGCAAGACACTTTACCATAATTGCTGCGAGGCCGAATTGAACCCAGCCACTGGGGATGTACAAGCCAGTGCATGCTTAGTGCCGGTCCCAAGCCCGGATAAATGGGAGGGTTGCGTCAGGAAGGGCATCTGGCGTAAAACCTATGCCAAATCAAATATGCGAATCATGATCCGCTGTGGCAACCCTTAACGGGAGCAGCCGAAAGAGGACAACAACATTTATTGCATAATAAATATCAGCCTTTCAGTGACTTGTGTCATCACCTTCGCGCTAATTTATGTTTCACCACGCAACACGTCCCAAGGCTAGGAACTACGAGGTTATGCCATCCTCCAACAACGCATTGAGTTCAAAATCTTTCAACGTGAGGTCATATTATGGCTTGTCCATTGATAATGTGTCCTCAATGTAAGAAGGATTTCAAATGCAGATAATTTGCATGACAGATCCAATGGATTATGATGGAGTCCCAGATAGGATGGGTGTAGTTTGGGGGTGTGAACGGGGGAAGAGAAGGACTTACATTATGTTAATTTTAAAACTCCATATCATTTTTCATGAATACCAAAATATACTGATTGTGATTACTTTTCAATATTTTATTCACTAATTCCACAAACTTACAAAATATGTATGGGTTACATTTACTATGCTTTTATATAGAAGCAACATGACCAATCAAATGGCAGTGGAAAATAGTAATGATATTCAGTACGAAGTAACAATGTTTCATTTAAAGATATGTTTCTTGATTTTAGTAGCCATAAACATATCGCGATCGTAAATTTGCTCTCATTGGATGTAAGATTTAACAAAACAAGTACCCTGCAAAAATGTGGTGTTAAAATAACACCAGTGGTGTTAACTGTATTCTGCTATGGCGTTTATATACGGCGAGTAGCCCAATATAAACACCACTTGAGTAGTTTTACACCTGTTTGCGGTGTAATTTCTGTTCATGCGCGTGGTGATGGGGCAGTCCCCATTCTTAATTTTTTTTGAAGAAAAAAATTAGGCTAATTGAAAACAAGGAGCACATTCGGCAAAATCTTAAACCACGTTTTCAGACAGTAAAAGGGAAGGGGGTGTTCACATGAACAATGTAGCGCCTATGCGATTACCCCAAATATGTACATACGGTGATCTGTCGTGTCTCCCCCCCCCCCCTGTTCTTGTCAGAATATATTTCTTTGTGAGATTTTCTTAGGTTACTTTAACATCAAATTTGTTCTTAAAAAGGTTGCCGCCCAAAACAAACTCCTGGCTACACGTCAGCTGGTTCTTTGAAATGAATCAGATGAATGCATCATGCATGGAGGGAGTATCTGTTATTATCTAGACTCGTCTGATTGAATATCAATTATCTCGTAAATGCTCTATGATATTGCACATTAAACATGGCATTACCTATATGTATACCGTAATTACTTTATGTTTATTACTACTGATTACATCCTTTTGTTCATAATACATTATACTCATAACACAAAATACATATAATAATCAAAGCATCACTTTTCTGGAAAAAGAAAAACCAGGTTGAAATCTCCAGATCAGGTTTTTTAAATTAAATAACATTTCAATATGAATAATTTATTAGATTTAAAGATTTATCGCCCGTATTTCAGCCGATTTGACGTAAAAAATATATTTAAATGTTGAATTGCTATTTTTCTGTGATGAAGGAAGTTATAAGCTTTCATTTGAAACATAAATTATTAATTAATTAATTAATTGTGACCTCCATTTAAAAGTCTTGATATACCGGTACTCAGTCGAATGCAGAAACAATCTGTGTGCTCTCTGAACAAACTAAATTTAGTATGGATGCATTTACAACCCTTTTATTAAACGTGTAACCTCCATTTAAACGTCTTCAGATACTCAGTTGAATACTCAGCCATTATTATCTAAGACATTTATCGAATATCACATACAAATATAATTTACATAATACATGTAGAAACAGGGGCGGATCCAGGGTGGAATAAAGGGGACACAGAGCAATGGGGTATACTATAAGATGAAGGTACACATGAAAACGCATGATAAATCTACATGCATGTTGACCAAATTGCGGGGGGGGGGGGCATGCTTCCTTTGTCTCCCTGGATCCACAGATGTATAGATAAAGATTCAATACAGGAACACCATATACCTGTCTATAAATCATCCATTTACTTGTCTATGATTACTCTCTCTATAATTATATAGGTGTTACTACACGCAAAGTCTCAGCAGACATGAATAATACATTACAAATGAACATTGATAATACCACAGTGTTTGACAGAAATTGATTGATTTGATATACTTTTTGTCTATTTACCGATTTCGCTTTTCTCAAGATGAAAGGGGGAAGAGGGGTACCTTAGTAAGGTGTAGCTTTTCTGAGGTATGTTTGGCATACTTATGCGTGTGTGTGGGCATTATATTTAGAATGTACTTAAGATATAAAATAAACTTTCACATATCGCTTGATTTGTATAAAGTATGGATGCATTCAAAGACATTTTACCGAAAGTGTATAATAATAATGGAGGCATTTTTAAAGCGCTCTTACACGATGTATCACAGCGCTGTACATTATACTGGCTTTTGCTTATGCAAATGTACCACGTGACTTGTATACAAACAAATTAATATTAAAACTGACCTGACCGATCCTAAGAGCAAAACGCGTTTGTTTGTAATTAATTACTTCACATAATATAACAGATGTTAAAATCTTAAATAATCAAAAACATTTATTTCTTACTCTAAAAGATTAACATTTTGTGAGAATCTTGATTGCTTACGTCATTGTTTTTGGTTTAAATGTGTATATTGTTCTTTTTTCTGGTAGAAAGAAAGTAAATTACTTTCAAAGTCATTTCACAATAGTTGACCGATACATGGACAAAGCGTACTCTTTAAAAATGTATTTAGATTGAAATTCATTCCAATCGACCGAGGGAAAAACTGCGAAATATTTGTTCCTAAATAATTTCAACCCATTAGAGTGAAATTCGATCTAAAAGTTTTAACAAGTACCCTGTTTTTAGAGTGTCAAATATATTGCTGGACAAATAATTATCTCATTTGAAAGTAACTGTATCTCATCGAAATGTACCGACTTAAAGACAATAATGATGTGATAAAGATAAACACACACGCTATACATCTTGAATTACACACCACAAAGCTGCTGCTTGATCAGTTATTGAACAGATTGTTTGAAAGTTACATTAGTTTTTCTCTTGATTTGGGTGAAGTTGTCCTCCATGAGATTGCTTCCTTATTTAGTGTTTTTTGTCTCCAGTTCAGTTCTGTTGATAATTTGAGTTGGGTGAGAACACATTTGGTGTTTTGACATCTAGCTGGATTGGATGGTTAAATTAGTCTAGAGAGTATCAGGTTCATAACAGGGGATGTCCAAATAACAGTTCATTTCCTACAAAGACCCAACATTCTTGAACTAAAAGTCCTAAAGTAAATTAGTATTGTTTAATGCAAACGGTTTGCATACCTGCCAATAATCTTACAGATGAAGGGAAAAGTATCATCACAGCTACGGTCAGCCCAACTATTTATGAAGCGCAGTATGACACATATGTTATCCCCTTTCTCGTCTGGTTGTCCTTCTCTCCATTTCACATACTGTGCTTCGCTCCCGTCTACCCAGTAAAATTCCTGGCTCGTATGATTCAATGTGGAGCCGATCCAGACTCTAGAGTAGCTGTATGGATCAGCATACCCTTCGATGAAATTTTCCTCTTGCTGCAGGTTGGCGATTGAAACGAGATGGGCCTCTCGTCCTTGTCGGGAGAGACTCTTACAATAATCTTCCGCATCCCAGAAGGACTTGGGGTCTTCAATCAGGAGATAGCAGTTTCCATTGTAGGATTGCCAAGGCAGACTGCATTCAGAACAATATTGAGCGGTTGCCATAAGAAGAGTTAGTCTGATGAAACACACAATGTAAACGGCTGGTATTTTAGCCATCTTATAAGTATGTTTCACATGCAGTGTAATTCCACTAACTATTCAGTCCATCATATCTTTGAATGTTGTGCTCTTCGAGTTTCGTTATTGAGACAGTCGAATCTTGCAGTTTGCGATCTTCCAAAATTGTTCAAAATTAGCTTATTTCCTTTCCCGTTACGGGTTCATGAAGTCTCTGCAATATTGATCAGCATTTGCTCTGCAGCGATCTCTCGATGTGCCAACACTTTTGAACTGGGTGTGTCACGTCTCGTTAAATTATCACACAGGTGCACGCCATTGTATCCTCCAATAATATGCACACTGATTGGTTTACTCGGACTAAACTATAGATTTTCAGACAATCACGTGCTTCAGCGAGAACGTAGGTTACGCTCCATAAGTATGTCAGGGACCTGTACTTGGAACATTTGGTTTAAACGGAGCCTTGTACATACGGATCTGGGTACCAGACTATAGTGTATATTTACCCTGAATGTGAAAATTTTCTAAATTATGCCAGCGGTAACCATTGGCAATAATTTAAGTAATTTGGATACAACTTCCTGTAGACCTTTCCTATACAAAGACGCACAGATTACAATAACGCTAGAGCAGGCTGTACGCTAGTGTAGTCAACTGGTTAATAAACGTCCATTGTTGCCGCTTTCCACAGCAATGATTTTATCGAGCCGCGTCATTAGCAAGGTCGCTTAATAGAGGAGCTACAAATTAAAGTATTCGTGAAATTCAATGATTAATATATGAATGACCTATTTTCTAAAATGATTAAAAATGTGTATGCCTAAAATACGATTATATTTATTATATTAAATTGTGTAAAATGCATTTATATGGAAAACTACTATTGGTAATATCCAGTGAAATCATTCAATTCAATTGAACATTGAGCGGTGGCAGCACGCGAAAGGTAACCAGTAGTATGAAAAATAAATTAACTGGTATTCTTGTCATCTCATATAGTTAAGCGTGTCATCTCATAAGCAGTGTTTGAGGTCATAGTACAGTTCAGTTTATACACTGGTATGATATTAAATCAATGTTCCTCAGTCGAGCTCTCGTTTTAATTAATGAAGAGGTCAAATTTTGATTTCTACTTTAGTCTCTGTGTGGAACCTCAAATAGAAACCATACTCTATCTCTGCTGATATTCCTATCCATACATTGTTCAACAAGTCAATTCGGAACAATAATAAAATGCCAACTGCTTATGGCGAGTGATATATCAGTGATATCACTGCCTCCTCTGATGAGCTGCAGTGATGGTATATACCGAAGTTAAAGACCAGCTGAGACTTAGGCCCGTATTTTAGAACGTTCCTTTACTGCAAAGGACGCCTTTATGCCTATTGTTCTCTTAAGAGAACAATAGGCATAAAGGCGTCCTTTGCAGTAAAGGAACGTTCTAAAATACGGGCCTAAAGGTGTGTATGACGGTGATTGACTGTATTGATTGGAGAGCGTATGTCAAGTACAAATCACCCAAACCAAGGTTTTCATTGTATGCTCTAATACATATAGGTTAATTATACAGACGGGGACCGGCATTGATCTTTATTAATTGGGGATTGGTTGTTAAAGGGAAGGTACAATTGTGATATCATTGGCACAAGTGCTTTACCGACCGAGTAGGCCTATACTTACTCTCTTTGAATCAAAATATACATTTAATAACCAACCTGGAAAGTTTCATCCTAATACGTTGCGTCCTTTAAGCCAAAAATGTCTCCAGTTTCTGGTCATCGGTCGGCTTCAACATCGGTGCAGTGACGCGCTTTTTTTTGCCAACGGGGAAATACGTGATACATTGTATACGCGGGGACCAAATTTCCTATTATACAAAGTATGGTGGCTAAGAGAGGCCTCACTAATCGGGCAAACGTTCATATCCCTATGTGAAAAAGTCGTTTAAAACACAGCATGGCTTAATTCAAATCAATCGTTTCACAGCAAATAAATAAATAAATAAAAAATTAATAAAATAATAATAATAATTATTATTTTAGAAAATAGGTCATTCATATATTAATCATTGAATTTCACGAATACTTTAATTTGTAGTTCCTCTAATGTGACCTTGCTAATGACGCAGGTCGATAAAATCATTGCTGTGCAAAGCGGCAACAATAGACGTTTATTAACGAGTCGACTATAATGGTTACCGCTGGCATAATTTAGAAAATGTTCACATTTATTCGGATATCGCTAGAGGGCATCTTTGAGTTACCTTCCATTGCCATCTAATACGCAGGGGTGCACCCCCACTACGCATGCGTCAATTTGAAATGCTAGCGCGGCCCACATTTTTGGTGCGCACGCGCATAAACAACAAATAACCGACTGCCATGATGTTGTCGATCAGTGAACACGGCAGTCAGTTGTTGTTTATACGCGTGCGCACCAAAAATGTGGGCCGCACTAGCATTTCAAATTGACGCATGCGTAGTGGTTTCCCCCGTTTTCGGATGGAGATTCTACGGAATTCCCAAGACTGTGTTTGATAGTGGTTCGTTCGTGTAGCGCCATGACATAGTGTATCATAAACATACAAACCAAGACCAAAAGTGTGTGTCCCAATTTTTCAAAAAAAAAAAGATTTGAGGCCCATACATTTGATGAATTGTGTAAAAATGGCCCAATATCATAACATGGGGTCCTTGACTTACAAATGTGTATTTTTTTTATACACTTGGCCCTGGCCTGAAAAAGTGGTCCTAATTTGATTTCAAGTGTAAGGCCTTTTTCCAAAATGGCTGCTTTTCAGTGTGGTCATTTTCACTACCGTAGAGGGTGGTTTTCATTGGGATGAGAATAACTCGATGGAAACCTGGATTATCCACAATAAATTGAGAAGAAAATAAAAGGTGATTATATCGATCAATATTTTTGGTTTTAAAAACTATATACGACTTCTGAATATTTTTAAATGATTTTTGAATATTTTGTATTTAGCACTGTTTACTATGGGAGTTTATTTATTGGGGTGCACCAGCAGTGGCGTAGCTACCTACTTAGGAGGCGGAGATCACCCCTGCCCCCGTCGTATTTTTAAGGATACACGTATTTTTCAGTATAATAATTATTAAAAGAATATATCATTATGATTCAGTGTGTTGTTCGTTTATTCATTACGAAAGAATACCAAGTGTTCAAGAGGTGATTATTTACAGTTCAGACGGGTCCGGGTCTGTCGTGTTGTGACTAGCCTTGATCATGGAGGTAGAATAAGTCTACCTTCATGCCTTGATTAAGGCGCGTTGGAACGGTTTGGTAGCCCCTATAGCTTTGACCTCGTTTGACACACACACACACACACACACAGGTAAGCGTAGCTATCGTTATGTGGACATTCCTTTGTTCTCGTGTACTTAAGGATAGGAAATTCTTAAAATCGTTCCCATTTCACACAGAAGAGTGTTTTGAGAGCGGTTTTCGTTCTATTTTTCCCTTTTAATAATATCCTTCGATTTAAGTCAAAGAACCTGCCTAGACAAATCACTAATTTCAGAGATATTCGTACTTTTCCAAAGTCCAAAAACGTTGTGTGGACGTGTGCGAGTCCACACAGCGCAAGCACTCCATACGTTGTGTGGACCTCTTTTGTTCTCAGGTCCACACAATGAATGGTACGCTTACTCACACACACACACACACACACACACAGACACACACACACATGCAAACACAAGTCGTACATTAGCCCACGGAGAAAGGAGTTTGAACTGCGCGGGCTTTCAAAGCTATCCATTTACCGCTGTCAGCAAGCACCTTTGATTCCCGTAGCTGAAACCGCAGAAGGATCATGTTACATTTGCCCAAATATGGACTCCGTCTCTGTATATGTGAAACGGTGCCGGTGCGCTTATGTCAAAACTCCAATATATGTATATACATATTTTCATCCTAAATTTCCTTGAAAATATACATAATGCCTACAAGATGTGTCGTAGCAGGCTGTAGTAATACTCCTAGCGAAGGTGTAAGCGTCCATAGGTTCCCTAAAGATGAGGCACTACGAACATTTGGGCAACAAAAGTGCGGTTGACGAGGGCAAAATGGTTCGGGCCGTCTCCAACCAGTGTGATATGTAGCGATCATTTTACCGCTGACGACTTCGAAACGAGCCTTCATGGGGAATTTGGGATGTCAAAGGCACCCAGACTCAAGAAAATTTTGATTTCAACGAAAATAAAGAAGCCTATGAATCCTTTAAACGACAAGCTAAAGCGACGGAGCGATGCTTTGTTAAAACGTAAGAACAGACAAGTAACTAACGTTAAGTCAGATCCGACATGTCCGATCTACATGTATGTACTGTGTGCGCCGCCATTCTTGGGTTTTGGACATCGTTAACAATAAATATACGGCGCATTCACAAATCATGAAAAAATACACTATAACGTCAGACTAAAATAACAATTTTTTTTTACAACTTTTAGAAAACTGTGACTAGATTTTCCGGTCGGCGGCAATGAACACCAACGGTGCTTTTTTGCGACGCTCGTATTTTGATATTTTCGATTTTTTCAACCGAGTTTTTGGGTCACTAAATGATCAATTTCTTCACAAAGATAGCAGTTTGATGAACGAAAATTACACATTAGATTTAGTTTATTAGTTACTTATTACCTCAGTAAAGTATCACAATTTCATCTGACGACAATTCAGCCATTTCTATGTTATTTTCCAGCGTGGGCAATATAAGCGCAGGCATGTGAATGAACGCATTCGCTGTTGTGTATGTACGTGGCTGGAATCCCTGGAAGCAAGCCTTCTTCTCTACGTGACGTCACACATAGAGACGTTCAGGATGCAGTGCAAATTACCCCTTTTAGGGGCGTGTTAATCAGCGCCGACATCCTCTTCGAAAAAGCTTCAAATTATAAGTAGCTCTCTAAAAATCAATGAGCTATTTATTTTTTATCATTAAAAATACCATATTTTAGTATCACCATGGCATTATGCCAGCGGTAACCATTGGCAATAATTTAAGTTATTTGGATACAACTTCCTGTAGACCTTTCCTATACAAAGAGGCACAGATTACAATAACACTACAGCTAGAGCAGGCTAATTGCCTGTATGCTAGTATAATCGACTGGTTAATAAACGTCCATTGTTGCCGCTTTCCACAGCAGTGATTTTATCGAGGCGCGTCATTAGCAAGGTCACTTTAGAGGAGCTACAAATTAAAGTATTCGTGAAATTCAATGATTAATATATGAATGACCTATTTTCTAAAATGATTATAAATGTGTATGCCTAATATACGATTATATTTATTATATTAAATTGTGTAAAATGCATTTATATGGAAAACTAATATTGGTAATATCCAGTGAAATCATTCAATTCAATTGAACATTGAGAGGTGGCAGCACGCGAAAGGTAACCAGTAGTATGAAAAATAAATTAACTGGTATTCCTGTCATCTCATATAGTTAAGCGTGTCATCTCATAAGCAGTGTTTGAGGTCATAGTACAGTTCAGTTTATACACTGGTATGATATTAAATCAATGTTCCTCAGTCGAGCTCTCGTTTTAATTAATGAAGAGGTCAAATTTTGATTTCTACTTTAGTCTCTGTGTGGAACCTCAAATAGAAACCATACTCTATCTCTGCTGATATTCCTATCCATACATTGTTCAACAAGTCAATTCGGAACAATAATAAAATGCCAACCGCTTAATGGTGAGTGATATATCAGTGATATCACTGCCTCCTCTGATGAGCTGCAGTGATGGTATATACCGAAGTTAAAGACTAGCTGAGACTAAAGGTGTGTATGACGGTGATTGACTGTATTGATTGGAGAGCGTATGTCAAGTACAACATCACCCAAAACAAGGTTTTCATTGTGTGCTCTAATACAGCCGGCATTGATCTTTGTTCATTGGGGATTGTTAAAGGGAAGGTACAATTGTGATATCATTGGCACAAGTGCTTTAACGACCGAGTAGGCCTATACTTACTCTCTTTGAATCAAAATATGCATTTAATAACCAACCTGGAAAGTTTCATCCTAATACGTTGCGTCCTTTAAGCCAAAAATGTCTCCAGTTTCTGGTCATCGGTTGGCTTCAAAATCGGTGCAGTGACGCGCTTTTTTTGCCAACGGGGAAATACGTGATACACGGGGACCAAATTTCCAATATACAAAGTATGGTGGCTAAGAGAGGCCTCACTAATCGGGCAAACGTTCATATCCCTATGTGAAAAAGTCGTTTAAAACACAGCATGGCTTAATTCAAATCAATCGTTTCATAGCAAATAAATAAATAAATAAATAAATAAATAAAAAATAAATAAAATAATAATAATTAATATTATTTTAGAAAATAGGTCATTCATATATTAATCATTGAATTTCACGAATACTTTAATTTGTAGTTCCTGTAAAGTGACCTTGCTAATGACGCAGGTCGATAAAATCGTTGCTGTGCAAAGCGGCAACAAATGGACGTTTATTAACCAGTCGACTATAATGGTTACCGCTGGCATAATTTAGAAAATGTTCACATTTATTCGGATATCGCTAGAGGGCATCTTTGAGTTACCTTTCATTGCCATCTAATACGCAGGGTGCACCCCACTACGCATGCGTCAATTTGAAATGCTAGCGCGGCCCACATTTTTGGTGCGCACGCGCATAAACAACAAATAACCGACTGCCATGATGTTGTCGATCAGTGAATACGGCAGTCCGTTGTTGTTTATGCGCGTGCGCACCAAAAATGTGGGCCGCACTTGCATTCCAAATTGACACATGCGTAGTGGATCCCCAGTTTTCATTGGGAGATTCTACGGAATTCCCAAGACTGTGTTTGATAGTGGTTCGTTCGTGTAGCGCCATGAGATTGTGTATCTTAAACATACAAACCAAGACCATTTATCATAAAGTGTGTGTCCCAATTTTTTTGGAAAAACAAAGATTTGAGGCCCATACAATTGATGGATTGTGTAAAAATGGCCCAATATCATAACCTGGGGTCCTTGACTATAACAAATGTGTGTTTTTCGGATACACTAGGTCCTGGCCTGAAAAAGTGGTCCTAATTTGATTTCAAGCGTAAGGCCTTTATCCAAAATGGCTGCTTTTCAATGTGGTCATTTTCACTACCGTAGAGGGTGGTTTTCATTGGGATGAGAATAACTCGATGGAAACCTGGACTATCCACAATAAATTGAGAAGAAAATAAAAGGTGATTATATCGATCAATATTTTTGGTTTTAAAAACTACATACGACTTCTGAATATTTTTTAATGATTTTTGAATATTTTTTATTTAGCACCGTTTACTATGGGAGTTTATTTATTGGGGTGCACCAGCAGTAGCGTAGTTACCTACTTAGGAGGCGGAGATCACCCCTGCCCCGTTGTATATTTAAGGATACACGTATTTTTCAGTATAATAATTATTAAAATAATATATCATTATGATTCAGTGTGTTGATCGTTTATTCATTACGGAAGAATACCAAGTGTTCAAGATGTCATTATTTACAGTTCAGACGGGTCCAGGTCTGTTGTGTTTTGACTAGCCTTGATTAAGGCGCGTTGGAACGGTATTTGTACATTTTTTAAATTGAGGATTATTGCAGTCAGCAGGGCCGTAGCTAAAGGGGGAGGGTCTCAGTCGGGAAGTTAACCACCAAATCAAACCACTGAAGCAGGGTTGTAGTTTTGTGCTAGAGGTGAATTTATTTCTGGAGGAAATTTCTCACGACTTCCCCTCCCCTCATTATAGGCGATTTTTCGGGGAAAACCCCCAAACATTTTTTGTTCATTCATCGTTTCAGTCCAACTCAAATTACATGCAGTAAATCAATCAATTTATTATGAAATATCGTATCTCCTGAAACATCTTAATCTTCATTGTGTCATGATCTTAAATAAAATTAATTATCTGAATGTACCGATTTTGATTTCCCCCCCTTTATACGACAGGTTATTTTCATTCGATCTTGATAGTACGTGTAAACGTACATGCCTGTCTTCTCAGTTCTTTGGAATGAAATGTGTATAGGAAAGAATGCGCGACACTCATTGCGCAAAGTTAACGTGAATCACAAACCGAAATCCCCCGTGTAAAACTCTAGTTACGGTAAAAGTCATGTTTTAAATGTTGGTGCCTTCCAATGTACAATTTTCAGATTAATCTGCTAAGTAATTGATTTGTAGAATTTCCAAAGTGTTTATGTATTTGCTTTCATACTACATTTCTTTGTCTCTTCAAAAACGTGAGCAATTATCGTAGGTCTAATGAAACTTTAATTTTATGATCTATTTTGATGATAACTATTTTATTACGATTATCAATTATTGATAATCAATTTTTTTTTAAATAAAAAATTCAAAATGTCTACAAGCTCAAATCCGAACACCTTTGAGTTTGTAATTCAAAATCTGAAGCCTAGTTTTAAATTTGTTTTCTTTCATTCACACTTCAAATTCGAAACGAAAATGCCAAAATTTGGCGATGAAATAGTCACAAACTCCCTATTGTTACAATTATACATTAATCACAACGCATCTTTTAATATATACTACTCAAAACAATTTAGGGAACACCGGAATAATCTCAGTTAAAGCAAGATCATTTATTTCAGATAAACACAATGTTTCACAGAATTGATGAGAAACAACTGCGCAATGAAACAGATGATAAAGGATGCACGTAGTGATTACACATTTCATGACATGACTAATGAAAGAGAGAGGGGGTTGCAAATGAAAATCCCGGTTCATGGAACATTTCAAACCTACTTGATGTTAAAATCTGGTGTTCCCTAAATTGTTTTGAGTAGTATATATACAAGACCAAGACCCACATGACTTGTGAACAATCAAATTACATTAAAATTACCTAAAGGTTCATGAAAGCAAAACGCATTTTTTTAAAACATGTCAACATTTCCTACTGTAAAAGATGTAAAAGATTCCGTGGAATCCTCATAATTATTACGTATTTTTTGTTGGGTTTAAATCTATACAATTGCTCTATTGTTCTAGTAGAAAGAAAGTAAATTATTTTCAATTAAAAATTGAAATTCACTCTTACCTATTGAATTGTAATTGTATGGACAAACGGCGAAAGAGTCGTCCCTATAGTTTCAACTAGGTCGTGTGAATTCAATCTTATTATGTGAATTATGGCTAATTGAATTTATACCACAGCTGCAGTTAGACAAATACATTGCTGGTTATATATCATATTTGTAATTTACTTTATTTTTAAAAGGAAAATAGAAGTGTACTGATTAAAAACCAAATTGTCTTCGATATAACGAAACAAAAAACACACGGACTATACATCTTGAATTACATACCACAAACCTGCTGCTTGATCGATCTTGACGATACGTATCGTTTACACATTTCTGTGTTCGTCGTGACAATACAATGTCACACATTTATTTCCATGTTGGCAACAACTTAATCCATATTGAGTACAATAGTACATCACAGATTATTAATATTAAGCACAATTGACAATTATGTTAAGTGTAAATTACAGTTTGACAGGATTTATACATTGAAACTTGGCAGTATTACCAACATGTAGAGAAAATGAAGCATAATGCTTTTAAATCTTCCCCTATGACAGACAAAGACTTAGACATGACAAGGACATGTAACATGTGAGACATAATAACACATAATAACACATGTACATCAATGTCAACAGTTTGCGTTGATCCATAATGTGACGCGTTAGTTCCTCAACCTGATTGAACAGATTGGTTGAAAGTTGTATTTTTCTCTTGATTTATGTCTGAAGTTTCAGTGAGTCAAATTGTTCCCCAGTTTACTGCCTTATTTGGTATTTCTTGTCTTCAGGTCTGTTGATGATTTGGGTGAGGGAGAACATGTTTGGTGCTTTCGTGACTGGGTATATACCCATGTAACGGTACATTTCCCAGACAAACCCATTGCAGTCTAAGGTTCCTAACTGTTGAGTGCCATTGTTTAATGCAAACGGTTTGAAAACCTGACAGGAATCTTGCAGATGAATGGGTGTAGGCCTAATTTAAACCATTCGTGGTCATTTAAATCACCTCCTTTAAGCAGCACGGCACAATATCCTGTCCCATAGATATATTTCCATTCGATTGATAATGTACCCCAACTCCTACAACCAAACACCTAAAAAAAACGAACAATTTCAAGAGTTGTTCGGTGTACAAATGAACACTTAAAAAAAATAAAAAAATAAACAAAATAAAAATAAAAATGCGCGTCACCGCACCGATTTTGAAATCGACCTATAAGACCAGAAACCGAAGACTTCTTGGGCCTTATATTGAATGCTAACATTTCTGAACCTTAACATGTCTGCAAGTTAGCTACATAATTATATAGCAGTATCAGATGGGCTGATAAGCGGCTTGTATACCGCAATCTATGTCAGAAATAAACACCTATCAATCCCTGTTGAACTCTCCTGAATCAGCCCCAACATTGGCGTGCCATCCATATGAATTACCGCTGTGTCTGGTAAACCTAGAGGGCAGCTAGACAGCCTTGAAATACTAAAAATGAAAAGAATAGTGCAATGTTTGAAGCTCGACGTTCGAATAGATGCAGTTTTCCTTTTATAATTGAGCAGGTCAGGTTAGTTCACTTTTAATAAACTCATTGTCAGCTTTGTGTGCAAATATGCCCCCTCTGAAAACAAGTGCCGTGCACCCAGGGATCCTGGTTCTACGGTGGCTAAGAAAAGACAAATCACTATCCTGTTCATACAGCGATCACTGGGCCATCATCGCCTTCATAATTGATTGCCAATCAAATCGTGTTATACACGTCATATGAACCCCCCCCCCCCCCAATTCAAACAGAGAACCAAATCCTCACAGCTTTTATAACGCTGATGGTCATCACATGCCCAAGCATGTCCATTCGGTTGTAATGCGTACACACTCGAAGACAAGCAATATAAACAATAATTCAATACTTGAATTGAGTGAACAGCTAATGAAACAATGCTCAAGACATTGGTCATTATTGACTGGCCGGCAGCAGCGTGTTGTATAACTAGGGCAGTAACTCTTCCTTGGTGGATGTTACCGCTCTGGTGTGCCATACGTTGCGTATAATAGCTGGGCCCGTATACTTCTTTTTTAATAAAAACACTGGACCCGATCTTTTATCATCCTGTTGTGTTATGTTTGCAGATGAAATTCTTAATTTTCGTACAATCCTCAGTGTACTTACGATAAACGAAAACTCCAACTAAATTAGCGTCTGGTGAGCAATTTCATGTTAAACTCTTCACACTGGAGTAATACATTTAATTTGGTAATCTCCATGCCCGGCCCTTTCCTTACCATAGGCGACTTTTGTCGACTGCACTCATACCCCCTCTTCTTTACCATAGGCGACTTTTGTCGACCAAGCTTCCACACAAAAAAGCACTCTAGCTTGAGCAAAAAGGCTATTTGTTATAAAGCTGTAATTTTGTCCATGTTCACCCTCCATACCCAAGCTTACAATGGTTGGAAAGAGAAAGATCGGATCTTTCCATTGATGCTATTATGCAATCCTTCAAATTGTAGTGTAAAGATCCGAAATGCCAAACACCTATGGAGCGCCATGTGTTTGTGTAAAAAAAGGTGTTGAGTTTACAGATCACACTGAGGAAACAAAGACCGAGAACTTGGACATTTATTGACCGATCTTAATGCTTTTTTGATTATATGAAAGGGAATTAAATAAGTAAGATATTTTTTTATTATTTATTTTGCTGTAAAACGATATCTTCAAGGTGATAATAGAGTTTTAAATTATACTTTGTTATATACAAACTACAATGAAATCTCATCCATGATACAGTTATATGGCAGGCACAGATTGGACACATTTTTTACACTACAATGAACAATGACAATAGACGTACACATTCTTTTGAAGTATAATTCTGATAAGGTTCAGATAAAATATATAATTGCAGAGGATTACATATTTCTGGCAACTGGATTAATCTTTCTATGAGATTATACAAAACATAAATATCACTATATTTAATTTCCATACCCTTGACATAATACACATCTTAATTACAATAATTCTTAATAAATGGAAATATACACCGAAATTATACACACAGTTAGGTATGATTAAGTTTAACTTTTTATGAATGAATTAACTCACACCAGCTGATGTCCAATCACAAGGTCCACCATGATTGGGACAGAGTGAAAGTTATACAATTTCAATTTCAATTCGAAAGTTATACAGTTAAAAGGCACACCAGGGAAAATGAACACACCAACAAAATGAAGCGGAGGAACATGAAAAAGATTTTTTTTTATAATATAATTTAATTATTACTAACAATAAACTTACAATAAACATAATATCAATTAAATTTAATACAATTCAAGTAAATTTAGATAAATGATAAATTGGAACCCGGTTGTTGATCGTTGTGTAGTTGGCTGGTTAAGCGTGCGGCGGTGACATGGGAACTCGCACTGGATAGAGACCCTTGGCGTGCATCGGCGGATGACGTCAGGTCCCCGAGAAGGCGTTTGCCTCTAATACCATAGTCGGCGTCGTGCCTCTCCATGTCCCAACCAGACCCCAAAGCCCAGAATTTTTTTTTTTTTTAAATCGACCTTAAAGGTTGTGGCGACTTAGCAGCTTGGCCCCAGTCTCGGCAATCTCAACTCGGATGTCCTCCAAACCATCGGCTAACAGAGCCGGTATACCCAGAAAACGGCTGATCAGACCGGCATTAGTGGAGCTCAGATCCATACCCCCAGGGTGGGGTCTCAGGCAGAAGCCTCAGTGCCCAAAGTCATCGAGCCGGTCGTCAAGCTGCTAAGTGCCTTCCAATCGCCTTTACTTTTCTTTTTACACGACACCAATAATGAATATTCATTTATTTCATAAATTTGAATAAATATCGATCCAGACCGTGCATGTTAAATCATGTTGGGAAACCTTTGCATGTTTAAGCCAAATAAGGAAATCAAATTCACAACATTCTTTAGTAAACAAAAAGGTGCAGCCCCATGGCTCGGTGGATATTAACAAAATAAGGATGGCTGCCGGTACTATAAAAAAGTAAGGTGGTACGAAAAGGACATGATTTCGTCACACCCACAGGATGTAAGTACAATTATTTATGTTACCTTAAAATTACATTTATACATTAATTCTAAGTTTGTGACACTTGGAATAATAATTGATTCTAACCTCAGCTGGAAGTCATACATTAATTATGTTGTTTTCATTGCAAACCATCTTTTATCATCAATTTGTCACCATAGACAGGAAGGGGGTACCCCCCAGCCGAGGTCCGTGCCCCCCAGCCGAGGTCCGTGCCCCCCAGCCGAGATCCGTGCCCCCCAGCCGAGATCCGTGCCCCCCCAGCCGAGATCCGTGCCCCCCCAGCCGAGATCCGTGCCCCCCCAGCCGAGGTCCGTTCCCCCAGCCGAGGTCCGTTCCCCCAGCCGAGGTCCGTTCCCCCAGCCGAGGTCCGTGCCCCAGCCGAGGTCCGTGCCCCCGGGTTCCCCATTCAGAATTTTGAAAAAAAATAGGTCCCAAATTGAGACGTCAATATACAAGTATTGATATCCCCCTAGAAAAAGTGGTGCACCCCCAGTGACCCCTGAAAATTGGACCCTAGTTACACCACTGTATTATATATATATATATATACGGTATATATATATATATATATATATATATATGTATACAGTGCGTATAAAAAAAAAGGTAATCCGAATTCAGGGGGTTAATATGCCAAGGTTATTTAGTTTGACAATTTACATGTAGTGTACCAAAAAAAGAGGAACTCCTCAGCTTTCCATTGATACCTTTATTGACCCATTGCTGTCACACATGACCGAGTACATTGTTATTGAAAATGACAAATTCAAATCGCATTTTTGCAAGTTTGGGTAATCAGTGCAAGGCAGGATAATTAGTGAAAGTCAGTATGATAAACCAGATTTTCTTTAGGAATGACTGGACATTATTCAAGAAGAATCTCTTCTAACATTGCCCTTTTATGCACCCACACCTTCAACATGTCCACCTGCCCTTTCGACACAAAGCTGACAGCGACGGAGCATGTCCTGCACTGCTCGTCTCACCATAGCCGGATTATTGCGTAAAGCATCCACTTCATTTCGAATACGGCCCTGCAATTCATCAAGATCACGGGGAGGAGGTTGCAAACACCTTGTTCTTCAAAATGTCCCCAAAGGAAATAGTCACATGGTGTGAGGTCAGGTGATCTTGGTGGCCATTCCACCTCATGGTTGACGGCGATGACTCGTTCGCCAAAGAGTTCCCTCAGACGATCTCGGACAGCGATAAGGCGATGTGCTGGGGCGCCATCTTGGGCCCACCAGAGTTGTCTGAAGACCCCACGAACCTGTCGCTCAAAGTGTTCCTGCAGCTGCGGTAAAACGTTATCATTGAGCATCTGCAGATACATGTTACCATTGACATTCCTTTGAAAGAAAAACGGTCCGATCAGCTGACCACTTCCACAAAGTCCATACCAAACAGTCCACTTTTGTCGACTCATGTTAACCTCAAAATTGAATTCTGGGGGGTGTCTTGCTGGTGCATATTCAAGAACATTATGCGTATTGACCTTGCCGTTCATGGAGAAAGCAGCTTCATCGCCGATTACGAGATTCCGCAGAAAATTGACATCTCTCTCGGTACGGGCTATCAACCATCTGGCAAACGCCAGCCTTCTAGCAAAATCTCCTGGCGTAAGTTGGTGTCGGATGTGAACTGATATGGATGCTGGTGGAGGTCCAATCTCGTGATTCTGTTGAATGTCGCCGAAGGCAATCTCAGCCCATTTCGCCTTGCGCTGGTGTCCCTAGGATGCTCCAAAAGTTGCTGCCTTACTGCTGCAATGTTCCCTTCTGATCGCCCGGTGCGCCTCCTGCCAGAATTCCCCTTGTTGCGGTTGAGGCTAGTGCCATACTCTTGATATTTTCTAACATTCGCCCAGATGGTTTTGGCTGCTGGGGCTCCGTTCTGGGAAACGTTCCCTGAAAGCATCGCGAGTTTGCTGCAAACTGTGAGTTTGGTGAAATGTTGTAATCACGAAAAGTCGCTGTTCAGTCGTTAGTTGTACCATCTTTCCAACTGCCTGTTCCTAAACCCAGGCCCTTCTTAAATACCCAACTTGAAGAAAAGGATGTCGTAACAGACGATTACCGCACCAGCTTAAAAATCTTACATAATCATCTAGGCAGTCAAGTGATGCGTCCATTTCAGACTGCCTTAAACTGATTACCCAAACTTGCAAAAATGCGATTTGAATTTCCCATTTTCAATAACAATGTACTCGGCCATGTGTGACAGCAATGGATCGATACAGGTATCAATGGAAAGCTGAGGAGTTCCTCTTCTTTGGTACACTACATGTAAATTGTCAAACTAAATAACCTTGGCATATTAACGCCCTGAATTCGGATTACCTTTTTTTTGATACGCACTGTATATATGTATATATATATATATATATATATATATATATATATATATATATAAATAATACAGTGGTGTAACTAGAGTCCAATTTTCAGGGGTCACTAGGGGGTACACCACTTTTTCTGGGGGATGTCAATACTTGTATCCTGACGTCTCAAATTGACACCTATTTTTTTTACACTCTTAAAACTAAAGCGTTGAATCAACCTTATAAGAGTTCGGTGACTGACAAAATGTTTATAAAGTTAAATTCAACGCAAAGAAAGTGTTAAATGAACACGGAGTCAAGTTAAGTATAAATTTATCAATGTGAAGTCATCACTTTTAAAAGTTAAATCCAACTTTATAAAGAGTAGTCACTGACTGAACTGTTTAAAATGTTGATTCAACACTTTAGTTTTAAGAGTGTACATTTCACGATTCTCAAAAATGACAATAATATGTCAGTCGGGTCATTGTTTGGTACCGTAATCTTCATAATTGTTAAGTTTCTTGTTGGATAATGGGGACGATAAATAGTATAAGGGAATATTGACATTACTGTCATTATATCCAAGCATTTGGGGAACATGTCCACGTCCCCACACTGCAAAAACTGGAATGTTAAAAGAACGCCATTGGTAACAGATGAAATAACGCTGGAGGTGTCATTAGTTTTATTCTTCCATAGTGTTTGTATTGGGCGAGTTGCTCAATATGAACGTCTCTGGTGTAGTTTCTAACAACACGGTTTTTGCTAACCTTGTCACGCCCCGCCCCTCATTGTATACGGCCATAGCAGTTTTGAGTTCTGTGTCTAATATTCAACTGACGCTTGACGGTACATCAACTAAGCCTTCCATCTCTGTTAAAAACCTCGGTGTAACATTTGATGGTGCAATGAATATGTCCATTCATATCAGTAACTTGTGTAAAATTGTTAATTTTCACATACGCAATTTGTGGCGGATACGTCGATTTATCACTCAAGAAGCATGTCATCATGCCGTTAGAACACTTGTCCTGTCTCGCATTGACTATGCCAACTCGCTTTTGTTTGGTGCTCGTGAAGCGGATCTTAAGCGACTGCAACGTCTCCAGAATAAGGCAGCTAGGTTGGTTTTTGCGTGCGGACGGGACAGGTGCTCTATGGATCTATTAGATTCCTTACACTGGCTCCAGGTCAAGGATAGAATATATTTTAAAATAATGTTATTTGTATAGAAATGTATGATGGATGTCGCTCCACCTTATCTGAGTGACCTTATTACTTTATTTAGTGACACATTTACGGATGAGAATAGGCCCAGACTCCGCTCCTCATCGGATACTACAAGGCTCTCGGTTCCGCGCTCCACGAAGAGAGCTGGCGATCATTCATTCGTTGTTGCTGCTCCACGGCTATGGAATGACTTGCCAATGCAGTTGAGGGAGGCGACGTCTGTGCCTGTTTTCAAACGTCTTTTGAAAACACATTTGTATAAATGTTAGATGTTTTGTTGTTTACTTGTCTTGCTTACATTTTTTGCTTGTAATTTTGTAAGGCGCTGTGCTCTTTGAAGAGCGCCATATAAGTGTTGATTAAAAATAATAATAATAATAATAATAGCAATGGTTAGGCAACTGGGGCGTGTTTTCGTGACCCTAACCAGAAACTTGTTTCTGACGTCATATTCTTGACCAGAAACAAGATGGCAAAGCTACGCGAAAACGCGAACGTAACCAGAAAATTGTTTTCAATTTGCGACATGTTCAATCATCAACGCTTCTCAAAATATACGATGTAATTCAATGTTTTGCCAAATAGAACTTACTCGTGAGTGCTAGTAATAAACTTGAAAGATATACTTGTATACGAACAATCATTTCATAATGTTTTAACAAATAATTAACAAAACTTTAGTTGTTTTTTCAATCCGCCATCTTGAAACCAAGCGTAACCGATCACAACACTTCGGTTCACGTTTGGTCAGAACAATGACGTCATCGCAGCACAACCGAACTCACGAAAACGCTTAACTAATCACCAAAGCCCAAACATGTTTCTGGTTACAGTCAGGACAACGCGCCCCTGGTCACAGTCATGTTTATTTGTTATGCTTGTGGTTTTTACCAGATGCAGGGCTAATGGAAAGTCTGAGAGAGCTCCTTCAAGAATTGAAAGATCGTGAAAACAATAAAAAACGTAACTAGAGATTGGTGTTTGTATTGACAAACACTAGGTGTTCGGGACGCGTAAAGGTCAAATTGGGGTCAACTTTGTTTAAATATTTTCCGACAATTAACGATCTGTACAATGGTGCAAAGATTGTGAATTTACCTCTTGTGGATGATTTTTGTTAATATTAAACTTTGACATCCGGTTTGGACAGGAAGTAAAAGGTAAAATTGGGGTCATGTTTTTGTAAATATGTTTGACAACAATCTGTACAATGGTGCAAAAACTGTGAATTTACCTCTTGTGGTTGTTGAGATATGATTTTTTTAATATTAAACTTTGACTTCCGGTTTGGACAGGAAGTAAGGTCAAATTGGGGTCACTCACAACTCGTGTTTCATCTACTTGTTAAGTTCTAAGTACATGCCAAGTTTCAAGTTCATGTGAAGTTTGCAAGTATGTGTTTGTTACCGGACAGTCGCGGGGGAGAAGTAAAAACTAGAGATTGGTGTTTGTATTGACAAACACTAGGTGTTCGGGACGCGTAAAGGTCAAATTGGGGTCAACTTTGTTTAAATATTTTTTGACAATTAACGATCTGTACAATGGTGCAAAGATTGTGAATTTACCTCTTGTGGATGATTTTTGTTAATATTAAACTTTTACTTCCGGTTTGGACAGGAAGTAAAGGTCAAATTGGGGTCATGTTTTTGTAAATATTTTTGACAACAATCTGTACAATGGTGCAAAAACTGTGAATTTACTTATTGTGGTTGTTGAGATATGATTTTTAAACAAATTTAACTTTGACTTCCGGTTTAGACCAGCAGTAAAGGTCAAATTGGGGTCACCTTTGTGTAAATATGTTTCGGCAATTAATAATCTATACAATGGTGCAAAAATGTCAATTTATCTCTTGTGGTTGTTGAGATGATTTTTTTTTTAAATATTAAACTTTGACTTTCGGTTTGGACAGGAAGTAAAGGTCAAATTGGGGTCACCTTTTTAAAAATATTTTTGACAAGTAACGCTCTGTACAATGGTGCTAAAAATTGTGAATTTACCTCTTGTGGTTGTTGAGACACAACTTTTGTTAATATTAAACATTGACTTCCGGTTTGGACAGGAAGTAAGGTCAAATTGGGGTCATCTTTCTGTAAATATTTTTTGACAATTAACGATCTGTACAATGGTACAACAATTGTGAATTTACCTCTTGTGGTTGTTGAGATATGATTTTTTTAAATATTAAATTTTGACTTCCGGTTTGGACATAAAGTAAGGTAAAATTAGGGTCACCTTTGTGTAAATATTTTTCGACAATTAACAATCTGTACAATGGTGCAAAAATTGTGAATTTACCTCTTGTGGTTGTTGATATAGGATTATTTTTAAATATTAAACTTTCACTTCCGGTTTGGACAGGAAGTAAGGTCAAATTGGGGTTACCTTTTTGTAAATATTTTTTGACAATTAACGATCTGTACAATGGTGCCAAAATTGTGAATTTCCCTCTTGTGGTTGTTGAGATATGATTTTTTTAAATATTAAACTTTCACATCCGGTTTGGACAGGAAGTAAGCTCAAAATGGGGTCACCTTTTTGTAAATATTTTTTGACAATTAACGATCTGTACAATAGTACAAACATTTTGAATTTACCACATGTGGTTGTTGAGATATGATTTTTTTAAATATTAAACTTTGATTTATCGTAATTCGATATCTGATGACCTAATCATGACGTCACAAATTTTGTTTCATCTACGTGTTAAGTTCTAAGTATATGCCAAGTTTCAAGTTCATGTGAAGTTTGCAAGTATGTGTTTTTTAGTAGACAATCGATGGGGAGAAGAAGAAGAAGCAGGAGAAAAAGAAAAAAAACCGAACAAAAACAATAGGTGTTTCGGGTACATACCCGAACACCTAAAAAACCGAACAAAAACAATAGGTGTTTCGGGCACATACCCGAACACCTAAAAAAAAAACAGTGAGCTGCATTTATTTGATAGCCTATGCCTTACTTTCTGTTTAATGTTTAACCTGAACAAAGTTTGACATCAACAAAACATTGGGTCCCAGTTTTATTCTTATACTAACCGCACAAACCCTCAAGCGTGAAGTCTCCACAGTCCCTCTTTCCGTTACAAAGCTGGTACCTTGGGATACAGTGTCCTGATGCGCATGTGTAATAGTTTTCACCACACATACTTAGGAATTATTAATAATAAATCAAATAATGAAAAAAACATACACTGTATTTTATACCAAGAAACAGACAAATACAATCATTGATACACTCAGTCTGAGTTTTTAAAAATATCTAAAATATTAATGACTAGCTATTTACAAATAGTGCCCGCCTCCGAGGGATAATTTGGAAAATTTTAGAGAATACGAATTCCACTTGTAGCTTTCCTTACCACACCCTACTTCATCCTCGTAAGCATCGCAGTCTCGTCGACCGTCACAGACAGAAGATGTATTAAGGCACTGAAGACCAGATGGGCATACAAACTGATCGTCATCACACTCTTTAATTATGGTCAAGAAAATAAAAAAAATCGGAATGAAGCAATTTAGATTTGAAAAAAATATCGAAAATAGAGAAAAGAAATACATGGTGAATCAATTCATTACAACCCTAATCGTAAGCTCCTATGATATAGCAGTACCCGATTGTAAATAATTTCTTTAAATTCCATGGATCTCGAGTTCAACGAACCTTTAACGGAACTCGACGACAGTCTTTTTTCTTTTACTAACTTTCTTTATTTTAAAGGTTTAAGTTAAAAAGTTATAATTTCATATACTGTTTGTTTAACTATATTAGTTATGTGGAATAGTTAATCAAGTTTGACAGAGTTTTACAGATACTATTTTGAAATGAACCTACCAGTCATGTTATAAACCGTCAATACAATTCTTAGTTCATGCAATGATTCGTACGACGACTTCGATTCCAGCACTATCCAGACTCCCGAATCAACAGACAACAACTCCGTCGCGTCCAGCATATCCCCGTCCAATACTGCAATCGGCTCTCCGTGAGTAGGATCGACTCCATTTCCAACTTTCAAAATATATTTAGAATGAAAATTGTACCATTCCATAATCTCTATTCGGATTCGACTTCCTGGTGGCGCACTACATTTCCAAACACACTCGACATTCAACATATACGGTATAGAGTATTCAATTAAAGACGGGTCAAACGTTCCGGAATAAACGGCAAAGCAATTGATGTTATTTCCGTCTTGGTAGGTAGTATCACGCAGAATTGTTAGCGTTTCTCCAAATTGCAGATGATTATTTGAAGTACCGCATATATCTGGACAACAAATCAGAGGAATTATTGCAGCTTCACTATTAACAGAACGTTAAGATAACACTGCTAAAAGATCATACATTTATCGTGTAATAAATTAGGTGATTTTATTGACAAAAATGTGTTCTCAAAACGTTAATGTTTGGAAATTAGTCCAGCAGATAAAGTGAATATTTCAGGAGAATCGTTCAAATGGTGAGACAAGCACCAAAATTGGTATAAATACTCCTCTGGGACTACTTTTTTGAAAAAGCCCGTTAGCCACTTAAAAATTCAAGATGGCCGCCATTTGTCAAGATGGCCGCCATTTCCGAGACAAAATTACTATTTTCCGCATGCAATTTGACAGAATAGTCCGATTTGAATAATCTTAGCATCAAATAATATATTTTTGACCATGGAGAAGCTGAATTTTCAGCCCTAAAACTTCTCAGAAGCTTCCTTTTACCATTTGCAGCACACTGACTGAAAAATATGCAGCTTACTAATCCTGCATGTGTGTAGTAGTGTTTCATGGGGTGTAGGAGTGTAGTAGTAGAGGTAGTACTTTTGTTTCAGAAGTCAGCCACATCCTCTGGATGGACACCTGACACTAGTCCTCACTGCTTACCCAACTCTCACCTATGGCTCCAACCAGTTGGCAGTGCACAGCAACAATGGCCACACCCCGGTAAACCGCATTGGCTCGCGGGCTGAACTAGGTGAGGGTAGCATGCAGAGAGACTCTGTATGTGATGGAGTATGTCTGACTCCAACATAATGTGCATGAAGTCATCATGATGGTAGACAAGGAACACCTCACATACAACAGATGACTGAGATGAGAACAGGTCAATGCACCAAGAACAGTGAGTCAGAGAAGGAACCAGGGCACACTGGTGATATCACTGCTGTGAAAACTCAGCATGGGGTTCAGTGTCAACTAAATAATCTTACCACAGTAGTTGTAGTGTAGTTTAGTGTCCCAAATGCTATATATTGAGCCCCATATGCATCAGCTTGTAGATTAGTTAGATGTAGTACTAGAGTTAGATAGCCGTACCTGAATCGACAGGATGTGCCAGCGCGGGAGAGCCGAGCCAAGGGTAATGGGCTTCAGTTACCCGGATAGTGTACAGATCGCACGGGACTTAAATGACACTAGATGAACGATCGGGCTAGGTGTAGAGCAGCTTTTTATGCCCGAACCTAGTTGTTGTATCCCATACCTGAATGTGCCTCACCATATATCTATGGTCCAAGGTGGTAAAAGGATAATCCCTCGGCCTTGAACCATTCATCATCTGATAAGATGTCCAGTTTGGCCCCATTGACATCTAAATCGCAAACTGACTGGAGAAAATGTTGTCTATCTCAGACTGACAAGAAGGATGAAGATCTGAAATCTCCACTAACCCACTACTCATGTAGTACTCAACATGATGGCTACTCCACGATTGCATCAAATGTTCCACTTTTTCAAGATATCTATGAACTTCCAATAATTTTGGATCCAGCAAGATTAGATGAAGGTGGTGGCATAGAAGAAACACTGAGAAGGAACCATGCAAAATACCATCAGAGCTGTCGACTCATGTTCAACAACACCAAGCTGGAACGGGCAAGGAAACGGGCAGCTGGTGCTCAGAGTACTACAGATGAAGGACGCAGTAAGATGCGAATAACCAGCCTTGAAGGTCGAGAATGCTTTTTATGTGAGAAGGAGGCTCCAACATCTGAACTGAGACAAGCCATGACTATGCAGCTTGATAAAAGACTGAATGAATGTGCTCAAAACCTAAATGATGGAAAGCTTCTGGCCAGACTGAGTGGTGGAGATGCTGTGGCACAAGAGCTGAAGTACCATCGTTCTTGTTTAACAGACCTGTACAATAAGGAGAGGGCTTACCTCACAACCATTGAGAATGAGAAGAAGGGGCAGAGTTCACTAGAAAAGAAAGTATACCAACTGGTTTTTTCTGAGCTTCTCGCCTACATAGTTGAGACGAAAACCAGCAGCGAAGGTCCTGCTATATTCCGACTTGCAGACCTGGTCTGCCTGTACAAGCAACGGCTTGAACAACTGGGAATAGACATGCCAGATGTCAACTCGACCAGACTAAAGGACAAGCTGTTGGCAGAAATTCCTGAGCTAGAAGCTCACAAGAAGGGAAGGGACATCCTTCTGGGCTTCAACAGAGATGTTGGCTCAGCCCTGTCACAAGCCTCAAACTATTCAGAAGCTATTATCTTTGCCAAAGCAGCTAAGATCTTGCGAAGACACATGATTGACCATATGTCTACATTTGATGGAACCCTCCATGAAGGATGTGTTGAAGTAGCAATTCCATCAACTCTTCTTCAGTTTGTGGGCATGATTGAACATGGGGCTGACATAAAATCTCAACTGAGATTTGGTGCATCAAAGACAGACCTAGCAATGGCACAGCTGCTGCAGTACAACTCTACACCTGTCAGAAGTCCCAGCTTGCTGCCATTCTTGAGGCTCATGTTACACTTCCAGACACAGAACCAGAGGCTGATGTCATCATTGTTGATGGTTCAGCTTTGGTTAACTCTTTGCCACCACGAACCTCAAAGACATTTGAAGAATATGCAGCACTAGATGTGCTCCCCACAGTAAAAGCATACTCTTCCAAGTACAAGAGGACTGACATTGTGTTTGATGTCTACCGGCCATCCAGTCTGAAAGCTTAAACAAGGTCAAAGCGAGGGGTGGGAGCCAGACGCAGGGTGACAAACAAAGGGAAAATTCCCTCAAACTGGCGTAGCTTTTTAGAGACAACAACAACAAGACTGAGCTGTTCAACTTCCTGGCTGACAAAATTGTTGAGATGTGCACACCTAATGCAGTGATCGTGACCAAGGAAGAAGATGCTGTGAGCAACTAAACAATCAGTCTGGATGGTGTGGCCCACTGTGTCAAATTTTATGACAAATTATTTTATTTGTACCGGAAATGGCGGCCATCTTGGAAAATGGCGGCCATCTTGAATTGTTAAATGGCTAACGAGCTTTAAACAAAAAGTAGTTCCATAGGAGTGTCCATGAGAATTTTGGTGCTTGTCTCACTATTTGAAAGATTAATTCACTTATCTGCTGGACTAAATGTGCCCATCACACAAAACCCATAACAACAGCATTGCAAACGGATGCAGAAGAGGGAAGGCGGTTTGAAATGGTTAGAAGAAATAGAGGGATAGAGGGAAGGCAAACATAAATTGTATCAGGTAAAACGCATTTACGGCGTGTCCGCAATAAATTGAGTGGTACTCATACAGTCTGACCATAGCTAAATAGATATGGCCAGTGTCTCAAGTTTACATTGGCGTACTATAGTTGGTTAACTCTTCCATTTGGATAATTATGGTATTGACTGAGAGACCTTTGAATTAAATGCAATGATGAAAATAATTCAAATTAACTTCTCTTTGCTAGTTTACACATTCTTTTTTATAAAGGATATTCAAGAAATATAAACTAGTAAGCTGCATTTATTTGATAGCCTATGCCTTACTTTCTGTCTAATGTTTATCCCGAACAAAGTTTGACACCAACACAAACTTGGGTCCCAGTTTGATCCTTATACTAACCGCACAAAAACTCGTCTGAGAAGTCTCCACAGTCCATCTGTCCGTTACATTGCTGGTACCTTGGGATACAGTGTCCTGATGCGCATGCGTAGTAGTTTTCATCACACCTACCTAGAAAGTATTAATAATAAACAAAATAATGAAGAAAAAAAAAATGAAAAAAAACACAAAACAAACAAACATGCACTGCATTTTATACTGAGAAAGAGACAGACACGATCATGGAAACACTCAGTCTGCGTTTTTAAAAATATCTAAAATATAATACAAATATAACATGGTTTGAGGGTGGAGAGTCGATATTAGCTCCCCGAGGTATTGCGGGAAGTTCACAAACTAGTTCCCGAGGCGAAGCCAAGGGAACTAGTTTGTCAACTTCCAATACCGAGGGGAGCTAATATCGACTGTCCACCCGAAACAAACCATGTTATATATTTGTTTTAATATACCTCATACATATTCTTTCTAGTTCGGCATCATTGAGCTCAGGAAAACGCGAATTGACATTTACGTGTGCCACCATCTTTTCATGTGTATGTAGCTAGCTAGGGCGATGTCCGCGCGTGCGTACTACACCCGTGCGACTGTTCCCCGCCGGCGGGGAACAGATCGCTGGGACTGTTCCCCGATGCGACAGTCTACTACGCACTATTGCGCATGCGTATTTACCCTGTGCGTGAATACTCGAGGGCGCTTGGTAAATAGCCAAAATAGCATCTGGCACGTGATGGTCAATGGACCAGTGAGAATTCGGCTCTCGATCATAAATATGTATGAGGTATAGTAATTTTTCTTACCACACCCTAATTCATCCTCATAAGCATCACATTCTCGTCGGCCGTCACAGATAGACGATGTATTAAGGCATTGAAGACCAGATGGGCATGCAAACTGATCGTCATCACACTCTTAAATTATGATCAAGAAAAAATCGAATTAAAGCCATTTAGATTTAAAAATATCGAATAATAGAGAAAAGAAATACATTATAAATCAATTAAATTTTGCCCTAATCGTAAGCTCCTATGATATAGCTCTATTAACGGTACCTGATTGTAAAATTATCCCATCTCCCATGTGTTCTTATTTTTGAGATATTTTCTTAAGCATTTTTAAATAATTTCTTTGAAGACCATGGATCTCAAATTCAACGAACCTTTAATGGAACGGATCAAAATAAAAACCTCGAGTCAGTTTTTTTTTCTTTTACTAACTTTCTTTATTTTAAAGATTTAGTTTAAAAATTAATAATTTCACATGCCATTAGCATTAGTTATGTGCAACAGTTAATCAAATAAACCATGAATAATATAATAACAATACAGGTCAGACATAGTTTTACAGATACTATTTTGAAATGAACCTACCAGTCATGTTATAAACCGTCAATACAATTCTTAGTTTATGAAATGATGATCCGTACAACGACTTCGATTCCAGCACTATCCAGACTCCCGAATCAACAGACAACAACTCCATCGCGTTCAGTACATTCCCGTTCAATACTGCAATCGGCTCTCCGTCAGTAGGATCGACTCCATTTCCAACTTTCAAAATATAATTAGAACTGGATATGTCGATAATCTCTATTCGGATTCGACTTCCTGGTGGCTCAGTGAATTTCCAAACACACTCGACATTCCAAATATAGGGTATAGAGTATTCAATTAAAAACGGGTCAGACGTTCCGGAATAAACGGCAAAGCGATTGATGTCATTTCCGTCTTGGTCGATAGTTTCCCCCAGAATTGTTAGCGTTTCTCCAAATTGCAGATGATTATTTGAAGTACCGCATATGTCTGGATAACAAATCAGAGGAATTATTGCAGCTTCACTATTAACGGAACGTTAAGATAACACTGCTAAAAGATCATAAATTTATCGTGTAATAAATTAGGTGGTTTTATAATTGAGAAAAAAAGTGTTCTCAAAATGTTACTGCAATTTATGATGTTTGGAAATGTGCCCATCACACAAAAACCATAACAACAGCATTGCAGACAGATGCAGAAGAGGGAAGACGATTAGAAATGGTTAGGAGAGATAGAGGGATAGAGGGAAGGCAAACATAAATTGTATCAGGTAAAACGCATTTACGGCGTGTCCGCACCACGCCTGCTACAATCAATGAAATACATTGAGTGGTACTCATACAGTCTGACTATAGCTAAATAGATATGGCCATTGTCTCAAGTTTACATTGGCGAACTATAGTTGGTTAATTCTTCCATTTGGATAATTATGATATTGACTGAGAGACATTTAAATACAATGCAATGATGTAAATAATTCAAATTAACTTCTCTTTGCTAGTTTACACATTCTTTTTTTATAAAGGATATTCAAGAAATATAAACTAGTAAGCTGCATTTATTTTGATAGCCTATGCCTTACTTTCTGTCTAATGTTTAACCTGAACAAAGTTTGACACCAACAAAACATTGGATCCCAGTTTGATCCTTATACTAACCGCACAAAACCTCGTCTGAGAAGTCTCCACAGTCCATCTGTCCGTTACAAAGCTGGTACCTTGGGATACACTGTCCTGATGCGCATGCGTAATAGTTTTTATCACACCTACCTAGGAATTATTAATAATAAACAAAATAATGCAAAAGAAAAACAAAAACAAAAAACAAAACAAAAAAACATGCACTGTATTTTATACCGAGAAAGAGACACACGTTCATTGAAACACTCAGTCTGCGTTTTTAAAATATCTAAAATATTAATGACTAGCTATTACAAATATTGCCCGCCTCCAAGGGATAATTTGGAAGATTTTAATAGAGAAAACTAATCACTCCTGCAGTTTTTCTTACCACACCCTAATTCATCCTCATAAGCATCGCATTCTCGTCGGCCGTCACAGATAGACGATGTATTAAGGCATCGAAGACCAGATGGGCATGCAAACTGATCGTCATCACACTCTTAAATTATGATCAAGAAAATCAAAAATTTGAATTAAAGCCATTTCGATTTGAAAACAAATATCGAATAATATAGAAAATAAATACATTACAAATCAATTCAATATAGCCCTAATCATAAGTTCCTATGATATATCGCTAATAACGGTACCTGATTGTAAAATTCTCCCATAAATAATTTTGAACACCATGGATCTAGAGTTCAACGAACCTTTAACGGAAATCGACGATATAAAAACCTTGAATCAGTCTTTTTTCTTTTACTACCTTTCTTTATTTTAAAGGTTTAAGTTTAATAAAAAGTTATAATTTCATATACCATTTAACTGTATTAGTTATGTGCAATAGTTAATCAAATAAACCATGAATAATATCATAATAATACAGGTCAGACGGAATTTTACAGATACTATTTTTAAATGAACCTACCAGTCATGTTATAAACCGTCAATAACATTTTTAGACTCTTCAATAATCTATACGGCCTGTTCGATTCCAGCACTATCCAGACTCCCGAATCAACAGACAACAACTCCGTCGCGTTCAGCACATTCCTGATCAATACTGCAATCGGCTCTCCGTCAGTAGGATCGGCTCCATTTCTAACTTTCAAAATATAAATAGAACTATAGCTGGAAAATTCGATAATCTCTATTCGGATTCGACTTCCTGGTGGCTCAGTGAATTTCCAAACACACTCGACATTCACAATATAGGGTATAGAGTATTCAATTAAAGACGGGTCAGACGTTCCGGAATAAACGGCAAAGCGATTGATGTCATTTCCGTCTTGGTCGATAGTTTCCCCCAGAATTGTTAGCGTTTCTCCAAATTGCAGATGATTATTTGAAGTACCGCATATGTCTGGATAACAAATCAGAGGAATTATTGCAGCTTCACTATTAACAGAACGTTAAGATAACACTGCTAAAAGATAATACATTTATCGTGTAATAAATTAGGTGGTTTTATAATAGAGAAACAAAGGTATTCTCAAAACGTTACTGCAAATTATGATGTTTGGAAATGTGCTCATCACACAAAAACCATAACAACAGCATTGCAGACAGATGCAGAAGAGGGAAGACGATTAGAAATGGTTAGAAGAAATAGAGGGATAGAGGGATGGCGAACATAAATTGTATCAGGTAAAACGCATTTACGGCGTGTCTGCACCACGCACTACAATCAATGAAATACATTGAGTGGTACTCATACAGTCTGATCATAGCTATAAAAGATATGGCCAGTGTCTCCAGTTTACATTGCAGATGATTATTTGAAATACCGCATATGCCTGGGCAACAAATCAGAGGAAGTAACGCAGCTTCATTATTAACATCAAGTTTACATAACACTGCTTTGAGGTGGTACATTTATCATGTAATAAATTTTAGATTGTTTTAAGTGTCATCGACACATTACTGCTACCATGTACTGACTTCATTATAAGGAATAGTTCAACATTAGCGATTAAATGATGGAATTTTTGCGTTGAGTGATAAACAATGAGTGTGAAAAAAATCCCCAGACGACTCAAACGTGATTGAAACCTACGACTTCCTGCTTACCAATTCATCAGAGTTTGCCCGAATATGGTAGGTCGGCTATAATCCTATAGCAACGAGTACCGCAGTTAGGATTAATAGATTAAATTCTTGCTTCTGGTGATTTTTGTTTGCCCTACATCATATTCATTATAATGCTGAATTCATGAAAGAATTCTTCCTCCAATAAACTTAAGGCAAGTGCCTTTTGCTGAATAAAAGTGTTTGGTCAGGTTGGTGCAAACATTAATTTGACAATGGAGGGCGCCGCCCCAGTTTAAAAGATCTGCTGAGCACCAGTTACGTTCTATTGAAGACAACAGGGAAGGCGCTTTCGAGAACTGTAAAATTGTTCACCACCTAAAAATGTAGCCCTACATTTAGTGTATTATCCTCGTTCCCATACCCCTTTGGCAGAGCGCGTGTTGCACCAGTTTGATTTAAACCTTATTTACATCTTGGTAAACAAACCTGAAGGAACGCAGAAGGTTAGGCTTCTTCCAGATTTGTTATTTCGGACACACACCAGATTAGATGTGTCACAAGCTACTTCATCATCTCCGCAGCTAACTGCAGCAATTTAATTAAAAGCAACATTATAAACTTGATTAGAAGCAGTTAAACAGACAAAACGTACTTTGTAGAAAATGTTCAGCTCATATCAATAAATTGTTATCCCTATGCCAGCCCTACTAATTTCTATCCCTGGGGTTGTCAAGTTAAATTAAGGCGAGCTTGGGACAATTTTTATTCAATGGAATGTTTTTTGCAGCATCGTATGCAGAATTTGTTTGGAACGCCGTAACCAGGCATAATATAAAGGCATTGAGTCGAAGATCTGCTATCATGTACTAAATATAGTTTTCACTGAATATGCCTAAAACTACTTGTATAACAGTGTTCTTGTTTACTTTGAATCAAGAAATACATTAAAAACCGGAATTGTGAAAGTTTTAGCTTACTGTATTCATTATAATATTGAATTTATGGAAAAGGTCTCCATCCAAAAAAGAAGAAGAAAAAGAGCTTATGCCAATAATTTCACTTTTCATAAAATATAACTGCCCTTCAGACAAAATAATTTATTGGGAAGATTGATACCATCATCAGTTCTATGCTGATAAGTTTTAAATTAAAATTCAACTATTTATTTCATTCATGAAGTACCAATGTTATACCCTATCTTAAATATCTGTTGCATTATTGTAGTAAATAAATCCACAGACAAATTTACCTTCCCTCATCTGTTTAACCTCAACAATGAATCCTTTTTCCTGTACAGAAGAATCTGATCTGAAAATCATAATTATTCTGATTGGTGTTACATTAAAATTCCATTTGGTAATTTATAATATCAATGTTATACCCTATCTTTAAATATTTGTTGCATTGTTGTTGTAAACAAATAAATACACAAACAAATTTACCTTCTCGCATCTGTTTAACCTCAAGAATGAATCCTTTTTTCTTTCCTGAAGAATCTGGTCTGAAAATCATAAACAGTTCGTTTTGTGTCGAGGCGGTTTTCAGTGGAAATTGAACTCTGAAAAACAATCATAAAACATGTTTTAAAAAACACTATTGCAAGTAAATTGTTCGCATATTGTTGAGAAACACCAAATGACAGCAAAACGTACCCTGTAAGGCTCAAATATGGATTCTGAAACATGCGTCCGTTTCCAATAAACAGAAAGTCTTGTTCCAGATCAAACTCAAGGAAAGTAATGACCACATGGTATCCCACTTCTGCCACCACCAGCCACTGACACTGAGTGTTTGGAGGGTACGATAGCGGCCAGTGTGGTGTTGAAATCATTGTTGCACCATCACCGTTGATATCGACCAGACCATTTTGACACAGTCCTGCAAATAAAAAAGTATACAAAATATATAGACGTTTATCATGCAGCGGTCATCTTTGTAAGATTCCCTGTACATGCAAGCATGAGTATTGCAGATGATTATTTGAAGTACCGCATATTTATGGGCAAAAAGTGACAGAGCCTCATTATTCACACAAAGTTTACATAACACTGCTTTGAGGTAGTACATTTATCATGTAATAATTATGCGGATTTTAGATAGTTTATAAGTCATCGACATATTACATCGACATATGAACTGACTTCATTAAAAGGAATAGTTCAACATTAGCGAATTAAATGATGAAATTCTTGCGTTGGGTGATAAACAAAGAGTGTCTGTGAAAAACAAATCCCCAGACGACTCGGGTGGGATATAATCCCACGACTTTCTGCTTACCACTTCATCAGATGTATTGACCATCGAGTTTGCCCGAATATGGTAGGTCGGCTATAATCCTTTATAGCAGCAACGGGTACCGCAGTGATTTTTGTTTGTCCTACATCATATTCATTATAAATGTTGAATTTATGAAAGAGTTCTCCCTCCAATAAACTTAAGGCAAGTGCCTTTTGCTGAATAAAAGTGTTTGGTCAGGTTGGTACCGACAATAAATTGTCAATGGAGGGCGCCCCAGTTTAAAAGATTTGTTGAGCACCAGTTACGTTCTATTGGAGACAACAGGGAAGGCGCTTTCGAGAATTGTAAAATTGTTCACCACCTAAAAATGTAGCCCTACATTTAGTGTATTATCCTCGTTCCCATACCCCTTTGGCAGAGCGCCTGTTGAACCTTTTTGATTTAAACCTTTGTCGACATCTTGGTAAACAAACCTGAAGGAAAGCAGAAGGGTGGCATTATTCCAGACGTGTTATTTTGGACGCAGACCAGATTAGATGTGTCACAAGTTACTTCATCCTCTCCGCAGCTAACTGCAACAAAAAGGACAAACCTTACTTTGTACAAAATGTTCAGCTCCTATTAATAAATTGTTATCCACAGCGCTACTTAATTTCTACAGTGGTGAAAATAATAATAAACAAATAAAATAAATAAATCAAATCAATCAATCAATAAACAACTCCTTGGGAAATTCTTATTCATAATGTTTTTGCAGCATCGTATGCAGAATTTGTCTGATGAGGAATGCACTCTTCCGTCTATGGAACGCCGTACCAAGCATAATATAAAGGCATTGAGCCGAAGATCTTCTATCATGTACTAAACATAGTTTTCACTGAGTAGGCCTACATAAGGAATGGTTCTACATTGGCAATTAATGAAATTTTTGCGTTGGGTGATTAACAGTTTTTATTTGTTAAGTGTTGACAAAACTGCTTGTATAAAAGTGTTCTTATTTACTTTGAATCAATGAATACATTAAATACCGAACCTGTGAAAGTTTTAGCCTACTGTATTCATTATAATATTGAATTTATGAAAGAGTTCTCCCTCCCAAAAAATTTGGCCAATAATTTCACTAATCATAAAATATAACTGACCTTCAGACAAAATAATTGATTGGGATGAATGATACCATCATCAGTTTTATACTGATAAGTTTTAAATTAAAATTCCACAATTTATTTCATTTATGAAATACCAATGTATCTAAACAAATCCACAAACAAATTTACCTTCCCGCATCTGTTTAACCTCAACGATGAATCCTTTTGTCTGTATGTCTGCATTTGATGTGAAAATCATAAACAGTTCATTTTGTGTCGAGGCGGTTTTCAGTGGATATTGAAATCTGAAAAACAATCATAAAAAACATGTTTAAAAAAAATTGTTGCAAACAAGTAAATTCGCATATTGTTGACAAACACTAAATAACAGCAAAACTCACCTTGTAACGATCAAATATGGATTCTGAAACATGCGTCCGTTTCCAATATACAGATAATCCCAGTATCGTACCAGACCAAACTCAAGGAAAGTAATGACCACATGGTATCCCACTTCTGCCACCACCAGCCACTGACACTGAGTGTATGCAGGGTACGATAGCGACCAGTGTGGTGTTGAAATAATTGTTGTACCGACACCGTTGATTTCGACTAAACCATTTCTACACAGTCCTTGAAATAAAAAACATAACAATTTATAGACCCAGCCTCGGCTTGGTCATGTGAATTTGTTTTGGAGAAAAAAAAGATGGCAATTGTAAACAGTTCTGATGCAAAGATCTGTTATGATCAGCAATATACAACATATTCACCGTAAAGATACGGTAATTAAATTGGCAATTTTGTAACATTATAGAAAATGATTCTATGAACGAGACAAAATTAGAAGTCAAAATAAAACAATAAATAAAACATAATTAACAAATAATAATTAAAAAAATAAATTAAAAAAATAGAAATTTACTATGACGCTCTTCGCCCTACAGTAAGTAACCGTTTGTTCATTATTTGTCATATATACAAAATAAATTAAATTAAAATTATTAATCGTCAACAAAATATGTATATAAAACATAGTTGATTATTTACCGCAGTCAAATTCATCAGAAATATCATTGCAGTCATTTATGCCATCACACACGGAAGATTTCAAGACGCAGCCTGTCCCGGAACGACAAGAATATTGACTTTCTGTACAATCTCCTGATATTGAGAAGAAGAAAAACAGATTGAAGGGGGCCAGCTATAATGCTTCTTCTAAACAATTAATGTAATGTTGGTATAGATTTGCTCTGAATGAGAGGGCAAAATATTTGTTAAAAATTCAACCAGTATTGATTGAGCTATTTACAAATAACTCTGTTGACTCGACTTAATTACACGATGTATCCCGTCCATAAACTTTTAAAGTAAAAATAAACACATCCCCCGTTAGAATGTTTACTTTCGGTCAGACACAAAATGAAATGCCCACAAAGTAAATAAGTGTGACATCACGTTCCCAATATTTGGTTTTACAAAACTGTCTGGAGATTTTGTTAATAATTTACTTCGGCTCTCTATAGCATTAAAATATTTTAAAGAAATGAATATTCATAAACCCTTACCACAGCCGAATTCATCCTCTTTCTCAGGGCAGTCTCCCCACCCGTTGCAGACGGCTGTTTCAAGAATACATCTTGTTTCCGAGATGCAGGAAAATTCATTTTGTGCACATACTGGTGGTCAAAAAATGTCGATAGGCCTTTGCTTTATCATATACTCATCAAACAAAGTTAAGGACCACTTTTAATTTTTAACATATTTTCTTTATAGCACATATTAAGGACCAGAAAATGCCTACATATGAATGTCCTGTATGACCTCCAAGACACAGTAATCGATTTCACATGTGGTTTGTTTCAATTGTTGCATAACTTCTTTCTAAACTTGTCACAACCTGAAAATGGGTGTTTTTGTTGTGTCAGCTGACCACATAAAGTGGTACAAAAGTCCATGCAAGTGCTTTTCCTTGCATTTCCAACCAAGCTCAGGCAGTATTCTGACAAGAGAGATGCCTAGACGCCACTTGAGTGAAGTAGAGGTTGCACGAGCCATAGGGATGCTGGACGCTGGCTTCAGCCAGCGACGAGTACCTGAGATGATGGGTGTGTCTCACAGTGTCATCAGTCGCGCTAACCAACGACACCGGGAGACAGGGCGATACTCAGAGAGACCCCGTACTGGCCGCCCATCAGCAACAACTGCGAGGAATGACCGCTACTTAGTGACTCTTTGTCGTCGCAACCGCTTCAGTAGTGCTCGCAGACTCAATCACCAATTCGCTGCTGCAACTGGGGTGACTGTTTCGAATCAAACCATCCGTAACCGACTTCACAGAGCCGACATGCATGCCAGGAGGCCACTGCAATGCATCCCATTAACCCCTGCTCACAGAATAATCCGTCTCAACTGGGCTCGTGACCATGTGGGATGACCCAACAGCAATGGCGCCGTGTTCTGTTCTCAGATGAGAGCAGATTCAGCGCGGACCACAATGATGGACGTGTTAGAGTCTGGAGACAACAGGGAGAGAGATTTGCAGATGCCTGTATCGCTGAACATGACCGCTATGGTGGAGGCAGCATCATGGTGTGGGGCGGAATCAGCTACGGTCACCGCACTCGTCTCTACGTGGTCCCAAGGGGAGCAACTACAGGTGTGAGGTACAGAGATGAAATCGTGGAACCTTTTGTGGTTCCGTTTGCAGAAAACGCTGGGGAAAATTTCATTTTCATGGACGACAACGCCCGTCCCCACACAGCAAGGGTGGTGACACAGTACCTGGCGGATCATGGAATTGAGCGTATGGACTGGCCAGCGAAATCCCCGGACTTGAATCCGATAGAACATGTCTGGGACATGATGGGGAGGAGTATTGAAGCGCTTGATGTGCAGCCAAATGGGTTGCAGCAGCTTGGTGTGGCCTTGGAGGCTGCATGGGATGCGATTGATGTCAGGGATGTTAATCGTCTGATAAACTCAATGAGACAGCGGTGTCAGGCTGTTATTGCAGCTGGGGGAGGCCATACTCGCTACTGACATTGATGACAAGACATTCAGGCTAAAATTGTGAAAATTGTGAAAAGGTTGACACACCAAAAACACCCAATTTCAGGTTGTGACAAGTTTAGAAAGAAGTTATGCAACAATTTAAACAAACCACATGTGAAATCGATTACTGTGTCTTTGGAGGTCATACAGGACATTCATATGTAGGCATTTTCTGGTCCTTAATATGTGCTATAAAGAAAATATGTTAAAAATAAAAAGTGGTCCTTAACTTTGTTTGATGAGTGTATATTCAAATTAATATTGGTTAAAATCCAATTACAATTTGTATCATTTGGCCTAATACGGAAATCGAAATCATGTAATTATTTGTGATCGTAGTATTTATTATTATTTTTTTTTATACCAGAAGCAGAGTCACTCATAAGTAAAGACTATTTGCGGTGGTACCATGCAAAACAAATACAAAATCCTCTTTTGAGTAGAAAGTGGTTCTGAAAAGAACCAGTTGGTCCTGGGACAGGACAAAAGAGAGACTAAACTAAGCTTAATACAATGGGGGCTAAAAAAGTGCCCCCAGAGATAGAAAATCCAAAAATCCAAAAAGAGTTAACACATTTTAGTGGTTACATTATACATAGACAAACCCATTTCAGGCATAAATTAATTTTTTTTTTTGTTCTTGGTGGCAACAATAAAAACTAAATGACTTATAATGAGATATTTTTCTGAAAATCCCAATAATTAAAATATGCATAATATACGTGCAATTATAGCGCCCTCTAGCGGTCGTTTTCATGCGAACCGATAATGTCATCATGACGACATATGACTGAACATTAATTGTACCAAGTTACATAATAATAGGTGAAGGCATGATGGAGTAATGGCGAGATGTTTGATCTTCTTCCACCCCTATTGTTAAGAATTATGAGCGTAAGATCATTATAATGGTAAACAATAGTTTAGGACATCCAAAGGAACAAAACCCCTCCAGCCCACAGACTATATCATTTATGCTATTGTTTTTCATTCACATTTCATGACGTTTTTATCACATTTCATGTGATATGATTCGTAAATTAATTTATGCATTTGATTTTATTTGTCTTGGGTAACAGCATAACAGGATAATTAAAAAAAAAAAAATGTATATATTTTGGCTACTACGGCAAAGGTAACATTAAGAGCCACTTGTTGTAATGGCCCGGATAACATCATGGGTCTTTTGGGTAATATATTTAATATCCGCCTAAGGGCAATCTAATGCATACTTAAAAAAAAAAACATATATGGATAATTATTAAAGTATTCTTATCTTGGTCATTATTTATGTATTTATTTGTTATTATGATTATTGAAAATTTGTGTATCCGGTCTGTGTACAGTTGAGCCAGTTCTTTTTTGCCATTCTCCCATAAAATGTATTTTTGTAAATTTTGTGCCAAATGTGTAAACAATTTGCAAGTTACTTTACCAAAACAGTCATTTAATTAAAAAATATGCCCTCAGTTCCTCAGATAGTAATAGTATTAAAATGATTGGATAGAATTACATTAGTAAATCCTCTCAAGAATCATAAGCCCCTGTAAATTTTTGCTTAATTTTTCTTTTGGAGGAGAATTTTCGGACGTGTGGTGTAAATTTTGAAGACTAATTTGAAATTTTAATGACCGACCCTGAACGTTGGCCTGTCCTAACCGTCCCCCAGGCCAACACCACCTCAAACTGAGCAAACCTAAACAATAAAACAATAATTTGGGTTTGAAATATTAATTCGAATAAAACTTAAACACATTAGTATTGCAAAAATGTTGAGATATTTCAAAAGTGGAGGGGGCAAAATCAGGACTCCGCTTCCACCGCCGGGTTGATACCAATTTCTATGTCTTTTGCATTGTCTTTGGGCTGTTGCAGATGCCCTTATAATGCAATCCACATTGGGTGTGTTCAGGTGGTTATCACATGGGAGAATGGCATGGCATTTTGTACATTGGTAGATTTGTACACATTTTGTCGCACTCAGCCAATTTGTATTGCAAAAGGGCAACTTGAACAGACTCAATGATTAAATTCCCTAAAGCAACAAAACTGTTTTTTTCTGTACACAGCAATAACACTTACCGTATTGTTTTCTTTGTATCATATGATGGATACTGTTTGAATTTAATTATCTCTTTTATTGTAATGACTTCTGTTTATCAATTAACGCAATTGGTTCACTTATACCATTTTGATTATATCATATGATTTATATCGACAGTTGAATAGATTACTGCCATAGTCATCAAGCAAGGCTAGCGTTCCAGGAAGCTCATTACTGGAATTAAAAATGTATTGCTGGTGATATGACAATCATTATGGCTATGATAAAAAAATACATATAATGTAGACATATTCAGATTGCTTTATATTGTGTAAGCCATAATGAAAAACATAACCAGTTCATAATAATGTGGATTCATACTGTGCTCTCACCTGATTCCATTCCCCAATGTTCACGATAGATTTTAGCCAAATATTTTCCCCACGTATATGTAACATTGTCAATTCAATATTCATTTTGGTTAAGAGCAAGAGATAAAAAAATCTTCTTGATTAAAGTAAACTTGAAATAATTATTTTTCAATCATCAGCAAATAATAAATGCCAAAATATTCCAGTTTGTGAACGGTTGAAAATCTATGCAGAAATATGGCTAAATTGTAAATCAAGTCTGTTAAATTGATTGGACGATGTGACGAATCGCTGTTGAGAAAATCGCGTTTGAAGTTGGACTCATTTTGGTTGGGCGTTTTTGGTGTTTATATTATTCCCATATGTTTACACTTAAACTATTTTTGATTAAATAGTTGAATTTTATTTCTAATTTTGTTTCAAAACCGTCAAAGTTTGTATTTTCTATATACAAGCTTTCAAACTTATTCGTCACTTCGTGAGATACTAAATTCTACGGCGCGCGCTTTATCTCCATACATAAAGTGATTCTATTCCAAACCCAATTCGTCACTTCATCTACTACCACAAATTACACTGGTCAACAATTTTTTTAAAGTTGTCTGCTTCGGAGATAAAATGTGCTATTTATTATGGATTTTGATGTGTTGAATTCAAATATGACAATTAAAATTGCTGATTGGCTACTGTTTCCAAGATATTTAAGTTTACATTTTATGTACTATGTATATGGTGTACATAGTAGATTTTTAATCATGAATTGTAAACCTAGGTCTTTTCATGTGTTTATGGTTGTTTCACTTGATATTATGTCACCTGCCCTGTTTATGTAACACTTACTATGTAGTCATTAAACGGTACTATATCTTGAAAACTAGAGCCAATCAACAATTTCAAGCATCATTTCCATTATCAGTGACCCATAATAATAGTCAAGTTTGACTTCATTTGTTTCGGAAGCATTTTGACTGTAGACCAGTGTTATCGGCGCGCGAACAATTAGACTTGTACCATGCATACATACCATGCATACACTTACACAAGAATACATTGTGTAAAATCTCATACGCACTGCATGCTCGCAAGTTAATACAGGTTTCTTGCCAACATAACTGTGTTTTAAACAGTAAAGGACAGAGTATAGTTTAACTGTGTTACGTCACTTCGTGAGATAGTAATTTGATAGAATGTGCTGATTCTGTGCTGATTCGTCACTTGAAGTATTACTGATCTTAAACATCATGTAAATAAGTCATTTAAAATCCATTATAGATGAACAATTTACACTTTTAAGACCATAAAACAGTTAATCTAGAATGTTTAGTATCTAGTGTTTGGAAAATGTTGAAAGATTTAAAGAAATATTGGGCCAGTTTTCATAGAGAATATTTTATTTTGTTTTAGAGAATCATTAATACCAGTGGATACAAAAAATAGTCAATGGTACATGTAAATATTTGATTCATTTTATTTATTTATTTATTTATTTATTTATTTATTTATTTATTTTTATTTTTTTTGGGTGGGGGGACAAATCGGGAACGTTTTTAAAGTGGGGAGAGGGAAAGTCCTACCCTTCTCCCACCCCCACTTTTCGGTGCCGATGGCTTCATGACGATTTCTGTCGAGATACCGGCCAATGGAAAGTCCCGTGTTTATTGCGATAACCTGTTGTCACATATTTGGAGCATGAAATATGTAGCCTATATATATATAAACTAGGCTCAATTTTACACGAAGAGTCTGGTTCATAAATTATGGGAAAATTTGGCCAGAGTTGGGAAATTTCAATTTTTGCCAGTCGCTATAGGCTTTCAGTCCCGAAAAAAACAATTAAAAAAATGCTACTGCTACCAATTTCACCCTAATTATCAGATGGCATAATAATGAACTTTATACACACACAAATAATAATAACAAAGAAATCAATAATGATTCCATCTAATTTGCCATATAATTTGCCTGCGAGCAGTCACTATTAGTACAATTACAGTCATGGCTCACCGGCTGGCTGGCAGTGCAGCCTGTATCAATTATTTGACTCGAAATCGGGGCTTGTAGGATCGTAAACGGACAGTTTCAAGTTTCTAAGTTGACCGCGGACCAGTGAAAGTAAGCGTCGATTGTCAGGATATATCGCCCTCCTCTGGGCAGAAAAATTTCTTCATCCAGCACTCGAACACTGCTGATTTTGTTTTAAAATAAAATAGTTCGAAATATAATTTTCATTGAGGATTTGAGCCCCTGCCAATTTTTTTAAGTTTTCCTTTTGCAGGGACATTTCAGGTGTAAATTTCAATGACCGCTTTGAACATTGGCCTGTCCTAACCGTCCCCCAAACCCACGTCAAATTATGAGAAATTTCAAACCATTTTGGAATAGGATTGGGAAAAATTTGGAACATTTTAGGGAAATTTTTGGCCAGTTTTAGAGAATATTTTTGTGGGGATTGGTAAACGAGTCTATTACTCATTCCCCTGTATCTGGGCAGAAGTTGACCTGACCCCTGTGATGAACAGGTTGCGCTTGATACTCGTATCTTTGATTAGAAGTAGTTCTTTGTTTTTTTGGAAAAGTAATAACTTGTCTGTTTACAAAAAAAAAGTTATAATAATTAATTGATGTAAAGTAGGGTCTAGTGAATTTTGGAAAGTTCTGAATACACTTAAATGATGTTCTAATTATTATGATTACTAATACTAATACTAATACTAATACTAATACTAATACTAATACTAATACTAATAATAATACTAATACTAATACTAATACTAATACTAATACTAATACTAATACTAATACTAATACTAATACTAATACTAATACTAATACTAGTACTAGTACTAGTACTAGTACTAGTACTAGTACTAGTATTAGTATTAGTATTAGTATTAGTATTAGTACTAGTACTAGGGCCTAATTCTAATAATGAAACTTATAAAGCGCCATCTATCTAGAAACCTCATCTGTAAATTGAAAAGTTACTTAAATTACTTTAGGGTGTAGTGAATTTTGGAAAAGTTGGAATTTTAAGTTCTGAATACCCTTAAATGATGTTCCACAACAAAATTAATTTCATCCAAAAAACTTTGCCCAACCCAAAAAAATATTACACCAAAAAGTGCCGAGTTATCGTTTTGTGTGAAAAACGTATGTTTTCTGTTTGATTGTATGTATGGAAATACATTTTTATTTCTTTCTTGTTAGAATCAAATAGATTCCCCAGGCTCAAGAGACCTCACAAATAGGCATTTCTATGAATTTTAATGTAATTCCAGTACACTAAGAGGTCTCTGGATTGTGTAATACTACTATAATGGCTTAATACATGTATGTCAGTGGTGCAAATGGACAATGTGTGCCCCAGTGTAGAAATTTTTTATTCATCAGGGCTTAATGACTAGCAATAAAAAACAAAAGGGTCTCATTTGGTGCTAGGCTTGGTTTGTTTACTTTAAAACCTTGCGACGTGCCATCGCGCTGTTTTTGTAAGTAGGTTTGTAAAAAAAATTTAATTACTCCGTTCATGCTCACCCCAAATTTCTCAAATTCCGTAAGTTCACTATTGAGGTACATGTATATCCAAATAGCATGGTTAATTCCCATTAGCCTGCTTTGAACCCTTGACCCAAAAATTCTACTGCAAAAAGCATGGTCCCATAGGACCGTGTACAAATCCTAATCCCATCTGTCAACACAAGGCCATTGACTTCGGCTCTGAGCGGCTTATCAAAAGCTATCAGTTACCCACTATGGTGTGCCAGGACATTATTCTAGACATGCTGGAGCCATCAGCCAGAGGATGAGAGATGTTTATTCCTATAACTGCTATGGGTACACATAATAGGGTTATTTTATGTCGATTTGGGGTAGAGGAAAAAGCGTTATCAGAACTAAAATAAACATCAACCTAAAGGGCCCTTACATTTGTTTTGGTTCAAATTGTTGTCTAGGGTCTAGAGGACCTCTAGGCATCTGTTAAAACCATTGGCAGTTGGTAGTGTCCAACGCAACAGAAGTTATAGCGCCCTTTCACACCTACTGTAAAATAAAGCCCGATGCAACCGCGCTGTTTGTATAAGTGTCATGGCACGTCGCAGGGCTGATTACATGTATGTATCCCTGAACAAGGTCATTGTATACAATGTGCAGGACATTGAAGTACTGTTAGTTGTGCCACCATTACATGTAATGTTCTTAAAATATGGCGTTTAAATTGACTTTAATACCAGCAAAGAGAACAAGATCTGTGCAGTATTTGGTAATCCTGCAGATTTTGCTGGAAATGTGCTCCCAACTAGAATGGACTGTTGTCGTATCCGAGTCTTCAGTTTGAGAGGTGTTATAATAAGTTCTGGTGATGTGAAGAGTTTAAGATGGATAAACTTTCAGATGAATGAAGTTTATTCACATGTGGCTTTTGAGATGACAGAGATTTGACATCGGGCATACTATGTATCTTTCACAATGTCCGATCAGTTGCTATAAGAATATTAAGAAATGTTATTACATTGTACTACAGAACCAAAAACATTCAGTGGAGTACTTGGATCACAACTGAAAGAGCAGAGCTAGGAATAGTTGACTTTCAACCAATATCATCTCCCCACTTCCAATAGTACAACTGCTCAGATGGACAGAATGAATTCTGCTTATGTCAAATATCTTCGACATATGTTCAAAGGCGGTTTTCAACGTGCGAAAAAGGGTACCCCGAAACCACTCCCGAGACGTTTTTAGGTATATCCATTCAAACAAACGTATACTTGAAAAATGCAACACAGAACCCCTGCAAGAATTTATCGAGGATCAGCAGGAAAGGTGGATTACATATCATTCGGTCGGATAATGAGAGTGCGATTAAACAATGGTGTTTCGAAAATTCGAAGTTGATGAAACTCGGCCCACATCCTTGCACAGTCTCATCACAAGTTGTTAAACGTTATGAAACTAAGAACACACCCCGAGATGTCATGATCAAGGGAATGATGTACCACGACTTACCCAAACCTAGATTCAAGCCGAAGAAGACGAAGCCGAAACCGAAGAGCGAACCTTACATGGTACTCTTACGAAAGTACCCTCCAATAGCAACCTATGGTACTGCTGGAGTAACGCACATCATCATCATCATCAATATCTACATGCAGTAGTATTGAACGACCTCAGCTGGGATCAGCATAGATGTCTGTCCATTATAAGGACCCGGCCCTCTCTGCCATTCCCAAAGGTTGACTTTGGCACAAATAAATGTCTTGATGTTCATACTGCACGTCCATATTTTGCACTAAGACGACTAACAACAGCTGTCATTAAGTTCTACGCTCAAAGCTGGTTAAAGAATCAAATGCCACCCATTATGCACTGATGGGCCTAAAAACCATTATTTCATGTTAACACTTCTGAAAGATCTCAATGCCACAGAGAAGCTATCCACCATAATGCTTTCCATGCTCACCCAGAGAACCTACTTCTTGCTATGCTTGCTGATGATGATCCAGACATTCTTCAAGATGCTGTCATCTATGTGTCAAAAGCATGTCAAACAGTTACATCTGGACAATCAAGAAGTAGTACGGATCCTAAAGTGAGGAAAACTTTGAAGATGTGGAGATTGAAGGATACAGTGATGATGAAGCAAGCGGTGACAATAATAATAATAATAATAATAATAATAATACAGATTTTTAGCGCGCACATATCCACCCTGCTGGGCGCTCAAGGCGCGGAAACAAAGAAAAAACATTAATACAAACAATATACAATGATAGCATAGGGAAACAAATATTATGTACAGAGATACAATGTACATGTACCTACAATGCAATTACAAATAATTTTATACATCATCTTTAAAGAGTTGTGACATAAGATGAGTGTTAAGCATCGACTTGAATCTGGTTATACTATGACAAGATTTGAGTTTAGTTGGAAGACGATTCCAGAGTCTCGGAGCTGCGACAGAAAACGACCTATCACCCCAGTTCCGTTTTGAAGTTGGTTCCTATGACATGTTGCTGGAGCGCAAATTGCGTGATGGAGTGTAGACTTTAAGCAGTTCAGAAATATAAATTGGAGCAATGTTATTAAAAGATTTGTGAACAATTAGCATAAGTTTAAAAACAATTCTCTGTGAAACAGGAAGCCAGTGCAGTTCTTTCAAGATTGGCGTGATATGGCATGACTTTCTGGACAAAGTCACAACACGAGCTGCTGTGTTTTGTATGTGCTGAAGACGAGATATTTGATTCTGCGGGAGACCGTAAAGGAGAGCATTCCCGTTATCGAGCCGTGATGTGACAAACGCATGTATAATTTGTTCAGCAGCACTTTTATTCAAGTATTTCCTAATTCGGCTTATATTTCTGATATGAAATGATGATATGCGAACAATGTTGGAGATATGTGGTTTTAAAGTCATTGTCGAGTCAAATATAACACCCAAATTACGTGCATGTAATGAGGTGGTTATCTGCGAGTCACCAATTGTAATAAATGGAAGATAAACTTTAGACAATTGCTGACGTGATCCAAATAGAACAAATTCTGTTTTTTCATCGTTCAATTTCAGGAAGTTTTGTCTCATCCAACTTCGAATCTCTTGAATACATTTCTCCAGTGTTTTAATGCAGGAATCGGCAGGTTCTTGAGAAGATTTAAAAGTAATGTAAAGCTGCGTGTCATCAGCGTAAATATGGTAATTTAAATTATACTTCAAAATGATATCAAGAACTGGAAAGGTATAAACAGTAAACCACTGTGGGCCGAGCACAAAGCCTTGGGGTACAGAATAGTCAAGAATAACAGGCTCGGAGATAGCGTTACCAATACAAACATGCTGAGGCCTATTTAAAAGGTAGGACTTATACCAATCCAGGGCTGTGTCCTGTATTCCAAGATGATATTGAAGGCGGGAGAGAAGGATTTTATGATCGACCGTGTCAAATGCGGCGCTTAAGTCTAACAAAACTAATGCAGTGATTTTCCCCTCATCCATGGCAGATAAAATGTCATTGTTGACGCGAAGAAGAGCAGTTTCCGTTCCATGAAATGGTTTGTAGGCTGACTGAAATGTGTCCGACAGGTTATTAGCACGAACATGGTCAGAGATCCGTGATGAAACAACTCGCTCGATTGTTTAAGGTACTTTAAATTCGCTACTGGTCGGTAATTTTTGAAAACTTCCTTGTCCAAATTGGGTTTCTTTAGGAGTGGTTTAACATGAGCAACCTTCTGGCTATTAGGGAAACAACCGGAAGAAAGAGATCTGTTTACAATAATTGTGATATACTTAGCAAACACATCAATATTTTGTTTTATTAGCGAAGTTGGCACTGGATCAAGTTCACATGATTTTGATGGCGATTTCATGATGAGTTTCTTGATCTCCGTAACACTAGTAGGCTCAAACATGGACAGTCTACATTGTGGATCCTTGCGTGATGGTGTTTGTGATAGAATGGCAGGTACTGAGGGAAAAGAACGACGGATATTCTAAATTTTTGTGACAAAAAAGTTTGAAAAAGCATTTGCGAGGTCCTGATCGGAGTGTGTAGATGGAAGCACTGGAGCTTTGGGTTTATGAAGCAGCTTTTCAACAATGTTAAAGAGTTTTTTCTGATCACCAGAGCTATCTTCCACAAGAGATGAGTAGTGAGTTATTTTTGCCTGGTTAGTCATGTTCTTCACAATATCACGTTGGTTACAGTATTCTTGCCGATGTACTCCAAGTTTCCCCTTGTCACTCCATCTTCGCTCAAGTTGACGGCGGATTTTCCTTGCAGCACGGATATCATCATTGAACCAGGGGGATTCAGATTGTAGTTTAACAGTTCGAGTTTTTTGCGGAGCATGATCATCCAAGATGTTACGGACAGTAGATTCAAATAGACTGACACAAGAATCCAGCTCACCATCTTCAAGGTTTACATTTTCCAGTTGAGATTCAACATCATGACATAAATGTAGAGGATGAAGAAAATTCCCAGGATAAATCAGTTTGGCTCTTCAAGGTGCCCACCCTAAGGTTTCAGGCAAAGACATATACTGACATTATTGACTGGAGAAGAAACATATCACAATCCCACCATTAATTTCAAACAAAACCAATCAATAATAATAATAAATAATGTCGGGCATTTTAAAGCGCTCTTAAACAAGGTATCAGAGCGCTGTACATTATTACCCCTGCTCATCAGGCGCTTAAATCATTCCAGAAACCATCTCAGCTCCCTGGGGAGTATACAGCTCAATTGCTGCCATTTCAGCGCATATGGGCTAATCAAACACAACAACCAACTCTGCCCTCACAGGTACCCATTTACCCCTGGGTGGAGAGAAGCAATTATGGTAAAGTGTCTTGCTCAAGGACACAAGTACCACGATCACGGACGGGATGCGAACCCACATTCTGACGACTCAGCCACCAGAACACAAATCCGATGCGCTAAACCGCTCGACCATGGCACTCCATAAATCATGGGTACGTTGACAGCTCCCCTCCTGTCCTCATGTCAAATTATCATTGTCAGAATAGCATCCAGATCACTAATAAAAACATTTTCTTCAAAGAAAGACTTCAGTTCGTACATTATTGTAACTTGCAGACTTAACAATGGCTAAAGTGCACATTATGTGTTTTATGCAAACGTTTCTTTTACCATGTAAATTCAAGTTTGGGCTCACAAAATTATGCGTGGGACATCTGAATATGCTGAATTACTATTCCCTGTATGTAAGAATAGCCGATATCGCGCGTGCACAGAAACGTACACACAGCAATATACGGAGTTTAATAATAGGCCTACAATGTAACGGAATGAAATGAGCGTGGAAAATATCTCCTTTTTTACATGATATTGGGTCAAAAATGTTCCTTCCTCAAGTCATCACCTCTCAATATAACAAACCTGAATAATTTTGTGGGAAAATGCATGGAAATTTACACCATTCTCATTGAATGCGGCATTTGTACGGTACATGTCCCACAGTATAACATGAGTATGTGTGTTGTGTGTGAAGCGTCAAGGAAATTTGTGTTTTGCTCAGACTGCTTCGCAGAATCTTGCTTTAAAATAGAATGGGTCAACTACAGTTACAAGGCTGAGACTGTCAGAGCAGATGTTGTGCCTACAATATAAGACTTTCCAGTACATCTATAAAAGGAAATTTTTCTTATAATTTTAAGATTAAAATTAGTTGATACCTATATTTTTACAGTGTCACATAAAGTATGTGATGTATGGTCCATGTATTTGTTTCTTCCCTCGCTACTTGTATTTCCCTTGTAGTGAGTAAGTTAATCACCTTAAAATGAGACATTTCACAAATTGATTGTTAGAAGTATGCCAGAAGTTCCAGAATGAGTGTTACTGATGGGCTCATGATTCTACTTTTGGCAATACATAGATCTGTGTTTTTATTGAAAGAGTAGGTGTAAACAAACATTTGAAATTGAAATCATTTATTTATTATCTTCCAGCGTAAGAAGAAACGAAAACCACCCAAAGTACAACATGACTCACAAGATATGTGGTGAATAGAGGAACCCAATACACTAGAAGTTACCACTGCAGTGAAATACCTTGATGTGTCCATTATTCAGAAAGAAAAGTCGTACTTTTCACAAAATGGTCAGAGCACAGACTAAATTAGAAGATTTTAAGATTGTCAACACTCAGCATTGCACCTTTGGTAAAAATTATTCTGAGACACCCAAGCATATTATTTTGTAAATTTAATTTTGTTTAAAACGTAGCTTGAATTTGAAATCGGGTGAAAAAGGTTTTCAGGCACAGCAGTTTAAATACAAAATGAATTACTTTTGATTTTGAGGCAAGAGATCCAGATCTTCTTTTTAACTGATGTAGTTTATTTCTTTTCTTTTTATTATTCTATCTGCTTAATTGAATTTAATTTTGCAAATGGAATATTGTGTACAATTTTTTAACGAAAAGCATCAATAAATTTCCCACAATGATTGTTTAATAAACAATGTAGCGGCAAGATGTTAAATTTGTATTATTTTAATTATTGATTGTTATTTCAAAGTGTTTTGCCTTTTACGTAATTTCTAAGGCTTGACAGATAATAAGTTTGAAGAATGTTTCTGTGCAATTTTGGTATAGCGCCCTCTGTTGTCAAGAAAGTTAAGGTCAAGGTAAATTTCTTCATGTTGCAAATTTAAGTCCCAATTATTGTGAGATAAGATCAGTTCTAAAGTCCCAAATTCATGTAGTTCCAGATTCCAACACAATCGGTAAGCATGTAGATTTATGTAAAGTCAGAAATTATCATATTCATAATGATTTGTTAAGTTTATTTACAATCAAAATTGTCGTTACTAGGTAAATGTTTCCATGTGCTTTGGTTAAATGATTGTTTACATACATGTCTAGCGCAGGCTCAACCGCATTTAGGTATATTAATTAATTGGTGATTTATGATGTCTTCATGTAGAATTGTTATTTATTTAAGTATTTTGTCTTTTGTAATTACAATTAACCACCAACACCACCACCCAACCATACATAGAATAAAATCGGTGCGTTCAGAAAGGGAAATCAGGTTCTTGTGTAGAAGGTTTAATACAAAGCTACATAAAATGTGGCAAAAAAGAGTCTAGAAAAACAAAATGGTTGGTAAATTTTTCCAAAATTGTTGGGAGTTTACTTTTAAATATTGGTTTTGGTTAGCCGGTTAGCAAATTTCTAAATGGTCAGTGAATTTTGTTTCATTTTTATTTATGTAATAACCAAATGATATGTTTCATTATCATTAATAAATAAATTAAAAGATTAACTCTTTCTGGACGGCAAGCCTGTTAAAAGGCTCGTGCGCGCATCGCGTTTTAAAAGGCTTGAAAGTCATGACCCGACAACGGGTCTTGTTTTGACTTGTTTTGACAACAGAGTGCAAAATTGACTAATACGATTCACAACCTCTACTTTTATACCTTCAATAATCGAAATATAAACAGATTTTTGATAATTTCGACACTTAATTGTTGAACTTAATTGTTTACAGTATCAAATTGCAATAATGAAAACAACGTTTAAAATTCTGTTCTCAGTAAGAACTGAAACCTCTCATATAATACGAGCCGACAGCAGGCGGAAAAACGTAATGAAACATTAAATTGGCCCGTCATCACAAAGACTTCAAATGTGACCCAAAGCCGGTCAATTGTCATCGGGCAAGCTCGGTGGTCGAGAGATTAAGACGTCTGCACTAGTAAGCAGGAGGTCGTGGGTTCGAATCCCGCCCGAGTCGCCTATGTAGTTTTTCATAGACACTCGGAAATCAATTGTTTATCTCCCGATGCAAGAATTTCACCAACCTATAAAATTAATGTATTGATTTCATATCTCTCGTTGAGAAATGATTTATATAATATTCGGCAGTTTTATCGTCATTTTGTTTGAGATAATTACCGTTACAAGCACAACAATGCCGAACAAAAACCGCTTGAAATTCAATAGTCTGTTCTCAGTATGAGCTGAAACCTCTCATATAATACGAGCCGACAGCAGGCGCCAAAACGTAATGAAACACTAAATTAGCCTGTCATCAAAATGCAAAAAGACTTCAAATTTATTGATTTCATGTCTCTCGTTGACAAATGATTTATATAATATTCGGTAGTTTTATTGTCATTTTCTTTCAGATAATTACCGTTACAAGCACAACAATACTGAACAAAAATAGAACTTAATGAGCCATTTCAAGTCCAAATGCCTTGACTTATAATTTATTAATTGAATGTTATTGAAATTCAGTATTACTGAATGTTATTGAAATTCAAATTCAACGCACGATTGTAATACAAAAGACCACTCTATAAAAGGCTATTTTTGGAGTGAGCCGTCATGCTAAAATTGAGTGAACAGAAGCAATTAATGTAAGCCACGACTGAAAACTAAGAGGTTGAGAGTATATTTAAACATACATTTCCCCAAATAGATATTAAGAAGTTTGAGATTTTTAAATAAAGGAGTTGTATGATCTCCTGATAAAGAAGTTGTATAATATGATTATATTATACAGAATGTCTCAACCTATGTCCTTTGTCATCAGTTGCCTGTTTTTCCTATTCATTTATCATTTGGTTATTCCTTTGTTTATCGTCTGCCGTGCGCACCGACTTTGATGGCTATTCGCTGGATCAGTTGGTCGTGCGTAACAATAGCGACATCTTATAATTCTCCAAAAATATGTTTGATGACATCATCAAAGTTCAAAGCGCCCCCTAGTGGCATTTTTAAAAAGCGATTATTTTCCAATCTCACAAATTGAACCAAAGCAAGTACTAACGTTATTTTTTCATAATCATGAGGAATTTTCATTGTGTCATATATATGACCTTCAAATCACCTGTTCTGACCTTTACTTCCGGTCCAAACAGGAAGTCCAAAGTCAACACATTCTAATGCAAAATTTATGTATTTTTGAATATGAAATTAATATTGTTATAATAAAAGATGATGCACCTTTGCAAAATATGATATTGACATCATCGTTGATAATTTGATTGAACCGGAAGTTGACACGAACACCGTGTGTTTGTTGTAACAAACAGTTCAGCTCTAGTTTTTTTTTCACTTCTTCTCAGTGGCGATTGCCCGGCAACAAAGGCATCCTTGCATATACAGCCTTCAAACTTAACACATGAACAGAACATAACAAGCTGACGAAACCGTTGCTGTGACGTCATGGTGACATCATCAGGTGACGAATAACGCTAAATCAAAGTTTAATATTTGAAACAATTATATCTCATGAACCACAAAAGATATTTTCACAATCTTTGCATCATCTGATAAGATCTTGAATTATGTGATTTTTCGTACACAGACGTGACCCAATCTGACCTCTCCTTCCGGTTGAAACCGGAAGTTGAATATTTCAAAAATTCATATCTCATGAACCACAAGATATATTTTCACAATCTTTGCATCACCTTAAAGATCTTGAATTATGTCACATTTCGTACACAGACATGACCCAATTTGACCTCTCCTTCCGGTCGAAAACAGAAGTTTAAGTGAACAACTATTCAGAAGTACCCATTTCGCATGTGAACTGCCTTGAAGGTCTCTCACACCACACACAGACAAGAGGCCTTGTATATACAAGTGTATATGTGTATACAAGTGTATACAAGTTTATTATACACTGTATACACTGTATATGCAGTATCTAATTAGAATATAATACATTACAGTTTACGGTAATTTCACTATCGTTGTCCTTTATTTCAAGCTGTTATTTTTGTACACAGTTTTGGAATTGTTAACGCTTGTTCTAAATCTAAGAGTGAATTCTAACAGATCGTTTTTTAAGTTGTCATTCATGACTTCAATTAACTCATCGTGAAATATGATGTTTCACATCTTTTCGCGATTGATTGATTCAAATTAACAGTCATCGATGTACAGAGGAATTTTTAAAGGATTTATTTCTTTTTTCTTTCGTTTATGGTCAATCAATTTCAGGGTAACAGTTTTCCAATGCGCCCTTGACAAAAGGTTTTTAGGCACTGAGTTAATTTAAATACAAAATCAATTAAATTTGATTTTGAGGCAAGAGATCTAAATCTTCTTTTTAACTAATGTATTTTATTTCTTTTCTTTTTTATTATGTTATCAACTTATTTACTTTTGCAAATGGAATGTGTACAATTTTTAAACCGAAAGTATCAATAAATTTCCCACAATGATTGTTTAATAAACAATGTAGCGGCAAGATGTTAAATTTGTATTATTTTAATTATTGATTGTTATTTCAAAGTGTTTTGCCTTTTACGTAATTTCTAAGGCTTGACAGATAATAAGTTTGAAGTCTTAAATGTTTCTGTGCAATTTTGGTATAGCGCCCTCTGTTGTCAAGAAAGTTAAGGTCAAGGTAAATTTCTTCATGTTGCAAATTTAAGTCCCAATTATTGTGAGATAAGATCAGTTCTAAAGTCCTAAATTCATGTAGTTCCAGATTCCAACACAATCGGTAAGCATGTAGATTTATGTAAAGTCAGAAATTATCATATTCATAATGATTTGTTAAGTTTATTTACAATCAAAATTGTCGTTACTAGGTAAATGTTTCCATGTGCTTTGGTTAAATGATTGTTTACATACATGTCTAGCGCAGTCTCAACCGCATTTAGGTATATTAATTAATTGATGATTTATGATGTCTTCATGTAGAATTGTTATTTATTTAAGTATTTTGTCTTTTCTAATTACAGTGAACCACCAACACCACCACCCAACCATACATAGAATAAAATCGGTGCGTTCAGAAAGGGAAATCAGGTTCTTGTGTAGAAGGTTTAATACATAGCTACATAAAATGTGGCAAAAAAGAGTCTAGAAAACAAAATGGTTGGTAAATTTTTCCAAAATTGTTGGGAGTTTACTTTTAAATATTGGTTTTGGTTAGCCGGTTAGCAAATTTCTAAATGGTCAGTGAATTTTGTTTCATTTTTATTTATGTAATAACCAAATGATATGTTTCATTATCATTAATAAATTAATAAATAAATTAAAAAGATTAACTCTTTCTGGACGGCAAGCCTGTTAAAAGGCTCGTGCGCGCATCGCGTTTTAAAAGGCTTGAAAGTCATCACCTGACAACGGGTCTTGTTTTGACTTGTTTTGACAACAGAGTGCAAAATTTACTAATACGATTCACAACCTCTACTTTTATACCTTCAATAATCCAAATATAAACAGATTTTTAATAATTTCGACACTTAATTGTTGAACTTAATTGTTTACAGTATCAAATTGCAATAATGAAAACAACGTTTAAAATTCAATAGTCTGTTCTCAGTAAGATCTGAAACCTCTCATATAATACGAGCCGACAGCAGGCGGAAAAACGTAATGAAACACTAAATTGGCCCGTCATCACAAAGACTTCAAATGTGACCCAAAGCCGGCCAATTGTCATCGGGCAAGCTCGGTGGTCGAGAGGTTAAGACGTCTGCACTATTAAGCAGGAGGTCGTGGGTTCGAATCTCGCCCGAGTCGCCTATGTAGTTTTTCATAGACACTCGGAAATCACTTGTTTATCTCCCGATGCAAGAATTTCACCAACCTATAAAATTAATGTATTGATTTCATATCTCTCGTTGACAAATGATTTATATAATATTCGGCAGTTTTATTGTCATTTTGTTTGAGATAATTACCGTTACAAGCACAACAATGCCGAACAAAAACCGCTTGAAATTCAATAGTCTGTTCTCAGTATGAGCTGAAACCTCTCATATAATACGAGCCGACAGCAGGCGCCAAAACGTAATGAAACACTAAATTAGCCTGTCATCAAAATGCAAAAAGACTTCAAATTTATTGATTTCATGTCTCTCGTTGACAAATGATTTATATAATATTCGGTAGTTTTATTGTCATTTTCTTTCAGATAATTACCGTTACAAGCACAACAATACTGAACAAAAACAGAACTTAATGAGCCATTTCAAGTCCAAATGCCTTGACTTATAATTTATTAATTGAATGTTATTGAAATTCAGTATTACTGAATGTTATTGAAATTCAAATTCAACGCACGATTGTAATACAAAAGACCACTCTATAAAAGGCTATTTTTGGAGTGAGCCGTCATGCTAAAATTGAGTGAACAGAAGCAATTAATGTAAGCCACGACTGAAAACTAAGAGGTTGAGAGTATATTTAAACATACATTTCCCCAAATAGATATTAAGAAGTTTGAGATTTTTAAATAAAGGAGTTGTATGATCTCCTGATAAAGAAGTTGTATAATATGATTATATTATACAGAATGTCTCAACCTATGTCCTTTGTCATCAGTTGCCTGTTTTTCCTATTCATTTATCATTTGGTTATTCCTTTGTTTATCGTCTGCCGTGCGCACCGACTTTGATGGCTATTCGCTGGATCAGTTGGTCGTGCGTAACAATAGCGACATCTTATAATTCTCCAAAAATATGTTTGATGACATCATCAAAGTTCAAAGCGCCCCCTAGTGACATTTTTAAAAAGCGATTATTTTCCAATCTCACAAATTGAACCAAAGCAAGTACTAACGTTATTTTTTCATAATCATGAGGAATTTTCATTGTGTCATATATATGACCTTCAAATCACCTGTTCTGACCTTTACTTCCGGTCCAAACAGGAAGTCCAAAGTCAACACATTCTAATGCAAAATTTATGTATTTTTGAATATGAAATTAATTGTTGTTATAATAAAAGATGATGCACCTTTGCAAAATATGATATTGACATCATCGTTGATAATTTGATTGAACCGGAAGTTGACACGAACACCGTGTGTTTGTTGTAACAAACACTTCAGCTCTAGTTTTTTTTTTTCACTTCTTCTCAGTGGCGGTTGCCCGGCAACAAAGGCATCCTTGCATATACAGCCTTCAAACTTAACACATGAACAGAACATAACAAGCTGACGAAACCGTTGCTGTGACGTCATGGTGACATCATCAGGTGACGAATAACGCTAAATCAAATTTTAATATTTGAAACAATTATATCTCATGAACCACAAAAGATATTTTCACAATCTTTGCATCATCTGAAAGATCTTGAATTATGTGATTTTTCGTACACAGACGTGACCCAATCTGACCTCTCCTTCCGGTTGAAACCGGAAGTTAAATATTTCAAAAATTCATATCTCATGAACCACAAGATATATTTTCACAATCTTTGCATCACCTTTATAAGATCTTGAATTATGTCACATTTCGTACACAGACATGACCCAATTTGACCTCTCCTTCCGGTCGAAAACAGAAGTTTAAGTGAACAACTATTCAGAAGTACCCATTTCGCATGTGAACTGCCTTGAAGGTCTCTCACACCACACACAGACAAGAGGCCTTGTATATACAAGTGTATATGTGTATACAAGTGTATACAAGTTTATTATACACTGTATACACTGTATTATGCAGTATCTAATTAGAATATAATACATTACAGTTTACGGTAATTTCACTATCGTTGTCCTTTATTTCAAGCTGTTATTTTTGTACACAGTTTTGGAATTGTTAACGCTTGTTCTAAATCTAAGAGTGAATTCTAACAGATCGTTTTTTAAGTTGGCATTCATGACTTCAATTAACTCATCGTGAAATATGATGTTTCACATCTTTTCGCGACTGATGCAGTCAAATTAACAGTCATCGATGTACAGAAGATTTTTTAAAGGATTTATTTATTTTTTCTTTCGTTTATGGTCAATCAATTTCAGGGTAACAGTTTTCCAATGCGCCCTTGACAAAAGGTTTTTAGGCACTGAGTTAATTTAAATACAAAATCAATTAAATTTGATTTTGAGGCAAGAGATCTAAATCTTCTTTTTAACTAATGTATTTTATTTCTTTTCTTTTTTATTATGTTATCAACTTATTTACTTTTGCAAATGGAATGTGTACAATTTTTAAACCGAAAGTATCAATACATTTCCCACAGTGATTGTTTAATAAACAATGTACCGGCAAGATGTTAAGTTTGTATTATTTTAATTATTGATTGTTATTTCAAAGTGTTTTGCCTTTTACGTAATTTCTAAGGCTTGACAGATAATAAGTTTGAAGTCTTAAATGTTTCTGTGCAATTTTGGTATAGCGCCCTCTGTTGTCAAGAAAGTTAAGGTCAAGGTAAATTTCTTCATGTTGCAAATTTAAGTCCCAATTATTGTGAGATAAGATCAGTTCTAAAGTCCTAAATTCATGTAGTTCCAGATTCCAACACAATCGGTAAGCATGTAGATTTATGTAAAGTCAGAAATTATCATATTCATAATAATTTGTTAAGTTTATATACAATCAAAAATTGTCGTTACTAGGTAAAAGTTTCCATGTGCTTTGGTTAAATGATTGTTTACATACATGTCTAGCGCAGGCTCAAACGCATTTAGGTATATTAATTAATTGGTGATTTATGATGTCTTCATGTAGAATTGTTATTTATTTAAGTATTTTGTCTTTTGTAATTACAATGAACCACCAACACCACCACCCAACCATACATAGAATAAAATCGGTGCATTCAGAAAGGGAAATCAGGTTCTTGTGTAGAAGGTTTAATACAAAGCTACATAAAATGTGGCAAAAAAGAGTCTAGAAAAACAAAATGGTTGGTAATTTTTCCAATATTGTTCGGTGTTTACTTTTAAATATTGGTTTTGGTTAGCCGGTTAGCAAATTTCTAAATGGTCAGTGAATTTTGTTTCACTTTTATTTATGTAATAACCAAATGATATGTTTCATAATAAATTAATAAATAAATTAAAAGATTAACTCCTTCTGGACGGCAAGCCTGTTAAAAGGCTCGTGCGCGCATCGCGTTTTAAAATGCTTGAAAGTCATGACCCGACAACGGGTCTTGTTTTGACTTGTTTTGACAACAGAGTGCAAAATTGACTAATACGATTCACAACCTCTACTTTTATACCTTCAATAATCGAAATATAAACAGATATTTGATAATTTCGACACTTAATTGTTGAACTTAATTGTTTACAGTATCAAATTGCAATAATGAAAACAACGTTTAAAATTCAATAGTCTGTTCTCAGTAAGATCTGAAACCTCTCATATAATACGAGCCGACAGCAGGCGGAAAAACGTAATGAAACACTAAATTGGCCCGTCATCACAAAGACTTCAAATGTGACCCAAAGCCGGTCAATTGTCATCGGGCAAGCTCGGTGGTCGAGAGGTTAAGACGTCTGCACTAGTAAGCAGTAGGTCGTGGGTTCGAATCCCGCCCGAGTCGCCTATGTAGTTTTTCATAGACACTCGAAAATCAATTGTTTATCTCCCGATGCAAGAATTTCACCAACCTATAAAATTAATGTATTGATTTCATATCTCTCGTTGACAAATGATTTATATAATATTCGGCAGTTTTATCGTCATTTTGTTTGAGATAATTACCGTTACAAGCACAACAATGCCGAAAAAAACCCGCTTCAAATTCAATAGTCTGTTCTCAGTATGAGCTGAAACCTCTCATATAATACGAGCCGACAGCAGGCGCCAAAACGTAAGGAAACACTAAATAAGCCTGTCATCAAATTGCAAAAAGACTTCAAATTTATTGGTTTCACTTCTCTCGTTGACAAATGATTTATATAATATTCGGCAGTTTTATTGTCATTTTGTTTGAGATAATTACCGTTACGAGCACAACAATACCGAACAAAAACAGAACAAAAAAGAGCTGAAACCTCTCAATTTACAAGCCGACTGCGGGTGTTTCCAGTTAATGAGCCATTTCAAGTCCAAAGGCCTTGACTTTTAATTTAGTAATTGAATGTTATTGAAATTCAGTAAATGAATGTTATTGAAATTCAACGCATGATTGCAATACAAAAGACCACTCTGTAAAAGGCTATTTTTGGAGTGAGCTGTCATGCTAAAATTGAGTGAACAGAAGCAATTAATGTAAGCCACGACTGAAAACTAAGAGGTTGAGAGTATATTTAAACATAAATTTCCCCAAATAGATGTCTCTCAGTTTAAGAAGTTTGAGATTTTCAATTAAAGGAGTTGCATGATCACGGGATCCAACTTTGTCAACAATGCGAACTGCTCGTTTTTGTAGAATAAATAGCCTGTTATAGAGTGTAGTGGATCTACCCCAGATACGAATTGCATAATTCAAATAAGGAATAATAAAATAATTATAGAGTGTACAAGGAACTTTTTTGGTAGAAAATGTTTTAAACGGCTCATGATTCCACCATTTTTAGAAATCTTACTACAAAAGTTATTAACACGGCAGTTCCATGACAGATTTTCATCAATATAAATACCAAGGAATTTGGGGCTTAATTAGTTTAACTTGCTTTAGTTGATTACCCTTTAAACTGAGAGGAACAGATCTCGTATATTTGAGTTGTCTAGAACAAAATATTATAAAGTTGGATTTCAACAAATTAATATAGAATGTCTATTACTTTGTGATAGTTATGAATTAAACTTGTATCATCAGCAAATAAACAAAAGGATGTAATTTTGGATGAATTACAAATATCACTAGAGCTCAAGTGTTTGTTGGTACAAACACAAGGTGTGTGCAAGAACTTCCGGTTCAGTCAATTTACCATCGATGATGTGACAATCATATTTTTCAAATGTGGATCATCTTTTATTGTAATTTCATATTAAAAACACCTATCAAATTTGCGTTAGAATGTGTTGTATTTGAACTTCCTGTTTGGACCGGAAGTAAAGTTCAGATCAGAAAGCGAACAATTTCAAGAGGTGTTCGCGCTGTCGCACGCGAACACCTAATAAGAAGAAAAAAAACGAAAAATTTCAAGAGGTGTTCGGGCTGTCGCACGCGAACACCTAAAAAACGAACGATTTCAAAGAGGTGTTCGCGCTGTCGCACAAACACCTAATTAATTCCGGAGAGAAAGAGTTAAAGCCTAAACATTTTAAGCATTATTCTGGTACAGAACCTTAAAACTTAACACATAGTTAGACCTTAATTAACATGTGTTTGTATCCTAGGTGGTGACGTCATGGTTAAGGCATCAGATATCGAATTACACTAAATCAAAGTTTAATATTTCAAAAATTCATATCTCATTAATCACAAAAGATATTTTCACAATCTTTGCCTCATCTTAAAGACCTTGAACTATGCCACATTTCGTTCACATATATGACCCTAATCTGACCTCTCCTTTCTTACGAAACCAGAAATGTTTAAGTGAAGAAATATTCTGAATCACTATTCTGTAAATGTATACTTTTTGCTATCTTGAGAAAAAATTTGACAGACTTTTTACAAATTTGGCACAATTGACAACCATATTATGAGGAAAGTATGAATGACTTCACATGATTGAACCGTAACTTACGGTTGGAAGAATTTTGGAGTAGTGTTGGGAACATTTTGGAAAATTTTAGAAAATTTTGGGCCAGTTTTAGAGAACGTTTTATTTAGTTTTATAGAATCATTAACTCCACTGGATACAAACAAAAACACTCAATGCTACATGTAAATATTTGGTTCAAAACTGGGGCGCAAATCAGGAGACCTTTGCACCTTTGCCACATATTTGTAGCGTATATAAACTAGGGCATATTTACGAAGAGTCTAATTCATAAATGCTGGGAAAATTTTGCCAGAGTTGGGCGATTTAAATTTTCGCCATTCAGTCCGGAAAAAGTTTGCGGTTCCGTGAATTGTTTTTAAGAACATAAAAACAATTAAAAACCTTGATACTGCTGTTTTCACCCTAATTATCAAAGGGCATAATGTGAAGTTCATTTACTCAAAAATACCAATACAAAAAAATACATATATATATATATATATATATATATATATATATATATATATATATATATATATATATTCTCATCTTGGTATTTTTTTTAATTTTTTTTAATTTGTTTATTTATTTATTATTTTTTTTTATTGTGAACGGTTGAAAATCTATGCAAAGATATAATTTTAAAACAAGTCTGTTAAAATGATTGGATGGATTAGTGCATTGGTAATCCCATCAAAAATCACAAGCCTGTGCCAACTTTGGTTAATTTTCCTTTTGGGGGAGAATTATTGGACGGTCGCCAGTGGTGTAAATTTTGAAGTACGATTCTAAATTTCAATGACCGATCCTGAACGTTGGTTGGCCTGTCTTAACAGTCCCCCACTAACTGTTGAAAATTGTTGAAACTTAACCAAAATGTTTAAAACATTATTATTAGGAAAAGTTTGACAAATTTCAAGCCATTTTTGGTATACTATTGTGGAAATTTTTGAACATTATTTTAAGGAAATGTTTTGACACAGACGTGTATAGCACGGCATGCTCAGTGCTTTCTGAGTGTCTGTGAAAAAAACTAAACAAGCGATTCGAACCCACAACCTCCTGCTTACTAGTGCAGACGTCTTAACCTCTCGACCACCGAGCTTGCCCAATGACGATTGGCCGGCTAGAATCCTATATAGCACAGGGTTCAGCGATATGTTTAGCTTGATGAAATGCTTGCGTCGGGTTATAAACAATTGATTTAATATATAATTGATTTAATTAATATTGCCCTACACAATAATTGTGTAGGGCAATTTCAAAACACACAATTCCAATAAAACCAAATTAGTTCCAATACTGTTAATTAAATCAATTGATTGTTACCCGACTCAAGAATTTCATCAACCTACACATGTCACCCAAGGATTGCACGTTTGTGGCAATAATTGTATCCCCATTGTGAGAATAGGGTTTCAATCAGGGTAAAATAATCTCACAATGGGGGTATTGACATCTACCCGGCGAGCTATAATACATTGATAACGAAATAGACCGTCAATCTGAAGACCATAATCATTATTAACATAACAACTTTGACTTTGAGAGGCACAGGATATATATTATAAATGTGACAAGGATCAGATGCTGTATCAAAGAAGTTAACATGGAATAATTGTAACATATCCAGCCCTTAAGCCTTTAACCAATTCTGAAAGCGTAATGGTGTAATGTTGATGGCGGTATCAAAAATAAATAATTCTGCCTGACGTTTTGTCATTTTTTGAAATAAGAACTGTTAACTAATTTTTATGTAGAACCCTTTTTAATATAAAGACCTACAAGGACTACTTCAATATTGACCAGCTTGAGAAATGGTATGAAATTTGGCACTTTGTTCAGACATAAGGACCAATTTTCATATGGTTTAATCTAAAATATATAGACAATGATAGTTTGGGAAGATTAAATTCTCAAATTAATTTAACTTCTGTGCTTTGGTTTGTTTGAAGTTATTCAGGCTGATCACATACTGTACACGACTATACGTGTGTATCACATAATGTTATGTACTGTGAATGCATTATAAGAGTATCAGGCTGATCATAAAGGTATCTTGGTACTAGACCATTATTCTTATTCACTGTCTACAGCTCATTCAAATTCAAACTGGTTGATACCAATTTCTATGTCTTTCGCATTGGCATTGGGCTGTTGTAGATGCCCTTATAATGCAATACATATTGGGTGTGTTTAGATTGTTATCACATAGAAGATCGAATGGCATAGCATTTTGTGCATTGGCATAGCATTTTGTGCGCATTTTGTCGCACTCAGCCAGTTTGTATTGCAAAAGGGCGACTTGAACGGACTGAATGGATGAATTCCCTATAACAACATTTGTTTCTGTACATAGCAACAAGACTCGCCATAGTGTTTTATTTGTATTATATGATGGATACTGTTTGAATTTAATCATCTCTTCTATTGTAATGTCTTCTTTGTAATTGCCTGGCTTATTTTGATTGTGTCATATGATTTATATCAACAGTTGAATAGGTCGTTTTATTACTGGCATAGTCATCAAGCCATGCGCGCCAGGAAGCTCATTACTGGAATGAACCATTATTTATCTGTATTTCTTGTGATATGACAACCATTATGGCTATAATAAGGGAACTGTACACCATATAGACGTAGGCAGATTACTGTATATTGTGTAAGACTTAATGAAGCTGAGAAGCTTGACAAGGGGACAAATTAATTCAGTCCAACGGCGGTGAGGGGGAATCCAAACCAGCGAGCCAGCGAGCGAAGCGAACTCATGGCGTGGGGTCTGGGGCCCGAAGCTTTTGCAATCAGGAAGCTCTGTGTGAGCATTTGTGTTGAGATATTTTTGGGAAATGATCGTTTGATCTTAACAACAAAATTAGCTGTTGGTTTTTTTTTTAAAGAAGGACCAGAATGTATCCAAAATGAGTATTGAATTTACAGTGTTACATGAGCATACGTGGGAAAACATTTGGCTAAAATCCAACCTGAACGTTGGGGAATGTAATCAGGTGAGACCACAGTGTGAATTTACATTCTCAAGAACACTTGAAAATTTATGCAGAAATATGGCTAAAGTGTAAAACAAGTCTGTTAAATTCGTTGCATAGCTAACGAAGTGACGAATCGAGAAAATACTGTTATGAGAAAATCGAGTTTGAAGTTGGATTAATTTTGGTAGCGCGTTTTCGCTGTTTATTTTTTATTGAATAGTTAAACTTTATTTCTGATTTTGTTTCAAATACTAAATTATACGGCGTGCGCTTCATCCTCCACACATAGACCGATCCTATTCAAAACCCGAATCGTCACTTCGTCAGCTAATAAAATTGTGTGTGCCGCTTCGTGCCACAAATTATCCACGCGCGAATTATTAAATTTGTACCATGCATACACGTGCACAAGGACACATCGTTTCAAAAATCATTCGTTGTATGATACGCACGTTAAAACAGGTTTCGTGCCAACATAACTGCGTTATAAACAGTAAAAGACAGAGTATAGTTTAACAGTGTTACGTCACTTTGTGAGATAATTTGATAGATTGTGCTGATTCGTCACTTGAAATATCACTCAAAAACTACTGATTTTTGTTTAAATTGAAATGAAAAACATAGTTCAAAATATAATTTTCATAGAGACTTTAGCTGGCAACGAAAGGAAAGTGGTGTTCTTTTAAAAATAGAATTTGGTAGTATTTTGGTAAAACAGAAATCTTCTGGGATTGGTACCGGTTTCAAAAACAAATTCCAGTGCGGTGAATTCTCGGATACCGAAAAACCACCTAAAGCAAGATGCATGGCAATAAAGAGACATGTCTTACAAACTTGAATATTGTGACATGTATTATCTTCTGATGACTGAGAAATAATTATGTAAAGGTAACTTTAATCAAGAATTGTTATTCTTGTTTTTATCCAAAAAGAATAGGCCTACTGAATTGACAGTGTTACATGAGGATACGTAGGGGAAAAAAACAAAAATAAAAACAAACAAACAAACAAACAAACAAACATTTGAATAAAGGTGATGGAATCGGGTGAGAATACAGTATGAATCCACGGGTGAAAATCTATGCAGAAATATGGCTAGTTTAAAAACTGTTTACATGTCATTTGTGCATATTTGTATATCAAACTCAACCAAAATATCTGTACTGTAAAAGGGCTTACCGTAGAGTCTTTTTGTATCATAGGATGGTTACTGTTATAATTCAGTCTTGATATTTCTTTTATTGTAAGGTATTCTGTTTATCAATTCACATATTGGTTGCCCTTGATAACTGGCTCGCCTATTTATATCAACAGTTGAACGGAATGTTTTATTACTGACTAATAGTCATCAAGCAAGTCTAGCGCTCCAGAAAACGCATTAGTGAAATTAACCATTAATTATCTGTACTGCTGGTGATGTGACAGCCATTATGACTATAGTATCATGTAGACCTATTAAAATTGATGTATATTGTGTAAGGATGAAGATGAGAAGACTGGCTTATTAATGCTATTCAGTCAAACGGCAGCGGAATTATTATGAAAATGGGAGGAGCCAAATCCAACAAACCAGCAAGGAAGCAAGCGAAGCACACTCATGGCGTGGGTCTGCGGTTCGACGATTTTGCATTCAGGAAGCTCTGTGCGAGCATTTGTGAGCTATGAGCTACTTATAACAATAGTTTTATTGAGTCCGTTTTGGAAAATAATCTCTTAATCGGTGAAATTCTTGCGTCGGGAGATAAACAACTGATTTAATTCTGCTCCACACCGACATGTGTATAGCACTGCATGCTCAGTGCTTTCCGAGTGTCCGTGAAAAACCCACACAGGCGACCCGGGCGGGACCCGAACCCACGACCTCCTGCCCACCAGTGCAGACGTCCCAACCTCTCGACCACCGAGCCCGCCCAATGACGACCGGCCGGCCAGAATCCCATATAGCAGCGGATTCCGCGATATATATAGATTGGTGAAATTCTTGCGTCGGGAGATAAACAATTGATTTAATTTTGCCCCATATCGACGTGTGTATAGCACTGTATACTCAGTGCTTTCCGAGTGTCTGTGAAAAACTACACAGGCGACTCGGGCGGGATTCGAACCCACGATCTCCTGCCCACATTGGGCGGGCTCGGTGGTCGAGAGGTTAGGACGGGAGGTTGGTGGTCGAGAGGTTGGGACGTCTGCACTGGTGGGCAGGAGGTTGTGGGTTTGGGTCCCGCCCGGGTCGCCTGTGTGGTTTTTTCACGGACACTCGGAGAGCACTGAGCATGCAGTGCTATATTTTTATTTTTTATTTTATTTAAAACCATCTTTAACGAGGGTAACCCATCCAGCACAGCTGATCATTTGGGGCCCTCATATAATATAAAAATATATCAATATTATACAAAAATTGTTACAGGAGGTACAGATGAATTAATAATAATAAAAAGTCTTAATGGACAATTACATACAAAATAAAACGTAAAGGACTAAATTGCACAAATAGACCCCCGTCCCAGTCTACCATACTGATTAAAGATAGGACTAAAAGGGAAGATTAAAAATGGAGCAAAAAAAGTAAATTAATTATCAATTGTATACCTACATCTCGGGCAAGACACAAGGTAATCTATGACATAATAATAATTAAAAAATATTACTTCAAACCTTGCCTTCCTTCAGCAAACGCCTGAATGAAGAATAAGAGTTTGAACGAGTGGTGAAAGGGACACCATTTAAAAAAGAAGGAGCTCTGTAACTAAAACTGTTTTTAAAGATTTCACATTTAGGTTTGGGAATAATAAAGTTACCATGTGTAATTGCCCGAGTTGTTGGTCGATCGCCAGGCTGGATCGGGTTAAGTCTTTGGCAGAGACAGTCTGGAGCAACACCAATGGAGGCCTTAAAAGCCTGGCAGGCAAGTTGGAAGTGAATGCGCTGGGCAACTGTCATTGTATTGAGATTACTAAAAAGTAAGTTGGTGGGTGAAATGGGTGGAAGCTTAAGAACAATGCGAAGTGCTCTATTTTGGAGTTTTTGAATTTTGGAGACAAGAGTGGGTTTGGCACCCCACACCATACAGCAGTAGTCTATGTGGGGTAGAACCATGGCATTATATAATAAAAAAGCTGTTGGCTGGTCAACAAATTTTCTTGTTCTGGCGAGCAAAGAAATTGAAGAACTTAATTTATTGCAGACTTTTTTCACATGTTCAGAGAAATTTAGTTTGTTGTCCATTAGTATCCCTAGGTGTTTATGAGAATCAACTTGTTGTATTTTTTGGCCAGAAATAAAAATTTCGAGGGGATTGCTCTTTTTAAGTTTTTGAGCAGTACCAACTAGCATAACTTCTGTTTTTTGAGGATTTAAAATAAGTTTGTTAGCCTGCAGCCATTTTGTTAAATTAAGAAGATCCGAGTTCAATTTATTTTCAATGAGACTAGTGTTTTTATCACCATAATAAATAAGTGTATCATCTGCATACATATCAATGTTGCAGTGATCAAGACATTTTGGCAGGTCATTAATGTACAATGAAAAAAGTAAGGGCCCCAGGATTGATCCCTGAGGTATTCCAGATGTTACAGGATTAACTACAGAAAGATTGGATTTATAACAGACTTGCTGCGTCCTTCCAGATAAATACGTCGGTGTGGGGCAAAATTAAATCAGTTAATCTCTTAATCTTTGCCTAAAAATTAGCTGATTTGTTTTAAGAAGGGCCAGAATAATTCCAAAATGAATATTGGATTGACATTGTTACTTGAGCTTACGCGGGAAAAACATTTGGCTAAAATCTAATCGTGGAAATTGGGGAATGGAATCAGGTGAGAGCACAGTATGAATCCACACTATCATGAAAGGTTGAAAATCTATGCAGAATAAATATGGCTAAATTGTAAATCAAGCCTGGTAAATTCGACGCATAGCTGACGAAGTGATGAATCGGCAAAAATGGTGTTCTGAGAAAATCGTTTTAACTCGTTTTCGGTGTTTATTATTACACATAAAATTATTATTTTACACATAAACAAACTATTTTTAATAGGCCCTTGTTGAATTTTATTTATGATTTTGTATCAAAGCCGTACAAGTTTGTGATTTGTTTACACAAAATTCATCACTTTGTCACATATATTTCATATCCACAAGTGGTCTTATTCAAAACCGATTCATCGCTTCGTAGGCTACTAAAATAACATTGCGTGTGCCGCTTCGCGCCACAAATTATCGGCGTGCAAACGTTTAGACTTGTACCATGCATACACTTACACAAGGATTTATTGTATCAAAAATCATATGCACTGTATGATACGCACTGTATGCTAAGCATGTTAATACAGGTTTCGTGTCAACATAACTGTGTTATAAACAGTAAAGGACAGAGTATAGTTTAACAGTGTTACGTCACTTTCTGAGATAATAATTTGATAGATTGTGCTGATTCGTCGTTTGAATTATTACTGATCTTAAAAATCTTGTAAATATACATTTTAAAACCAGTAGAGATGAACATACACTTTTAAGACCCTAAAATATGTAATATCTCAGAACCACCAAAATAGTAGTCACTTTGGCACCTATATGCGACGGATTGATTGGATGGATTTATTGCATTGATAATCCCTTCTAGAATCATTAGTGCGTGGGATAAAAATCCTATCCGAAAGGATTTGAGCCCCTGCAAATTTTGTTATTTTTTTGTTTTGCAGGGAGAATTAGAGTGTAAATGTTGAAGAATGATTCAAAATTTTAGTTTTAATTCGTGGTGCCAACGAACGTGCATTGGACTTGTGCTCTGATGGCCGAGTCGTCAGAATGTGGGTTCGAATCCCAGCCGTGAAAGTGATACTTGTGTCACTCAGCAAGACACTTACTTGCTTTTCTTCAAAGGGGAAAAATGGTGACATGTAAGGACAAGATGGTTCTTGTGTAAGCTTGTTCCGGTACACATTTGGCAGCATAGGCAGCATACTCCCCAGGGAGTTGAGATGGTTCTAGGAATGATATAACTTGCCTGATGACAGGGGTGATAATGTTCATGTGCCCCGAGCGTCAAACTTGGCGAATACCGGCGCAATATAAGTGTCCATTATTATCTACTATTATTGTTATGACCGCCCCTGAACGTTGGCCTGTCCTAATCGTCTCCCAGACCCACCTCAAATTTTGAGAAATTTCAAATAATTTTGGAATAGTGTTGGGAAAATTGTGAAACATTTTAGGAATTCTTGGGCCCATGTTTATTGGAATCAATTCGAACATCTTTTTTACACTGTTGCCACATATTTGGAGCATGAAATATGTAGCCTATATAAACTTGGGCCTATTTATGAAGGGACAATTTTGCCAATTTTCACCAGTCGTTAGAGGCTTTCAGTCGCAAAGAACAGAAAAGCAATTCAAAACCTTGTTTAATACTGCTGTTTTTTACCCTAATTATCAAAGGGGAATAATGTGAACATTATACACAAAAATAATAATAATACAAAATGTATTAAATCTTTTTGTGTGTGTGAAAAAAACAATTCACGAAACCCCGTGCCCGCGCACCGTCACTATCAGTACAATTAGAGTCATCTAGCTCAGTACACTTCCTGCCAGCAACGCAGCCTCACTGGCCGACAGTAAGGCAGCGCAGCCTCACTGGTCGGCTGGACAGCAGCGCAGCCTAACCGGCTGGCTGGCTGGCCGCCGTCATGACTATAACAATTATTGTTTTTTATTAAAATAAAATAGTTCGAAATATAAATTTCATAGAGACTTTAGGTGGCGACGAAAGAATCGTGGTGTTTCTTTTAAAAACCGAATTTGATATTATTTTGATAAAGTAAAAACCTTTCGGGATTGGTATCGTTTTCAGAAACAAATTTCGGCGCGGTGACTTCTCGGATACCGAAAAACCAGCCAAGCATATTGAAGATGCATGGCAATAAAGAGATGTGCCTTACAAACTTGAATATTTTAACGTTTATTATCTGCTGATGATTGAGAAATAATTATGTAAAGTTAACTTTAATCAAACAGATTTTTCATCTGTTGCTCTTAACCAAAATGAATATTGAATTGACAGTGTTACATATGAGCATATGTGGGAAAGAAATTTTGCTAAAATCTATCGTGAAGATTGGGGAATGGAATCAGGTGTGGCACAGTATCAATCCACATTATTATTATTATTATTATTATTATTATTATTATTATGAAAATAAATACAGCGTAAATATGGCTAAATTTTAAAACAATTCTGTTAAATTGATTGGATGGATTATTGCATTGGCAATCCCCTCTGGAGTCATTACGGCGTGGGATAAAAACATTTAAAAAAATAATTAACAAAAAATATCCTCAAGGATTTGAGTTCCTGTGAATTTTTGTAAATTTTCCTTTTGCGAGGAGAATTGGGTGTACATTTCTTCCCAGACCCACCTCATTTTTTTAGAAATGTAATATCATTTTGGAATAATTTTGGGAAAATTTTGGAAAATTTTGGGAAATTTGGGGCCAGTTTTAGAGAATGTTATATTTAGTTTTAGAGAAACATTAACTCTGCTGGTTACAAACACAAATACTCAATGCTACATGTCAATATTTGTTTAAATAAAAATATGGGAGGGCAAATCATGACCTTTTCTAAGGAACATGAAATATGTAGCTTATATAAACTAGGTCTATTTACGAAGGGTGTAGTTCATAAATGTTGGGAAAGTCGTTATTGGCTTTCAGTCGGCAAAACACGGTTTGCGGTTTAACCGTGAATTTCTTTTTAAAAACAGAACAACAATTCAAAAACCTTGTTATTGCTGTTTTTTCACCCTATTTATCAGCGGGAATAGTGTGAACTTTATACACACAATAAATAATTTAAAAACAAAATTGAAAATAATTCCATCTAATTTGTCAAAAACAATGAACAAACATAAACCCGTTGCCCGTGCACAGCCACTTTCAGTACATTTAGAGTAATCTAGCTCAGTACCCTGCCTTATGGCAGCGTAGTCTCACTGGCCGGCTGGACGGTAGCACAGCCTCACCGACTGGCTGGCCGGACGGGCGGCGTCATGACTATACCAATTACTTGACTGGAAATCGAGGCTTGCAGAATCGTAAGCACAAAGAGCCTTTAGTGAAAGTCAGCCTCGATATTTTTTTTTATCCAGCACTCAAAACTACTGATTTTTGTTTGAATTAGAATTAAATAGCTCGAAATATAATATTCATATAGACTTTAGCTGGCGACGAAAGAAAAAATCTTTCGGGATCGGTATCGGTTTGAAAAACAATTTCCAGTGACTTCTCGGATACCGACAAATCAGCCAAGCATGATGCATAAGATGCATGGCAATAAAGTGACATGTCTTACAAAGTTTAATATTTTGACATTTATTATCTATTGATGATTGAGAAATAATTATGTAAACTTAACTTTAATAAAGAGCATTTTGTTTTACACTTAAAAAGGTGAACTCGAATTTTTATATATTTTTTTTCATAAAATATTATTTTCTGGGGGAGTGGGAACATTACCAAAGCGACTAGATTAAGGAAAACAGATCTTTGGGATACATTTACAACCCCGCACCTCCCCTCCACCCACCTTGAAGAAAATAGTCTCTACTTTCAGAAAAGAAAGGAAATGGGCGTCAAAACTTTAAAAAGTGTTTATACTGTAGAGCTAAGTCCGTATAGGCCGATTTATTATAATTAGTTTATGTTGAATTGTTCAAATGCCTTTTCCAATATGTGGTTTTAGCAAAAGGCTTGTGACTTTGTTTGGATTAATTCAATTGTTTGAATGAAGGATTACCGGAGGTATCATGCTGGTTAAGGTGTTACTTGGTAAATAATGAAAATCAGTGGCGTACCCACAGGGGGAAGGGTTTGGCCGCCCCTACTTGTGAGCTAAATAGTGTATGTCTGTAACTTCACAAACTAGTTAGTATTTCTGAACTTCTGAATGTCGGGAATCCAATCTGTATTTTGAAATAATTTGTTGGTTCATTTAAGTTTTATATCGGTAAATTTACCCCCCAAAAATGTCCCCCACCCCACATACACACACTCAGAAATCCTCGCTACGGCACTGATGAAAATAATGTGGAACCTGGGTTTCGAGCTTGGATGAGAGAAATCCGTAATGGGTATTTTAAACAACACACCATTTTTTTTCTCTTGAAGGGACAGTATCGGCACGATCAACTGGGTATGGAATCAGAGTGTTAGTTTGAGATTCACTCAGTGACTTAAAATAATACCCCACATGACAAGGTCGCATTACCTTTGCTGTTGCATAAATGAGCCAGTAATTTTCAGTCACTATGCAATTCCAGGACATCGAAAGTCTGCTGTGATCGTGAAGATATTGTCTCTTTAAACTGATATTACGTGAAGTTTATGATGGTATCAAACATTCCTTGATATGATATACATTTGTCTGAGGTGTTATCGATTTTAAGAATAGCCAGGCAAATATTCCCCAGTGTGAATTTGTAAACATTTAAACAATTCCACGTTATAATACATAATTTCGTGAACACATGTTCACTATTTAAAAAACCGAAACTTTCACATGGTTGCATTGTATATTGACTCAGAGACTGGGCAGACAATTTTGCCAATACATTATTACCAATTTTGTACTTTCTCTTTAATGGTAAACTAGACCCAAGAGTGATTGTATTAACTTACCTATTTGTCCATTGCATGGGGCACACATACAGTACACAACCAGTATTCCTAAAATCCAACCCATTCTGCAGTTTTTAATGGAAGCATCAAGACAAAAATTTCTTCAATTTCGCTGTAGCTTCTTTCATCGATAAACTTAAATCACGAGTCAATCTCCTGTCATACAGTACACCTACGTGTTGTCAAGTATAGCTATAATTCTACCAACAATTTACCGCCTGCTATCCTTAAAAAGGCGCGCACACAGTTGTTGATTATGGTATATCCTGTGTACGTGACAAGGGCGCGCTCACCAAGACAGCATTGACCAATCACAGCTAAGTTATGAAGGTCTTTACAACACATACGTTAAAGGTAAGTTCCGAGCTTTCTCATTTCTTGTATAAATTCTTAAAGAAATAGGTTGTCAATGTATATCAATGGGCTTCTGGTGATCGTTGGAGCCAGCAAGTGCGAAGTAGACGTGGTTTACGTTGGAATTACGTTACACTTACCAACAAGATATTAAGTACGTTGTTTCGGGCGTTGCATATCCGTTTTAGTTTTAGATATGAAGTCAGTTACTGAAAATTATACACAAGAGTGCACGCAGGCCATCAAACAGGGAATCTAAATAATGTAGATTTCTAGTTACTTACTCAAAGCTTTACTGAAATGAAAATCAGCAAACGTGTATATATTATTGACCTACAATGTCCTCACCTACAGTGATATGCATCAATACATGTAATACGGTCTAATACGTCGACTGTTCATTGTTCATTTTTGACATACATGGCTTGTAGTCTGTTTTTAATGAACAGACTGGAATTACATCGAATGAAATGAAATAATTAAGGTTTTATTTAATCATTTATTCATAGTTAAGAGTGGCATATAATATTGATATAAAGCCGGTTTTATATTTTGTGATACTCACTGTATCTACTCATTAAAGTCAACAATTCTACATAGTTTTAAAGTAAGATCATCATCTAAAAATAAATCTGATCATTGTTATTTACGAATCAAATAACTAATTGTTTATTTTGTAATCTTATTGTGTCTATTTGTCGTGAGCATCTTTACTTAATTAGTGGGCAGACTAACACATTAGGGCAACAGTACCCTAAGGGCAACACTACCTCTGTCTGTGCCGTAGCCAAATTGTAGCACAGTGCCGTAGCTAAATTGTAGCGCAGTGCCGTAGCCAAATTGTAGCACAGTGCCGTAGCCAAATTGTAGCACAGTGCCGTAGCCAAATTGTAGCACAGTGCCGTAGCCAAATTGTAGCACAGTGCCGTAGCCAAATTGTAGCACAGTGCCGTAGCCAAATTGTAGCACAGTGCCGTAGCCAAATTGTAGCACAGCGCCGTAGCCAAATTGTAGCACAGTGGCGTAGCCAAATTGTAGCACAGTGCCGGAGCCAAATTGTAGCACAGTGCCGTAGCCAAAGGGTGGGCGGGGAGGCCACTTACCTCCCACGTGTCGGTAAATTCACAAACGTGTTGGTATTAAGGGCCCCAGAAGTTCTGAGCTCTGTGATGCAATCTGGGACATATTGTTTTAATATACAATAATGACAAATTATAAAGTGTCCTATTCTATTTTAGAAGGTACAGAGAATTGATATAGCGAAAATGTAGCATAATGTAGTAGCAAGTGGGGAAAATATTGGAGGATGTTATATGATTATATTGGTCATCTCCCTCTAAAATATTATTTACCCGCACCACCTCAGAATCGAACTTCTGGTGATTGGTAATTAGTAATGATGGACATAATTTGTCCTTGTATAATACACTTTGTATCCCTCTGTTTATGCAGTTGTATATACATTTAAAAAAATACACGCCTACTCAATAGATATGAATGACAAAGATGAAGGTGTCAATATGCATTTGTATGCAGATAATCTGCTTATTTATTTCACGTACTCGATTTACATACACTGATAATCATTAGGAGGCGCTATCAATTCAACCTCATGCAGGGTGCACCCCACTAAAATATTATAAGCCGAGCTGTTATGCCCTCAATATTTTCTGAAAAACAAAGATTTGAGGCCCATACATTAAGGAGGGACTGTGTAAAAATAGTCCATTATCATGACCTGGGGGTACTTGACTTCCAATTTTGAGTATGTTGGATACACTAGGCCTTGAAGAAATGGTCATAATGTGTAGCATGGGCCTTTTTTCCAAAATGGATGCTTGTCAGTATGGGCCTTTTCACTAGTGTAGAGGGGGTTTCCATTGGGACAAGAATAACTCGACGGGCTTCTGGATAATGCCCCGTTCCCACTATCACGATTCGCGCCACGATTGAAATCGTGGTCTTAATCGTGGAGTAACCGTGGTGATCCTATCAGATCTTATCAGATCTTGAGGTCAGTCGTGGCAATCGTGTTGATCGTAGAACATGTTTGGACGGTTCAACAATTTTCTACGATCAACACGATTAATTTTTAATCGTGATCATCGCATGAGATCGTATTGGATCGTAACAAAGCGCGACAGATCGCATCTAATAGTGCTTCGAAATCGTGGTGATCGGGATCAACCTTGGACAAGACAAACACCACGCTCTGTTGAGATGCGCTGCGATCTCCCACGATCTGTCACGATCTGTTACGCTCTGTCGGGTACCATCGCTCACGACCGGACATGATTGACTCACGATTTGATACGAGTTGATACGAGTAGATGCGAGTAGATGCGAGTAGATACGATTAGTAACGCTTGTTCACGGGCGCTCACGATCTGTTACGAGTTCTCGCGACCATATATATACCGGACAAGATTGATTGAGCTTCATTCATCGATCTGCACTTGAAGAGAGCACATTTGTTTGGTCAATGATTGTGGGTTGTAGTCTTCACTCTGTAGAAGTTCAAGAAACAATGAAGTCCATGGTCAGTCGGGCTGTATATGTACCCGTCGGGGTTCAATCGTGGCTCAAATCGTGATCACTCTCCATCCCGATCGTGAAAGACATCGCCACCACAATCGTATCCGATCGCAAAAGAGCGCATCGGTTCGTGATGATCGTATCGGAACGTATCCGAACGTATCTGCACGTATCAGATCGTCCAAAATCGGGTACCCCGATCGTGATGATCGTGTCAGATCGGGACACAATCGTGGACTCAATCGGGACAATCCTATCGGAACGTATCTGATCGTATCTGAACGGGAGACCAGATCGTGACAGATCGTGTCATCTGAAATTGACCAATCGTGCCTATATCGCATCCAAGCGCACCAAATCGTACCAGAACGTATCGACTCGCATCAATTCGCATCCAAACGTGAAATTTCAGAAAAGGAAACAACAATTCCACGATCAGCTACGAATGGCCAATCGTGGCGTTCGTAACGGATCGCACGACAGTGGGAACCTAGCATTATCCACATTAAATTTAGAATAACAATTTTTGAAATGTCTTTTGGTTTTAAAAATTTAAGTTTTCTAAGTATTTTTGTTAATAATTCTTTTGAATATTTTGTACTTGGTTGTTACTTTTATTTTGTAGCATTGGTTTTTATGGGAGTTTATTTAGTGGGATGCACCCGTCGGCTTCTTGTCAGGACAGACGTCAGACAGGACCGACAGAGATTACTATGTGTCATTTTATAAGATTATAAACTCTTCCCGTGAATGGAAATAAACAATCGCTGCTTTCTGCCACACACGGAGCCTCCATGGCCATTTTGTAAAAGCTATTTTGTATCATAATATGTTACTGTTCACTAAATCTAAATTCAACCTCTTTTTGTACAAAAAACCACAATGGTTAATAAAACACGTGCAAATTTCCGTGCTCAAATAATTACAAAATATACTACAATTTGTAAGCAACTAACATAGATAGGTTCTTTTTAGTTTGTGGTCTCCGGTTTCTGTTCTCTGAGCACGTCACCTCAATGTCCAATATATCTTTATCATGGTTCTTTGTTTTTCATTCAAAGCAATGTAAATCAAACAGAGGCTGGAAGGGAAAATAGTCTGGTCCTTTAGCTCAGTGAGATTTACATTACCATTGTCATAGGGTATACAAGGAATCTAACAAAGATGACTGCTGTGTGATCAAGGTATATTGCAGCCAAAATTGCTGGATCGTTTGGAATTCTGCCGTGATATGTTTTAAACGACTTTTTCACATTGGTATTTCGTTTGTCCAATTTGTGCGACCTCTCTTAGCCACCACACTTTGTGTATGGGAAATTTGGTCCGGCTCCAATAACCGCGTATACATGTTATGCCAAAAAGCAAAATAAATAAATAAATAAATAAAATAAAAACCGCGTCACCGCAGCGATTTTGAAGCCGACCTATTTATTTATTTATTTTAAAATATTTAACATGGGTAGGCCATTTACCTTCCGGTATTCTTCCTAGGCGCCCAGGAGATACAAAGTAATGCAATACTATATTTAAAAAAATAAGTAAGAAAAAAGAACTTAATATACATACTACAGATAACTAAATACTTAATGTAGATACAGATGTCTTTATACATTTAAATCATAATCTTTTAATGAACGTTTAAAGCTTAATATATCACCAGCCCCTTTTATTACATTTGGTAATTCGTTATAATACGAAGGTCCTACATATTGAAAAGACTGTCTAAAAAGTTCCACTCTACGTTTTGGAGCATATAACATATTAGCTTGAACATTACGGGTATTATAAAAATTACAATCAGAAGCCGTCGATATAAAATCAGACACATAATTAGGGGCTGTACCATTTAAACACCTATACATAAATACCATTAAAATAATCTCGTCTCTGAGTAACTGTAGGAATATTTAACATTTTAAGAAGGTCATATGGCCTATTATTCCAACCAGAAACCGGAATATTTTTGGGGGGCCTAAGAAGAATTAAAAATACTTTTAATATTACATAAATTTACAATAATTTTAATAAAACAGCTAAATACTGGTCGTGCATAATAAGTTTTCTTTTGTAAAATGTGTGGAAATGTGAACGTATTCTTCTGTATATATTTGTTTGCTTCAATGATTGAATAAAATCAGTTTGTAGGCTATACAAACTGAAAATGCTTCCTTGTTGTATCCATAACAACCTCCTTTCATTCCATATCTATCATACCTTTCCTGTATCTTAGGAGTTTTTCTATACGTGGACAAGGACATTTCCATCGACCATTTTGTATGATTTTAAACGTTAAAACTGTTCACTTAAAAATGGAAATGGAGCAAAAACGGCGCCGTCTTTAGGCCACACACGGAGCCTCTATGGTCATTTTGTGTATAATAATACGTTAGGCTACTGTTCGCTAAATCTAATTTCCCTCTTTCTGTGCAAAATTCCGAAATAGTTAAACAAGTGCAAATGTCCGTGCTCGAATAATTACAAAATATACTACAATTTGTAAGCAACTAACATAGATTCGGTGTCCAACAAATGCAAAACCTAACATTTCTTGTTAATCTGTGTGCTCTTAAAGGAGTTCTTTTAAGTTTGTAGATACGTATGATTAAATGTACGTTTACAATTTCGTAAATGAACAATAACTTTGAATAAATCTAAACAGCGAAATTTTGGTCGTGCATAATTTTGTTTCCCCTTTTTTTTCTGTATATTCCGGAAGTGCTGAAATTGTGTTGCTTTATGATTGAATAAAGTCAGTTTATATACAAACTGGAATTGCTTTCTGTTACATCCCATTCTGTCACCAACCTCCTCTCATTCCAAATCATCCTTTCCTATTTTGTGTAAAAATTTTGCCAAGTATGAATAGTTTTTCTACCTGCAAAAAAGCTTTCCATCCGCCATTTTGTAAGATTTTAAACACATGATAACTCATCATTTGATGGAGAAAATAGGCTTGGATGGTGACAATCGCTGCTTTGCGTAGACGGCGCCCTCTTTAGGCCACACACGGAGCCTCCGTGGTCACTTTGTAAAAGTTATTGTATTTAATAATACGTAACTGTTCACTAAATCTAATGTTAACCTCTTTTTGTACAAAATTCCACAATGGATAATAAAACACGTGCAAATTTCTGTGCTCGAATTACAAAATATACAAACATTTATAAGCAACTAACATAGATTCGGTTTCTGACAAGTTAAAACCTAAGTTGTTTACTTAATCCATGTGCTGTTCTTTTAAGTTTCTGGATAAGTAGAAACAATTAACTTTTAACATTTTTAGCCTACGTAAATTTACAATAAGTTGAATAATTGAATATAAATGCATACAATTTTCTATGTGTGGAAATGTAAAGTTTTGTATTCTTCTGTACCTGCCACAATTAGTTAGATTCTCGTTCAATCCACAATCCACAAATGCAATAAATTTCCACTACATTTATATTGTACTTTCAGCAATGTTTTGGCCTCCCGTCATTTCCCTATTTTGTGGATGTCTGTTTTCTGAAACAGTCGTACTCAGTGTGTCAAACAATTTGTTATTTTTTGGAACTGATTCGGGTTTCGTGTTCTTTGATCGCTGTTCCGATATAGACGTAAACAGTGTATATAGATACGGGTTCAGGGACGAGTTTATGGGTAGGATGTAGACAACAATCCACGCATACATGTCTGGACCGATTACTACTGCCCCAGTCTGAGAAAGAATCCCCATGATGATCACAGGCATCCAACAAGCGAAGTCAGTGCCAACTATGAACGCCATTTTGACCGCCATTCTGATTTCCCGATCACGGTGAGATGCCACACGGACCTTATTCGATGTGCGCTTCACTTTGACAAAAATTGCCACGTAGCAGACGAACACTACCAGGAAACAGAAGAGGTTGACACCAAGAAAGAGGATAATTGAGAAAATCCAGGCTGGCTTCTGACCTTTAACTACTAGGATTGATACAGTCTGGCTCCCAAGTGGATTATCAATAGCGCCCTCTTTGACCTCGAAAGCGGTTGGTTTGGTGATGAGCGGCAGTCCAATGCACACATCGGATAAACCATAGATATCTGAATCTGACCCACTACCAAAGACCGTTGGTCCAATACTCAAACCAAGTGATATTGACCAAATTACGAGTAGAACTAAAATTGTGGATTTCTTGCTTGGTTGCCATGAGCTAAATGGGTACACGATACCCCAGAAACAATATACACTGATAAGTGTGACGATAAACACAGACGCCTCACTCGACATGACCGACAACACGCCAGCTATTTTGCATATCACGCTTGACCGCCATTGCTTGGCCTCCATTGAGTACTTCTCACCAAAATGCAGATCTGCCACAGCAATAATGAGCATATAAACACCCATCATGAAGTCAGACACGGCTAGATTTAGAACCATAATTGAGTGACTTTTTTTCTTGTTATGATTTCTATTTTGTGTCCCATGGCACACCCTTGCTCTTTGAACGATGACCACAGCATTGCCAATAAGGGCGCTTAGTCCAAGAACCCACACGGATACACGGAGGAATGTGTTCCGCATGAGACTGCCACAGAGGTTCAATGGAGGTTGTAACTCAGTCGTCTCACATTGTGATATCATGAAGTTAGATAAAGATGATACAAACTCACAACAGAGTCTGTAGTCGTCCACGTACCTGAAATTTCAATAGAACTCATCATGATTTAATTCTTGCCCTACACCTCATCTTCATTATCATGATAATCATCTTCTAAATCATCTTCTTAATCATCATCATATTCATCGCCGTTGTCGTCGTCGTCCTCGTCGTCGTCGTCGTCGTCGTGGCCGTCGTCCTCATAATCTTCATCGTCGTCCCCTTAATTTTCATCATCATCATCTTAACTGTCGTCATCTCCCTCCGACGAGAGAGGTACCTACCACTTTATTCGAACGCGATACCTTACCACTTTGCAGTTGCATCCCTATTAATGATATTAAAATTATTATCTGTGCATTCCCAATTAATTTTTTACATCCAAATGACTTCCCCACATGCCCTGCTATGGTCTAGTATTATTTACAACCCCAGATGACACACGACGGCTGTGTAGTGTAGCTCTCTCCTGTATGACCTGGCAAACACCAAACAGCCATATACTTATGCAGCATATCTCTCAGCCATATCTCTCCAGCACCAGAACCCAGACACTCTGTCTGGGGCAGGGGGGGGGGGTTATGCCTTGCACTGGCATGTCGCAAGACATCAAAGATCACAGCCTTATGCCAAACAGATGTTCCACTTATCAGAGGGTTAGATCTGGGTAGGTCTTTAGGTGTACACAATGGATGGTTGATTTTGTGCACAAACATATGGCCGCGATTACTTTTCCAGCCCAGAAAAAAAACCTACACAGCTCTGGGAACTGATACCCCTTCTAAGATATGTGGAATGGTCCACTTTAGGATATCAATGACTCCCAGGCATGTGTGGCTTTTTTTTCTGGGAAAAACAATGAAATAAATAACTTCTGCCCCATTGGTGTGGCTGTCTCTCTCGTCAGAGCATCATCACTTAGTCATCGATCTTCACAAACTGCTATCTTTGTATAATCATCAATAAGTCTATGCATACCTCTTTGATACTTACAATTTCTGCAATCTCACTAAGTCAGTCACCGCATCAATCTCCACATGGACAGGGTCATCACTTGCTTCACCTCTGATCAGAACTCTAGAGTAAGATCATGATCAAATGTAGGTATTCAAATAAAATTCCTTGAAACGAAACTTTGGCTGGAAAAGACCTCTCACAGAATACCGCAAATATTGTGGATTTCAGTTTTATATTTGAATATAACGCAACAATTCAAAAAGCCGAAATATTTCCATTTTCATAACAAATGTTAAAACTCAATGTATAATTTAAATACAAATAAACAAAACAAAAGCAAAAAACAAACAAACAAACAAACAATTATAATTTAAATGAAAAATGTTAATACACCGACACACTCTGATTTACTTTTACTTATATTTTTCTTACAGTGTGTTTAGATTACTGAGTCCACTAAACGCCCTCTTTTGCAGTTTTAGGAGAGGAATGTCTTTTACAACCCTGAAACATGAAATGAAAGAACAAATACATATTCAAATGTTACGTAATGTCTATTAAAATGTTTATAGTGTAATTCAATATTAGCTTAATGAAATATGTCTGTTGAATACCTTTACATTTAATGAATCTGATTTTTGATACATTCAAATGGGTATGATAAGGCTTATACCATGAGCGTCCCCAGGATTTGAATGGAGTTCGTGTTTTAACGGTAATATAACACTGTACAGTAATAATAGTCATCGACAAGACAACCTCTTTCCCAAAAGTAAATCCACAAAAAGAGGTTCACTCACATGACTTTCAAACTCTTGAGTTCAGAGAAAGAGTTCGTCTCAATATTCTTTATTTGGTTCCTCGATATGTCCCTTCAATACAAAAATCAAAATATATGAAGATAAGTAGGATTTGAAGCTTTGTATATGATGTAAGATCAGTAAGAGAAAGATTTGTATAATGTTTTACTTACAAAATGTTAGGTTGCTAAGATCGACGAAGGTTTGTATATGGTGTAAGATCAGTAAGAGGAAGGTTTGTATATGGTGTAAGATCAGTAAGAGGAAGGTTTGTATATGGTGTAAGATCAGTAAGAGGAAGGTTTGTATATGGTGTATGGAAGGTTTGTATATGGTGTAAGATCAGTAAGAGGAAGGTTTGTATATGGTGTATGGAAGGTTTGTATATGGTGTAAGATCAGTAAGAGGAAGGTTTGCAGTAGCATCATGTAATATTTCTATGGAGGTGTATTAGTTTGTTGGTTTTGAGAATAACCGATAGTTTATATTTGACTCCTCGACATGTCCTTCAGTATAAAAATCGGATAGGGGCCTATATTAAGATGGTGATCACGTTTTACAGATTTTCGAAATGCAATAAATAGTATTCTTTGGGTGCAGCGTCATTTTGAATGTTAAATTTATTAAACTGCTAATCCTGATCATAACGTTATACTGTAATTATGTGGACCATTTTTAATAATTCATTATTTAATAGTTTTGTATTTGTTTTACTTACAAAAATGTTAGGCTGCTAAGACCCGTCGAAGGTCCCAGGACGTAGTTGACTGATTTCATTACCAGCCAACGACCTATATTAAACAAGCAGGAAAACGTATAGTCCAGCAGATAAAGTGAATATTTCAGGAGAATCGTTCAAATGGTGAGACAAGCACTGAAATTGGTATGAATACTCCTCTGGGACTACATTTTTGAAAAAGCCCGTTAGCCACTTACAAATTCAATATGGCCGCCATTTTTCAAGATGGCCGCCATTTCCGAGACAAAATTACTATTTTTCCCGTACAATTTGACAGAATAGTCCAATTTGAATGATCTTAGCATCAAATTTTTGACCATGGAGAAGCTGAATTTGGAGGCCTAACAATTCTCAGAAGCTTCCTTTTACCATTTACAGCACATTGACTGAAAAATATGCAGCTTACTAATAACTATCCTGCATGTGTGTAGTAGTGTTGCATGGGGTGTAGGAGTGTAGTAGTAGAGGTAGTACTTTTGTTTCAGAAGTCAGCCACATCTTCTGGATGGACACCTGACACTCGTCCTCAGTGCTTACCCAACTCTCACCTATGGCTCCAAGCAGTTGGCAGTGCACAGCAACAATGGCCACACACCGGTAAACCGCGTTGGCGCGAGGGCTGAACTAGGTGAGGGTAGCATGCAGAGAGACTCTGTATGTGATGGAGTATGTCTGACTCCAACATAATGTGCATGAAGTCATCATGATGGTAGACAAGGAACACCTCACATACAACAGATGACTGAGATGAGAACAGGTCAATGCACCAAGAACAGTGAGTCAGAGAAGGAACAGAGTGATGTCAAGGCACAACCAGGGCACACTGGTGATATCACTGCTGTGAAAACTCAGCATGGGGTTCAGTGTCAACTAAATAATCTTACCACAGTAGTTGTATTGTAGTTTAGTGTCCCAAATGCTATCTAATGAGCCCCATATGCATCAGCTTGTAGAGATGTAGTACTAGAGTTAGATAGCCGTATCTGAATCGACAGGATGTGCCAGCGCGGGAGAGCCGAGCCAAGGGTAACGGGGCTTCAGTTACCCGGAGGGTGTACAGATCGCACGGGACTTAAATGACACTGGATGAACGATCGGGCTAGGTGTAGAGCAGCTTTTTATGCCCGAACCTAGTTGTATCCCATACCTGAATGTGCCTCACCATATATCTATGGTCCAAGGTGGTAAAAGGATAATCCCTCGGCGTTTAACCATTCATCATCTGATAAGATGTCCAGTTTGGCTCCATTGACATCTAAATCGCAAATTGACTGGAAAAAATGTTGTCTATGTCAGACTGACAAGAAGGATGAAGATCTCAAATCTCCACCAACCCACTACTCATGTAGTACTCAACATGATGGCTACTCCATGATTGCATCAAATGTTCCACTTTTTCAAGATATCTATGAACTTCCAATCATTTTTGGATCCAGCAAGATTAGATGAAGGTGGTGGCATAGAAGAAACCATGCAAAATACCATCAGAACTGTCGACTCATGTTCAACAACACCAAGCTGGAACGGGCAAGGAAACGGGCAGCTGGTGCTCAGAGTACTACAGATGAAGGACGCAGTAAGATGCGAAGAACCAGCCTTGAAGGTCGAGAATGCTTTTTATGTGAGAAGGAGGCTCCAACATCTGAACTGAGACAAGCCATGACTATGCAGCTTGATAAAAGACTGAATGAATGTGCTCAAAACCTAAATGATGGAAAGCTTCTGGCCAGACTGAGTGGTGGAGATGTTGTGGCACAAGAGCTGAAGTACCATCGTTCTTGTTTAACAGACCTGTACAATAAGGAGAGGGCTTACTTCACAACCATTGAGAATGAGAAGAAGGGGCAGAGTTCACTAGAAAAGAAAGTATACCACTGTTTTTTTTCTGAGCTTCTCGCCTACATAGTTGAGACGAAAACCAGCAGCGAATGTCCTGCTATATTCCGACTTGCAGACCTGGTCTGCCTGTACAAGCAACGGCTTGAGCAACTGGGAATAGATATGCCAGATGTCAACTCGACCAGACTAAAGGACAAGCTGTTGGCAGAAATTCCTGAGCTAGAAGCTCACAAGAAGGGAAGGGATATCCTTCTGGGCTTACACAAATATGTTGGCTCAGCCCTGTCACAAGCCCCAAACTATTCAGAAGCTATTATCCTTGCCAAAGCAGCCAAGATCTTGCGAAGACACATGATTGACCACATGTCCACATTTGATGGAACCTTCCATGAAGGATGTGTTGAAGAAGCAATTCCATCAACTCTTCTTCAGTTTGTGGGCATGATTGAACATGGGGGTGACATAAAATCTCAACTGAGATTTGGTGCATCAAAGACAGACCTAGCAATGGCACAGCTGCTGCAGTACAACTGCTACGCAAGGTACAAAGAAGGAGCAACAACTCACAGGCATACAGAAGATCGGGAGACCCCATTTCCTGTCTTCATTGGGATGCTGTCTATGCGAAAAGTAGAAAGAGACTTCTGGTACAAATGTTTCATGAACATGGTCTCAGCATCTCATATGATCGAGTGCTTGAAGTCTCTGCACATCTAGGAGATGCAGCTGTCAGCAAGTACGTGGAGGATGGGGTGGTGTGTCCACCTGTTCTGCGAAAATGGTTGTTCACCACAGCTGCTATGGACAACATAGACCACAACCCAACTGCAACAACAGCAACCACCTCTTTCCATGGAACCAGCATTTCTATCTTCCAGCACCCAACCCCAGACAATGAAGGTGAAAAGCGTGAACAACTCCAACTCAGAGAGAGCAAGGTGAAGAAAGTCCCAGAACTTCCTGACTCTTTCACCAACATCCACCCTGCTTATTTCACAAGGAACAATCCTTCTCCTGCCAAAGTTGAAGGTCTAACTGCCATTGATTTGCCGAGACTACAACTGACACTTGAATATGAATGGCTAGAGAAGGTCAGCGTCACTCATGAAGTAGATGGTGATATGAACATCACTTGGTCAGCCCACCACGCATCCAAGAAGAGAGGTCCAGCAGTAATCTAAAAGAAAATAATTTACTGTGAAACCATGCTGATCATGATTATTTTACTAATTTTGTATCTTTTCCTCAAGTGAAATAGCAACGTTCCGATGAAAAAGACATTTTCCAGAAGCTGCTTTCCAAATATAATTGCGTAAATTGTCGAAATTATTAAAGAGACTCCAGGGGTGGTGACATGACAAATATAATCTGAAAAAATGAAACTATCAATAATTAGATAATTGTTTTCAATGACATACTTATCAGTACATGTACATTGTACAAAATATACATGTATACTTATCAGTACATGTACATTGTACAAAATATACATGTATATTTTTAGAGTGGTCATGTCCGTTTTCACACTAGTATCAAAGCCACAACTCTCCCCCAAATCCAAACACAAAGGCCCTAGTCAACCTTTTGTCAACTTATACTGCAGATAAGTAGGGGATTACAGCCCAATAAATTGGTCATTTGTCCTGCCGGCAGGATTTGCTGGCTCCAGCTAGAGCTATGAATATGCTCATGACGAAACCCCACAATGTGCAGTGACCCGTAGATAATGAGCTCCTTACTTTCCAGCAGACGGGTAACTTGAGTTACCGCGAGTGCCCGCAAGGCTTAACCGCAGGTTAGATTTCGATGTCTCCCCTAATGCCCTCATCAAAGGTGACGGTGGTGCAGTTGGTGTGACTGAAGACCCATCAGCACTGAGAAGATGGATGGCAGCTGGTCCTGAATCAGTCACCTGGTTGCTCAGTATGAGGCATCATCAGAAGCCAAAGATGCAAGTGAACGTGGCCGACACCATGAGTAGACAGAACGAGCTCAAAGAGTATTTTTTGAGAAAGTAGACAGGCTGTACAAGGTGATGAAGGATATGGGAAATCCATTCCAGGAAGAGACTGAAGACCTGCTTAGGCTTGACACAAAAACATTGCACACCCCAGTGCTGCTGAAATGGTTGCTGGACACTACATGAAGGGCACAGCCTGCTTCCAGGAATTCATGAAAGGGCTAGAAAGTGAAAATGAGTGTACTTTCTATAAACCAATCAAGAAGAACAAGATGGACTTCTTTCGACAAGAACCAGCTGCTGGTAATCCAAAGCAACAGGTACTGAAGGAAGACTGCCGCCTCTTCTCCAAGCCCTTCATCTCCTGCCAGTCCAGGGAGTGTGACCTACAGGAGTTCTTTCGGCATGAGAATCAGTCTTTCCCTGCTGCACTGAGTGACAGTGGAAAACTCTACACCTGTCAGAAGTCCCAGCTCGCTGCCATTCTTGAGGCTCATGTTACACTTCCAGACATTGAACCAGAGGCTGGTGTCATTATTGTTGATGGTTCAGCTTTGGCTAACTCTTTGCCACCACGAACCTCAAAGACATTTGAAGAATATGCAGCACTAGATGTGCTCCCCACAGTACAAGCATACTCTTCCAAGTACAAGTGGACTGACATTGTGTTTGATGTCTACCGGCCATCCAGTCTGAAAGCTGAAACAAGGTCAAAGCGAGGGATGGGAGCCAGACGCAGGGTGACAAACGAAGGGAAAATTCCCTCACTACTGCCGTAGCTTTTTGAGAGACAACAACAAGACTGAGCTGTTCAACTTCCTGGCTGACAAAATTGTTGAGGTGTGCACACCTAATGCAGAGATCGTGACCAAGGAAGAAGATGATGTGAGCAACCAAACAATCAGTCTGGATGGTGTGACTCCTTGTAACCATGACGAAGCGGACACACAGATCTGCATGCACGCCAAACATGCTGTAACAGAGGGTATCAAACTTCTTATGATCAAAGCCAGTGACACAGATGTTCTTATCATAGCAGTCAATGTTCTGCCAACCTTGCAGGAGTTTGGACTGGAGAAGCTGTGGATTGCTTATGGTCAAGGACAGAACCTGAGGTGGATTCCCATACATGATCTAAATCTCTCACTTGGACCAGAAAAGACCAGAGGCATTCTCTTCTTCCATGCTTTCACTGGTTGTGATGTTGTGTCAGCCTTTCGTGGGAAAGGGAAGAAGACTGCATGACATACCTGGGATGTATGCCCTGAGGCCTCTGATGTCTTCATGAAACTCAGTCAGTACCTACCAGCAGTTGAAGATGAAGACCTGAAGGTCCCGGAAAAGTTTGTTGTCACAATGTATGACAGGTCCATTACAGCTTCAGGAATTGATGATGCAAGGCTGGACATGTTTGCTCGAAAGCAAAGGCCTTATGAAGCCATTCCTCCAACTCGGGCAGCTCTTATTCAGCATGCCAAGCGTGCCGCCTACCATGCAGACTGCATATGGGGCCAGGCAAGAGTGTGCCAGATTGAAACCCAAAGTCCTGCTGACTAGGGATGGAAGAAACAAGGTGACATGTGGCAGATATTCTGGACAACGCTTCCACCGATTGCACAGAGTTGTCAACAGCTGACAGTGTGGCTGCAAGACCGAATGCCATGGCAGGTGCAAGTGCTATTGTTTTGGTCTGTCCTGCACAGCTTTGTGCAGCTGTAAATGTGGCGACTAACACATACTGTCATCTCTGTATTCTATGGACAGCAACAGTGGAACTAGTAACTGACAAGAATAACATGAGTTCAAAGACAATAGATACTTGTTACCTAAATGGGCATATGGTGCCTTATGGAACGGGATTATTATAATTGAACATGGTTAATATGGAGGTTAAGGGCAGTTCATTTAATATTCCTGAAGGTGTGTTGGACGTTCCTTTTGTATGTGTAGATAATGACAATAAACTTTTGTTGAAACTGGTATTCATCCTGTAAAGTTTGTATGAATCTATTAAGACATGTAAATTCAGCCTCTGCATGGTCAAAACATATAATTTGATACCAAAACATTCAGATTGGCCCACTGTGTCAAATTTTATGACAGAAATTTTATTTTTGTACCGGAAATGGCGGCCATCTTGGAAAATGGCGGCCATCTTGAATTTTTAAATGGCTAACGGGCTTTTTTTTTTAAAGTAGTTCCATAGGAGTGTCCATGAGAATGTTGGTGCTTGTTTCACTATTTGAAAGATTAATTCAATTATCTGCTGGACTAGTAAGCAAAAATAGAAACATAGATATCTTAAAATTTACGTATTATTATCAAATAAAAAATACACAGAACCAGAGGTTATGACAATGTCAAACGGCGCCTTATAAAGCAGTTGGCAAATGCCGCCATGCAGTATATTTAACGGTGCTGTAAACAAACAAACGAACGAACGAACGGAGGGACAAACAATGTTTAAACCATTTGTAAAATGATATACTGTACTAACATAATACCTCTGACCGAAATATTTTTAGGGATATTTGATATCATCAACTTTACACCAATTATAGTTATATGTAAATCAATGATCATTTAATTCAATAATTCTCAATAACCATCATCAAGTTTATACCAATTACAATTTTCTTTACAGAGTTTCGGAATACAATTAATAGTTATATTTGGGTACAGCATCATTTTGAATGTTAAAATTACTAAACTGGTAATCCTGATCATAACGTTATACTGTAATGTAATCTGGACCTTTTGTAATAACTCGCTATTTACTAATTCCATATTTGTTTTACTTACAAAAATGTTAGATTGCTAAGACCGTCGAAGGTCCCAGGACGTAGTTGACTGATTTCATTACCAGCCAACGACCTATATTAAACAAGCAGGAAAAGTAAGCGTAGATATCTTAAACTTGATGTATTATCAAATTAAAAACCAGAGGTGATGACAATGTAAAACGGTGCTTTATAAAACGGCTGCCAAATACCGCCATGCAGTATATTTAACGGTGTGGTAAAGATGGATGGATGGATGGATGGATGGATGGATGGATGGATGGGTGAGTTGGTGGGTGGGTGAGTGGGTGGGGTTTAAATCATTTGTAAAATGATATACTGTGCTAACAATACCTCTGACAGAAACATTTTAAGGGATATTTGATATCATCATCGACTTTACACCAATTATAGTTTCATGTAAATCAATGATCATTTAATTCAATAATTCTCAATAACCATCATCAAGCTTATACCAATTACACTGTTCTTGTAAATCAGTGATCATTTATGTTTTTTTCGACAGTGTCAATAGCGTGAAGGGGCTTTAATTCAATAATTCTCGATAGAAACGGTATTATAAACTTACAGTGCAGTAAGTAACAGGAACCCTTTGAACAGACCAGCATTGAGGACACTGATATTTGCTCCTGATCCTGAAAGTATACTAAGCATTGATAACAATATCATTATGATGCAGACTCGTGCGCTTGAATTTATATTGAAATCAATACACCATTGAGACTTTAACGGTTGACAATTTAAATATGTTTTTAAAATTAGTATTTGCAAAAGCAAGCTTGTAATAATAATAATAATAATAATAATAATAATAATAATAATAATAATAATAATAATAATAATAATAATAATAATAATAATAATAATAATAATAATAATAATAATAATAATAATAATAATAATAATAATAATAATAATAATAATAATAATAATAATAATAATAATAATAATAATAATAAATATCATGATTTCGACAACACCATAGAAAACGGAGTGCGAAGCCTTCTAATTAAACATGTGAAGAAACCAATTCCAAGTTTCGTCAAGGTGGGGAACTTCAACCTACCAGTCAGACACCGTGGGCAGCAGAGAACGTGCAAGATATGCCAGCAACCTGGACACATTGCCAGAGACTGTGACAGGCGCGGCCGCTGCTTCATATGTGGATCCCAAGAACACCAGGCAGACATCCACGAAAAAATGGAGAAACTGAAAAACATGCCACCAGAAGAAGAAGAAGAAGAAGAAGAAGAAGAAGAAGAAGAAGAAGAAGAAGAAGAAGAAGATTTTGACCACGAAAACAGACCTATACGCCACTGCTTAGGCCTTCCACAATCGCACAAGAATATTGGTTTAAATAAAATTGTATATTTAAATATTCATATTAAATGAATAAATGAATAATTGATTAGCAGAGCAAAATGGTGTATGCGCTCATGGCTGATCGTGCTGTATTTTGGTATAGGCTATACCGGTACTATCTGGGATATGCGTATTCGTATATGCAGAGTTTGTACATTTTGTACTTCGCCACATAACATGAATAATGTTTTTAATATTCAGATGAATAAAATGAGATTTAATGTTAGTGCCTTATTAAAACAAAACACAAATTTAAGAATTTTTCTGCTGATATCTCAAAATATCATATTTTATGGTTTCTTTACATAGACAAATTTATACTATGTGCCTGGCGCAGTTTGACCTTTGGTGGTCTTTTGTAAACATGTGATGACATTAGTCACATTGTCTATAGGCAAGGGAGGAATATGGTAATATTACTAAAGTACACCCTTAAAATTGATTTCTAAGGATCCAAATAAATTAGAACAAAAGTGACAAAGATAAATAATATAAGCAACTTTATTATTATAAGTATAGTACCGGTATTAGTGTTTAGATTAACGACGAACCTTACTGGGCAGAAATTATCCAAGCAGTGAGCACAGTGACAGTCGTGGTGATCAGGCCAAAGGTCACGGAGGATGCGCCGTTGCATTTGTCACCACTGCAGCAGTAGACGCAGGCTTCGACGCCTGCGATACTTACACATGTCTCCGCGGGGCAATCGGTGGGAGAGCAAGCACGGCTAAGGGCTATAATCTCACCATTCTGCCGTGTAATAGTTTTCTGTAAAAGCGTTCACATTTTCAATATGTAATCAATATGGGATACTATTGGACAGGTGTAATTATCCAAACAGAAACTGATAATTAATTGTCTAGCTAAAAACGTGCTCGGTTGGAAGATGGAAGTATACCACCAAACATCCGGTCAGGATGTTTTACCAAACATCCGGTCAGGATGTCTTTTACCATTAAGCCAACCATAAGAAGCTATTCCGTAATGAAATAATCTCATTTTAGAAAAAAAATAAAAATAAAATGACGGATCTATAGTATACACTGCCTTCAAGGCCTGGATACTAGTTGATTAAATGCTTAAAATTAAAAACCTTATGCATTGACGTTACTAATCATAGAGGGCTGGTCCCCTGTCTATATCCTATCAATGATATAGACAGACTCCAGGCGTACCACTCAAAGGATTTCATTGGATACGTTAACGTGTTGTGCTGAAGTTTTGACGTCACGCTTGCGCGCTAGCTACCAATAAAATGTCAAAGGCCGTTTTCGAATCCACGGCTTCAGCTTGGGCTCCGGCTTCAGGCTCCGTCCTCCTGTCTGAAGCCCTGAACGCAAAGCACGCGTTAGTCAAAACAACTGAGGGAGCGTAGCTAGCCTAAGCCGGAGACGATGGTGAAGCCGTGGTTTCGAAAAGGGCCAAAGTTTAGCATCGGAAACAATATGGCGGTAGCTCAAAGCGCGACGTCAGATCTTCAGGCTAAGTGGTTCATGTATGCGCGCTGCGCGTTCTTTTGCCTGTGAACGCGGGCGTCCTTCAGTTTGTAACATTATTATGCATAGGTTTGTTTAAAATGTATTATGTGCGTTCATATTTTATGATAACCAGAAACCAACAAGTAAAGACTGTTTTGCGGTGACACCATGTATACATTCGAGTATAGAAATTTGAGTAGTAAATAGTTCTGAAAAGAACCGCTTAGTTAAAACTCGAAGTTTCGATCAGTATGCTCTGATCGTCTTCAGGAGAAACCAAAAGTGAAAGTTTCCGCTCAACTGGTCTACACGTTTCAAAGAAGTGCAAAGAAGCTCCTTAAAAAAAGGTCCATGGCTGAGCGGTTTAGTGCATCGGATTTGTGTTCTGATGCTGAGTCGTCAGAATGTGGGTTCGAATCCCGACCGCGACCGTGGTACTTGTGTCCTCGAGCAAGACACTTTACCATAATTGCTTCTCTCCACCCAGGAGTAAAATGGGTACCTGTGAGGGCAGAGTTGAATGTTGTATTTGATTAGCCCATATGCGCCGAAATGGCAGCAATTGAGCTGTATACTCCCCAGGGAGCTGAGATGGTTTCAGGAATGATTTATGCGCCTAATGAATAGGGGTAATAATGTACAGCGCTGTGATACCTTGTGTAAGAGCGCTTTAAAAATGCCTCCATTATTGTTGTTGTTGTTGTTGTTGTTGTTGTTGTTGTTGTTATTGTTGTTGTTGTTGTTGTTGTTGTTGTTGTTGTTGTTGTTGTTGTTGTAAAAACACCTTTGCACTTCTTTGAAACGTTTACAATTATTAAACCCTCACAGGTCAATTTGCACATAGTGAATGGAATTCAATAGAGTACATGCATTTATTTTGTTGAAGTACTGTAGTCTATCAAATTTTAATTATGATTTTCGTTAAATAGGAAATTACAGCATTGGTTATTTTGACAATACTACGCTTAATATATTGTATCGTTAACGGTACACACGAGACAATAGGGCCTAAATGTTTTTCGTTTCATTCTTAAATGGAATTTAAGAAAAACTGAAGGAGTAATCTTTGCTAGATTTGCATTGAAAATTATTCACGTTTTGTTGTTAGTGACAGCACCCCAAGCCAATGTCATTTCTTGGTAAGATACACCATCAGCTTATCATCAGCTTAAAGGGTCAGTATCGTCACGATCAGAGTAGACTTTAAACAGGGCACGGAATCGATGTCCTAGTTTAAGATGAACACAGTGACTGCAATTTACTGCTATGTAGCATCAACAGTAATATGACCTTATCACGTGGGAAATTATTTTCATTCACTGAGTTAATCTAAAACAAGCACTCTAATTCCATGTCCTGTTGATCGTGACAATACTGCTTTTTTTTTTACTTTGACCACATGGTTCTTTTTAAATTACCATTTCTATGCCTTAACTTAAACATCCAACATCTGTATTCAAATACAATGACAACTAGAGATTCAGAGTTTGTCTCGACACAAACTCTAGGTGTTCGGGAGGATGTAAGGTCAAATTGGGGTCAACTTTGTTTAAATATTTTGTGACAATGAACGATCTGTACAATGGTGCAATTTTTTTTTATTTACCTCTTGTGGTTGCTGAGATATGATCTTTTTAAATATTAAAATTTTGACTTCCGGTTTGGACAGGAAGTAAGGTCAAATTGGGGTCATCTTTTTGTAAATATATTTTGACAATTAGCGATCTGTACAATGGTACAAAATTTGTGAATTTACCTCTTGTGGTTGTTGAGATATGATTTAAAAAAATATTAAACCTTGACTTCCGGTTTGGACAGGAAGTAAGGTCAAATTGGGTTCATCTTTTTGTAAATATCTGTTGACAATTAACGGTCTGTACAATGGTATAAAAATTGTGAATTTACCTGTTTTGGTTGTTGAGATATGATTTTTTAAATATTAAACTTTGACTTCCGGTTTGGACAGGAATTAAGGTCAAATTGGGGTCACCTTTGTGTAAATATTTTTCGACAATTAACAATCTATACAATGGTGCAAAAATGTCAATTTACTACTTGTGGTTGTTGATATATGATTTTTTTTAAATATTAAACTTTGACTTCCGGTTTGGACAGGATGTAAGGTCAAATTGGGGTCACTTTTTGTAAATATTTTTTGACAATTCACGATCTGTACAATGGTACAAAAATTGTGAATTTACCTCTTGTGGTTGTTGAGATATGATAGTTTTTAATATTAAATTTGACATCCGGTTTGGACAGGAAGTAAAGGTCAAATTGGGGTCATGTTTTTTTAAATATTTTTGACAATTAACAATCTGTACAATGGTGCAAAAACTGTGAATTTACCTCTTGTGGTTGTTGAGATATGATTTTTGTTAAATGTTAAACTTTGACTTCCGGTTTGGTAAGGTCAAAGTGGGGTCATGTTTTTGTAAATATTTTTCGACAATTAACAATCTATAGAATGGTCCAAAAAATGTAAATTTACCTGTTGTGGTTGTTGAGATATGATTTTTTTAAATATTAAACTTTGACTTCCGGTTTGGACAGGAAGTAAGGTCAAATTGGGATCACTCACAACTCGAGTTTCATCTACTTGTTAAGTTCTAAGTACATGCCAAGTTTCAAGTTCATGTGACGTTTGCAAGTATGTGAGTTTTTGTGGACAGACGTCGGGGAGAAGAAGAAGAAGAAGAAGAAGAAGAAGAAGAAGAAGAAGAAGAAGACGAAGAAGAAGAAGAAGAAGAAGAAGAAGAAGAAGAAGAAGAAGAAGAAGAAGAAGAAGAAGAAGAAGAAGAAGAAGAAGAAGAAGAAGAAGAAGAAGAAGAAGAAGAAGAAGAAGAAGAAGAAGAAGAAGAAGAAGAAGAAGAAGAAGAAGAAGAAGAAGAAGAAGAAGAAGAAGAAGAAGAGGTGTTTCGGGTGCATACCCGAACACCTAATAAATAAATAAAATAAACAGAGAAGAAAAGAAAGAGGACGGGCCTCTCAGTATCACAAAAACAGCTACCATTTCTCCGGGCAAACAAGATGAAAGAGGACAGCCCCCTATCGATGAAAAAGAAGGCCGACCCTCAGAGCATTAGTACACTCCGCTATCATTATGGAGGGTCAAATAAGATGACGGAGGATGACCCTCATAACAATAGACAAGAGGACGGGCCTCTTTGAACAAGGAAATAATAATCGGGGCAAACCATTAAACAAACATGGACATATTCGTTTAATGCATACAGGCAAAGTCGGCATTTGAGGTTGACAAGCCGAGACGCCTGGAGCTGCTCAAGGCTTGCACCGAGACGGGATATGATCGAAATGTGGCGTATGTTATGTCCTTGCTGAGGAAATACGTGGACGAATATTCGAGCCATTATGCGCCGAGGACTGGAAAGAAAAACATTTGTATGTAAATTTGTTATCAGAGTGCGGTAAGCACGTAGATGCAAAGATAGAAGGGGTCGCCATGTATATTTACAAGTCCATAACTGGGGAAGACTCCGATAAGCGTTTAAGATTTGCCAGGAAACATCTAGGTCAGACAGCATCACCTATCGAGTCAAGGCTGCGTGGAGGAGTGCAAGGCGGGGCGCCAAATTATAGATGGAAATCAAATTTTCGCGGGGCTAGGCAAGGTTCTCAATCCGGACGTCCCGCTCCAGGTTGGGGTTCCAAAGGACCCCAGCGGCAAAGAGATGCACCGGGTCAGTTTGGTTTATGTTTTTGGTGCCAAAAAAAGAGGTCATTTCACCCGCGACTGCAAGAAAATCATTTGAAACGGCCGTAAATACTTAACAAACAATGGGACTAAAGTGACTATGTTATGCAGCTCTAAGGAGTGGATATTTTTCTAGGCTTATTTAAAGCTCGACAGCTATAAAAGCATTGAGACAAAAGTGGGGCCTAGCATCAGATTAGATTTCAGGATTTAAATTAATGGAACGTTTAAAATGATTTGTAAAATGTTCGGCAGAATTTCGTTAGAGATGAATTGTGTAAAAGCTTAAATAAACCAGGTGCTGAGGTCACCTTATCCAGAAAACACGTTTGAATTAGTTTTTTTTTTTATTGCCAAAAAATAAAAATTAAAAAAATTAAATTAAAAATAAAAAAATAAAATAATAATAAAATAATTAGTTCATTTACAGCCCTTATATGCATTTTATTGTTAGGATTATCGGCGGTATTTGGCAACCCTCAACAGCCACTCTTGGGAGAGGTTTTTGAACTCAAGTTTCAACCCAATCACTGCACAAGCAGCTAAGCGAACGCGTGGCGTTTTTCAATGGGTAGATATTAACGGCAAGCCAGGTCGGCACCCAGTTCCCCACGCGCCAATTCCAGCAGACGGAATTGTGGGTAGAGATCTACCAAATCTGCAGGCACTCAGATTCCGAGACCTCGGTTTTTGGAGCCGGCACATTGGACGATGAACCCAGCACGTGGGATGAGGTTTTATCAAAATGCCCAAACAGGGATGAGGTTCGCGGCTGGCTCCATCATTGGGTTAATCTATTGGATTTTTTCAGCCATTTCAAGGCGAGTACAGGGGTAGAAATTTTAACTCAGAAATACCTCCAGAGATGTATTTTTTAAACGCGCCCGTATGTAGAGAGTATGTGCATTTTATCAACGACACAATTACCAAACGTTTGATAGAAGGTTCTATTTCGGTTCTGTGCCGGATAAATGAAGTAGCACCCCCGAGGTGCGTCAACGCACTCACAGTTGAACCCAAGAAGCCTCGCCCGGTATTGTCCATGAAGGGGCCAAATCTTTGGTGCAAAGACACACCTTTTACTTTGGTTCCTTTGCGGGGATATTACAACGTCCATACAAAAAAGGATTACTTCTTGGGGACCGATGATAGCCAGGGTTATAAGCAAATCTTACTGTCTAAGGAGTCAAGAACCTTTTGCGGCTTTGAATGGGCAGGTTTTTACTTCACAGCTACCACGTCGACGTTGCCCTTCGGCTTCAAAAATAGCGCTTATATTTACACTTCAATTGGTTCATGCCTTTCCACGTGGTTAAAAAACATAGAGGCATACACACGGGACTGTGGATTGATGATCGATTCATAGGCGAATGTCACCCAGATACGGCTAAGGAAGGAGTGTTACATTATTAATTTTGCGAGTCGTGTTGCTTTATTTCAGTGTGCACGAGGTGCGTCAGACAACACTCCATATATGAGGGCCTTAATACGCGCATTGTACGTGGTATGTTACATGCAGTCCCGTCTGGGCTTCTTCGTCAATCTAAAGAAAAGCCGTCTTCTGCAGTCTACAAGTATGATTCACCTCGGCTTCGGAATTTGCTCCAAGTCTTTGTCATTCTGGATTCTTCAAAAGAAGAAAATATCTTTTGCTGAGGTAAGAGAGACCATTTTAATGAAGAACCAGGTGGTTTTAAAGCAGGTGCAGCGTTTCGTAGGGAAAGCTAAAAGTTTCGTTCTGGTGTTTCCCGCGGCGTCCCTGTTTCATAGAGAATGCTGTTCTTTCATGGCCACACTCGATGATGTTTCCACAACCCCATTGTCTACAGAGGTAAGGGATGGGGTTCTGTTCTGGCGCTTTGTCGATTCCTTCTCGCAGTCAATCCCCTGGAAGCAACAGCGCCATCTGGCCATCGCTCTGTCAGCTGACGCATCTGGTTACAAGTGGGGTGGCACCATAATCCTACCAAATAGGAGTCTTACCTTTGGAGTTACTGGCAAGCGGATATTCTAAAACACGTTGATATTTGTTGTAAAGAAGCGCTAGCTTTGTATTTTGTGCTGCTTTCTGTTCTCGATTCACTGTGGAATCGGCGAGTGGATGTAATTGAAGACTCCAGAAGCATAGTGGACGCATGGCACGGTCTAAGAGCCAAATCTACGACACTGGCACACATCTTAAAGCTCATTTTTGCTCTCTCTTTAGAGGCCAACTTCTCGCTCCATTTGACCTGGGTGCCTTCAAAATCAAACCCAGCCGACGCTCCATCAAGGGAAATGTCAAGGGCAGACGCTCGCTTGACCCGTAGCGTATGGGATTTCCTACAGAGGGAGTTAGGGGGCCGGTCTGGTTTTACATTCGATTTAATGGCCCTTCCGTCTAATGTACTAGTGGGTCTGGACGGGATGCCGTTGAAGTTTTTCTCGAGGTTTCCTGTTCCGCGATCCGCAGGCGTAAACGTCTTTGCTCAGCAGTGTCCGCGGCATGAAGTGTTCTACGTCTTTCCACCTTTTGTTCTGATACCATCGCTCATCCGGCTGTTTTTGGAATGGGGGTCTTGACGGTTAAAATTGTTGTTCCGAAGCACGATCATCCAAAAGTTTGGTGGCCTCAGCTGAAATATTTCGCAAATCAGGCGATTTGCCTTTCGGAATCATACCAGATAGGAGTGCTACAATACCCATCCTCA
>CM055817.1:40443121-40527742 GCA_029582265.1 Zoroaster sp. YZ-2022 | reverse complement strand
AACCCCCACAGTGGCTAGAAATAAAGTTTTTAATACGCTGCTTGACGTCCTCCCACCAGAGGAGTTCATTGTCAAACCCCTCCTTGAGAGTCCGCCAACCAGCGTAAACTTTACGAAATTCCCGTTGAAAGTAGGTATCGGAAAGAGTGGAAACATTACATTTCCAAAACCCCTCACCAACACTCACAATCTCAGGGCAATTAAAATTTAAAAGAACACCGTCATGATCGCTAAAATGGCATGGCGAATGCAGACAAGACACCACGTCCAGAGAACTCGACACATAAAAACGGTCAAGTCAACTGGACGCAGTGTTTGGACGCATTACGCCACGTAAAAAGAAATGCCAGACGGGTGTAAAACCGCCAACAGTCAATTGAAAGAAAAAATCTGATATGAGTTGAGTAACTCAGCGGCTCCAATATCACACAAGGTGGAAACAGAGCCACGTCTATCCAAATCAATATCAGTAACACAATTAAAATCCCCGGTTAAAATAATGGGAATATTCCCCGTCAAATGAAATGCTAAATTTAAAAGGAAACGTTTACGGGACTTGGGGTCATTGGGAGCATAAGCCGTACACAACTTAATACCCAATGGGCCTTCAAGAACACCGCTAATAATTCTCCTTCGTTATCAAACGAAGGGTGAATAAAATCATAAGTACAACGTGGGGACAGAAGGATGATGGTACCACAGGAAAAGATGTGCCAAAACTGGCAAACATCTTCCCTTCCATTCTGCCCTCCACGAAGCTAAATCATTATCCGAACCAATATGACACTCTTGCAAGCAAGAAATGTCATACTGGCTACAAAGTTTAAAATGCGTGATCTCTTTACAGAGTCGCGCATCCCGATAACATTTAGTGAAAAAATAGCGACCATAATTATTGGTGTTTAAAAATAAAACAAAAACACATTACGTGGGGGCATTCTCCGGAGACTCCGGGGGGTGTCCCCTAGGTTTCCTTGGAGCAGGAGTTGGTTTAGGACAAGTGTCCTTAACCTCCTCCTGCTCCATTTCCGACTCTGAAGAAGAGTCGGATAAATTATTCCCCTTTACAGGGGTGGCCCGTTTCGCTGGGATTCTAGGCCCGGTGGAAGAGTCCGAATCCGAAGAGGAACGATTCCTCTTCTTCTTCTTTCCCTTTCCACCCGCGACCTTAAACGGGCGAACCCTGTCGAATGCTGCTGCGTGGCAATCTGGCTTGTCGCAGCCCAAGGTTGGGCGAGCGTTCACGCCAGTGCAGCCTGCGCATCCGACAAGGCTATAACAACATTTCAAATCTAAGGTACACTCGCAGTGGAAACATTTCCACGGCGAGTCACCTTTAAAAGGACCTGCCACCTTCTTGCATCCCAAGCAGGATGCAGGTGGCAGGCTATAACATAAGGTAATGGGGGTTTCAGCCCCAGAAACTGTGTCTGAGTCCGAAGACCCAGACAACAAAGAAGAAGAACTCCCCGTTCCGCTCGTGTCCGAAGATTCGGACTGGGAGGAGGGAGAGTTCCCTACTACCACTGAGGCCGAAACCCCAGACTGCATAGGAGAAGACTCCTCTCCAACCGAAACCGGCTGAGGAAGAGGCTTCCCCTTCTTAGAAGAAACAGGCTGCGAAAGGGGAACATCCCCCCTCACAGCCTCTACAGGGGCCGAAGCTCCAGACGGAGAAGGAGGAGCCCCCTCCACCGAAACCGGTGAGGGGGGAGACCCCTCCCTCTCAGAAGAAACAGACTGCGAAGGGGACATCCCCTTCACAGCCTCTACTGGGGCCGAAACCCCAGACTGTATAGGAAGACTCTCTCTCAACCGAAACCGGCTGAGGAAGAGGCTTCCCCTTCTTAGAAGAAATAGACTGCGAAGGGGGAACATCCCCCCTCACAGCCTCTACTGGGGCCGAAGCTCCAGACGGAGAAGGAGGGGAGTCCCCCTCCACCAAAACCGGTGAGGGGGGAGACTCCTCCTTCTTAGTAACAGGTTGCGAAGAAGGATTAACCTTCTCCGCGACCGCCACGTTTGTCCACCTCTTGGATGGGTTTGCACGATTTGCAAAGGAATTAGGGCACGCTTTAAAGCTATGCCCCTCCTCCTCACAAATCGTGCAAACTACTCGGTTGGGACACTTGGCAGCCGCGTGCCCCAAACCTAAACATTTGTAACATTTCATAATGTTACATTCCGCGGCCACATGACCGGGTGCTCCGCATTGGGTGCAAGTCCTGGTCTGTCCAGTATAGGACACCCAGGAATTTTCGCCCCCAAAGCGGAGCACCGAGGGGATGTTCTCCTTCACCCTCATCTTGTATTGGCGAGTGCCATTAAATAGGGAGGGTCTCGGCGAAGGTGCATTCCTGGCCGACAGAACCTCCCATACTTCGCAAGTCTGGACCTGATGATGTTATCGTCCAGTTGCATGCGTATAGAAAATATGGTGACTATTGTATAGCCACCATATGTGAAAGTCTACTACCGGGGATGGAGTCCAACACCGGCAGAAAACGATTTCTAACGGAGGGCGATTTGAAAGTCAAATCAAATCGCCCTCCCGAAAATGTTGAGCAGCGACCATATGGTCACTGATATCAATCCCAATTTTCTCAAGCTCTATAAAGAGCTGACTTGGCGTGACTTTGCTGTCGAACTTAAGTTCGGCAGCGCAGTCACGTCGAAGGCCTTCCATCTTGGAGGCATGATAATTTACAACTCTTCTATTTGAAGGGTTAAAGACAAAGTAGGAAAAATTACCCTTCTCGGATAATTTTATTTATTACACTATAAAGACTCACACTACTACTACCTGTAGTAGTGTTAAGAAAAGGGGTGAAAAGAAAAGAGAAAAATAGGAAATACAGTTAAGATAACTCAAATGTTATCTTCACCACTACAACTTGTAGTGGTGTTAAGAAATAGAAAAAGAGTATATAGCTGATTCTATATATAGCTGATTCTATATATCTACACACACACACACCACTACAACTTGTAGTGGGGTTATACTATGAATACAAATACCCTACTCGGGTACAATAACACTACCACAACTTGTAGTAGTGTTATTCAAAAAATGTACAATTCCAGGCCGTTATTTGTCGGTCTGGTATTGCGTACTACAAATAATAGATAACAGAACCCCGTGGAACAAAAACCAAATCTTTACGTTTTGTTTTCCAAGGCAGAATAATGTGGTACCCTGTGCAACCACCGACCTTTCGGTTGTGGTCGCACAAGGAACACACAAAGAAAAAGGGCTAGCTCAGCCCGTACAAATTCTATCAAAAAAGAAAGAGCACCAGGAGAACAAAGCTAATTCTTTGTGCTCTGTTTCCTTGGGCGACGAATGGTATTGTACCCTATGCAACCACCAACCCTTCGGCCGTGGTCGCATAGGGAAACACACACACACACGCACACACACACACAAAGGGCCAGCTTCGCCCTTATGCAAATATTCAGAAAAGAACAAAGAAGAAAAACAGGAGGTCAACGGCTCACTGAACTCAACGGAACAGTAAGCCGCGACGAAATATATACGAAAAAAGAGACACTTAAGGAGTGCTCCAAGAAGCAATAGAAGCTTGTAACAAAGCTTAAAGGCGTAAAAATATTACTAATAAGCTAGTAACCGGCTTTTTGACAGCAATACTGATCGTTGGGCGGTCTTTGCTGTATCGGCGCCCTCTCCCAATCTATTCAGACTGATTAATTGTTGGGGATTGAATGGGGTATTTGATCCAACAATGTGTTGACAATGTTTATGTCTCACTGTCTATCCATGGTTGCCTGTGCTGTGACTCTGGCTGGTGCACCACAGTCGAGTACATTATAATTATACATATTTAAATATATGCAGAATATGGGCGTTACCTTAAAAATCTTGTCATGAATTAAATCTAAGCATGGAACGCGAATCACGTGAACTCGGGCTGATGATTTGATTGGGACGCACGACGCAGTAACTGTCCCACCTAATTATTATGCAAACGATTTGCCAATGGCGATGGGTGCATTTTTGCGACCGTAACCAGATACATGTTTGGGCTTTGGTCATTGGTTAAGCGGTTTCGCAAGTTCGGTTGTACTGCGATGACATCATGGTTCTGACCAAACATAAACCGAACATTGTGATCGGTTACGCTTAGTTTCAAGATGGCAGATTGTAAAAAGTGTTAAAACATGATTAAATGATTGTTTGTATACCAGTATATCTTTCAAGTTACTAGCACTCACGAGTAAGTTCTATTTTGAGAAACGTTGATGATTGAACATGTCACAAACTGAAAACAATTGTGGTTACATTCGCATTTTCACGAAGCTGTGCCCTTTTGTTTCTGGTTAGGGTATATATGTTGCACTCGTGAATAATAATAATAATAATAATAATAATAATAATAATAATAATAATAATAATAATAATAATAATAATAATAATAATAATAATAATAATAATAATAATAATAATAATAATAATAATAATAATAATAATAATAATAATAATAATAATAATAATAATAATAATAATAATAATAATAATAATAATAATAATAATAATAATAATAATAATAATAATAATAATAATAATAATAATAATAATAATAATAATAATAATAATAATAATAATAATAATAATAATAATAATAATAATAATAATAATAATAATAATAATAATAATAATAATAATAATAATAATAATAATAATAATAATAATAATAATAATAATAATAATAATAATAATAATAATAATAATAATAATAATAATAATAATAATAATAATAATAATAATAATAATAATAATAATAATAATAATAATAATAATAATAATAATAATAATAATAATAATAATAATAATAATAATAATAATAATAATAATAATAATAATAATAATAATAATAATAATAATAATAATAATAATAATAATAATAATAATAATAATAATAATAATAATAATAATAATAATAATAATAATAATAATAATAATAATAATAATAATAATAATAATAATAATAATAATAATGTGTGTGGATTTATATAGCGCACGTATCCACCAACTAAGTGGTGCTCAAGGCGCATTATATTATTATCCCTGCTCATAAGGCTCATAAATCATTCCTGAAACCATCTCAGCTTCCTGGGGAGTATACAGCTCAATTGCTGCCATTTCTAGCGCATATAGAGCAAACCAACTCTGCCTTCACATGTACCCATTTAACCCCTGGGTGGAGAGAAGCAATTATGATTAAGTAATAATAATAATAATAATAATGTATAGATTTATATAGCGCACGTATCCACCAACTAAGTGGCGCTCAAGGCGCATTATATTATTATCCCTGCTCATAAGGCTCATAAGGCTCATAAATCATTCCTGAAACCATCTCAGCTCCCTGGGGAGTATACAGCTCAATTGCTGCCATTTCTAGCGCATATAGAGCAAACCATCTCTGCCTTCACAGGTACCCATTTAACCCCTGGGTGGAGAGAAGCAATTATGGTTAAGTGTCTTGCTCAAGGACACAGGTGTCACGGCCGGGGCTCGAACCCACACTCTGCTGCTGGCAACACCAGAACTTGAGTTCAGTGCGCTAGACCCCACGACAATCCACTTTACGTGCATTATACAACACACGGGACCTACGGCTTTACGTCCCATCCGAAGGACGAAGCAATTATGGTTAAGTACCTTGCTCAAGGACACAAGTGTCACGACCGGGGCTCGAACCCACACCCTGCTGCTGGCAACACCAGAACTTGAGTTCGGTGCGCTAGACCGCTCGGCCACGACACTCCACAGTGTCTTGCTCAAGGTGTCTTGCTCAAGGACACAAGTGTCACGGCCGTGATTCGAACCCACATTCTGTTGCTAACACCAGAACTTGAATCCGGTAAGCTAGACCGCTCGGCCACGACACCTCATGGCGCAATTGCACGTGTCTCTCAGGTAAGCGCTGGCAATTTATTGTGACGCTTGTAGATGGGTACATCCATGTCATTACCGGCTCTAAAGCACTCATGCGTGAAAATAAAAAATAATCGCGATATTATCGAATATCGCGATATATGTTTGACGATATATCGTGGATGAAAAAAATCGATATCGCCCAAGCCTAGTTCTGATGACTTGTTCCAGAAGTACTGGGTTTTGGTGAACTCTTGGTGACAGATTTCTTTGGTTTCTTTTTTTGTTGCTCCTGATGTTTCCTGATGTTATCTACAACTGTGTCTTCAGTGATGGCTTTACCTCCTACTACAGTGCTAAGAACTTTACACTTCTTTGTTTGTTTAGTGTTCTCTGTCAGCACCGCTTCAGCTTTCCTGAAAAAGTTGGTGCATCTGTCGGGAGTGTCATCAGCCGTAGGTTTCTCAGTTGCCATGACAGATGTGGAAGAAGTAGCTGAAATGTTCTCTGGACAGTTAACTGTTGATGAAGTGAAAACTGTTGCTGGCAGAAAGCTTGATTGGTTCACAGAACATCGGTCAACTGGGTAGATGCCACACTTTCGGAATGATGCTTGCATGTTATTTGGCGTAAGTGCACATTGCCTTGCAAGCTATCTCACACAGGGAGTACCTGTCAATTCCAGATGTTGCATGGTGCCGCATATGAGTGTGTCTCATACCATTGAGGATTTTTTCAAATGGTCCAAAACATCCAACGTCCATCGGCTGAAGAATATGTGAAGTGTGTGCTGGAAGTACAAATAGAATGATATTTCTCTCCCGTGCCCATTGAATGAGTGATAGTGACACATGAGACTTATGTCCATCATACAATATCAAGAGATGGTTATCCGATGTAGCTGGAATGGAGTATTTGCTGAAATGGTCTTCAAGGTATCTCTGAAAAATGTCTGAGTTAGACCAGCCCGAGTCACTGACTGCCCCTCCTGTACCAGCAGTACAACCGGACAAGAATACCTTACGCATACGATGTCCCTTGAATATGAAAAATGGGGGCAATGCCATACCAAGAGCATTCCCACATCCAATTACTGTTGTCGTAGATGATTTACCCATGGATACTGCTGGAGGTACTTCTTGGCGTGAGGATACAATACATGGAGGTGTATGCTTCTCAACGATGCCCTTATCATCAATATTGTAGATGGCCTGTGGTCGATCCTTCAGGTTATATTTCTTCAAAATGTGCTCCAGTTCGTCAAAGTATTTATTGACTGTCTCCAGAGAAGTATAGCTTTAGCTCTCATTATCTCGAGTGATCTGGGTTTCTGCACCTTGAGTTCTGCCCAGCGTTTCATGAAGCTGTAAAACCACTGTAGTGAGAGAGGCTTATCTGACTTCTTTCTCTTTCCAAGGTGGATTGCCAAGTCAGTAGCAAGTGCTGTAACTTCAGTGTGAGTGTATCCATAGCCAAAGGAAGAGTGGAGTGTCGTGGCCGAGCGGTCTAGCGCACCGAACTCAAGTTCTGTTGTTGCCAGCAGCAGGGTGTGGGTTCGAGCCCCGGTCGTGACACTTGTATCCTTGAGCAAGGTACTTAACCATAATTGCTTCGTCCTTCGGATGGGACGTAAAGCCGTAGGTCCCGTGTGTTGTATAATGCACGAAAAGTGGATTGTCGTGGCCGAGCGGTCTAGCGCACCGAACTCAAGTTCTGGTGTTGCCAGCAGCAGAGTGTGGGTTCGAGCCCCGGCCGTGACACCTGTGTCCTTGAGCAAGACACTTAACCATAATTGCTTCTCTCCACCCAGGGGTTAAATGGGTACCTGTGAAGGCAGAGATGGTTTGCTCTCTATGCGCTAGAAATGGCAGCAATTGAGCTGTATACTCCCCAGGGAGCTGAGATGGTTTCAGGAATGATTTATGAGCCTTATGAGCCTTATGAGCAGGGATAATAATATAATGCGCCTTGAGCGCCACTTAGTTGGTGGATACGTGCGCTATATAAATCTATACATTATTATTATTATTATTATCAACTCAGTGTGTGTTACTAGAGTTTGCTCCTCTTCCTGACTCAACAGGGGATCAGGTCCAGACCTAGTCGTTTCCAATTTGGTTTTACCATTAATTCTGTCATGCAGCGTAGAATATGGAACAGAGAAAGTCCTTGAAGCCTTTTTAATAGGGATTCCCTGACCAACTACAGCCTCTATATGTATTATCAAGAGATTCTTGAGAATAATATCTGTAGCTGGCCTTCCCTTTATTGATCACAGTCTGCAGAAAATAAAAATAAATGGAAATATTGCCATAAAAAAACACATCAAATCTGTTCATAAAATTCAAACATTAATTTTGTGTTGTTGTTGTTGACCTTACAGCATAAAAACAAATAAAAAATAAAATAAAAGTAACTGTTCTGTTTCCCCAATACAAAAAAATCATAACATTCTGATTATCTGACAACGTATGAATGGCCATGTGTGATTTTGGGAGAAAGGAACCTCATCTAGCCAATGAAGCTTTCATTTAAAAAAACTGTGAACAGATCATGTTTATTGGGCTCATCAGAAATGATCACAGTCTGCAGTAAAACAAAGAAGAATATAACAATGTAATTTCCACTTGAGATAAACTTAATTTTATTCCAATATTGGCACGCCATACAATCCCAAATAGCAACAACATCACGTGATCTTATCGTGCTACTTTAGAAAAATTAAACTTTATCTGGCAGACGAAACTTACGTTTGGAATATTTGACAATGGATTGTGTTTCTTTGACACATTTGATTATTAGTAAAATATTGCATTAGTGATCTATACCAAAAATTAAGTATTATATAAACTTTTGGGTGTCACTTACGACAGGGAACTTTATTCTCAACATGTTGAAGCCTGCCGATAGCACGGAGCGTGGATGTTACAACAGAGCTTCTGGTCACTGTGGATCTCGCACTATCTCGTGGTAAAAGGGAATCAAAGTGGGGGATCGAAAATACATGTCGATCGAAAACATATGATGGCACGATATGCAAACTCGGTTAAACATGGAAAAAATTTCAAACAAATACAAAGGTCGCAAACAAGTGCTGTTGTTTTCACCGCTGTTGACTGGACATTTATTATAGGTTTTCAAACATCAAGTTCTTTTCAGCGCATGCATTTTCTGACCAGTGATAAAGATTTTACATGTATGCACATGTACGAACTGAGAAAATGTCGCAAAGTAACAGTAATTTCCTTTATGTCTTTATGATGTACGATTCACATGTAATAAGTCCTCCCCATTATTCTTTAAATTAAAGTTTTAAAAACGGCCCACAAAATGATTTTATTAAAACTTCACTTTAATTCTTCCCCAGATCATCAAGGTGCGTGATGGAAATAGAAAATGTAAGTAAGAAGTTACAACAAATCTAGCAAAAAGTTACAACAAAGTTGCATCAATATTGCATAAATTAATTCTCTAGGCCATGTACATTAGTTAATCTCCATGCTGACCTTTGACCCATGACTTTTTACTAAAATCAATACCAACAAGTAAGATCAACCCATGCAAAAGAATTTTATTTCTTCATTTAGTGTTTTTTTTTAGCTTCAACCATGCAACCCCAAATCAATTGAAAAAAATTTCCTGTTTTTTTTTTTTTAAGTCAATCCTTTCATGAACTTGGGTATTGTCCAAAAACTACTGGTTTCTATTTGCTTGACCTTGTTTAAAACCATATACATGACAATTTTCATGAAGTGCATAAGAGTTGCTCGACATTATGTGCATGGTGAGATTAAATAGAATGAAGTATAAATGTGGCAACCCGTCTTACATACAGGATTTATGTATCAATTCTTAATCACAGATTTTTTTATTACTCTCGGTGTATAATGTTTGATTACCTTTAGGCCACATGGTACTTTGACCAAATAGAAAGGGGCGAGTTTGAATACCAACTGGAAGATGAACAATCAGACGAACAATCAGACGAACAATCAGACGAAGACCAACAGCCTGATAAGGGACCACACCCCCCAAAAAAATACGAACCAGTGAGATGAACATCTTTATGAAAAGCTAAATTTCATATCACAAATATTTTCCCATGAGTTGAAATTACTAGTCTGCTACACAAGTCTAGCGAATTTACAAAAGGGCTACAAGTATGCTAGGTAGAACATCACATAAAATCAGTAATAATGCATCATGAGCCCATAATTTAAGCCCTCATAAGGGTTATGTATGGGGTTGATCATAGGTCATACAATGACCGTCATTGTAAAAAAAAACACTTGAGTGGGTGATGGGTCATGGCATACATGTATACTGTGTCCAGACAATTCAGGCCAAACGTCATCAAGTGGTCATGTTAAGGTCATTTTCTAAAACACGCCTTTTCTTTGATGATTGATCATGCAAACAGGCGAGACATAAGTTTATTTAAATAATGTGAATTTAGGTAAATACAGCTGCAAATCACTAAAGATTATTGAAGCGTACAAGTCATATAGTTCCCCATGCAGCTCAATATTTACAAATTTAGTCTGATGCCAAAACTGAATCACATTGTCTTTTTTACAAAGTTTCATATTTTCTAACATGTGACTCTTATAATCAACTGCGGCACTGTGTTCAAGTGGTTATACTGCAATTACTTGCAATCTTAAGGTTGTGGGTTGGAATCCGGCCAAGCTAACCGCTGATTTCATAATGCCTATAATAAGTATTGTCGTTTAGTTACTGAATCCCAATTTATTGATTTGTGCAGTTCATAATCACAGACGTTACAGCTTGGCGTTTATATTCCCTTGTGGGAGCTTTGCCGAGTTCTCTTGTTGGGAAGAATATCTAAACAAACAACAAACTGTGATTAACTAACTATTGCTTTTCATCCAATAGGGAGATCGACGCATAAGGAAGTGCCCGTTCTGTACTAAGCCGATTGCATACCTTGCACAACATGTACAGCTGTACCATAAAATTAAAAACAAGGCCAAACGTCATGCAGTTTTAAATAAAGCCTGAAAGCGGTAAGAGCCAATGAAAAGTTTTGCTGACATAATATTTTCTCTCCACTAAACTCGGTCTTGTATAAAGTATACAAAATCATTTTAAAACATGTAGGGCTGGCCTAGGCCTAACTGAGACAAGTTGCAAAACAATTATTTCATAATGATGTTACAAACATTGTTTCTGGCATTACAACTTGTACAAAATTGTTTGAATTTGGTTCTGTTTGGATTTGGATAATAGCAATGTGCCACCATATTCTTTCTCAGCTGGATTAACAACTGTGTCAAAATTCTTGTATTCCTTATGAAATATACATTAAAAGCCTACACATAAGGACCAGTTAAGAATTTGTCACTGCAATTGACAATCTTGTTATGTTACTTTTTCTTCTACAGTGATCCAATATAACACATTCTGGGAAAACAAGCAAACGAACCCCTGTTGACTGCCCTTTTCATGTGATGGCCTTGAGGAGGCCAGATGTACACTTGAGGGTGCAGCATAAGCTTACAGTAAGTGACACTTTAGCTGATTTAATGGTTTATCCAAATTGTTACTCTTTTGAAACCAGTGTTCTTTACGCTCGATTTCCCCCCTATAAGTCTTGGTCTCGGAAGGAATGGTCTTGGTTTTATCTCTGGTACTTAGGTCTCATGTCTTACTTAACATGGAGACCCATATGAATTTGTTACCCCCACTTTTGTTCACTTAATTTCAGGCTTTTATTCTGGTGTGCTCTGTCTTAAGGACAGTGCCAGGCAATTAAATTGGATTAACACAAACCCTGTGTGACTGCGTTCGGCCGTAAAATTGGTATGTAGCATGTTCCATTCACAAAACAGGTTGGACAGAACATGACCAAGCAGCCTTGAGGGATGCTGTGAATAGAATTAACATGTTTATATACACAAAAACTATAAGAAACAATGAGAGAAAGACAAGTTGGTTTCTAAATAACGAGTGATATACATGTTATTTTTTCACAAAACTTCACATACATGATTCCCAAAGTACATTAATTATTTGTAGGGAAACTACATGTACATGCACTTCTAAAACTGTATCCATACAATCAAAGAAAACGTCTTTTTGCAGTGTATAAGTAATTTTTGTTCATGGTCATTTGCAGTTTTTTTTATATATGTTATACAGTATTTTTGCAAAAATAGCTTCACTGTCAATGAAACATGTAATCATTAGTTTAAGCAAGGTCCAAGCGTATAACCAGCATGTAAGATTTATCAAAAAAGATAATGAACTGTGTACATAATTATGATAAAATACAAAATTCTCTTCAAAGTTGTTTCCAACCATTTTTGTCAGTCAGCTTTGCTGTCAAATTGTATTTCCAGCTCTCAAACAAACTTTATATCTAAATAAAATTCTTAAAGCTGCATGTGTTAATCGACAATAGTCAAAAGTGGTATACAATTTTTCTTCAAGCCATTTTTCATCAAATTGTTTCCAGCTCTTAAACAAATGAAATATCAAAAATTACCTTTAAGTATTTATCTTTACAACTACAACAGGACTTAGCAAATTTACTTCCAACCACTTCGTAGCAGATTGACATTGACGTTAGTTTCCAGTTCACAAACAATAAAACATCAAAACAAATTATCTTCTATGAGTACTTATTTTACAACTACATCAGAATTTAACAAATTTACTTCAAACATTTTGTCAACACCTTTACACTGAATTGTTTTCTCAGCTCGCAAACATTTAAAAATCAAAACAACCTACACCCATCACAACTTCTAAGTTCCCCCTAATATTTTTTTGAATATCTCAACAAGTATTGCATGAATTTTAAAAATTCAAAAAGCAATTGACAGTGATATGAATGAAAATTCAGCTGAAAAAAAAGTTGTAGTACAAAGCATTGCTTCAAGGGCATGTTACACATGCAATAAAAGCACCCATCACTTAAATTTTAAATGTTTAAAAATTCTTCTATTGTCTATCCAATTACTTTCTATTCAATTACTTTGCTACCGGGACAAATAAATAAAAAACTCAAATTATACAGCTTACACATTCAAACCTAATTTATGAAACTCATTACGATTTCCTACTAGCTTTACAAAACGAAGAGCTAGGAGATAACCCCTGTAGAAGAGCTGCTTCTCAAGAGTTCTTCCCTCTGTCAGGACGTACTCCTCTAAACACCTACGCTCATGAAGCCAAACTTGAATGGTCTCTTCTTCAACATATGCAAAGTCTCCTGCAGCGTTGACTATTCTCTCCCTCAAATTCATAACCTTAAAAAAGGTAAAAAATATAAAAGAAAGAAGATTTTGTTGAGTAGCAGAAAGGCAGAAAATTGTCAAATGGCTTCATAAAAGAAACATGAAAAATAAGTTAACATTACTTTATTTTTGGCAATTTTGGAAGTTAAAAGTTGACCTTTTTAGTAGTTTCACCAGCGACAAGTTGATATGCAACTAAAGCAAAAATTAAGCAGTTAGGGTGTAGGTTTTACCATTCTACCTCCATGGTTTTACCAAGAAGTTTTGTTTTAAATGCCTAGCCACTTCCCCATTCATGCCATAAACCCCATGAAACAGTAGCCCACGTTCGAGTAGCCTCCTTTGTTAAAATGGTATGGTCCAATGCACACGTAGCGTTGGGAACTTGGCAAAACTCTCGCTGCCAAAGTTGAAGTAGGTCTATTTTTGGGTCGAATTTTACATCATTTCAAGACTGAATTACTACATAAGAATCACACAGTTTGTTCCTTGATAACCAAATAACATATATATAGATTTTTACATGCTTACCTGCGCTGTAAACACAGAAAATCTGTCTTTGAGCACGGAAGATATGTAGTACTAGTAGCAGCTAGTAACAAGAAACTCGTGTGTAAACGTATGGCGCATCCCCGCTGTATGTACTGGTGAAACCGTTGAAAATAGACCGAGGGCTGTCATTGGTCTCTTTTTTCATCTTAGAAAGTACGGCGGTTTTTGTCGGCCAATCAACAGGATACTTATATCACAGTAGAGTTGAAGATCTTAACTATTCGATTGTTTTCGCCCCGGAGAAATCCGATACTCCAGTAAGAAACGACGCTCAAAAGAGCTATGCCTGGAAGGGCAAAAACTGCGCGCTCCACGAAAAAATTAACGTGGATTCACATTTACAGAGTAAAAAGTACGGCGGATTTTAAAATGGTAAAAACAAATAATTATCAGTATTAAATCAAAATATGGACAAGAAAGTGGGAAAACTGGCTTATCTCACACCGTTTTCGGTACGTAAACGGGCATTCACACAGGAAAACGCTTAGGTGAACAACACAAATTCATATGTATCGAGACCATTAAATTAATGTTATTTTATGCAAGATTACGTTTATGGTCATCTTGGGTCATAAATATACACCATGTTACAATGTTACATGCCCTCTGGATTTTTTCCATTCACGCTGAATTATAGTGCTAGCCTGGTCAACTTATTCTCAAAAACATGTAGGTGCCCACTTCACTGGTACACGTTGCCCCAGGCATAGCTTCCTGCTGTAAACCGGCGCTTGTATGTTGATACAGTTGGGCACACTTTGTAGTTTGACTTTGACCAATCATGAACAATCATTTGGAAAAACCACAGGAATTATAGGGTGCTGGAAAAGAGTAAAAACATTGTCCCAGAGCAAATATTGCTACAAAAATTTACCTATTGTGTTTACACTAACTTGTGTGTATGCCTGGTCTCGGTCTCGGATACCTTGGTCTTGAAAGGCAATTAGTCTTGGTCTAGGACAGGCTGATCTCGAGTACTGTTTGAAGTCAACCAAACAGATGTAAACCTATTTTATCACTGTAACCTTTCATTTAGGGACCGTCTGAAAAGTCAGAATAAACATGTCAGACTCACTTGAGAATGCTCACTTGAGGAAGAATGTACCAAAATTAATAGGGTCACTGACCATTCCACTGGGAGCAATGATTTAATATTTCCATTACATCAAGTAATTTAACCTGTCTTTCGTACAACAGTTAAACAGTGTGGAGTACAAACTTATGCTTTGCAAAATACGAGACCAAAGACGTCAGGGGATCGCAAAGACACTATGTGCTGAAACTGTGACACTTGATGATACATGTACAGTGATGATTAAAGGTAAGTACCCATTCGAGGAACGGGTACCCTCGTGTCACTCGCTCGAACTCGAAATCACCCGAAAAAAAATTCGAGCGAGGACGGCTTCGAGTTCGAGCAAGTTCGAGCGAGATCGAGCGAGGGGGAGAGTGTAGCCTAGCAGACCAATTTGTCAGCTTTGAAGGAGGGCTCACGAGGAGCGCCCATGCGTAACGAATGACCTGAAACCCACTGAAAAGAAATCTGATAGTTGACGTCTCACTGGAACTTGGCCCCATGCCAACCAACAAAAGGCTTTATTTATGTCTTTTGCCGCAGACCTGATGGGAGCACAGAGCGCGCTCGGAGTCACCAGTGTATTGTCAGAACGAAAAAAAAAATTTGATGTTAACGCTCAATATCGAAAGGTTGCACGGTCATCCATTTTATTCAGTTGTTTCTTGTGGTTTGACATATTGGGCTATTGTAAAACAAATAGAACGAATGTAGCCCCAGTATTTTTTTCAAATCTCCCTATAGAATTAACGATCTTTTGTAAATTAAAACCTCAGAAGAAACAGCCAACTGCCAAATTCAGTTAGTTCTTGACTTTTGCTGAGGCTTAAATGCTTCCATATAATAAATTATTTTGCCTTGTCGGCATGTGTGGCAACAAAGGGCTGCTAAATGGGGGGTGGGGGGGGGTCTGCAAATTTACCTCTCAATCATCACCACCTGGAGAAGAATTTAGGAGGAATTCTTTTGTTGTATTGTCAGCGTACAAAGCAACAAAGGGCTGCCTAATGGGGGAGGTGTCTGCAAATTGACTTGTCAATCACTCACCGACCTGGAGAAGGATTTCAGAGTTATTTTATCCAGTGATTTTTGAGGGGTATTTGAGTGGATGGCTATAGCCGATATCTATGGCATTACCATGGTCTTATTCCGAAAGCAGCAAGTTTGTTCTGTTAGAATTGCATAATGTCTTTATGAAGGTTGTTTACCTTTTCTTTGAGCCGAGTTTCAATATCTCTTGGCAATTATTATTATTATTATCATTATCATTATTATGTATCGGCCCTAATATTGGTGTAAAATTTATGGTCCTCCATACAAAAATATAAGATTTCAGAACGAATGCTGTAGAAGTGGTGCTGCATTTTCTGAACCTACACCATGTTGCCAAGCTGTAACATGTTATTACTTATCTGATATAGAATATGCTTATTTTAAACAAGCGTGGAAAAAGTGTAGTAGTCCATTAAGGATGCCTCTAAATCGTATTTTTAACCATGGTAAGAAAACGAAAAGAAGTGAAGAATTGCTGAGCCAACCCCAGTTTTGGGGAATTCTTTTAGACGATGTGTCTTAAATTCTGTCAGTATAAACTTAACTGTATTTCTTTATGCAAATGTCTGCAAAATTGTTATTACCAAACCAGAGATAATTAAAATTGAACGTATATTATTTAATGATGCATCGGCCTATCTTTGGCCTCAAATATAAAAATTCTTAATTTGACGAGTTTACGAGTTTTGGAAGAGTATCATCGGCTCTAACAAAAATGTTTTTACCTTAATTTTTTTCCGAGCGGGTCAAAATAGCCGTTTAAGATTTCAATCCTTGTTTTGGTGTCAAATCGGCCAAAAGATCGGGGTATGCATCGTTAATTGACTGCCCCATTGATACTACAATATTGAGATTGAATCTACTACACATAGTAGTTATTTTCTGGAAAAAATAAAGTGTAATACCCCTTGTTCTTTCTTTCACTTGGGCGCGTTTTGGTGATCCTGACAAGAGACATGTTTATGACGTACTAAAAGGTTGCTGACCAACATATTTTTCAATAGCTAAACGAAAATAATTTGCGGCATACTAGGTTTAGTATATCAAATTTCATCTATCAATTTAGGTTTTCGAAATATGTAACTTTTATTATATTTTAATATATGGATCTTGGACAATTATTAGCCTTTCTCCTGCAACATCAATTTCAGTAATTTTGTTTATATACCACTATGATCAATATGAGATCGTTAGATAACTTGTTAGCTTAGAAAGGGTAGTCCAAGGGAAGGGGTGGGGGGCAAGGCCGCCAAAGTTGAAAATAATGTAAGTCGTCTGTTGCTACGAAGTCGGTTCGAAGCTCTGTCAAGTACTTGTACCAACCAACATTCGGGTGTACATAAGCACGTATACAAAACGTTAACATCCCATCCGGTGGTGCATGCCCATGCTATGACTGGTCCCGCGCCCTGCTGGTGCGTGCTGGTATAGTAATTCATGTTTAGCATTGCAGAAACTTACTGAGTACTGGCAAGTACCATTTTCTTAAACGAACCTTCGAAAAAATTTCATATATTCATAGGATGTATTGAAAGTTTTTTTTAACTTGCAGAAACAAAACATCTATCCTTAAATACTACGTACAGTGACAAAAACCTGAGGATGAGCGACAAAATCTTTCAAATTATATAAGTCGACATTTGTAACCATTTTAGGGGAGACGTACTGTATTGATTTCCTACCCGGACTTAGCCCAAGGTGCTCTTGGTTTGGCTACACACGAAGCCAGAGACGGTGTTCCTGCATCGGCGCGGGGCACACAATAAAAAACTTAACGAATCACTTCCTACCTTTCTTTATTTGAAAACTAAAACTAAGAACATCATGACTGGTAAATTTAAGCCCATTTTGGTCTTTTTTTTTTCTTTCAATAAACGTATTTTCACTACGTGCGAACGAGGATGATCTTTGACCCAAATTTATGCCGCTGAAGATCACTTTCAGAACCCGAAAGTCTTGTCCCATTGACTTTACGTGGTGAAATTAAATTCATTTTTTGTGTGTGACAAAATGGAAACTTCATGACGAAATTTGCTACAGGAGTGTTTGTAGTGACTGAGTGACAGTTTGAATTGATACGTGACAAAAATACAGCGTAAGTACATTTGTGAAGAAGAAATTCGCCCGCATCCGACTGGAGTGGGTGCTCCCATAGCCACAGTGTTCCCCGGTTTTCCCCACATCTTGCATTCATGACATTAGTGGCAGCGCAGCGCAACGCACGTCACGAAGTTTCTGACTAACCTGGAATTCATCATGGATTTTCACCCCTGTCAAAAATCAATGAAAAATGTTTGTTAATAACTCACAAATTTTATATAGCAATTGAAATTACTCATGAAACCTACACTGCTATGTTTTAGTGCTTACAGATAGAATATGTAACCGTTGTCGTTTTATGAGCATTAGTTATCACCTCTTCTAAAAATGGAGTGCACCTAAAACGATACTCCACAAAATTGCACGACGCCGATTCCGCCTGACTCCCCGCCACTCCACCCCACCCCACCCCACCCCACCCCACCCTGTTGCCCAGGAGTGCTAAGAGTTTGTAAAACCACAGGATCATTATTTTGTTAACAATTACATAAATACTACAATGAGGGTCTTTTGTCTTCGTGTTTATTGTTGTTGATAAGGTTATCCATCCACATAGGAATTGTAACTCTCAATATTTTTGGGGAAGATTGTGAATATTCTATGTTAATGACCTTAAAAACTTACTTGGTAAGAAGCACTGCAGCTGTTGAGAGTATAAAACATTTTGAGAAACGATTCCCGTTGAGGTGATGTGGTTTTAGAGAACGAGACAATTTTTCATCTGTCGTTGTAATTTTAATAGAAAAAATAATTGTTTTTATTTTGAACAATTAAGGACACTGAAAATAAAATTGGTTTTAAATCGGGAATGGAAATTTCTGTCAACAAAATAACCAGCGTTTGGGAGAACAGCTAAATAAATATCTTGTTTTGCCAAAGCTTCAAATTATTTATTGTGTTTAGGCTTAAGAAAAATAATCCCATGATTAAGCTGTACACTGCACAGTGGTTTAAAACCCTATATGACCCAGACATCAACACTTCAGTACAAAAAACGGTCAAAACATTTATAAAAATTACCAAGAATTTGCACATACCTCTTCTGGACTAAGGAAATGTATTTCAACGTCAGCAGAAACTTCATTCATGAAATTTTGCCGATAATTTTGTATAAAAATAAGGTCACTTTCAAGAGAGGGCGCAATTCAATTGAAAATTGTACTGCGCCCTCTCGCTACGATGAATTACATTTCGCGTAAACCCGTCCGTTTGCGTACCGGCGACAACGACTTTAGAATAATATTATCGTTGATAGATTTTTAATTCGATATAAGAATTTGTGGGTTACAAATTTATAAGAAGGTAACTTACCTTAACATAGAATCGGGCATGCTGGTATCTTGACAACTTGTAACTAACACCGGAAAAAATTGAAGAGTTCGTCTTCAGTATGCAGTTTGCCAAAATCTGTCTTTTTTTGTGGACATGAACGGAAGTGGTGGTCGTTGTCACAGTAAGAGCACTTGTTCACATGGCGAAAGGCACGAACTACTGGATCTGATTGTAACCACAGACGATGAAAAACATCGACAAGATTGTCTTCCTGAGTGGTTTTACGGGAGAGCTGTTCGCGGTACTTGCGAATGTTTTTGTTGTTGTTCTCTAGGGCTTCCTCTGAAAGCGTCCCTAAGCCTTGGCTTTTATTCGCTGCGATCAACTCGACGCTGTGTGCGAGTACCTGATGCACGGAGCAGGTGAATCTGAAGTTTGGAAACCGTTCCAGAAACATCCTGCTTGTTTCCTTGCAAAGGGTATCCAATTTCTCAGAGTTTACAAAGTCTGAACAGGACACTAGACGTATAGAATCTGTGACATACTTGATACAATTTGAGCAAGCCGCTGTCTGTCTCCATCCTTTTCAGGGACGCATTCTAGCAGAACTTGACGTGTGGTACTATCGTGTATCAAGCGCCTGGAAATTGGTCCTGTCGTGGATGTTCCACCTTTGCCCACAGGGTCAGGCTTATCTACATGTACCCGTATTCCAGTTTTTTCATTATGTAGGATTTCATATTATCTTTCGCCCTCTTGATCTTTTCCTCATTTCGGAAGTTTTCCGTCCAGTTTCGCACACCAGCTGCTAGGTGATATATTATCTTCAAGATCCAGTCCATATTGTGCGCAGTGTTGCATGAAGCACTGGGAAGACATTGATCTCACTGGTAGTGATTGGTTTTTGAGTGAGTCCTAGTCGCTTACTGTAGTCTCCGGGTTTAGTCTTAATTCTCCCTTCGTCGTCTTGAAGATCTTGAAAGAGGTTTCTCATATCTTCATTGCTGACTTCTCCAATTTGGAAGCCCTCGTCAATACGATCCAGATTGTGGCTTTCCTCTCTGGATGCAGGACATAGGACGCAATATGCCCCTCCTCTTCCAGTTAATAATTTGATCATTTTCCCATCAACCATTGTCAGACTGAATTTAAACAGGAAGTGATGATTTTTCAGAGATAGCGATGTCGATGCCACTAGTAGACAGTTCTGTCTTTTCCGCTTCAATGGGAGGTATGACTGATTCAAGGAGCTCTCTGTCCTCCTTGCCCTTGATGAGGAATAGCGGCACAGCAGCTTCAGGGCTATTTGAAGCATTCTCTTTCCATACAGTCGAGCCTATTGTAAATTTAATAATAATCCACCAAGAATAGAAGAAACTAAAATGGTATATTCTTAAAATATACAACTGAGGTATTTTTGGTTTGTATTTATAAAAAGGAGTTTCTTAAAAGACTATTATTTGATTTTTAATAGTTCAAATCAATTTTTTATAGTATTTAAATTAAATATAGAAATGCAATAATAAAACCTTGTGCCTGCGACGAACTTCCTGCCGAACTGCAATCTTCTCTGATAATTTCAAGAAGTATCCACATGTATAGAATCATGCTGTATATTTGAGCTTGACCCGTCTGGTGATAAATGGAATGGCGGCCCGATCCATCTAATCCGTCCTTGCATATCACTTTATAATGTCCTGGATCAATTTCGGGGTTAGCCTCAATCAATCGGGTCAATGTTTAGTGCAAGATTGCTTGAGAGAAGCTGTAACACCTTCATAATCACCCACACAGTAACGGCTTAGTTCGGGCGTAATAGAACGTTTCTTCTCCATTAACTCCATGTGCAGGAAGTGTTAAATGTTCCTTCATGTCCCGCCTGATGTTGGTGTAACCAGTCCTCCCTAAATTGTATGTTGAGAGCATGTAAAGGCCCTTGTCTTCGGACATCTCATTGACGATTGACGATCCACTAAACAGCCTCATTCCTGCATCAGCTATTTTTCTGTCGCTAACATAGTTCTCTTTGTGTAGAAGAAAACCAAGTAACTGAGTTGTAGAAACGCCATTTTCCTCAGCTTCTACCCTCAATTCATTCAGAATAGCACTTGTTCGTGTAAACTGTTGACGTGGTCCTACTTCATCAAGGGGATTAACTCTTGGGCGATCCAGACCAACATTGTGAACTTCAGCTTCAGACTCCTCCGATAAACTCGATATATTCATGGCCTCCAAGACAGTCATTGAAGAAGTATCTGGGATCTTTTCATCAGACGGTTGTATCTAAAAAATGATAAAGGGTTCGTCTAAATACGTTTCCTTGGCTTTTGAGTGACGAGAAGGGGATTTACTGAACTTTACAAATTTGTCTCTCAATGTCCTTACACGTCGTACAATTTTCTCCTCTGTAAAATGTCGTCCCTGTAGATCGTAATCACTTATTATTTCTCTCGCCACGGCTATATAGCTTGGCCTTTTGCGGCCGACCCATCTCCCTTTCATGTATTTGTCAAAAATCTCCCGATTGGAAGGTGGGGTTCCGGATTCATCCATCTTTTCCAACAACAACTATAACAGAAAAATATGGATATAATGCTTACAGTAACAATAACAAAATGCTTAAAGAAACTTAAGAAAAAAAATGTTGTCAGGTTGCATACAGAGATATCACCCAGCCGGCCGCTATCGGTAAAATGCCCAACCCAACGATAAATTGCGTCTGGTTTTCATCTTAAGCCTAGAATTTGGCGAACGACAGGTTCAACTGGCCTGGAGTTTATCCTTTGACAAAGCAAAGGTAGTGTCTTACAGGCTTGGAAAATCACGTCTGCCAGACTGAGTTCTTTTTCCGTGATTATATTTTTGTTTTGTGATCGTTGTTTGTTTGCATACTTAATTTACTTCAATTTTCTGCTTTTATTGAAAGGCTCATGTTAAGATCAACCTAGTCTACATATTTACTTTATCAATGCAATTAATGGTGAACATTCTTACCTTGTTGGAGATCGAGTAATAATGTAAACGCAAGACAAAAGTTAGCGACTGCCGCGTGTCAACAGACTTGGACTCTCTTCTCTGACATAACTAACGTGCTGCATCGCGCTGGCTAGTTTCAGTCAACAGAAGGCGCTATTTTGCAGCGCGTAAAACAACGTTTTTTGTTGAAAACGGTATCCTGAAAAATCGTATTTTGGGGTGTAAAATTTCATTTGCGCTAATTTGCCGTAAATTTCTAGTCACAACGGATAGTTACTCTATCAATATATAACAAAGTTATGGCATTCCATCCAGGTCTTTTCTGGCTTATTTTGAAAATGTGTGACCTTAAATTTGTAAAATAATAACATTTTTGGGCCATTTTAGTTAAAGATTTCAAAGCATAATTGCACTATCATACAATTATCGGTCCGCATTATACTTTTACAGTGCGAAAGACTATTTAATAAGCAACATTAACAAGCAGTATTTTTTTCTCAAACCATTTGAAATATGCCTTAGCAGATGCTTTTTAAAATATTAGGATGTGTGTTTTTTTGTCTGTTTAACTCATGTCATTCTATACAAGCTAACTAAAATTTCTTAAAAACAGGGTAATACATTTCAAAAAAGCAATTTTGGTTCTTAAAACTGGATCTTCATAATCAAGTAAACAATTATTTTAATTTATCTCAGAAAAAAAAATCGGACCCGATGTCTGGGTCTTAAACCACTGTGCACTGTAACCCTCTCCCACATTTAAAACGTAAACTGTAAACAGGAAGAAGTGACGTGCAAAGGGTCGCCAAAAATATCCTAGAAGCGTCCCAGCGTCTATGGTTTGATGCAAGACGCTTGGGTCAAGCGAATGAGTTACTGGAGCATAACAGGAGGTGCTCGGTGATTGGTTGATTTTGTTATGACGCATGCTTGATCACTTCCTCATCACCCCTGTCTTTAACAGAAAATAAATGAGCACCGTATCAAAAATTCATAAAGACGTCGTTTACATGTACATCATGGTCCGCCGACTCTCCGCTTACGCTAAGCATCAAATCACATTGCTAGATGAGTCAGGGGCTCGTCAGAAAGATATTTTGGATGACTTGAAGAAAGATGGCATTTCTGTCACAAGGCGAACAGTTCGATTGTTCCTAAAAAAGTACAAAGAAACCGGTTCAATCGCTGACGGCCGAGATCAGGGAGAATCTCAAAGTTTCCACCATGTTTGAACCAGCTTATACACGACCTCTATGAAAACGACGATGAGTTGACATCCTACGACATTGCCATAATTCTGCGCAATATCTTCAACCTAGATGTCAGCGAGTCAACAATTTGTTGACACCGGTTGAAACTTGGCTGGGTTTCAACTGGTCCTGCTTACTGCCAAATGAACAGAGATGTCAACAAACAAAAGCGCCTTGACTTTTGTCTGGATGTCCAACGTCGGGGGGAAACCTTCGACAACGTGATCTTCACTGACGAGTCCAGTATCCAGCTTGATCAACATAGCAAGCTAACATTTCGAAAACGGAACCGGCCACGAAAGCTCAAAGCCAAGCCGAAACACCCACTGAAGGTACACGTGTGGGCAGGGATCTCAAGGCGAGGAAAACTCCAATTGTCGTCTTCGAGAACATTATGGACGGCCAATTCTTCAGGGAGGACATCCATGAAGGAACGCTCCTTCCTTTTCTCAGAAAGCGATTCCCAGATGGCCATAGGTTCCAGAAGGACAACGATCCTAAACACACGTCACATGAAAATCAAAGATACATGAGGGATGTCGGTATCAATTGAATGCCAACGCCACCGGAGAGCCCAGACCTCAACCCCATCGAAAATCTCTGGCATGAATTCAAGCATTTCCTTCGGCGCAGAGTAAAGCCAACCACAAAGGATCAGCTCGTCAGCGGGATACAGGTTTTCTGGGAGACCAAAATAACTGTCGATTCTTGCAATCAATACATCAATCATCTGAGAAAGGTCGTCCCTGCAGTCATCCAGAACGAGGGAAGAGCTACTGGATTTTAAGTAGCTTTTTATTGGTTCCTACAACCACCAACACCATCGGTCCTTTTCAGGACCACCAAAAACCCAAAAGAGATTCAATTGCTGCCATCACTGTCACAACTTTTTAATAAAAACTCCAAGGAATAAAAACCCATCCCCACACACTATCCCTCAATAAACATGTATGTGCATGTATGTCCCCTTTGATGATTGATAAACAACCAGTCCTTTTTCATGAAAAAGAAAACAAGAAATTAAAACATGGGGGGAAATAACATAAGGGTAACTCTTTCTTAAAAACTACCCGTTCGCTTCAAAGAAGAAAAAAAATAAAAAATGGGGATTGAGGCACCCCGCATACACCTTTAGCATTAATTGTGAAAACTAGTCAAACAGTAAAACCGGACGAACAGTTTATAGAAAGCGCAAACTTTGAAGTCGGTTGCGGTTCCTGCAGTTTTATGAATAGGTCGAGTCCAAATAACCACAGGTTAACACTTCTTTGAAATCGCAAACTTTGAAGTTGGTTACTGCAGTTTGATGAATAATACATCTTGAGGTTCGACTCCACACTACAGATTAACACTTGCCAAACTTTGTTCCGTGCAAAGTAATTATTTCTAAAAGCACTCTCCCAAATGGAAATGAACTGATCCGAAACACTCGATGGTATGGTATGGGATTGCGTCTTAAATCCAGACCAAGCACTGATGTAAAGGTTTCTTGCACATATACACATATACACATAATTTTTCTGCAGCCAAAGTAGGTCGGTCTTGTATCCATAATGTCTCTCAGGCGGCTTTTGAAGATCGAGCGGGAGGCATTGGTGCATTTTGAGGATAAGTCGACAGCAATTGTGCCTACAAAATTGATCAAAGATGTTCGACCGGGCCTTCAAAGCGGGGAGATGGTGGAAGTTCTTTGGGAGAGAAAGCTCATCCCTGGTAAAATCATCAGACTTTCAGGTAAGTTACACCCAATCCACCAAAAACCTTTTATTTTGTGTTTTCAATGCTTGTTAATTGAAATTGAAGCTTTAGAGGAACATTTCGCCAGGATGGAATAATAATCAAACAATAATAGTAAAACGTCAGGTCCTCCTAACTGATAAGGTCATTCTACATGTAGTTGGCTAGCAGTTCACAGCGGTTCATTGGAAATTGTTAAATAAAACGTGAATACGAACATCAATGGAAATAAGGCATTATTACATGTAAAAGCAAGAGAACAGAAGAACATCCGCAAATATTGATGGGATTATTGGGATCGCATTGGACCCACCTACATAATATACATGTAAAAATTGGGTTTCTTTCAGTGTTACTTATAGTAGGCGACTTTTTTAGAGCAATGTCTCGAATAAAAGCTTGTAACTTTTTTGAGGGCATCAAAATAGCTCTTTATTAATATTTCAATCAAAATGTTTGGCTCAAATTTGCCTAAAGATTGGGTTATGCATCTTTACCAGCAGCTCATAAATAAAACATTTTTTTCTACGACAAAGTAGGGCCAGCCATGTCTTCCTAACGTACTTGGACTGTACCAATACCATTACGCACTAAAAGAGGCACGCAATGGCAACGGACATTTGATTGCATTAATACAAATATAATTCATTTGTCATTATATGTCATGGTAAATAAAGAAAATAACATTTGTGACAATCATCAGAGAAGGCATAGGCTTATGCAGCGGGTAGCTATGCAGCGAGTCGTATGCAAAACATAAGACGTCCATCGCCGGCGCCGCGACATTGCAGTGCCCACGCCGTAGTGGTGCACTCCAAGTACAGCGCGAAGCAACAATGCGGCCGACATGCTTCGGGGTGCTTCGTTTTTCCGTTTTTAAGATTTCCAACACATTTCCTTTTCTCAAGAGATTTGAAGTTATTTGAATGCACAAGGTTTTTTTAAGATTATTAATTGACTTGTTTTAAACGTGCTGCCGTCAGTTTTTGGTTTTGTGTGTAACTGCTTAAGGTTGTTTCTTAATTGAGCGTTGAATTTAGACACTATATTAATACTGGTATATAATTTTTGTCGTTATTTCAATTATCTCTCACAGACGACCACTCGGATTTGCTGTTTATGCAGCGGTCACTGGCCACAGTAGCTACATGTACCAGGAATGAAGTTAAAGCAGTAAGTTCATTTAAGAAAACCGATTCTGTCTGTTCAACTCGACGATTGAAAGGCTCGCTTGTTATTAGTGATGTAACATCACCCGACAACTGATCAAGTCAATGAACTTTTCGATATGTTCAGTGCATCATGGGAAAGAATGGGAAATGCCCTGGATGTGAATGACGTACAAACTTTTGATAATTACCATTATTTATTTTTATATTTGGAGAAAAATATCACAGTTATTGTTGTTGTAGCAACCATCATTATTATACGGTCACAAGCACATAAGAAGAGTTTATGGTAATATGGGGGTGTTTTGAACATGATTTCTTGAGTTGTCTTGCATTGTCGATAATTTGTATGACCGTTTATTTCTTGTTAAAATACATGCATATTAAGACAAGGAAAACAATATTTTTACACGATGAAATTATACAAATTAAGTTTTGCAATAACTTTTCATACACCACAAATAACGTTTGTTTGAAACACCTTCCGTATTTATATCACCCACTGTTTCAGAGAAGAAAAAGAAATTACCGACGCAAACCAGAATGATTGACAACTCTATTGTTTCTTTTCTATCGTTTTTTTTTGTACGCCTACATTTGAACAAAAAAAAAACACTGTCTACTTTATTTCACAGTCAGCAGTGGCTCTCTCAAAAGCGCCAAAGGAGACAAATCCTGTTCCTAAGACAAAACAAATTGTAAGCAGGGTTCGACCTTAGCGGTCGCCCGCTCGCCAAATGCGAGTGAAAACGGCGGCGGGCAAGTCAAAACCCTTCCTTCAGTAGCCCGCTGGGCGAGTCAAAATATTGTCACCGATTGGCCTATATCAGCCCTGAAATTACACGACGGCAATTGCCGTCAATGTCCTCACCCTCTGCCGTGATGCCACTTTTCACGGCAACGAGTTGCTGTGCTTTTTCCCTGCATTGCCGTTGTGCCCACTTGTTTACACATATTATTTACTATGTACATGTACATTCTCACGGAAAAAAATATATCGCCGCCACGCTCGATTGCGCGACTGGTGGCTGCGCTACTAAGACCAAGTTCATGCAACGACCATTTGGGAACAAAATAGTCAAAATTACCTGGTACTCATGACCAAAATGATACCAGGCAATATCGGCCGCTTGGTCGTTGTACGAACTTGGCCCTTGCTAATACTTTGGTTGGTGTCAACAGTACCCACAACATAAACACTACGCCAGGCATTCGTGGGTACCAGCTAAAAATAGCAGGGCGCGGCATTGGTGCGCATGCAACGTAAATAATACATGCCGAGTCTGTACCTAGACATGCATGCAGCGTGTGCGTGTGCATCGGATATATAGCATCGACGCATCGATCGTCGTGTCGCTGTACCGTACGTATGTACATTACGTGGCCATGGCTTTTGGTGGTCGTCAACATGCTGTCAAAGGGTCGACTAGCAAATAAAAAAAAGAGTGAACTGAATACTGCCACATCCAAATGCATAAAACTTGATGTTTTTTCGGGTTAACATTGTTTTTTATTTATTTTTAATTGGTGACATAAACTGTAAGTGTTGCAATACTGTTTTCATGGAGGCCTACATGTAATAAAACCCAAACGGAGACAGATAAAGGAAACTTTAGTCTTATTGGCATGTGCTGAATTGGAGTGTGTTAATTTTTCATTGTTTTAAAAAATAAAAATAAAATTTAAGATTGCCTTGGTGCCCTTTACGTTTTTTTATCATTGCCGTGATGCCCTTTGAAAATCTAAAAAATTGCCTTGGTGCCCTGATTTTTTTTAATGTTTTCATTATTGTTGTGTTCAGTTGGTTAGAAATAAAATATGAAATGAGCCTTCTTCATTTCAGAATTAAAGCAAAAGCATTATTGTACACTAATGTGCCTGATCTTTTCCTCTGTTATTAGAATAGAATCCGTTATTAATTAAAGAAACATTAGTATTGCCTCAGAAACAAATATGCACATAATAATAAGGTAACTGACAACTGTTGTTTATAATGCACGTTCTGATGCAAAATGCCTAAATTACTAAAAACAGTGATTTGATTAAAAGTATTTAAAAAAACATATGGGCGAGTGAAAAGGCTTGCGGGCTAGTGAAAAGTTTGGTTTACTAGCCCGGCCGGTGAGTGAAAAAAAAAGTTAAGGGAAAACCCTGGTAAGTCAGTTTCTTATTTTGAAGATTGACTCACGATTTTAATTTATTTTTAGAGGTATTTCAAAGCACTCAGAACGGTTACAAGCTTTCATTCGAGCCATTGTATAAATAAAATCCGTCACCGCCTATTAAGTTGCCCAAAATTCCCGCCGTCCGCATTCATACTACTTGTCGTATGCATGAAATACTGCTCAGTCCTATGTACTGTGTACGGTAATGATTGTGTTCATACACAACAGACCTTGTAAGAACGCCTCGCCCAAAGACTACACCATAGCATGTGCTTGCTCAAACTCGTGACCTTTGCTGTCAAAACTGCACTCGCGCGCTCTGTGACGGCAGTGATTTAGCAGCGGAGTTTGAAGTTAGCGAAGTGCGAAGTTAACTACTCATGTGAACGCAAGGTGAATTTTAGTTAAGTTGTACTTTCCTTGGGACCCCCACTTTGATTATTTAGCAGCGAAGATAGCAGCGAAGCTAATATTTGTGTGAACATACCCTATACGGTGGAACATCCGATTAATACTTCATACCATGCAAATGTGTTTTTTAAATATTAGCACTATGGTTGAACAGATTTGTATTTTTAACATTTATTTAGGTGACGAAGCGAGCAAGTGTCAACGCAAGGTTCTGTGAGCAAGATGATGAGATTCCACACGCACCACAAAATCTTGACGATGTCCTGTCTGCATATCAAAATGATCCAACAAGGGATGACTTAGAAGGAAGGAAGGACTTGGAGGGAGGAGATAACGGAGAGGTAGGAGATGACTTGGAGAAAGAGGAGGACTTGGAGGAAGGAGGAGGACGTGATTTGTGTGAGTTTTTGCTCCATGATTTATGCTTTTTTGGGGGCATACTACCGTATAGGCCTACATTTTACCTGTTATCAGGCATACAACTTCTTGAGAAGAGAGTATCATATCCTTTCTGAAAATTTTGCATTTGAGAAACTTCTTGCCGAAAAAAATACAAGCTATTGCGCATAAGTTAAAAAATATCTGTACCATATGTTGATTTGAAAAAAAATAAAAATAGAGCAAGTGAATTAATTTGCTGTTTTCAAAAGCAATGTTGCATGATTGTCCAGTGAATCCATTTAAAACGAAGTGCCATAATTCATTGTTCTGTGTATCAATCTTTTACAGCCCGCAAACCACAGGCCTTTAAGGCACTTTTTGAGCCTTTGTCACCAAAGACTGCTGTAAACTTAGTTAAGGTATGTGGAAACGCCAATGGAAGGAATAATAAAAAAGTCATCAATTTATGTGTTTTGAAAATACAACGATAGACCGATCCAGTAAGCCCCGCCCCATTGTTCATTGACCAATCACAGCCGCGCAAAATTGGTTCACCGTTTGGAGAGGCCATCATGGTAATCTTTTGCCCTGTGTGTATACGTACTGAAAAAGACAGAAGGACCACCCTGAGAATATTTCCAAGTGGGACATAACATAAAAATTACAAATTGTTTAACTAAAGGCTACCCCTACGAGGTATAGAGAGCCTGTGCTTTCTCGTTATAGATTTCATATCAATCCCGAGGGAAAAATGTATGAGAGTTTGTACTCCTACACATGAATCAAATTTGTATTTGCAATCAGACCACTCGGCTATGCCAAGCCTCGCGATCGTATACTCATTGATATGCTGTTGCTAGGTAGGCGGGGCTTACTGGATCGGTGACATTTTGATTTAGCACAGTTTAATTTACTTAAAAGAACATTAATTCTTGTATGGAGTTTTTGTGTGGAAGTTTATGCCAAGAATGCAAAAGAAAACATTTCTTTTGGAAAATATGCAACATGGTAATTTCGTCCAGGAATATAAAACAAAATAACTGGTCTTTATTATTCCATATACTTTTATTTACAATTTCAATATTGATTCTGTCATTACATTACCCTATTTCACAGGAAAGTTTCTTTCCCATGGATGTTAGCTTTTCGATGGAGGAGGAGGTGGCCGATAAAGATCCAATCAGAGTGAGTTTTTAGTACAAAGAAAATTCTCCAAGTTTTTTTAATATTTTTTTTTGAAAAATAATTGAGAGATAGATTACAGGTGTGAAGTTCAATTGATAGTTACGTAAGTTCTAAGGCTGCGACTTAAAAGGCACACGTTGCCCTCAGATTGGGCAATAAAAAGCGTTTGTTATGAAGTTAGTACGGTTGAAATGATTTAAAAAAAAGAAGAATACAATGATTTACATGTACACGACAAATATTAATTGTTTTTTTTTTATTTTTTTTTATTTCGTGACAAAAGACGGTCCGCCATGTTCAAGGACCAAATTTATGTCTCCACACATGATGGCGGACCGTATGCTCCGCACGTTGTATTCCAGAGGCAAATGTTTGTTTTTTAATCACTACTGGCTAAGTATAACTCATAATATGTGTCTTATTGCGAGAACAAGTCTTTAAAAGATAAGGAGCAATTCCAAAGGGCAAAAAATAGAGATTTAATGAAAATTTGCCCCTTTCAAACATTTAAATTGGTTTGAAATTTTGAAGTGTTTAATATACACCCCAAATAACAACAATGAAAATGAAATGGATGTGGCTATTGTTTATAAATTAAATTTTGACTGAATGGGTCTACATTGTGTGCATACATATTTACCATATGTACTTTACAGTACCAAATTTTATCAAACTCTGAGATTAAATGGAGGACAAACTTAATGTTCATCATCTTCAACAAGAAGTATTTAAATGAAACTGTCAACATATTGTAAGTCAAAATAAAATGTCCATACAGAGATGCCTGCAATAATTCCTGTCATTGCTGAATCCTAGCCACTCATTACAAGTTATCCAAAAAGTATGAGTGAAATATCCGAACAAAAATAGCACTTCTGTGTCCAATATGCAAAGAGACAACTTGAAATGTGCAAAAATGTTTAAATTTAGTTTTGTATTAGCAACTATGCAGTGTATATACAGCTCTGTATGCACATGATTCGATACGCACCATGGAATATATCTAGATTTTCTGCCATGCAATAATATTGCAAGGCTAACTAACCAATTGGGATCAAGGATTCCCCTTTGCGGGAACATTTATACATAACCTGATGACATCCGTTAAATAAAATACATACCAAAGGTGTTGTCCTTTAAAATGGATGAAGTAGCGAAATACACTTTCACTTTCCACTTCTCTTTTCTCCCCTTCATCTTGTGAGATCAGTTCTCCTCCATTATGTACAATGTTCTCCCTGGTGCAATTGGTTCTATAGCAAAGACTCCCATCCCTGAAGTATTTAAATCAGAAGCCATTAATTATTGTCAGTGTGTCACATATATTGCAGATTGCATCGTAATTGTGCATTAATTAATCTAACTATTAAAAGAGTGATGATTTATCTTGAAAGTAATCGATGCTTTTCAGAATCTTTTCATGGACATAAGATTAAGTGTTTATTCAACTTTCAAACTGTGTTTTTGGCAATTTATACAATCAGTGATGTATTGTTGCTTGGGGTCCAAAAATAAAAAAATCATTATTTTGACTTTTCCTACCAAAAACTTATTATTAAATTGGACTTTGAGTCAAATTCTTGGGAAAAACTGAGTTAAATCTGTCTGTCATTGTGGCCAAATGAAATTTTGAAACTTCTAAATGATTCCAACTCTTAAAGTTTGAAATACAAGTTTTTTGTGATTTTGTTGTTAAGTACAATTGTATTTCAAACTAAAATGAACATAGACGCTTGACATCCATACAGGCGTTCCCGGTTCGAATCCTGCCTGCGTTTTTGTTTTCTTTTATTGTGTAGCAATACATTTCAAACCCTTTATTTAAGTAGGTTTATTTTAACCTATCTAATACCAACATGGTCCAGATGGCGCAGCACGTTGGCCGGACCAATGGAAGTGTCAATCGCGGGACTTCCAGAGCTGGGACGCACTGGTTCGAAGCCCTAGAACAGACCTAATTCAGGGACATGGCAGTTGCGGCAGCAGCAACGGTTTGGGGGCCGCCATGTCTCTCCCCTATTCGATAGTTGGTTACGGTGCGGGAAAGTAAAGGAGGGACCGGGGGTCTGCCGATTCCCCCAGAAGGGTGCTAAGGTGGTTATCACGCTGCGTTCGCCTAGAAGATTCAACGCTCCCCAATTACCTCTGACTAACTTTCTGCAGAAATTAGTTTTGAAAAAATATATAAATAATAGCTTTAATTACTATTATTTTATTTTAAAATTGACTCACTCACAAACCATGTCACTTAACGTTTTGTCCCTTATTAACATACAGCTGTTTTATTGAATTCCACCCTCTAGAGTAGTGAAAATGTCCACACTGAAAAGCAGCCATTTTGGAAAAAGGCCTTACGCTTGAAATCAAAATAGGACCACTTTTTCAGGGCTTAGTATATCCAAAATACTCACGGTTGGAAGTCAAGGATCCCATGTTATGATAGTGAGCCATTTTTACACAATCCATCAAATGAATGGGCCTCAAATCTTTGTTTTTCAGAAAAAATTGTGGGTGTACACTTTATGGTAAACAACTCAGCGCATGAATTCCTCACTATTTTGTGGGGTGCACAAATTACTACTCAACTGAGAATTTCACATGGCGTCATTGCAATTAGTCTTTAGTCTACACACCATCACGCAATTTGCGCTCCAGCAACATGTCACTCCTAAAGGAACCAACTTCAAAACGGAACTGGGGAGATAGGTCTTTTTTTGTCGCCGCTCCGAGACTCTGGAATCATCTGGAGTCAATGCTTAAAACTCATCTTATGTCACAATTCTTCAAAGATGATGTATATTTTGTAATTGCATTGTAGGTACATGTATCTCAGTACATAATTTTTCCCTATGCTGTCATTGTAAATTGTTTGTATTCATGTATTTTTTTCTTTGTTTCCGCGCCTTGAGCGCCCATCAGGGTGGATATGTGCGCGCTACAAATCTTTATTATTGTTATTATTATTATTATTATTATTAGTGATCCATTTTTAGTTTGTAATACATTCCACGTTTGGGAAATAATAACAGCGAGTCAAATCGAATAATTTCTCAGGATATCTGATACATCACCAACTTCACATCAAGTGAGTTTTTAGATTATAACTGAGTCATTTTGTAATCGTATAATCGTATAAAATATAAGCGTGTACACCAAAGTGTACACTCCCTCTACGGAGAAGTTTAATAGTTAATGTCATTTGTCTCTCAGGTTTGTTTGTTCTTAACATTAATTTGTTTTAAGTACTTTTCTTTAATTTGGTGTAAATTTGTTTTCTTGTAGACTTCATGCGTTGAACCAGAGTAAACCCTGTTATTTTTCAGTGGAAACCGAATGCTTTTCTTGTTTTTTCCTGTTGCTAATGACCTCACTGCGTGTATCCTATTCCAATACGATGAACTTGGCTATTGTTCCTGTCTAAGGAAGGTAGTGAGGCCTATATACGTTTTCCTGTTGTGTTATGTATATTATAATACAATATGGTGTTTGTTTGTTCAAGGAATTGTCGCTTTGTAAAACCTGGTCAATGGATGATAATCAACATACCATGTACGATTACCAAGTATTCAGTCTCCTTATAAAGCCCCTTATGCTGAATCGTCAGAATGTGGGTTCGAATCCTGACCGCGACCATGGTAATTGTGTCCTTAAGCAAGACACTTCATTGTACAGTGCTCCTCTTCACCCAGAAGTATACAATACAATACAATACAATGAAAGCATTTATATAGCGCTCTTACACAAACGGTATCACAGCGCTTTACATAATAAATGGGTACCTGTGAGGGTAGAGGTTGATATTGTTGTTGCAAAAAGCTTCCGATGCTCTACGGTAGCTCAGGGCTGTATACTCCACAGGGAGCTGAACAAGTTTAAGGAATGATATTGACCCAGTGACTAGGGATAATACTGTAAAAGCGCCTTCTCAGCTAACATGCATACGTTGGTGAACGTCGGATAAGTCGGCGTCAAAATATGGACGTTGTACGCACGTTAGATGAACTAGATGAACGTCGTGAAGGTCGGGGTAAATTTACAAACGTTGCACTAACGTTGACAAATGCTATGCAGTATAATAGGTCTATTATCAATGTTGGCACAACGTAGTTATAATTGGACAACCTAACGTCGGCGCATCATAGTTGTGCTGTCGTTGGCAAATGTTGTTGAGTATACGAAGTCGATTTCCAACGTTGGCACAACGGAAGTTATTATTATTTCGTATGTTAACTACGGCAATCAAAATTGGCAGTTGGTGAGGTATGTCACCAGTTGGGGGTTGTCAATTTGAGATAGTGGGCAGGGAGGTCCTGTCACAGTACACTCGGTTAAGACATGATCGTGGGTCTGTGCTTGTCCACAGGACAGAGGTCAGTGTCTGCGATGCCCCATTTTTTCATACTGGCAGCGAAACGTCCAGCGCCAGACCGTAGCCTGTTTAGTTGTACCCAAGCCTTCCTAGGGAGATTTTTGCCCGGTGGGTGTGCTGACCAGTCCTCAATATATGGCTTCAATCCTTCAGGGACAGCTGGTACTGCGTTAGCCACCGCTTCCAACCTCTCCATATGTGGGCGCAGGGGCTTCCGTGAGCGCAACCTGCACGGGGCCTCCTTCTCGTAGAGGATGTCGTGCAGAAGGTGGTTTGTTCGAGCAGCATTCCGATATAACCGTCTACAGATGTTATCTCGATGGGCATGGGGTGGTTGAATCCCAGAAAGAAATGGTAGGTGGCCCAGTGGGGTAGAGAGGATGCAGCCCGAGACGAGCCTCATTGCTTCGTGAAGGGGCACATCCAGTCCACGGGTGTGAGTACTTTGTGTCCATACCGCAGCACAGTATTCTGCAGGTGCATATGCGAGGGCCATTGCCGAAGTTCTCAGGGTGCTAAAGGATGCACCCCAGTTTGTGCTGGCCAGACGCCTGACTACAGCTACTCTGGCAGAGACCTTGCTCTTCAACTTTGTCTGATGGCTTTTGTACGTGAGGCTGCGATCTAGTTTGACGTCGAGGTATGTGGGATTTTGGTCAAAGCGTACAAGGTTGTCAGAGTCCAGCTGCACCTTAAGACGATAGTTCGCCATGTGATTTCTGAGGTAGAATAGTGACGATACCGTCTTTGTTGTAGATAGTTTCAGCCTCCAGTTTTTCAAGTATTGACAGATAGCACCCATATTGGTAGACAGCTTTTCTTCTACCTCTTTGACATCTATGGCGAAGATTGTGAGGGCAACATCGTCAGCATACATGTAGCGTTTGGCTGAGGTGGCTGGAAGTCGGAGGTGTAGATGTTATACAGGGTTGGTGCGAGGACCGAACCCTGAGCGACACCATTCTTTAGTCTGTATGGTCTGCTTCTTTGTCCGTCGCTAGTGAAGAGAACAAAGGATCTGGTGTACAGGAGCTCCATGATGAAGTCTGTCAAATGACTAGAGCTGAGCATTCTCTGGAGCTTCAGGTGAAGCTTGGCCTTGGTGCCATACAGTATCGTATGCAGCAGTGAGGTCTAGGAAGACAGCGCCTGTCACCTGCTTGTCATCAAAGGCCTGTTCGATGGTTTGAGTGAGTCGCGTGACTTGGTCGACTGTGGAACGTCCTTGTCGGAAGCCAGCTTGGTCATGTGGTAGGAGCGGATCGACAATAGGGTTGAGTCTCGTGAGGATAAGACGTTCCATAAGCTTGTATGTAGTGCACAGAAGTGAGATTGGACGATAGCTTTGTGGAGACGTATCTGGCTTCCCAGGTTTGAGGAGGCTGACATCAGAAGCCCGTCGCCACATCTTTGGTATACGTGTGTGGCTGTAGCACGCATTAAACAACTTGGTCAGCCATCCAATCATGTGTCACTGCGCCGTGAGCGTCTCTTTTGACGGATACCGGCGCATTACAAATGTTCATTATTATTATTATTATTATTATTATTATTATTATTATTATTATTATTATTATTATTATTATTATTATTATTATTATTATTATTATTATTATTATTATTATTATTATTATTATTATTATTATTATTATTATTATTATTATTATTATTATTATTATTATTATTATTATTATTATTATTATTATTATTATTATTATTATTATTATTATTATTATTATTATTATTATTATTATTATTATTATTATTATTATTATTATTATTATTATTATTATTATTATTATTATTATTATTATTATTATTATTATTATTATTATTATTATTATTATTATTATTATTATTATTATTATTATTATTATTATTATTATTATTATTATTATTATTATTATTATTATTATTATTATTATTATTATTATTATTATTATTATTATTATTATTATTATTATTATTATTATTATTATTATTATTATTATTATTATTATTATTATTATTATTATTATTATTATTATTATTATTATTATTATTATTATTATTATTATTATTATTATTATTATTATTATTATTATTATTATTATTATTATTATTATTATTATTATTATTATTATTATTATTATTATTATTATTATTATTATTATTATTATTATTATTATTATTATTGTCGTTGTCGTTGTCGTTGTCGTTGTCGTTGTCGTTGTCGTTGTCGTTGTCGTTGTCGTTGTCGTTGTCGTTGTCGTTGTCGTTGTTGTTGTTGTTACTACTTTGTCCCAACGTATAACCAAGACGTTGTACAAACGTTGGGCATGCTGACGTTGGCCCAATATGTCCCAACGTTGTAGCGACATTGGCCCAACGTTTGCCCAACGTCTTCGACGTTGGCCCGATGGAAAAACTAACGTCAAGACGACGTTCATTGCCAATGTTGGGCCAACCGCAAATTCTTATGTTGGCCAACGTTGGGCCGACGTATGCATGTTAGCTGGGTTGGATCATCATCAGCAGCAGCAGCAGCAGCAGCATCATCAGCACCATCAGCACCATCAGCATCATCAGCATCATCAGCATCATCATCAATTAAATTGCAGTCAGAAACTATACCAACGTACTCGTAGCTCGATTCGATAGTGCGCTGGTACTGTTCACTCAGACCACCGGCGTCTCGGTTCAATACCGCGGTCTGCGCCCGATTTACGAACTTGACTTTCCGCTGGAACTGGCCCCGGTAATGCCCGGGAGCTGCCTTGTTTCTCCCCTAAAGGTGCAGGGCCTTCTTGGCCGAAACACCCAACCGCAGAGCGGTGAAATTAGGCCAGAACTCTCGGGATAAATCTCCCCGCCCCGGTCTAGGTCTCAAAATGATTTTATATAATATTAATAACATTCTTTGAAATTGTTTTGTAGTTATTTTTTTCATACAGTACGGGGTATATTATCAGGGCATCATTGTACATTTATTTTCGTTATTTATTTTCGTTACGGTACTTGCACAAAAATGTGTATGTTTTGCATATTATTGTTATGAATCTTACCCCTTGCGTTTGATAATATTAGCGCCCTCTATTTCACTCATTTCACGATGAAATATCTTGCTTACGATGCGATTTCTAATACCCTAGTTCCCAGGGGTTTCTTTCACGTTCATATCCGCCGTACCCTCGATTGTCCGCTATGAATATGCAATCCATACAAGGCCGCTACTTTTGCTCACGCATATCCAGCGCCAACGCAATGCATAATGCAAGACCAGCGAGAGCTTTGTGTGCGTGCCACATCCTCCCAGCCGGCCGGCCACGTGGCTAGAAGTAGTTTTGGTTCAAAACTGTGTTTGTATGTTAAATGATACACGATCATACGGCGCTATACGAACGCTACAATCATGAAACGCTATCAAACACAGTCTTGGGAATTTCGCATAATCTCCCCCGAAAACGGAGGGGCGGGGGAAGAGAACCACTACGCATGCGTCAATTTGAAATGAAAGCGTGCCGCACATTTTTAGTGCGCATGCGTATAAACAACAACGGACTGCCGTGTTCACTACACTTATCGACAACTCGCGGCAATCCGCTGTTGTTAATGCGCGTGCGCACCAAAAATGTGGGCCGCGCTAGCATTTCAAATTGACGCATGCGTAGTTGTTTCCCCGTTTTCGGGGGGAGATTATACGAAGTATCCAAGACTGTCTTTGATAGCGGTCTGTGTATGTAGTAGCAGTTCGTGTGTGTGGTAGCGACTCGTGTGTGTAGTTGCGGTTCGTGTGTGTAGGAGCGGTCTGTGTAGCGGTCTGTGTAGTAGCGGTTCGTGATTGTAGCGTTCCGTGTAACGCCGTCGGATCGTTTATCAAAAACATACAAACACAGTTTTGAACCAAGACTAGGCTAGAAGCATTCCTTGGGACTTGATCATTTTTACGTATGCTTTCCTCGGAGTACACCACTACACACCGACCATGGTGGGTGCAAGGTTTATGGGTGAATCCCTGTCCTACAGTTATTATAATAGGCCTATAGAACATGTCATACACGAATCTTTCTGAAATGAACTGATGATCGAGCCACCACAAGGAAACATCCAAACCCAAATACAGCATATTTGTAATAAACAGTTTAAGTCAATGACAGGACACAGCCTCGTCCCCACGGGCTTACGAGCGGTTTCTAAAATGCCATTATACCCACTGGTCTCTCGCCCATGGAACGGGACGATTTCATTATCAAAAAATCTCGCAGCCGATGGATTATTTATTTATTTTTATTTATTTATTTATGTTTTGGGGGGTGGGTATAGTTTACTGTAGCGTAAACAACAAAGAGCATGCGCTACAGTAGGGAGGCCGGGACTAGGCCATCCAAATTTCAAATCCTACACACTACATGCATAATTCAGCATTCATTTTCAAAGACATTAATTATAAAAACCTTTTACGTGTTTATAACAAAAACAAATGACTACAATCCAGAGTTGTTGTCGAGTACTTTTCCATGAGTGTATACAAGAGTGAGTACTACATCTCTGGGGTTAACATCGGTACAGTTTTCTAGAGGGTCAGTTTGCCGGGGTGACTTTGTGAAGGGCAAGTTTGTAAGGACCAAATTTGCCAGGAGGCGAGTTGACTGGCATGCTGTACAGTGTATGTTTAGTCTGCGCTAGATTGATCCACTGTCTTTATCCTATCATGGATAGAGACAGGCTCTGGGTGTACCATTCAAGGGATTTCATTGCATGCGTTATGTCAAAGATCTGACGTCACGCCCCAAGGCTCGCGAGTTACTACCAAATAAGGTCAAAGTTTAATCTCCCCAAAAATGAGAGGCTGGTATCTGGCGACAAAAAGAGCAATAACTATAGTTGGGAAGTTGTTTGAATATATGAATAAGTCTTTGTAAAACATTGGGAAGAATCAAGAGATATGTACAGAAACCATCCCATTAAAGTTTCGTCTCATTTCAGCATCATTAACAAGAAAATAATGAAGCCGAAAAACATTGTTTGCATTCATTCTAATGTGGAAAATGGATCACAGCCTTGATCCATTTTATGTTTGTAATACATTTCACATTTGGGCAATAATAACAGCGAGTCAGTTCGAATAATTTCCCAGGATATCTGATACCATTACCATGATCACCAACACACATCAAGTGAGTTTTTAGATTATAATTCAGTCATGTTGTAATCGGGTATTAACCAAAGTGTACGCTTCCTTTAAGGACCCTAGTGTCGTTTGTCTCTCTTGTTTGTTTATCTCAGTTAAATCAAGGCGTTAAACTAGAATAAACCCTGCTTTGGGGGTTATATTTCAACAGAAACCAAAGCTTGTTTTTTCCTGCTGCCCACTGCTATCCACTGTAGTCTATTCCAAAGTCATACGATGAACTCGGCTCTTGTTCCTTTCTACGTAAACCCTGCTTTTGGTGTTTTCTATTTCAACATAAATCGAAAGCTCGCTTTTCCTGCCGTTCACTGCTATATCCACTGTAGTCTATTACAAAGTCATAAGATGAACTTTGCACTCGTTCCTTTTATATGTGGTATCATAGTTTTCCTGTGGTATCATATGAATTATAATATGATATGGTGTTTGTTTTATCAAGGAAGTGTCGCTTTGTAAAACCAGGTCAATGGATGATAATCAACATACCTAGTGTGAATACAAGTATTCAGTCTCCTAATTAAAGCCCCTATATGCACTATTGGTAATCTCCGTCCTCGGACTCTAAAAACTAGTAATACATCACCACATGTAGGTCTGCACTATAGCCACATACAGGCCACGTACAGGCACACCCTGTTGGGTTGTTCGTGCAATAACATGTACGCCTTCAACCCCAGTGGGAAGTAATGTAACAACATTGAAAACATGTGGGAAGGAGGTGGGGGAAGGAGGTGGGTGAGGGGAAGGCATGGGTGACAGTAGGTCATGGTTCCTGATACCTACCATTCCCACTGCATCCCCACCCCAACCAATAGGGGTGGCGTGGGAAGGAGGTGGATGAGGGGAAGGCATGGGTGACAGTAGTTCATGGTTCCTGATACCTACCATTCCCACTGCATCCCCACCCCAACCAATAGGGGTGGCGTGGGAAGGAGGTGGATGAGGGGAAGGCATGGGTGACAGTAGGTCATCGTTCCTGATACCTACCATTCCCACTGCATCCCCACCCCAACCAATAGGGGTGGCGTGGGAAGGAAGTGGTGGAAGGGAAGGTATGGGTGACAGTAGGTCATGGTTCGTGATACCTACCATTCCCACTGCACCCCCACCCCCCACAAGGCTAAGTCATTCCCTTCAGATGATAGTGATTATTGGATCAAACTTTTACTTGATACATGCATGGCTACTTGTACTACTGCGATCATTGAGCACAAGTCAGAATATATCTCATAAATAACGTGACAGATAAAAAACAACAACAGGATATAGATGCTGTCATTACAGTCACAACGAAAAACTTCCACAAAGTTGTGGCTTTTTATCTCTAAAAACAAAACGTGAACAATATCCATAAAGCATTTTGTAGCAGGGCATCTACTGTACACAGTGTACACGTGTAATGTACATGTGTACATGTATGTATGTGCAGGCTTGCGCGCATAATACAGTATAATGTGTTGACCATTATAGGGTCAACTATGCTAATTTAAGTGCGACTTCCTTCACAAGATCTTGTGAAACGAATTGGAGGCACCAGCAGTACTGGATTGTACCGGTGGGCACGAGCGAAACAAAACAAAACTTACTTGGTGTAAAGGTCGCCCCACTCGTTAACTCGGTAATTTCACAAATTTGGTATTTCTGAACTTCTTAACGTCGGTTCATTTGAGTTTTGTGTCGAAAATCAACCCCCAAAAAATCAAGCCCCACTCTGACAATCCTGGCTACGCCACTGGTCTCAGGTGCTAACGTTTTATTAAAAAAGTGTGAAATTATTTCCAAAATTAATTTCAGTTATCTGAATACAGAAATTCCACACTGGAATGAAAACGAATGCAGTCTGAATGCATTTTCACTATTTTCTCGTTAGCGACACAATGAAAATAGCTTAGTTAAAGGAATTGTCATGGCCGAGAGGTTTATGGTGTTGTGTTCTGGTTGGTAAGACATTAAAATGTGGCTTCAAATCCTGTAAGATGGGTACCATGTGAGGACAGAGTTGGTCGTTGTTGCTGCATACTTCTCAGGGAAATCAGATGGTATCGGCCTCAAATCATTCAAATTAACATGTTTTCATATAAATAAATAACATACAAATTCCATCCATCACTAATAATTTCAAGATTACGAGATTTAATTTCATCTTACTTAAGATTTGAGGCCCATTCACTTGAGGGATTTAGTGAAAATGGTCCTAAAATGTGTGAAAATGGTGCTAATTTGTTCCCAAGCGTATATAGTGCCTTTTCAAAAATTGATGTTTTTCAGTGTGGGCGTTTTCACTAATAGAGTGTGGTTTCCATTGGGATGAGAATAACTCAACGTGCCTCTGCACTGCCCACATTACATTGAGAATAAAATAAAAAGGTTTTTGTCTTTTATTTTTAACAGTTTTAAGGTTTCTAAATATATTTTTGTTAATGATTTTGGAATATTTTTGTATTTAGCATTGGTTGCTATGGGAGTTTATTTAGTGGGGTGCACCCCTAGGTGTCCGCCGACTAGAAGATCAATAACTATAGTTTGGAACTTGTTAAATTAAATTAAAGGAATTGTACACCAAAGGTAAAATATTTATGAATGCATCCATACTTCATAAGAATCAATAGATATGTACAGAAACTATCCTATTAAAGTTTTATCTCATTTCAGCGTCATTGACAAGAATATAATGAAGATTACAATTTGTTTGAATTCATTCTAAGGTGGCAAATGTATCACAGATGTGATCCATTTTTAGTTTGTAATACATTCCACGTTTGGGCAATAATAACAGCGAGTCAAATTGAATAATTTCTCAGGATATCTGATACCATCACCAACTTCACATCAAGTGAGTTTTTAGATTATAATTGAGTCATTTTGTAATCGTATAATTACCAAAGTGTACACTCCCTCTACGGAGAACTTTAGTTAATGTCCTTTGTCTCTCAGGTTTGTTTGTTCGTTACATATGTTTTAAGTAATTTTCTTTAATTTGGTGTAAATTTGTTTTCTTGTAGAATTCGGGCGTTGAACCAGAGTAAACCCTGTTATTTTTCAATAGAAGCCGAAAGCATTTTTTCTTTTTCCTGTTGCTAATGACCTCACTGCGTGTATCCTATTCCAATACGATGAACTTGGCTCTTGTTCCTGTCCAAGGAAGGCAGTGAGGCCTATATACGTTTTCCTGTGGTGTTATGTATATTATAATATGATATGGTGTTTGTTTGTTCAAGGAATTGTCGCTTTGTAAAACCTGGTCAATGGATGATAATCAACATACCATGTACGATTACCAAGTATTCAGTCTCCTTATAAAGCCCCTTATGCTGCATCGTCAGAGCGTGGGTGGGGTGGGAGATGACAACCTTCACGTGGTCCACCCTGTTTCAACTAATGTCATCAAACCGATGTATGCAGCTACTAGCACTCTAAGCTGCTCATCATCATACGAAAGTAGTAGTAGAGCGTGGGTTCGAATCCTGGCCGCGACCATGGTAATTGTGTCCTTGAGCAAGACACTTCACTGTACAGTGTTCCTCTTCACCCATGAGTATAAATGGGTACCTGTGAGGGTTGCGGTTGAAAAAGCTTCCGATGCGCTGCGGTAGCTTCCCAGGGAGCTGCGAAAGTTTAGGGATTGATATTGGCCCAATGACCAGGGATAATAATGTAAAAGCGCCTTGTATCTTTTTAGCAATGTGGCGCTCTATAAATCCAGTTATATTTATTATTATTAGTAGTAGTAACTTTGCATAAAATGCATTGATACCTTGCTTGAAGGTGTAAAATGTAGAAGTGTTTCTAATACTTTGAGACAAAGCATTCCACATGGGCACAATACGTTGAAAGTAGAATAATTTGTGGGACTCTGTGTTTCACTTTTCAATAATCAGATCATCTTCAACTGACCTTGTATGCTGCTCAGGTCAATGTCACCCTTAGAACATTTATAGAAAAAATTGATCTAAAATACTCTCTTCTATAAGATAAAGGCATGAGATTGAGTAGTGCAAGCCTTTGATTGTAATCACAATCTGTGTAATATAATATTAATTTTGTGGGTTGTCGTTGAACACATTCCAAACGTTGCATATTGCACTTGGATGTGCCACTCCATAAAGGACTGGCATAATCTAAGTCAGAGGGGATCAAGGCAGTGTACAAGGTTTTAGTAACATTGGTGGTGGCCAGGGACGTGCACAGGGTTGTAGAGGGGCAGGGGCTCAGAGTCTGAAAAGGGCAGTGTAATTCCATTTATTAATAAAAACGCATAATATGGTTTTTAACATTACAATCAGATCAGATTATGTTGATGACTGGTTTTCATTTACAATCTGATCTGGTGGTGAGTGAGCCTATAGTCAAGGACCAAGTCCACCAAGTCTAATTATCCCCTTAAGTCTCAAATTTATAATAAACGTATCATATCACCTGATATTTGCACAAGAAAACGGAGCTCCGCCTAGTCAAACAATCATAAAGTGCACCAATAACACAACACCGAAAATGAACATGTATTGGGGCAAATAGCTTACCTACCTAATGAAGTAAGTGTAGTAGTTGCTTTGAAGTAGGCTAACTGTAAGACATAGGTCTCGAGTGGAGCAGGGATGTCAATTTCGTGTTTCAGTGACAGCGTGTGCCTGCCTATCAAAGCGCGCGGCTATGCGTGAAATCTAGTTTCGCGGAGGGGCACATGCAGGCCCGTGCACAGGAATAGTAAGGGGCATCTCTGCTGACCTAATATTTATTCTAATTTTATTCTATCCTGACATCTTTCAACTAGGCAGGGCAGTCTATGCGCAACAGGAACTTAATAATTCATTCAAAAAAAAAAAAAAAAAAAAACTTGGGCTAAAAAGGGCACTTTTTATACTAGGCAAAAAGGGCAGGGGCTCAAGCACCCTTTGGGACCTATGTATGCACGTGCCTGGTGGTGGCACTGTATCCCACACTACGTTTAATCATACCCAGTTTGCGATTACCTTTAGAAACAATACTGGAAATATGATCGTTCCATTTTAAAACACTCTTGATCTCAACATCTAGATATTTGATACTATATTGGTTCTACAGGGCGAGATACCGTTCATATTATAATCATAAAGCACAGGATTGCGTTTTCGTGTGATAGAAATAATTTGACACTTGGAAGTATGAAAACAAAGATCCCAGGTTTTGCTCCATTTAATATAGAGCATCAATGTCATCATGGAGAAGCTTACAATCATTAACATTGTTTTTAGCGACATCATGATTTTAGCGACATCAGCAAACATAGCTACAGTGGAGTTCTGGGCAACGCTGGGCATGTCGTTAATAATGTACAAGAGGAAAAGAAAGGGTCCGAGGATAGACCCCCGGGGGACCCCTGAGATAACAGGTAACCAATCAGAGTATGAACCTTCCAAGACGGTGCGTTGCTGTCTGTTGGAGAAATAAACCTGGAATCTTCATCGTTGGTGAATACCATAGGGCTTTAATTTATGTAAGAGTAATTGGTGGGAAACACTGTCTTAAGCTTTGGAGAAATCTAGATGAATGAGGTCAACTTGCCCAGCCTTGTCCAGAACTCTGCTGACTCTGTTAAACACAGTAAGGAGCTGAGAAACTGCAGATCGTCCTCTAACAAATCCATGCTGTAAATCATAAATATAATCATTTAACTGAGGAAAAATCACATTACATCTTAACCTCTCAAGAACTTAACCTCTCAAGAATCCTGCTAGGGATACAAAGTAAAGAAATTGGTCGGTAGTTTGCCACATTGTGTTTATCGCCCTTTTTAAAGACGGGAACGACATTGGCCTTAAGCCAATCCTCGGGAAACTGGCCGATGGTCAGAGAAATATTATAAATAAAGGGTGCACTAAGTTGTTCAGCGCAATTCTTGAGAACAAGTGGCATTCTCCTGACGACGGACAGAGTACACTGTCCGAAACGTTGAGTCAACCGGTTCCTTTGGAACCACACAAACTCAAAAGAGAGATTTATTCATCACATGGTGTCACCGCAAACCTTTCAGTTTATTGTTCTTCCACCATGCAAACCTTACTTAGCATGTAGTAAGTCGAAGTCGGACAGAAATCGTACTTGCAATAATCTCTTCAGAAATCCAGCCAAAATGAGAAATCTCGAAAAACAAATTATCACAGTTCTATACACATCCCTTGAAATAGGTCTGTTTTAGGCAGTGGCTTAGTTGTTGGGGGGGGGGGGGGTTCAGGGGCGGTTGCCCCAACTTATTGGTCAAATAGTGTAGGCCTCTGTCTGCTCTGAGGGTCGGCTTATTGAAATTTTGTGTCGATAAATTCGTCCCTAATTTGCCATAGTGACCAATCCCGAATTAAGTTGGCATAGTGACCAATGCGGTATTGGTCACTTTTCCAAAATTAGCCAGTAAGAGCATTCGTCATTTGAATGCATGCTCTATCTCCAAAACTATAAGGAATACATGCATGTGGATTAGATACAATGGTAGGTCTCTTCCTAAATGTACTAATGGGCGGGAAACTATTTGGTCACTATGGCAAATTAGGGACGAATTTACCCCTAAATAAAATGTTTTGCCCCCACTCCTGGCTACCCCACTCGTCTCAGGTGCCATTGTTTTAGTAAAAATTACTGAACTAATTTCCAAAATAAATTTCAGTTAATCGAAGACAGAGATTCCATGTTGGAATGAATACGAACAGTCTGAATGCGTTTTCATTATTTTCTTGTTAATGACACAATGAAAACAACAATCTGGCCGGGTGGTTTACAATGGATTTGTGTTCTGATGGCTGAGTCGTCAGAATGTGGGTTCGAATCCGTAGTGCTTGTGTCCTTGAGCAACATACTTTACAATAATTGCTTCTCTCCACCCAGTAAGATGGGTACCTGTGAGGACAGATTGGTTGTTGTTGAGTTGCATACCTCTCGGGGATCTGAGATGGTACTGTCAATGATATATGAGCCTGTCTTGAGAACCGTGCCAGTTTGGTGGATACGTGTGCTACATTAGTAAACAATTGTTATTAGAGTCAATCCAGTCCAAGTCCATCGGCCTCAAATCATTTTAAGCATGTTTTTATATATAAATAATTAAAATAAATATAAATTCTAGGAATTCGCATTAACAAATGAAATTTGTTCATAGAGAGTTCTAACTGCAGAGGCTTTTGGACTCAATGCGCTGGTTACGAGCTTAGAGGTTTTGAGCGTAGTTTTAGCTTACTTCATTGTGTCGAGAAAATAGCGTAAAACTGCATTTCGTTTTCATTCTATTGTGGAAACTTTCGTTTCATGAAATCGAACCTTTATTTGGGAAATACAGAAAGATTTCAAGGGATGTTGTATACTATCATCAACTTTACAGCAAGGGATGTTGTATACTATCATCAACTTTACACCAGGGGATGTTGTATACTATCATCAACTTTACACCAAGGGATGTTGTATAGTATCATCAACGTTACACCAAGGGATGTTGTATACTATCATCAACTTTACACCAAGGGATGTTGTATACTATCATCAACGTTACACCAAGGGATGTTGTATACTATCATCAACTTTACACCAAGGGATGTTGTATACTATCATCAACTTTACACCAAGGGATGTTGTATACTATCATCAACTTTACACCAAGGGATGTTGTATACTATCATCAACTTTACACCAAGGGATGTTGTGTACTATCATCAACTTTACACCAAGGGATGTTGTATACTATCATCAACTTTACACCAAGGGATGTTGTATACTATCATCAACTTTACACCAAGGGATGTTGTATACTATCATCAACTTTACACCAAGGGATGTTGTATACTATCATCAACTTTACACCAAGGGATGTTGTATAGTATCATCAACTTTACACCAAGGGATGTTGTATAGTATCATCAACTTTACACCAAGGGATGTTGTATACTATCATCAACTTTACACCAAGGGATGTTGTATACTATCATCAACTTTACACCAAGGGATGTTGTATAGTATCATCAACTTTACACCAAGGGATGTTGTATAGTATCATCAACTTTACACCAAGGGATGTTGTATACTATTATCAACTTTACACCAAGGGATGTTGTATAGTATCATCAACTTTACACCAAGGGATGTTGTATAGTATCATCAACTTTACACCAAGGGATGTTGTATACTATCATCAACTTTACACCAAGGGATGTTGTATACTATCATCAACTTTACACCAAGGGATGTTGTATACTATCATCAACTTTACACCAAGGGATGTTGTATACTATTATCAACTTTACACCAAGGGATGTTGTATAGTATCATCAACTTTACACCAAGGGATGTTGTGTACTATCATCAACTTTACACCAAGGGATGTTGTATGCTATCATCAACTTTACACCAAGGGATGTTGTATACTATTATCAACTTTACACCAAGGGATGTTGTATAGTATCATCAACTTTACACCAAGGGATGTTGTATACTATCATCAACTTTACACCAAGGGATGTTGTATACTATCATCAACTTTACACCAAGGGATGTTGTATACTATCATCAACTTTACACCAAGGGATGATGTATACTATTATCAACTTTACACCAAGGGATGTTGTATACTATCATCAACTTTACACCAGGGGATGTTGTATACTATCATCAACTTTACACCAAGGGATGTTGTATACTATCATCAACTTTACACCAAGGGATGTTGTATACTATCATCAACTTTACACCAAGGGATGTTGTATACTATCATCAACTTTACACCAAGGGATGTTGTATACTATCATCAACTTTACACCAAGGGATGTTGTATACTATCATCAACTTTACACCAAGGGATGTTGTATACTATCATCAACTTTACACCAAGGGATGATGTATACTATTATCAACTTTACACCAAGGGATGTTGTATACTATCATCAACTTTACACCAAGGGATGTTGTATACTATCATCAACTTTACACCAAGGGATGTTGTATACTATCATCAACTTTACACCAAGGGATGTTGTATACTATCATCAACTTTACACCAAGGGATGTTGTATACTATTATCAACTTTACACCAAGGGATGTTGTATACTATCATCAACTTTACACCAAGGGATGTTGTATACTATCATCAACTTTACACCAAGGGATGTTGTATACTATCATCAACTTTACACCAAGGGATGTTGTATACTATCATCAACTTTACACCAAGGGATGTTGTATACTATCATCAACTTTACACCAAGGGATGTTGTATACTATCATCAACTTTACACCAAGGGATGTTGTATACTATCATCAACTTTACACCAAGGGATGTTGTATACTATCATCAACTTTACACCAAGGGATGTTGTATACTATTATCAACTTTACACCAAGGGATGTTGTATACTATCATCAACTTTACACCAAGGGATGTTGTATACTATCATCAACTTTACACCAAGGGATGTTGTATACTATCATCAACTTTACACCAAGGGATGTTGTATACTATCATCAACTTTACACCAAGGGATGTTGTATACTATCATCAACTTTACACCAAGGGATGTTGTATACTATCATCAACTTTACACCAAGGGATGTTGTATACTATCATCAACTTTACACCAAGGGATGATGTATACTATTATCAACTTTACATCAAGGGATGTTGTATACTATCATCAACTTTACACCAAGGGATGTTGTATACTGTCATCAACTTTACACCAAGGGATGTTGTATACTGTCATCAACTTTACACCAAGGGATGTTGTATACTATCATCAACTTTACACCAAGGGATGTTGTATACTATCATCAACTTTACACCAAGTAAGTTTGTATTTTTCGGTAATCTGTTAACTGAGTTGAAAACCATGGTACTGCTAAGGACACTACTCCTTCAAATGTAACTGACATGATCTGTTCTACAGATCCGGTATCAGGAAGCGGCTGAACTATTTCCTTGTAGTGAACCTCGTATGAAAGAATGATATTAACACATGTTGTATTATGGTGTGGCATATTTCATTATTGGATCACCAAAGTTTCCTCACTATATACGTGTGGGTTCAATAGATCAATCACAGGCAGAGAAACAGTTCATCCGTTTCCTTCTTTGACGCACAAACAAATCCTAGGATTCAGAGCTATGAGAGGCGGTAGGCAAGTTTTCAAAACCTTTTCCCCAAATTTTCCCAACATACAAAAATATTCCCCAAACTTTTTAACATTTTACTGAAAATGTATGTATTTTAATCCAATGTTTTAAACTCCAACAATTATTACTCAAGAGGGAGATGGATAACAACGAGGTGAGTTTCAGTCGTTAGAAATGGATATTTTACTCATATTTGACATTATATATTCTTTATTTACATGATTGGCGGTAGACCCATTGTCTTGTAGTTGCTAATCTACTGATATTGTTTGTTTGTAAAGAAGGTCGCTTTGTAGTTCAAACCTCATGTTAAATTCAATTACAAGTGATCGTCTCCATATAAACCATTAATGGTTTTGACATTTTAATGACAATTTCCGAAATTATTATTATTTTTTATCGGAACATCGCTATTTTACGTAAAGAATGGAAAACAAATGCTTTAAAATAACATATTTCTGCAAAATCATGGTTTTACAGTAAATTTTTATCAAAATTAATTAACGGCGGGTCCCTAATTATCTGAAATTCTCATTTCAAAGTATTTATTTTTCTTTTCTAAAAGGAAATTATCAATATTCCGATGAAAACTAAACATTTTGGTAAAACACAGGCGATATATATTTAGGAGTCAATAAAATGTTGTTTCAATCTTTGGATATTTTCATGTTGAGAAGCAGAGATGTATTGATTTAATTTTGCACTACGGCGACGTGTGTATATCTCTGCATACTCAGTGCTTTCCGAGTGTCTGTGAAAAAAAACCTTCACAGGTGACTGGGGTGGGATTCAAACCCACGCTCTCCTGCTTACTAGTGCAAATGTACCTCTCGGCCACCGATCTTGCCCGATGACGGTTTGCTGGCAAGATCTTGCTGGCTGTTGGACGTTTATCTCCCGACGCAAGAATTTCATCAAGTGAACCTACAAGCAGAGATGTAGTTGAGTATTTTTTTCTTGAGTACGAGTATGAGTATTTTTTCATGAGCACGAGTACTCATAAAAATAAAAAAAAGTTGCGAGTATGAGAACAATTACTTTGTCGAGTATGTTGTAATGTGTTAAATTACAAATTCTTGAAAATGTATAGGTCTGATTCAAAATGCATTTATGCTTTCATGCTGCTACATGATGCATGCATGTGAATATGTATTCGATTACCATGCCAGGATCATTACTAAAGTCACAGCACTGATGCTCATACATACATGCCAGCACATTTTCCTTCCAGCCTTGGTTTGGACTTGTGTACTCGTATAGTAATATTAGTCCAGCGGAGAAGTCCAACATCTTGTAAATTTCTTGCACTTTGTGGCAAAAGCGTGAAACTTGTCAGACGTTATAACTCATACCAAACCATATGTAATGTAATTATTTTAAAAAATGATTATAATGCTATCTCCGATTTTGGCCTGTGGCATGGTGCCTTGGCGGCCTTTTTCACTGAAAATGTAAGCCGTGGATACGTACGGCTATGGATGATCTCTATAGAAGTTGTATAAATGAGGCTAGAATGGACCTAGTTGCAAGAAAAGCCCATGATGTGAACAACACTCCACCAACACAATGTTCCTGGCCTTCTCCAACATCTGACCATATTAAAGGTGGACTTTTTTATGTAACGGTTCAGAGCAAGAGCAGGCCTGTGTACATAAACTATAGTACTAGACAAGTCAACGTTACACTGTTTGAACTTTTGACCACATCGTGAATATGTATATACACGTCATCCCATAATACGTGTATTTAATTGGCTGAAATAATGACTAGAGGGATGTCAATGATTCGTTCAGTGCAAAGTAAGTATCAGAGTTTCAGCAGTGACGATATAAACTCACGTGACCTTTCTACACAATAAATACTCCTTGCACAAGGAAATAATCTAGATTAACATCAGCCCACAGAACTGAACGTCAAGTTTGAACATGGAGTAGTTGATTTGGAATGCCGACCCACTACGATTTGATGACAGCAATTTGGGTAAGTATTGTAACGGTCGGGTCCAACCCAAGGTTCAAGGTTCAAGGTTCAACGTTCCATTTATTCATCATAAAATAAAAATACATGAAATATGTGTTCTTGGGTCAACAGCAATGAATACAAAAATAAACAACACATATCTAATTTAAACTACAAAAACAACCATAAAAACTAATACAAATTTACAATAAGCAACTTAAAGTACCGTACTATTTAATATCAATAAACAGATCACTATCTTTGAAATAAATTATTGAAAGAACGAATTACGCTGGGCAAGAAAGAGTTAACATGTCTATTCGTTTTTTTTCTTACTGGTGACTAGTCTACCAGATCTGCTTACTGTGATATATTTGTTAAGTGGATGGGTAACATCATCTCTAATTGCACTTAATTTGTTGTTCATAAATTTTTCACAGATACTCTTTAGATCCTTTACATCAGTACCAATGACTTTAACAGCTGACTTCCTTATTCTATTTAATTGATTAAGATTCTTTCCTGATAATGACATAAACCATACAATACAACAAAAGGTAATTACAGATTGAATTGTGCTCTGGTAGAAAAGAAAGAGTGTATCTCTGCCTACATTATATGACCTGAGCTTGCGCAAAAAATATAAACGTTGGTTTGCTTTAGAGCACATTTTAGTGGTGTTTGTATTCCAATTTAATTTGTTGTCAAACCAGACTCCAAGATATTTATATTCTGTACACACATCAATAGCCTTGTCACATATTTTAAGTGGTGTTAGATGTTCCTTTTTCTTTCTAAAGTCGAATACAATTTCTTTCGTTTTATTAACATTAACCCTAAGGTCATTTTCGTCACACCAATTAACCAGGTAATCTACAACGTTCCTATAAATTATGTACTTTCATCATCGTTTGAAATAAAACCAGTTATACATGTATCATCCGCGAATTTAACTATTTGACAAGAGTCAGTATTACATCTAAGGTCGCCAGTATATAAGGTGAATAACAAAGGTGATAAAACGCACCCCTGTGGAGCGCCAGTATTTGAAACAATGCAGCTTGATAGTGATTTATTAATTTTTACTCTTTGTGTTCTGTTACTCAGAAAATCACTTATCCATAATGACAGTAACGGGTTAACATTCATAGACACGAGTTTCTGAATTAAGATATGAACTTGCATAGTGTTAAAAGCAGAACTGAAGTCGACAAATAATGTTCTAACATAGGTTTTTGGCTTATCTAAGTGTTCATATATGGGATGCAAAAAGCTCACCATTGCATCCTCAACACCTCTCTTTGCACAATATGCAAACTGACGTGGATCAATAAATTCCTTTATTTCCTTAACTACAATACCCTTAACTATTTTTTCAAAACATTTCATAACAACAGATGTTAAAGCAACAGGCCTATAATCATTTAGTACACATGGTTTTGGGATTTTATTTATAGGAGTGATAATGGAAGATTTCCAAATGGAGGGGATACAAGATGAGTTAAGTGACCAATTATAGAGTTGCGAGAAAACCGGGGCTAGCTCTCTATTGCAAAATTTAAAGATTTTCCCTGATAATAAATCAGGCCCTGCTGCTTTGTTAATATTGATTTGCCTAAAATCTTTATCTACTGAAGAGGTACTAATTTCTAGCTCATTAATTTCATTGTTCATTAGTTACAAGAGCATGTTTAAGTGCAGTTAGATCATCAATTGACTGATTTATATCGAACCTATTAAAGAAGTTATTCAAATTATTTGCAAAGACCATAGGATCAGTATCAGCTGGTATTTTAACATCCTGTTTCTTGCTACTGCCTATCACTTTCTTAAGTCCACTCCACGCTTTTTTTGGATTTCCAGCTTTAAAATCATTCTTAATTCTCTCTCCAAATTGTTGCTTTCCATGTCGAATTAAGGAATCAATTTCTTTCTGAATTGTTCTTTTCTTTTGTTTGTCATTCTCACGTGCTGCCTGTTCTTTCTGTTTTAAAAGGCCTTTAATTTCTCTGGACATCCATGGTTTGTTGTTAGGATAAATCTTTACCTCCTCTTTTATAATTGTTGTAATGCAAAAATCAATATAATCGCTAATTAAAACCGTGGCCTCATTTAAGGTAGTGTTTGAGGTAAACAATTTCCAGTCAGTGGAATCGAAACAGGACTTCAGTTCCTCTATACCATCCTCAGTCCACATTTTGACTTTTTTGACACTTGGTTTTTGTTGCTTTAGTTTCTGTTTATATAATGGTATTAGCTGAATCATATGATGGTCAGACCGACCTAGACTTGCTTTTTTTATGGCTTTGTAACCGTTCCTTATATTCCCATAGCATTTATCTAGTATACGCTCTCCTCTGGTAGGAATGTCCACATATTGATGATAATGTGGTAGTATGTTTTTCAGCTCACAGCTATTAAAGTCCCCTATTATTAGCTTAACAGCATCTGGAGAATGCGTTTCGAGGTCCTGATAGATATCATGAATTATATTTGATGCAGCCTTCATGTCAGCTCTAGGGTGAATATAGACCATCGTTATAAAAATGTGATTGAACTCACGTGGTAAATAAAATGGACGTACAGCGACAGTTAACAGTTCAATATCAGGTGTGCAAAGTTTCTGCTTGACTGATATATTTTTACACCATCTGTTGTTGACATAAATACAGACTCCTCCACCTGATTCTTTACCTGAATCTGCCGTTCTATCTGATCGTTCGCACGTGAATCCATCAATATGCGAATCTTGTGGTGAATCTCTATCTGAAAACCATGTTTCAGAAAGACAGATAACGTTGCTTTCTCGATACTCGTGCAAGTCGTTGGTACAAGCATTCAATTCATCCAATTTGTTCCGAAGAGATTGTGCATTACCAGACAGAATTGATGGTAATGGAGCATTGAACTTACGGCGTCGTAGACGGGCTTTTAGTCCTCCTTTCCTCCCACGTTTTCTTGGTTTTCCTCCACGTATTCTTGATTTCCTTGTAGTTGTAACATGACGATCACCATCAAAGGTTTGTGCATATAATGCACGAGTGGCAATGGCGTCGTTAATACCGTCACTGGCCCCCACGGCAGGCCGAAGTCGAAACAGCTCATCGCTGGTATACGTGATTCGTGGCAAATCATTTCTTAAGGCTGGATTTGTCTAAAATATTCGGCAGATTTCTCCAAACAGTAATACAACAGTAAAAGAAAAACTAGGTATCACATATCTTGAAGAACATGAAAACCACATGATGAAAATTAGATTACTTGATACAGATCCAAAAAGCGAAAATTTACGATAAAAATAAAGACGACTTATGACCCAAGTGGTCGCCACAGTGCAGCGCCCTGCCGCTCTTATCACTACTAAAACAGGCGTGTCTCAACAACCCGCTTAAACAGAACGCAGAAGTATGATGTGTGATGTACGTGTCTACAATCTGGGCTTGAGGTTGTAAGTGAAGATCGTGTATGATGGTGGGATGGTGGAGAAGAAGATGATGATGATGATGATGACGATGATGATGATGACGATGATGATGATGATGATGATTTTTACAGAGTCAAGAAAGAGGACTGACAAGATGATGACTAGACGGACCACTAAACCTGACTCGCGAAAAGGCCGCCTTTGGCGGCCTTTCGCGAGGCTGTTAGTACCCGGTGGCGATTGGGCGACACAAAATGATTGACCCAGACAATACATAAATAAAATACTGTATTGTCAATAACACAGACACACACAGATTTGATGCAGTCGGTTGGAGGGCGGATAGGTTTACGGCCGGCCAGAGCTTGTGGCCAGAGTTTCCCGCCAGGTTTTCGTGCCGCACGTGAATGTTTTGGTGCAAAGAAATTGTTCTCGGCCAGGTTTTCGTGCCGCACGCCAATGTTCGTGTCGCACGTCCTCTTTCAATGAAATTTTGTACCAACAAAAAAATCAATATTTCAAAGAAGAACGAGAAGTCGCACGTCCTCTTTCAATGAAATTGTGTACAAAAAACAATATTTCAAAGAAGAACGAGATGAACAAATCGTATCCCTTAGAATATTCACCGGTCCGAAAGAATGCCGTACGGAAATTTTCAGCCAGATCTGTGCAGGCACCTCAGAGTTTTTCTTTAACAAACAGACACGTTACTCAAATTAGTATATAGATAGATAATAATAAAAGGTTTCCGTACTGAAACAAAAGGGTTTACTTTCAATTCAGCCGGTATATGCTTCTTTATTAACTCTCTTCAATGTCTTCCTTTCATTAGTTCTCTTCAATTTAATTAATGGGAATTCTATCTAAACTTAATGTAGGGTCCCTACTAAATCAGTAATTCAAGGATCACGCACAGTGACGGATTATGCATGACCGATCAATCAAGGACTTGTAGCATGTCTATGGTTGACGATGAATAGCAATAACATGTCCGCACAGTGCTCGTACATGTGCTATAAGCGGCGGCCGCATACACACAGTAACGCACGGCGCCTTTGCTATTTCACCGGGTAACAGTCCAAGTCACGAACTGGGCAATGAACTGCTGCGCTGCGCGCCTTTTATAGATTTCTGCAGCTCGCAATTTACAATGTGCGCATGGGCTTGCGACCAAAAGTGATTGATCAAACTAGTAAACAATGCGCATGCGACGAAAAGTAATTGGTTAAGCTAGTAAACAAGATGTCCGTGCGACCAAAAGTGATTGGCGCTTCAAAGCTTGATCATGCATAGCCACTGTCTAAAATTAACATTAATTAACTCATTGATAAAGTTTACGTGAAGTTTCTCTACTGCAAGGTCAAAGTGCATGTCTTCATGTACAAACTGTAATACATTCTCACAGATACGAACTTGCTGCTGTGTGTAAACACTGCTGTCACTACACAAGTACTTTACATTGGCAAAACTTAACGTTGCATAAATCATTAACGTTGACTTGTTCTTTAGAAATTATAGCTCCTCACTCCTGTTTGTTAACCTTTATCTAAATAAACAAGACAAGGAATAAGTTAAATGCTCGCTGACAACAAAGGTAAGTGTAATTCTAGAGTAATTCTTAATTATAGGATTATTACATCAAATAATGCTATTCTAAGTACTGGTGTAAGGTTACTGAGGCTGAAATCAACACAGTATAGCTTAAGTTTAACTCTTGTTCTGTAAGATTTGCCTCTGGGTAAAAGCGATTTTCGCCACAGTATTAAATGATAAGTTGTACAAAAAATCAAAGATACAACATGCCCGTTTAGAATGTGTAGCCATAGGCTATGCTGCATACTCCATGCAGCTTCGCTTTCCTTTAAGAAATATCAATCAAATGACTCAACATGTGACTAAATGTGTTTCTATATGTGACCAGTAAGTTGTTGTACAGTACACAGAGTCAATATACGGGGAAACGCTTCTGTCTGTTCTGCTAATTTATTATTGAATCTGCGAATAGTCAGAACAAACACACTCTTGTGATCTTCGGTCTATGTTGGAATGACGCACAATTTAAAGAAGCGCGCAAAATACAAAAAGAACCATAGAGGGCGCTTCATAAATTTAAATAAGAAAATAATATTTACATGAAAAAGGAAACATGAATATTCAAATTAGTAAAATAAACGTCAAAAAGGAATATACCAACATAAATGGCGGTGGCTTAAATTATAACACTGCACTTTTTAGTAACCGTGACATCTACATTGTTGACACACCCCTGTATCCCACGTCCCACATTTGGTGGTGCGATATCCTAGCTAAACTCAAAGCGGTCAACGTGGGAGGGGGTCGGTGTGCCAACAGTTCTGATCTTGGTATCTCATACATGAATATAGGGCCACCGGACACCATTACAACAGCAGTTGTTTGATTGTTCTCTCTCGTACACTCTAAAAAACGAAGTGCTGAATATAGCACCTCAAGTGCTTATTATTTTAAACACTTTTTAGGAGCTTGTATAGTGACTGCACTAGAGGTGTATTTAGGCCTACAAGCAGTAATGATTGTTTGGAACATAATAATAAATAATACAAAAGACTGCAGTCTTATATAGCGCAAAATCATCATCATCTGATTAATCTGCCACCTGCTAAGAATATATGAACTTTAGCTTGGGTGTGTTGATCTTGCTGGGTTTGTAGCCGTTGCGTAACGCTGTGGTGTAGGGAGCTGTCTGGGTTTTTGGAGATGACAACATCAAGAAACGAGATCTTGCCGTCTTCTACTTCCTTCGTAAACGTGATGCTGAGATGGTGCTCGTTGAGGTGCTGTTGGAATTCCTGGATTGCGTTTCTGCAATGTGGCCATACAACAAAGGTATCACCCACATAGCGGAGCCACAGGCTGGTATGGGTCGGAGGTCGGCGGTGTGGAGGGAAGATGTTTCAAACTCTTCCATGAAAATGTCAGCAAGGAAAGGGGATAGAGGAGATCTCATAGAGGTCCCAGCTGCTTGCTTGTAGAACTTGCCCTGAAATTGAAAACAACTAGAAGAAACACACGTTAGTAACAGATCATGTATTTGGTCAGGTGAGAGTGATGTGCGGTCATCAAAGGAAATGCTAGAAGTCACGGTAGGCAGCACATTAATAACTAGCTACAATGTGTGCGGGGTATTGGAATTAGTCAGGGGTATTATATCATCCTGTGGGTACTGAATGATTAGAAGATCCCACCTATCTAAACATGTCATATTGGTACTAGAGAACACAACAAATAATGTTGGCAATTTTGAAAGTGTTGTGGAGGGCAGCCATCTTGGATTTCAAAATGGCCGCCATTTAAGGTTTATTTTTTTCAATAACTCTAGCTACGAATGTAGTAACAACGCTGAATTTGGTGGCAAAACCAACATTTACCATAAATAGGAAGTAGTGAAACATATATTTGACATGATCAGAGTAAGTTATGTTTGGTTTGTCAGCCCATGGAGGTAGAATTAGTCTAATTCTACCTCCATGGTCAGCCATACTGAAAATTAAAATGGCCGCCATTATCATATATTTGAGCAGTGTATCCTTTCAGAAAGAGTATAAAAAACGGCATGTTGGCGTCCGTCTGTCTCTACAATGGAGTTCTGCGCCGTGGTTCAGTCTCTTGTTGGATTGCAGCGCCATGTTGCAGTTGTTGCAGGTGAATTCCGGGCCTGGCTCTGTAGGTGCTGATGCTGCCCTCTGCCGTCTCCGCTCTCTCCTCTCTTCCCATTGATCCTCTCTCTGGTCCTCACTCCTCTGGACACCCGCCTTCACAGTCATTCTCCAGCTGCTGCGGTCAGCAGCTACAGCCTCCCAGCATTCTGAGTCGATGTCACCTGCCCTCATATCTCGTTTACAAACGTCCTTGTAACGTAGGACAGGTCTTCCGGTGGGTCTGGAGCCAGTAGCAAGCTTGACCTTTGGGATTTGGCCATCATCCATTCGTCTGACATAGCCGAGCCAGCGCAGGCGCCGCTGGGTGAGCAGCACGAACATACTTGGGATGCCTGCCTGGTCAAGGACGTTCTTGTTTGGGATGCGGTCTTGCCATGTGATGCCCAAGATTCTTTTGAGGTTGAGCAGGTGGAAGGTGTTGAGTCTGCGCTCTTGGCGGGAGTAGAGGGTCCATGCTTCGCTGCCGTAGAGCAGTGTGCCTAGCACGCAGGCTCGATACACCTGCATCTTGGTGTTGATGGTCAACATGGAATTGTCCCACACCCACTTTGCCAAGCGAGCCATGGCTGTTGCCGCTTTGCCAATCCGCTTGTTCAGCTCGGCGTCCAGGGAGAGGTTGCTGGAGATGGTGGAACCGAGGTACGTGAAGTCCTCCACTACCCCGAGGTTGAAGTCACCGATGGAGATGTTTGGGGTACTTAAGGCTGATGGTCAAGTCAAACTCTCTGCATGCATGTGCGAAGCAGTTGATGAGTCACTGTAGTGCCTTCTGAGAGTGTTACAGTCAGTGTTGCGTCGTCGACGAAGAGCATCTCTTATGAGTACCTGCCGCACTTTGGTCTTTGCTCGAAGGCGGGCAAGGTTGAAGAGACTCCTGTCGCTTCTGGTGTGGAGGTGACTGATCGAAGGCGTAGGACAGCAGCAGGGAGAAGAAGACGCCGAAGAGTGTTGGAGCAAGTACACAGCCTTGTTTCACTCCGCTCTCGATTGTGAATGGGTCCAAGGATGAGCCGTCGTACTGGACGGTGCCCTGCATATCTTTGTGAAAAGACGTGATCATCCTGAGGAGCTTGGGGGACATCCAATCTTCCTGCTGACCAAGTCGAATTGTTGCAGTCGCTGCGGTCACCCTTGTTCTTATATAGGGTGACGATGTTGGCGTCTCGCATTTCCTGTGGCACAGTCCCTTCTTCCCAGCACTGTAAAAAGAGTTGGTGCAGGTGGTGGAGGAGAGCAGTCTTCTTTCCAGCCTTGATGACTTCAGGCGGGATGCCATCTTTTCCTGGAGCTTTGCTGCAGGATAGGAAATCGATGGCCTTGCTGAGATCCTCCACAGAAGGTGGATCGTCGAGATCCTCCATGACAGGCAGGTTGGCAGTGCTCTCGACAGCTGCATCCGTGACTATGTTCTCCCTTGAATACAGCTCCTGGTAGTGTTCTGCCCACCTCTCCATCTGTTTGCTCCAGTCCGATATGATGTCGCCGGCAGCTGACTTCAGTGGCGCGATCTTGGTAGCGCTTGGGCCGAAGGCCTTCTTCATGCCGTCGTACATGCCGCGGATGTTGCCGCAGTCAGCGGAGCGTAGGATGCCCTGACAGAGGTTCAGCCAGTAGTCGTTGGCGCAGCGTCGAGCAATCCGCTGAGCGTCGTTCCTGGCCTTTCTGAGTGCAGCGAGTGACTTCTCTGAAGGCTCCCTCTTGTAGTTGATGAGTGCTGCTCGTTTTGCTTCAATTGCTGGCTCTAGTTCAGCAATGCCCGCTTCGAACAAGTCTTGGATCTGCCTACCTCTTTTGCCGAAGGTGTTCATGGCGGAATTGTAGATGGCATCACGAATGTGATTCCACCTCTCTTCAGCATTGCCGGCAGGGCGATCCTTGAGGGCTTCCTTGATGGAGCCGGTGGATCCGTTTGGGCTGGCGACGTACTTTGCTGTCAACCAGGGAATGGCCTGTGTCGCAGTCAGCACTGTGGTAGCTGTGTGTGGTGAGAACGCAGTTCAGTGAGGGTCTCCGTGTGATGACGAGATCCAGCTGGTGCCAGTGACGGGACCTGGGATGCCGCCAAGATACTCGGTGGTTCGGCTTGGTGGAGTAGAACGTGTTTGTGATGCAGAGGTCATGGAAGGAGCATAACTCTAGCAGTCTCTGCCCATTCTCATTCAGCTTGCCAACGCCGAAGTGACCAATGCAGCTGGGCCAGGAGTCGTGGTCAGATCCCACGGGTGTTCTGTGGTAGGAATGCCTCAGATGGTGGTGTCAAACTGATCCTTGGTCTCTGCAGAAGAGCAAAGCGTGGGAGCATAAACGCTCAGGATGTTAACTGGGCCTGAGGAGGTAGACTGTCGGAGAAAGAGGACAGTAGAGAGTTTCTCACTGCAAATCCAACGCCATGCAGTCGTGGTTCTCTGAGACTGCCGTTTGATGAAAGTCTAGTTTCCTGCAGCGCGGCGATGTGAATGTTGAGCCTCTTGAGTTCACAGTCAATGATGGCTGTTTTCCTGGAGTCATCAACCTGGAGTAGATCATCGGAGAGGCCAGGGCACATTGTCCCTGACGTTCCAGCTTGCGAAATGCAAGATAGGTAGTTTCTTTTTTCTGTGTTTGCCTGGTGCGGGAGTTTACAGTCTGCTTGGCTGTCTTTTTTCTAGCCCCAAGCACCCAATGAAGCAGGTAGACTGTGGCGGGTCAGCATCTTACTGGCTGGGGGTGCCCAGCTTGAGGCGGGCGATAGCTGACCAGTGGGACGCGATGATCCCTCCCACCGTCGGAGACAACCCGTAACGCCTGAACCTACGCCAATCAGTCCTGGCTTATAACTCGTAACTTCTGCCTCCCGTGTTGTTTCTAACGCTGTGGACAGCGGCACTGAAGTGACCTCTCCAGGGCACAGGCCTGGGCAGTGTGATCCTGGTATGCCCAGTCGTCAGAATCCCCCTCTCAGCCTCACTGATGTGGTCCAAAGGAAAGCCGAGCGATACATTTGGCACCAGTTTGACTGCAGGAGCTGCCGGAAGGAAGTCAAAGTTGACGTCCAGCCGCCTTAGGGGTTCCACTCCGGATTTTCTGTCTGAATTTACTTCCGTAGCCTTCGCCTCTCCCGAAGCTGTCCACAAGGCAGTGGACCCATGATCCAATGGCCGGGGAACAGTTTTATATCAGACTTGTTCTTGTCCTAGACGGATGACCTGCCAAGGCTATCGAGCTCCATCTGCCCGTCATAACAACCGTAAAACATTGGGTATTTAAGCCTTCTGTACTCCAAAACCCTGTTGTGTTTAGAAGGATTAGCAACAATGTCTTCATATGTTTCTTGCAGGCATATAAGGTAAAGAAGAAAGTTTGTATCCTTTCTTGGCACTTTTGCAGAAGGTGGGTCTAAGTCAGCCATGTTGCGTAAATCACTACAATTATGCCTACTTTGTTACCACTGCAAGTCGTGTTTACTTGCTTTATACTGCAAAAGAAAAAAAAATAACTGAGACAAGGACACTTCTTTTTAGATTCCACTCATTTAATTATTGCTGTATGAATTTCTCAAATAATATTTTAATGACAGATGTTCTTTATGAGCCTCCATAGTTTTTGTACATTTTATTTTTCCTTTGAACTTAGTTTTATTTCATAGGGAATAAAAATAGCAGCAGTAATGATTTAAATGGTACTTTTCCAGAATGTATCCCAAATTTCTTTGTTCTGTGTTGGACCAAAAGTAAGGAATTCGTCATTAAGTCTACCGACAGTACAACCTGTGCTACACACACCTGGAAATTTATGTTTGTAAAATACGTAGTTATTCCTATTCAAAAACTATTCCTTCTCTACTTAAAGACATAATCAACCCTTATAAGGTAAACTTACCACAAATTGTAGGTTTTTCCCCTGTTTGTTGTAATAACAATGGGCCAGTAAACTTTCATTCAATAACATGTGCTGACTGTTCAGTAAATACAGCCTGCAGACACAATGTCGCCCTCTATAGTAGTTTTTATAGTATACAAAATCAGTGCAGGTATTTAAAAATACATGGCTGCCAATTTTAACTTTGCCCCTAATGAATTAACACATATTTTGAATTCTTTTTAATCTATAGGTACATGTATTTTTGCAAAAGGAAATTCCTGAGACATGAAACATATAACATTTTAAATTAAAAAAAATAATATGTGGCAGCCATTTTGAAAAGCAAAATGGCTACCATTCATTTGTTTAGCAATGAAAATTGAAAGTGTACTGTATATGTTTAACCTTTGGTATAAACAATTTGGGGTGTATAGCCACCAACATTTATTTCATATGATATTCACAAGTTGAGGTATAGTCAAAAAGGGCTCACAAATGGCGGCCATTATGAAATCCAAGATGGCCGCCATCTGCAACACTTCAGATTTTGCCAACATGTTTTTTCTTGTTCCTTAGAGTCTAAATAAGGTATCTAGCTAGGTGGTATGTTCTAATCATTCAGTGCCCACGGGGACTTGATATCATGACATAAGCTCCCTGACTAAATAAGAATTTGAGAGAACTTCACAAAAGCACGTCTGCGCTTTCACTTCAACCTTTGTGTATTCATGTTGATACACCATACATTTAGGCCTATATACTGTGGCGAAACCCGTACCGTTCCGAGCGAGCGGCAGCCCAGCTGGTACTTGAGGGCATGTCCTATGGAGACCGTTTATCGCCGCACGTGACACCACTTAAACTTAGACAGACGAGACAGACAAAAGGTAACACGGAGGCACAACGCAAATTCAAACTATTTATTCTATGGTGCAATAATTAAGGAGCTCCCTTAAGGCAGAAGTTTGTCCCTGAAAGCAATGATATGTGTCTCCTTAAAGGAGTTTAATCAAAATAAAATCGCAGTTCTCCTTGAGGGAGTTTATACAAAATAAAAATTCAGTTCTCCTTCAGGGACTTTAAATAAATGCAAACATTCTAAACAGGAATTCTAAACCACACGAAGGTTGTTGAACAAGGACGTCACTCGACGATCATCTCTCGATGGTGTCACTTAGAGGCCGTTGCCGACGATGAAGCTCCCAATGAAGTTAACATTGTAGACCCTCCCAGGCGCTCTATCTCTGAAGGCATCACAGGTTCCCCTCGCCTGGGTCACTCGCCTTCCAGGGTTCCACGTAGCCGGTATATCCTGCCACAGACAGGCTTGGTTCCGACATCGCCCTGAGAAGTTCACCCTGGGCTGCATACTCAGGAGTGATCCCTGAGCCCCTTGTGCCCTCCAGAACTCCTGGTGTGACACATCCTGGCTCAAATTCCACCTTTTCTTTCTCTGCTAGCTAGTAGCTTGGATGATCCGCCTTCCTTCTTCCTCCTTAAATCCGCTACATTGTAGCTTGGATAATCCGCTTCTATAGTGGCTCCGGAGATTGTCCCTTCGGGTGTAGCAACAGTTGCAACGGTCACAGTGATACATAATCTTAGGACCATGCTGAGTAGTGGCCATGTGTTTGTCCAGGCTCTTCTTGTATACAAACGACTCTTTGCAGGTACTACACTCGAACAACTGGACATCTTTCCAATCCTTTGGCTTGACCCAACCGTCCTTATCCTGGTTATCCATCCTCAAACTGATCCTGTGCCAAAAAACCGAAAATATTACAACGAAAAACTAGTGTTACTTCAGCCTTAGAGTTACGTTCACATCCTAGAATCCTTACAAGTAGCGCTGTGGCCGCCTGCGTTGTCTCCTAGGATTTCTCCTCGTTACCTCCCCAGTCCTTAGCAGGTTTTCCTCCCCTGCTGGCACCTCCTTCGGTCCCTGTTCCAAAACAGGAGATGGCAAACCCAGTTCAGGGGCCTGCATACTGTCTGTCTGGCGAACTTTCTCCTCTACCGTATAGCTTGGATAATCCGCTTCTCGGGGGTTATCTTCTTCAGGAGACTCACGGCTCTCCATCCTCCCCTCCAGGTTGTCCTGATCCACTGCAGATGTAACCTGCGTCTTATGCCTACTCTCTCTCTCTCCTTGGAGTGTCCCTTCTCGGAGCCCAAGGCTCCGAAGGCTGGCCTTCGTAGAGCTTCAGGCGGTCACAATGAACAACCTTCTTCTTTCTTCCTTGTTTTCGTTGTACTCTATACGTAACATCCGACAGCTTGTCCAATATGAGGTATGGGCCTTCCCATCGGCACATTAATGTGGGAGAGACACCCTTCTTCTTTATAGGGTTGTATATCCAGGCGAATTTGCCTTCAACCAAACTCTCTTCGCAGGTTCCCCTGTCGTAGTAACGTTTCTGTCTCCTGGCACTCCTCATCAAGTGTTTTCGGGCCCTGTCATGTGAACACTGCATCCGCCTTCGCATTTCTTGGGCATAGTCCAGGCCTTCAGTTTCCTCTTCCGATGATGGTCCTTCGGTTGTCAAGTCGATGGGAAGGGAAACCTTCCTCCCTAACAACATATTTGGGGTTTCCCCTGTGGACTCCTGCGGTGTACTACGGTACGCGGCCGTTGTATACGGTAACTCCACACCCCAATCCTGGTTATTCTCCTGGTCCTTCATCAGAATTGACACGATATTAACCAGTGTCCGATTGAAACGCTCTACCATACCGTCCGATTTCGGATTGTAAGGGGTCGTCCTAGTCTTTTCAATGCCCAGTATCCTGCATACCTCAGCCATCAGCCTCGACTCAAAGTTTCTTCCTTGGTCAGTGTGCAGCGTCTTAGGAACTCCTAACCGGCACACGAATTCCTCGACGAACCGTTTTGCAACAGTCTCCGCTTTCTCATCATGAATAGCCTCAAACCATTTACTGAAGTAGTCCCCAACCACCAGTATATATCGGTTGCCGTTCCTTGTTGTAGGAAAGGGTCCTAGTCTGTCCATCGCCACTCGCTCGACAGGGACACCAACCAAGTGTTGCTGCAAAGGCGCCCTTCGCTTCTTGCTTGGCGAATTCCTCTGAGCACAAAGGTTGCACTGCCTAATGAAAGATCTCACATCCGCTGCCAGTCCCGGCCAGTAAACCTTGGTGCGTACCTTTGCCATTGTCTGTTTTACTCCCAGGTGTCCACTCGTCCTTCCTGCATGAAGTTCCTGCAGTATTCTCTGACGATACTCCTATGGCACAATTGTCAGCCACCGCACTTCCTTGCCACTGTTTGACTCTCATCGGCGCAGCAAGACTCCATCACGCACACACAACTGGTCCCACCGTAGCCAATAATTTTTGTAGGCGGTGGATCTTGGGGAAACTGTTTCCCAGTCTGGACGAGGCCCTTTCTTCTCCCTTACCTTGATTACCCACTCCATGGCGTCGTCACTAAGCTAAGCTTTCCTCCAGTCCTCTTTCGTTATTTGTGGCACAACACCCACAACGCATATGTTTGCCCTTGGTCCTTCCATATTGAAAAGGGTAGGGGATGTACCTTCCTTAGCAGCTGAAGGTTCCATTTCCTCTCCACTAATTTCTATCGAAGGCGCCATGCCTTCACTTCCTCATGAAGGTTCGTCCTTTCGTCCACTGGTATCCAGTCCTTCCATTCCACACTGTGAGCAGGGCCTGCGGGACAGACTGTCCGCATTCTGGTGATACCTTCCTGCTCGATGAATTATGTCAAAGTCGTACTCTCCAATGATCTGTAGCCATCGTGCCACCTGCCCCATAGGGTCCTTGAATTTGACAAGCCACCTTAAGGCACCGTGATCCGTCCTTACAGTTATCCTGCTCCCATAAATGTACGGACGGAACCGTTTCAGAAAGGTAACCACTGCAAGCAGTTCTCTCCTTGTTACGCAGCACCTTGCTGGCATAAGCAACCACATGTTCCTTGCCATCTTTTATCTGTGATAGGACTCCCCCAATGCCGGTTGCACTGGCATCTGTGTCCAGGATGAATTTTCCATCTGGATCTGGGTACGCAAGTATCGGTGCCTCCGTAAGGCGTTTCTTCAACTCCTTGAATGAGGCTTGATACTCTACGATCCAGTGAAACTCCCTGTTCTTCTCTGTGACACGGTGCAAAGGCCGCGCCACCGATGAGAATGCCTTAATAAATCTCCTGTAATAGGATGCCAATCCTAGAAAGCTCCGTACCTCCTTCACCGACCCAGGAACAGGCCAGTCCTTTACTACATCGATCTTTCCAGGGTCCGTGCTGATCCCTTCAGGCGACACAATGTGGCCCAAATAGTGAACCTTTTGTTTGAAGAGATCACATTTTTTGGCTTAAGTTTCAATCCTGCCCCCTTCATACGCTGAAACACAACTCTTAGCCTACTTATCTCTTCCTATTGTCTTGTCAAATACTATTACATAATCGAGGTACGCCAGGAGGGTTTCCCAGTGAAGTCCACTCAGCACCCGCTCCATGAGCCGTTCAAAGGTGGACGGCGCATTACAGAGGCCGAAAAGCATCACACGCCAACTGTATAGTCCTCCTCTGACCACGAAAAGCAGACTTCTCCTGTGCCTCCCTATCCAGCGCCACCTGCCAATATCCTGACGCTAGATCCAGCGTCAAGAACCATTGGGCTCCTGTTAAAGCATCAAGTGAATCGTCTATCCGGGGGTAGGGTATGCGTCCTTGATTGTTACTGCGTTTAGTTTCCTGTAATCCACGCAAAACCGCTTGGTGCCGTCCTTCTTTCTGACGAGCACAACATTGGAAGCCCAAGGGCTATTTGATAGTTTAATTTTCCCTTCCTTAAGTAGATCCTTGACCTGCCGATTGATTTCCTCCTGCTCGACTGCTGGGAATCTCCTTGGCCTTTCCCTTATGGGTCTAGCAGCCCCTGTATCAATGTGATGCTCCACGCATCCTGTGCATCCTATGTCGTCGCTTCCCTTCGAGAAAATGTCACTGAATTCACATAATAACCCCTTTATATGTGAATGGCACGCCGCATCGACTCCTTCGATACTCCTTGTATACAGGTCCCGTATGTGCTCAGGCACCTGCCCAGAAGGTTTTTCGATCTGGTCCTGCTTGTATTCCTCCACATTCTCTTCCTGTACTGGAGTGAGAAACCCGGCCATGCTGCCCTTCTTAACTACGCAGGTCCTCCTTCCTGGGTTAAAAACACGAACAGGCAGCCTTCCCTCCTCGGGTCTTACCAACAGTCTCGCAACTATTAGTCCTCTGGCGGCCAATTCATTTGTCCCTGCAGGTTCCATTACCCCCAGCCCCCAAAATCCTTCTGTCACTGCTCCTGAAACAAGTGCCTCATAGCCTGGGGGTACATTCGTCGTCTCCTCCACTATGACCCGTGCACAGAAGTTAGAACCTTTTTTATTTTGGCACCTGATCCTCTCCCCGTTTAAGGTTAAAATAAATTCCAAATGTCCATTTGTAGGCAGCAAATAGTCCATTCCAAAGATCCCCTCCATTTCCAGTTTAGCGAATATTGCACGTATTGGGTAGGTAGTCCTACCCACCTGAAGTTCAAGCCAAGCTCCGCATATCGTCTCTATTGAACCTCCTTCTCTGGCCCCCCTTGGGGCCCCAGGGCGGGCTGACCGTCGTTTCCCGACTTTTGTTTCTTGGCGAAGGACAATCCCTTGCAAAGTGCCCCTTCTCCTTACAATTATAGCAGATATCTCCTGCCTCTGCTTTCCAGGTTCTCTTCGGGCCTGAACGATTGTCGTTTCCTAGCTTCCTTGCGGAACAATCCCTATCCCTTGATACGTTTTGCAACATTGACTGAATTTTTCCAAGGGCCTGACCCATACAGTTCTGGGTGTCCTGGATCTCTTCCTTTAGTCCCTGCATTGTTAATCCCTCAGGGCCCTCGAGACTTCTGGCAAACTTCACCTTTGCTTGGTCCGTTGCCCTCCGTTCTTCGGTCCTCAAGAAGCTCTCTGTCTGCAAGGCAGCCCCTATAGAATTGTCCAGGGAGTGGGGCCTTGCCCGAAATATCCCTTCTCTTATGGCCCTATCCATGATAGCGTCCATAAAGTGTCCCTTGGCCAGGCGTTCCCTACTTTCGTCAGAGAACTCTTGGTACGCCAACGCTGATAACTCCCTTATGCAAGTTATGCTTTGTCCCAGCTCTTGGTGTGTCTCCTTTTCTCCTGGCCAGGGCCAAACCTTTGATCCAATCGGCTGATCAGTTCTTGAAGCGTCAGTTTCTTTCCTTCTGGCTGGCATCCCAATACCTTTAAGACTTGCCCTTGAAGGCTTGCCGCGAGGAAAACCGCTGCCTGGCTATCCTTCCAGCCATTGGCCACACAGCATGCATGAACGTGCGCTTTGTAGTCCTTCCAAGGGACCTTTCCAATAAACCGATCTGGGCAGATATTCGGTTTCCTTATTTTATCCTCTTGGACAGGCCCCTCCTCCTTAACTGCAGATGTTGAATCTGCCAACGTATTTTCAGGTGTCGTTCCTACTCCTGGAGTCATCCTGATTGTACTTGAAGCTGCAGGACTAGGTGTGCATAGGAATGTCTGATGAGTCCCTCCCTACAGGTATTGGTTTTTGTTCCTTTTCCGTCAGTTGCAGGCGCATCCTCGGAAGTTCATCCTCCATGTCCTGTCTCTCCTTAACTGCGTCTTCGTACATGCTTTCAGCTCTGTGAGCCTCCATCCTCAGGACTGCGAACTCCTCCATTAGTTTTGAGTCCTGCAGGTCCATGACTGTCCATGCAGTCTCCAGCCTGTCCCTAAATAAGTGTCACGCCTTATCCCACTTCTGACACCAATGTGGCGAAACCCGTACCGTTCCGGGCGAGCGGCAGTCCAGCCGGTACTTGAGGGCAGGTCCTATGGAGACCGTTTATCGCCGCACGTGACACCACTTAAACTTAGACAGGCGAGACAGACAAAAAGTAACACGGAGGCACAACGCAAATTCAAACTATTTATTCTATGGTGCAATAAATAAGGAGCTCCCTTAAGGCAGAAGTTTGGTCTCTGAAGGCAATGATTGGACCCTTAAGGCATATTAAGTTACTGAAGGCAAAGTGTAATTACTTAAGGAGAATGGGAATTACTTAATGTGAGAAAGAATTACTTAAGATGAATAGGAATTACTTGAGGTGAATAAGAATTACTTAAGGTGAATAGGCATTACTTGAGGTGAGTAAGAATTACTTAAGGTGAATAGGAATTACTTGAGGTGAGTAAGAATTACTTAAGGTGAATAGGAATTACTTGAGGTGAATAAGAATTACCCTTAAGGTGAATAGGATTTACTTGAGGTGAGTAAGAATTACTCAAGGTGAATAGGAATTACTTGAGGTGAGTAAGAATTACTTAAGGTGAGTGTGACTTACTGATGGAGAGCGGGGGAAAACTATAACTTAACGGAGCCAAGTGCTGAATGCTACAGAATTACTCGACAAAGTCACGCCGTCAACAAAACATATCCCAATAGCCGCCCAGCTAAGCTATCCGTGCTGTTCCCTGAAAGCACACCAACTAGTAGTCGCCCCGCTAAGCTATCCGTGCTGTTCCCTGAAAGCACACCAACTAGTAGTCGCCCCGCTAAACTACCGCGCTATCCCTGACAACGAACTGCAAAGATCCCGTCCCACGGAACTTTCGTTTTGATACGCTCCTGGCAAGTGCGTGTTTCCTCTGTCTGTCGCCCTGGCCAACTGACTGACGCTGCGCGCGGCCCACCACCGGCATAGCGCACGCAACACATGCCCGACCTACGGCGTATGCGCTGCTACTATGGCGCGCCTAAGCACTATGGCGCGCACAACACACAAGCGCCAAGGCTACCATTTCGTTACAATACATTTTAAGAATGATTTATATGGACTACACATGGGCAATTCAAATGTGCACGTTCTTATAAGAATTTTTAAACACAATCGATAGACTACCTAAACACTATTTTTTCAATTCAACTCAAGAGAATATCACATTTATTTATACATTTACTATGAAAATTACTCTAACTCCAGTGAGATAAGTTGTACAGCGAAATTAATTATTACAAGAAATGGATTCTAACTACGGCTATATGCAATTCATGTAAAAAATTAACATGGAGGCTCTTGATTTGTAATTATAACCTTATCCTCAATATAGTAATACTGTAGCTTGAAAAAATATTAGAATTCTTGTGAAGGGTTATTTAACATTGATATAGTTTTGCCCTTCATCGACGAGACTTAGTCCTGTATGGGCGGCCAAAAGGGCTAACATTTACAAATTTCTAAACTAAATACATTAAAAAACGAACAAAGGACAAAACAAAGATCAAAGAATAGATTTACTTAAAAGGCGGATAAAGTCAAAATCAAACAAAGGACGCAACAACAATCAAAGAAAAGAGTTTTTAAAAGCGTCTCAATTACTATTTAATTAAACCGAAACCCTTGTGTTCGAACACCTATGTCTAGTCTGTTATTAGTTTTGTCCCATTAAAAACGGTCCGTTGCTCGTGAGCTTCTCAACCACTTGGATGGTCCTGCACTCTAAAAACAGATTGGTTAAAATAACAATCCAATTTAATGTTTAATGTTATTGTTGTTGTTGGTAGATATGTGTCCAACCAGGATCTTGGTCAAATTAACCAATCTAAATTTTGTTTACCTTTATAACCAATAATGTTTGGTTAAAATTCTAACCAATATAGAGTTGGTTATTTTAACAAATATTATGGTTGTGACTAAGATCACAACCAATATTTATTGTTTGAAATATAACCAATTTACTTTGGTAGATCCTTTTATACAACTGTTTTACCTTTGCACAACTGATGATGGCGGTTGATGATGGCGGTCAGTCAGCATGCTCCTTGCTGGGCTCTGACAATATGTACTATTTTTACCATTTGTAGCTTCACATACTGGATGAATTTCATACCAGCTGATGGGGCTTTGACTACTGTTTCTTCTGATGTAAGATATCCACATTCTCAATGTTTCTGGAATTATTCCTGGCCAGTTTTCTTCATGGATTCTCAGTATTTTCAGCCAGAATCTTGCACTGTATCAAGTCATTGCTGCATTCTTCCCGTTACGCTTGACCAACCCCATTATGGCCATCCCAGCAGTTGGCATCCTGCTTTCACACTCCTTTGTTCTGAGCAAGCATGGTTTATCTTCACAATGCAACCATCATGGTGGAACTGTGTACAAATACACATACATGCATCCTGCCCCTATTCACGTCTTCAACTTCAAGTTTTTCAATTCCTTGATGCCCGCTACTGTACAACACAATCAAGCCCATGTTCTGACCAAGCACCCTTTTGTGGCTTCTTCAATTCATCATGGCTGACTATATACATGTACAAGCACAAACCAAGACCTCCAAGAAACTGTAAGTTTGGACATGCCCCAATCAGTTATTATTCCAACTGTGTTGCTTCATTTAACATTGTATTGGATGTCTGTGGTGATATTGAAAGTAATCCTGGTCCATCTACAAAGCTCTTACCATCATCATCATCGTCATCATCGTCATCTTCTCAGCCTACACAATGTCGACCAATAGCTCAACCATCACCATTATCTCAGACTGCATTGGGATTTTCATCCAAGTCTACTATTAGCGCAGTTCTGTTCAACGCAAGAAGTATCGTCAACAAGTTGCTTCTCTTTCAAACGGAACTAGATGTCTACAAGCTTGACTTAGCTTTTATCACGGAATCCTGGCTGGACAACTCGATACATGATGGAGAACTCACTTCTAACTGTAATTATGCTATTTTCAGAAAAGATCGTAACAGGCATGGTGGGGGAGTAGTTGTCACTATTGCTAAACATTTATCTCCAGTTCGTAAATATGAGTTTGAACATGTGGACCTAGAATTAATTATGGTTGATATACATACTAAACATGGTAAAGTGTTATTGGGATGTTTGTACAGGCCTCCGAGTGCCACTGTTAAATTTTTTGAGGATTATCAATCTGTTCTTGAAAATATTTTGGCATTTTCCCAACAGTACGTTGCCATTGCTATACTTGGTGATTTCAACATAGATTTTAAGGTGTCATCAAATAACTCCCATACAATCATCCTCAGTACAATGTCTCCGTAATATTTCCGATATTCTCAATTTACAGCAGTTAGTTACATTCACCACTCGTGATGGAAATTCACCTACCGATTCTGGCTCAGTTATAGATTTGTTATTTACTAACAGACCTGACTTATTTTCAATCGTTACCCAACATTCTGGTCTTGGTTACAGTGATCACAATGGTGTTTATTTTAACTTGTTAACCTCTCATGATCAAAAAACTATGAATAGGTCTTTTTACCAATATAATAAAGCTGATATCAATACTTTATGTGACACTCTTTGCATGGTGCCTTGGGACACCTGTTTTTGTTCAGACAACATTGATGTGGTATGGGAATATTTTAAAGACCTATTGTTTGCAACTGTGAAAGACATTGTTCCTATTGCCAAATGTAAAGGTAGTACTAAAGAAACATCCTTGGATTTCTGCAGATATCATTATTTTATCTAAAAAGAAAAACAAAGCTTACAGAGCAGCTATCCGTAACAAGGATAATTATAATTTATGGAACAAATACAAAAAACTTCGGAATGAGGTCAAATATTTAGTTAGACAATCGTATTGTAGTTACATCAAGGACATGGCCATGAATTCTCCATCTAATCCTAAAAGGTTCTGGTCGTTTGTTAGTACCCAGTGTCGAAAGAGTACAATTACAAGTTTTCAAACTGAAAATGGCGTTATTAATGATCCGGTCAATATTGTTCAGAATTTCAACCTTATTTTCCAGAGAAACTTTAGTAGTGACTCTAACAATATCATTGATATCTCATGTGATCACACTTTTACTGATTTTCGTCTTTGTAACATTTCAACTACTCCGGCTGAAGTTAAACAACTCCTTTCTGAACTTAACATGCATAAATCTTGTGGTCCTGATGACATATCTCCAATGTTGCTTAAACTAACTTGTGATAGTTTAGCCCAGCCATTAGCGTAACTTTTTAACTTTTCGCTTGCCTCTGGTGTAGTTCCTCATGAATGGAAGCTAGCGAATGTTGTTCCATTATTTAAAACTGGTGATGCTCATGTTATGTCAAACTATAGACCCATCTCACTCTGTTCTGTTGTTGGTAAGATTCTTGAAAGGGTTGTATGTAAACATCTCATTAATCATATGTATAGAGGGGGGATAATCTCACCTACCTGTACTCAACATGGGTTTTTGCCAAAGCGCTCCTGTGTTACTCAATTGACAACTCTTTATCATAGCTGGGCCAATGCACTTGATGTTCCGAAACCCTCCCGCATTGATGCCATATTTTTAGATTGGTCTAAAGCATTTGATCGTGTGAGTCATTTTGAAGTTCTTTTGAACAAATTACATAAATATGGCGTTTGTGGTTCAATGTTGGACTGGTTCAAGTCTTATCTTACAAATAGGTCTCAATGGGTTCAGTTTATGGGATCATCATCTGACTGGGCTGCAGTTCATTCTGGTGTGCCACAGGGATCTGTTCTTGGACCTTTACTTTTCAACATTTTTGCTTTTGATCTGCCATTTTGTGTTCAGTCGAATCTTCATCAATATGCAGATGACACTGTTTTGTAGAGTCATTAAAACTCCAGATGATGAAGTGACACTCCAGAATGATCTGCAGCACATAAACACCTGGTGTAATTTAAACTGTATGGCTTTAAACCCAAATAAATGTAAGCTAATGACTGTGACCCGTTCTAGAAATCCTGCTAAACCACTGTATAATATTGGTGATTACACTTTGGAAAATGTTGATAACTACAAATACCTTGGTGTTGTTATTTCTAGGGACTTAAGCTGGAAAACCCATATTAGCAATGTTACATGTACTTCAAAAGCCACTAGGCTAAATGGATTTATTGGTAGAGTAGTTAAAACTAGGGACCCTAAAATTCTTATTTCACTTTATCGCTCAATTAGCAGACCCATACTTGAGTATGCAGCCCCCGTCTGGTGCCCTGTCCTTACTACCCAGCAAGAAACGCTTGAGAAGGTACAAAGACGTTTCACCCGGTTTTGTTTAGACCTGCCGAGAAAGGCTTTAATTAATTCCAATAGTGAAATTGTTTATTCTGACAGGTGTGTCAAGTTGGGTCTTCCCTTTTTAAACAATAGAATTCATTTCCTTTCAATTGTGTTTGTTATTAAATGTTTATATAATAAATTTGACATTCCTCTTGATCTACATGTAATCCCTGTTAATCGTAGACACACTGAAGTTATTAAGTTTTCTCATCAAATGGCAAGGTCCAATGCTGCTCATCATGCTCTTTTTTATAGATTCCCTAGATTATGGGAGGTGCTACCAACAGATGTTAAAGAAAGTTATTTATAGTTTATCTTTATTTGTTAATTCACTTAAAAAACATTTATTAGTCCCGAGCCTGTTATTCTTGACTATTCTGTACCCCAAGGCTCTGGCTCGGCCCACAGTGGTTTACTGTTTATACCTTTCCAGTTCGTGATATCATTTTGAAGTATAATTTAAATTACCATGTTTACGCTGATGACACGCAGCTTTACATTACTTTTAAATCTTCTCAAGAACCTGCCGAATCCTGCATTAAAACACTGGAGAAATGTATTCAAGAGATTCGAAGTTGGATGAGACAAAACTTCCTGAAATTGAACGATGAAAAAACAGAATTTGTTCTATTTGGATCACGTCAGCAATTGTCTAAAGTTTCTCTTCCATTTATTACAATTGGTGACTCGCAGATAACCCCCTCATTACATGCACATAATTTGGGTGTTATATTTGACTCGACAATGACTTTAAAACCACATATCTCCAACATTGTTCGCATATCATCATTTCATATCAGAAATATAAGCCGAATTAGGAAATACTTGAATAAAAGTGCTGCTGAACAAATTATACATGCGTTTGTCACATCACGGCTCGATAACGGGAATGCTCTCCTTTACGGTCTCCCGCAGAATCAAATAATTATCTCGTCTTCAGCACATACAAAACGCAGCAGCTCGTGTTGTGACTTTGTCCAGAAAGTCATGTCATATCACGCTAATCTTGAAAGAACTGCACTGGCTTCCTGTTTCACAGAGAATTGTTTTTAAACTTATGCTAATTGTTCACAAATCTTTTAATAACATTGCTCCAATTTATATTTCTGAACTGCTTAAAGTCTACACTCCATCACGCAATTTGCGCTCCAGCAACATGTCACTCCTAAAGGAACCAACTTCAAAACGGAACTGGGGTGATACATGTAGGTCGTTTTCTGTCGCAGCTCCGAGACTCTGGAATCATCTTCCAACTAAACTCAAATCTTGTCATAGTATAACCAGATTTAAGTCGATATTTAAACCTCATCTTATGTCACAATTCTTCAAAGATGATGTATATTTGTAATTGCATTGTAGGTACATGTATCTCGGTACATATATATTTTTTTCCCCTATGCTATCATTGTATATTGTTTGTATTCATGTTTTTTTCTTTGTTTCCGCGCCTTGAGCGCCCAGCAGGGTGGATATGTGCGCGCTAAAAATCTTTATTATTATTATTATTAGGAGATGCCCTAACTCAAACTGTGTAGTATTAAGTTTTTATATTTTTATTTTATTTTAATATTATTTTTATATCTCAAAGTGTGCCTAAAGCCATTTATCGTTCTTTGTGTGATTCAATGTTTGTTTACTTCTTAAGTGGTAGCATCAGGAGATCAACTCGACAGTAATTTAGTTTACTTTTTTGTAATCCTACAGGGGTGCTACCTTTGTTTCTGTTTCTGTTAATTTAATGTAAATTTGTGTTTATTTGTTTTTCTACCTGTGAAATCAATAAATGAAATGAAAAAATGAAAACTGTAATGTGCTTAATTGAATGTGATTAACATGTAATGGCATCAACGATTAAATACATACATGTATACAATATACATACAACCTTGTCCATCCAACTGTAATATGCTTAATTGAATGTCATTAACATGTAATGGCATCAACGATTAAATACATATACAATATACAATATACATACAACCTTGTCCATTCAACTGTAATATGCTTAATTGAATGTAATTAACATGTAATGGCATCAATGATTAAATACATATACAATATACATACGACCTTGTCCATTGATGTACTGTCACCCGTAGCTTGACTCCTGTATACTTTATGACACACAGAATGATACACATTATGTACCATATTATATACACATGTAGTTCAAGTTCAATAATCTTTTCAGTCATAGTTACTGAATTTGACTGTAGATATTTCCATTTTGTTTCATCTTTGTGTTCAAAAGAAAATGTTGTGTTTACACATTTGACAATCTTTACAAATTCTTCGATAATTTATACAAGAAAAACACAAACAATTTACATTAAATGTTAAATTAAAAAAAGTATCACTATATTTAAAACAAAAATGTACAACTTCTAGCCCCGCCTACTTTACATATTTATAAAACAACCAATATATTGGTTAAAATTACAAACATTCTGTGACCAAGGTAATTGGTTGCCAAATAACCATTGTATTTGTCACTTGTTTTTGTCTTGGTTTTTGTATTTGTCTTGGTTTAAAATAATAAAAAATAGTGTTAACCATTTAAATTGATAGTTTTTTAACCAATCCATTTTTAGAGTGTGGGAATTAAGATGAAAAGTTATTTATTTCCTTATCAATATTTGGGTTATTTGTTGGTCATAATTCATGGAAAGGTAGACAAACAAATGTGTTTGTAAAAAATGTTCACGGAAGGAATCACATAAATAATAAGTTGTAGCGCGCGTGGGTCCATTGTGTCGCTCTCCTTGACTACTTAAATAAACACAGCTGCCAAAACCGTTCCGGTAATTCCCAAAAGTGTGAAGCAATACGGTGGTACAAAATACATATATATGAATCACGATAGAGAAAACGGTATTATGACTTTGTCTAAATAGTTCCCTCAAGAAAGATTTTTGAAAATAGATTTCAAAATGTTCCGTTATTTTATTTTCTACATTCCTCCAGTGAGTAAATAAAAGCACTGTCCAGTACAGTCATACAAAGATGCCGCTTATATCTCTGCGTCAGTGGGATGAAGACAGGAAGACAACAAGGGTTGTCTACGACCATTCTCAGGCAAGACCAATCACCAGGAAGAACAAAATTAAGAAGAGCAGACAGGCAACTTTCATGTCTGCTTTGACGCAGAGAAAACAGCCGCCTGGACTGCATAATCAAGCGGAGACAACAACATCAGATTCATTGAAACAAGAACAATTTCAAGCACAATCACAACGGTAACTCTGTTTCTGTTGATTTGTATGAAACCCTTTCACAATAAAAAAAAATATATAAAAACCCAAACATGATATTTGCAAATGATACCACTATGTTGCATGTACAGAGCCACCTATCAACATTTCGCAGAGTTGTTGTAAATCTCATCCATTGTTAGTTTGAACTATATTAGATATTGAATGAATGTCAAAGTACAACATTATACAAGTGGTACAGAAAGTAATGTGACTGCAAGGCAAACTGGATGATATCAATAGAGGGCGCTTTGTATGTAAACAGCTATTATATGGTCAAAAGAGATTTGCTGGTATTTTAAGTTTCAAACAATATAACGTTGCCCGCACAGGTGGATCACGACATTAAATTTGCAAAACTGTTTAAAAAAGTCTTTACGTTTCTACTCAGATTAGTATAAACAAAACTGCCAGTATACGGCTAACCGTGATAGTATAGTATAGTCCCTCCACAATTGCTGAGCTCACAAAGATTGATGAAAAACCAGACAACGTGACCGTTGAAAAGATCAAGAAATTAGGGCATTCTTCTCATTCAGAATTCAGCTTTACTTCATTTCTTTGAAATATATTTGGACATGTACATGTATGTAGGCCTATTATCGTGACTGGCATTCATTACGGCAATCACCTTCTAAACATACACATTTGTAATAATTCATTACAGGAATGAGGCATCGTCACGCATACCTAGGAAAGTTCAAAGACAGCTTCAGGTCTTTGTCCACAAGCCCGTCACATCAAAGTCACTTTGTCTACAACTGGATCCCAAAACTACAATCTTCGGTTTGAAACAGTTGATTTGCAAAAGGTTTGGCATTGAGCCTGAAAAGCAACACCTCTACACCAGGGGAAAGTTTCAGGTAGGTCATGAGTATTCAGTCTCTTCTAATCTCAAATAAACTTTTTATATGATATTGTGATGTTGCCCTCTGCGCTAAAGTTCAATTTATTTAAAGTCATTTTTTATTATTGTTAATGTTGGCAAAACAGCATGCGTCTAAAAGCATCATCACTCATTTTGAATTATTATTACACTGTGTCGTTTTCAGGAGACACAAGTTTAGTTGTTCAAATTTTATTAAAATGATACCAACTCAGGCAGAAAGAAAGAAATCTAATGATGATTGATATCATTACCAATGCAAGTGTTACAGCAAGTTTATTATTATATGGAATACCAATAGTGTATAGTAGCTTTTAAAAGGGTGTTTTGGTTTAATTAATTAATATACCCTGCTGACTTCCCTGTTTCATCCATTAGGAAGGACTCATTTGCAACAAACTCAATGTATTTACCAACCTGTTATAAGTTATAAATTGCCAACCACGATATCATTGGATATAATTATCAATATCTACAGGTGCGTAAATGAGCAATGCTTGCTTTATACAAGTGCTGCAGCGCTTTGTCATGGTTAACTTGAGAGCTTTTCTAGTTTTAAAATAAAAACCCAAATACACCTGTGTTAAAAGTAAAGGTGTTGTTTATTTATTTGTTTATAAAAACAGTATTATTTCCATTGCTAATTAGAAGGCGGTAATGAATACATGAAGCGGTAGCCTATCGTCTAAATTGCTATAGTAACATTTCACCAATCTATACTGTTATCCTTTTACACGTATTGGCGTTTTCTTATTCGTAGGGAAAATACTTTTGCAGCTTTTCCACCGGTACATTATTATTCAAATCATTAAAGAGGAAAGTAAAGTATTGGTTATGTTGGCAAAACTGCTTTACGTGAAAGAACCAACATCTGCACATGAGTTAAGGCTTATTACGAGAAAATAGTGAAAGCGTGTTCAGATTTGTTGTATTAATCCAACGTGAAATCATGCAAAGAGTACTCTTTCCTCAATAAAAATTTGAAATGATTTCACTTTTCATTAAAGTGACAGCACCGAATACAAAATCATTTTCTTCCTACATTCTTACGTCAGAAAATGCATTTATTTTCTAATTCTACCTCGTGAATAAAAAATAATTAACAAAGATGACAAGAAACAAGAAATATCCTTTGGTGAACATCGGGCAGGCCTAGCGAGCGCGAACCTTGCTGTCCAAAATTCATTTATTCTCGATTATACTCAAATTATATTGATAGACATTAATATTTTACTGCCACAGCATACTTTTATATTTACTTTCAAAGAGATACTCAAATACCCAGTGACTTGGAAGCCAATAGGCTACCATTGGAATCAACTTTCAAGTATGCATTACGTGCCTTGTCCGTCCTCCATCGTCCCTGTTTAGAAACTAAAAATGATGGGACGTGAGCGTTACATGCGGCGGACGCGCCCCCGGCACGCAGGCTGTGAAGACCGAAAATAGAAACATCGGAAACAAAAGGACGCAGAGCATCCAGCACAATCTCGCGCGTGCGTGTGTAACTGAGAGGATGGACAGACAGAACAAGACCTTTTTTGGTGTTGATTAATCTGCGAAGCACAGGCAAAGAAGATCCCGAGGGGTCGCCTAAAGTAGAAAAATAACGTTCTGCGACAACTACTGGACATGTAGGCTTGAATGTCCGTGCGATAACGATGTCAGCTCCTTGTCTAAATTGGTCTGTTTTTGACCGTCGTAGATGAATGGTCATACGGTCTGATGAAATTGTACCGTCTTTCCTCGTGACGGTGCTAATGTCATCGAAGCGTAAAAAACCAGCATAACTTATAAAACATACAAATAACACGCGGAGGTCGGCCAAAGTGGCATGAGGATGGCCGTGAGCTACCAGGATCTTTGATAAAATATCAGGAGTGACAGGCTCTTTCCTAACAGTAGGCGACGAGAACTTACCTTTGAAGCCTTGCAGCGCATATTTTACCATGTCGTTATCGGTTGGAGATGACATTCCAGCTAAACTGTGCACCCATTTCACAGCTGCTGCCGTGGATTCGGCAACAGACTTCGGACCTGCTATGGAGAGGTGCGAAATATAAAGCGAAAGTGAAATGGCTCAACGGGAAATGTCTTAATTCCAGTCTTTGATGACCAGCTTTCCCATCTGTTCCACGCGGCTAAGTACTTTTTGGAAGTTGAAGCAGCTTTTGCCGACAACGGGAGGGATGGAAGTTTGACGTTGGCGAGCATGCGCAGAGCCGGGTGTTGAAGCGAAGCAGATAAATCGTTCCACGAAGCTGTAAAATTTAAAAATAAACTGGCAACAGTGCACTGTACAAAGGTATAACCATGGTTAATGTCGTCAAAAACCGACACTAGATGTAAAGAAATCAATGCACAAAAAGCATAATGATAAAGCTATCATGTATATTAATATACTGGTGAACAAACATCACAATATGGAAGCACAACTTTACTTCAATATGGGCCTACGAAATTGCATCGCGAATGGTGGAGTAGAATGGTGAACATGGAATGCGTTTTTGGCGATAAAGAGGACTTGATTGAAAATATTCCGAATGGAAACGAATGCGCGGATGTTCGGTGCTGAGTGACGGACCAGCGAAGTTTCGGTGCTGGGGCTCGGTGGTCACGAAAAACCCCCAGTGGGGGAAACGTGAGTGCATCTCGGACGCTCAACGGGGGTGCACTCCCCCTGTACCAAACAAAGAAAACTTAAATTGAAAATTTGGGCGGGTCATGGGAGGGAAATTTAGGTGTTGCAAGGTTGGCTGCACCGAGAGTGAGCGAAATAGCGAACGACAAAAAACACGTAATGGGCGATTACGTAATCGCCCATTGTGTACCAAACACACTCGCACCTGTCGTGCGAAAACGAAAAGAAATGTCACTTCTAGGGAAGATTAATACCATCATCAGCTTTACATCAAGTAAGTTTTACTTTCACATTACAGTTTGACTAACTTGACTATATCTTTCACCTTAGGCCAAAAAAAGGTCTCCTATTTCTGGGCACAGGTCGGCTTAAAAATCGGTGCGGTGACGCGTTTATTTATTTATTTATTTTTTATTTATTTATTTTTTATTTATTTATTTATTTATTTTTAATTTTTTTTTAAACAATGTTGTTGTTGTTCCCGCTCCCAAGTGAAATACGTGATACGTGTCTACGCAGTTATGATATTGGAACCAAACGAAATTTCCCATACACAAAGCATGGTGGCAAGCCACACAAACCGGGTACCCTGCAAAAACTGAGGTGTAAAATAACACTTGTGGTGTCTGCTTTATTCTTCAACAGTGTTTATATTGAGCGAGTTGCCTAATATAAACACCAATGGTGTAGTTTTTAACACCACAGTTTTTGCAGTGTAAAGATTCATACCCCTATGTGAAGATGTCGCGGGAGAATTCAAATCCATCAAATCCGTCAAATCCATCAATACATCAATACATCAATACATGTACATCAATACATACATACATTAATACATTAATAAATAAATACATTAATAAATACATTAATAAATAAATAATTTGATTCAAAGTCAGTACATAGTGGCAGTTGTGTCAAGATTCCCAAATCTATGTCTTCCATTTAACGAACTAAATTATACTTGCTTTGAAATTAATGATTTTCAATTTTGTTTTACCAGCTTTGTGACTTGCTGACGCTAGAGGATCATGGTATTGAGAAGGATGAAAACATTGAAGTACGCCTTGTACAAGGCTTATTGGGTGGTGGACCTAAACGTAAGATTCAAATCGAATTTGTTCTTTTCATTGCAACGACTAAAAGCCCATTTACACTATTGATAATCTATAAAAATATAACTAATCAGTTTTATAAGAAACTTACTTATAATGTATGTAGATGATGGTTTTCAAACTTCTCTTATAATATTTCTGCCTGACGTTCCTTTTTTGTAACATTAGTAGAACAATTTCCCAAATAAATGTTTGCCGTCCAGGGACAATATACATAATATAGAATTAAATACAACAATCTAAATGTATTTTCATTATTTCTAGAAAACAACACATTGTAATAAGATGAAACTTTAACATGTCTGTTGTTTAACGTATATCCTTATTCATAGAAAGTTTAAGAAGCAGTTCTGCCAACATTAGGCAGACAAATAGTGCATAATGGATTTAATGGATATAATTGAGTTCTTTCGGGTGACACCATGTAATGATCTCTTCTTGGAAGAAGTGATGGTTCTGAGAAGAGCCGGTTGGAATTATTGAATAGGTAAATGACTTGCGATATTAATTATTAAATATAGGTCATTGAAATTTTGGTTTACAGGAATAAGATCACCCGGACAAGCACCACAACCAAAAAGGTCCTGCAGAGAATTGGAAACTGAAGGTATATCTACATGTATATATATATTTGTTCTATAAAAGAAAAAACTTCGTATAATTTTATGCAGTCAACATAATGACAAATTCCAATTCACAAATTGTATTTGTCACAAACAACAACACAAAAGACTGGAAATATATAGCAACCAACTTTTAATTTCCAAATAGATTCCATTGCACGGGCTGTTACATTAGACGAGACTTTCCTGCAGAATGTAGCTCGAAAAATCACGAGAGAATGGAAGCAACTAGCAACAATGTTGGGTTTTAAATTTGGCGACCTCTACTACGGACTTGAAGGATCTTCTGTATCCAAAGTCAACATCCCACCCTAGACTGAGGGATATCCTACATCCTAAGTTATCCACCCTCCCGCCCCTTGCTTTATTACTAACTGATTCAGTTCAGTGAGCAAACACTCCTCTCCCCCACTCTAAGGATCCTATAGTTTCAGAAGTTCCCTCCTGCACGCAACAATGCACTAACCCCACAAATCTGCCAGCAATATACATTAAGCAGCAGCGTATCGCAGAGTCCGGCATTCTCATGCAGAAGATCAGAGCATACTTATCGACACGTGGAGTTGTAACCTCCAGTTCTTTTCAGAACTAATCACTACTCAGAAGAGAATTTTTTTTACAGTGTTGATTAATCGTACTTATGTTGTTATTATTCTATTCATTTAGCTCTGGAAAGTTCTACAGTAAAACCTGAAATTGCGGACCAGGCAACGGAATACCAAGCACATTCTCATACAGTAATACAACAGCATGGTAAGTTTTCAAGCTTTCATATTGACGTTTGTTTATAATTTTGTTTTGCCCGTCTGTTCGCTTTTTTTCACGGCAACTCTCGCATTCAACGGACATTTTATTTTTCATGGCAATATTGCTATTTTACTTGAGGAAGTGAATACAAATGCTGTTAAACGACCATTCA
>CM055817.1:40407379-40442621 GCA_029582265.1 Zoroaster sp. YZ-2022 | reverse complement strand
GGACAAACATTGCATGGTTTACGGTTGAAACCCGTATTATGGCCGTGACCATTGCACTCTGGGATATATCCAATATGTAAATGATCTGACCTTAGTTTGACATAGCTTTGCGCTCGAATCATTTCCAATGTTTAAATATGTGAAAATGGGTGATTTTAGGCCATTTTCAAATAATTTACTGTTAATTTTATGATTAAAAAAGTAAGATTTTGATGTTCTCTTCTATGTTTATGTAAAAAAGTACATTCAAAATTTTAAATATTGAAATATAGATTATAATTGCATGCCACCATGACTAAAAAGAGTTTCGAAAAGACAGTATTAGTCAGGGAGCTTATGTCATGATATCAAGTCCCGTGGGCACTGAATGATTAGAATATACCACCTAGCTAGATAGCTTATTTAGACTCTAAGGAACAAGAAAAAACATGTTGGCAAAATCTGAAGTGTTGCAGATGGCGGCCATCTTGGATTTCAAAATGGCCGTCATTTGTGAGCCATTATTGACTATACCTCAACTTGTGAATATCATATGAAATAATTTTTGGTGGCTATACACCCCAAATTGTTTATGCCAAAGGTTAAACATGTACACTTTCAATTTCCATTGCTAAACAAATGAATGGTAGCCATTTTGCTTTTCAAAATGGCTGCCACATATTATTTTTTTAAATTTAAAATGTATATGTTTCATGTCTCAGGAATTTCCTTTTGCAAAAATACATGTACCTATAGATTAAAAAGAATTCAAAATATGTGTTAATTCATTAGGGGCAAAGTTAAAATTGGCAGCCATCATGTATTTTTAAATACTTGCACTGATTTTGTATACTATAAAAACTACTATAGAGGGCGACATTGTGTCTGCAGGCTGTATTAACTGAACAGTCAGCACATGTTATTGGATGAAAGTTTACTGGCCCAGTGTTATTACAACAAACAGGGGAAAAACCTACAATTTGTGGTAAGTTTACGTTATATCTAAGGAATGAAGGAATAGTTTTTGAATAGGAATAACTACGTATTTTACAAACATAAATTTCCAGGTGTGTGTCGGTAGGCTTAATGACGAATTCCTTACTTTTGGTCCAACACAGAACAAACAAATTTGGGATACATTCTGGAAAAGTACCATTTAAATCATTACTGCTGCTATTATTATTCCCTATGAAATAAAACTAAGTTCAAAGCAAAAATAAAATGTACAAAAATGTTTGTATTTGCAGATAATGTTAAAAAACTACGGAGGCTCATAAAGAACATCTGTCATTAAAATATTATTTGAGAAATTCATACAGCAATAATTAAATGAGTGGAATCTAAAAAGAAGTGTCCTTGTCTCAGTTAATTTTTTTCTTTTGCAGTGTAAAGCAAGTAAACACGACTTGCAGTGGTAACAAAGTAGGCATAATTGTAGTGATTTATGCAACATGGCTTGCTTAGACCCACCTTCTGCAAAAGTGCCAAGAAAGGATACAAACTTTCTTCTTTGCCTTATATGCCTGCAAGAAACATATGAAGACATTGTTGCTAATCCTTCCAAACACAACAAGGTTTTGGAGTACAGAAGGCTTAAATACCCAATGTTTTACTGTTGTTATGACGGGCAGATGGAGCTCGATAGCCTTGGCAGGTCATCCGTCTAGGACAAGAACAAGTCTGATATAAAACTGTTCCCCGGCCATTGGATCATGGGTCCACTGCCTTGTGGACAGCTTCGGGAGAGGCGAAGGCTACGGAAGTAAATTCAGACAGAAAATCCGGAGTGGAACCCCTAAGGCGGCTGGACGTCAACTTTGACTTCCTTCCGGCAGCTCCTGCAGCCAAACTGGTGCCAAATGTATCGCTCGGCTTTCCTTTGGATCACATCAGTGAGGCTGAGAGGGGGATTCTGACGACTGGGCATCCCAGGATCTCCATACACACTGCCCAGGCCTGTGCCCTGGAGAGGTCACTTCACTGCCGCTGTCCATAGCATTAGAAACAACACGGGAGGCAGAAGTTACGAGTTTAAGCCAGGACTGATTGGCGTAGGTTCAGGCGTTACGGGTTGTCTCTGACGGTGGGAGGGATCATCGCGTCCCACTGGTCAGCTATCGCCCACCTCAAGCTGGGCAGCCCCAGCCAGTAAGATGCTGACCCGCCACAGTCTGCCTGCTTCATTGGGTGCTTGGGGCTAGAAAAAAGACCGACAAGCTGACTGTAAACCCCCGCACCAGGCAAACAGAGAAAAAAGAAACTACCTATCTTGCGTTTCGCACGCTGGAACGTCAAGACAATGTGCCCTGACCTCTCCGATGATCTACTCCAGGTTGATGACTCCAGGAAAACAGCCATCATCGACTGTGAACTCAAGAGGCTCAACATTCACATCACCACGCTGCAGGAAACTAGACTTTCATCAAACGGCAGTCTCAGAGAACAGGGCTACACATTCTTTTGGCAGGGGAAGGAACCCGAGGAACCACGACTGCATGGCGTTGGATTTGCAGTGAGAAACTCTCTACTGTCCTCTTTCTCCGCCTGTCTACCTCCTCAGGCCCAGTTAACATCCTGAGCGTTTATGCTCCCACGCTTTGCTCTTCCGCAGAGACCAAGGATCAGTTTTACGAGGAGCTTGACACCACCATCCGAGGCATTCCTACCACAGAACACCCGTGGGATCTGACCACGACTACTGGCCCAGTTGCATTGGTCACTTCGGCGTTGGCAAGCTGAATGAGAATGGGCAGAGACTGCTAGAGTTATGCTCCTTCCACGACCTCTGTATCACAAAGACGTTATACTCCACCAAGCCGAACCACAAAGTATCTTGGCGGTATCCCAGGTCCCGTCACTGGCACCAGCTGGATCTCGTCATCACACGGAGACCCTCACTGAACTGCGTTCTCACCACACGCAGCTACCACAGTGCTGACTGTGACACAGGCCATTCCCTGGTTGGCAGCAAAGTACGTCTCCAGCCCAAACGGATCCACCGGCTCCATCAAGGAAGCCCTCAAGGATCGCCCTGCCGGCAATGCTGAAGAGAGGTGGAATCACATTCGTGATGCCATCTACAATTCCGCCATGAACACCTTCGGCAAAAGAGGTAGGCAGATCCAAGACTGGTTTGAAGCGGGCATTGCTGAACTAGAGCCAGCAATTGAAGCAAAACGAGCAGCACTCATCAACTACAAGAGTGAGCCTTCAGAGAAGTCACTCGCTGCACTCACAAAGGCCAGGAACGACGCTCAACGGATTGCTCGACGCTGCGCCAACGACTACTGGTTGAACCTCTGACAGGGCATCCAACGCTCCGCTGACTGCGGCAACATCCGCGGCATGTACGACGACATGAAGAAGGCCTTCGGCCCAAGCGCTACCAAGATCGCACCACTGAAGTCAGCTGCCGGCGGCATCATATCGGACTGGAGCAAACAGATGGATAGGTGGGCAGAACACTACCAGGAGCTGTATTCAAGGGAGAACATAGTCACAGATTCAGCTGTCGCAGATGCAGATGCAGCTGTCCATGGAGGATCTCGACGATCCACCTTCTGTGGAGGATCTCAGCAAGGCCATCGATTTCCTATCTTGCGGCAAAGCTCCAGGAAAAGATGGCATCCCGCCTGAAGTCATCAAGGCTGGAAAGAAGACTGCTCTCCTCCACCACCTGCACCAACTCTTTTTACAGTGCTGGGAAGAAGGGACTGTGCCACAGGAAATGCGAGACGCCAACATCGTCACCCTATATAAGAACAAGGGTGACCGCAGCGACTGCAACAATTCGACTTGGTCAGCAGGAAAGGCCTCTTCACTCTACTACAGAAGATTGGATGTCCCCCAAGCTCCTCAGGATGATCACGTCTTTTCACAAAGATATGCAGGGCACCGTCCAGTACGACGGCTCATCCTTGGATCCATTCACAATCGAGAGCGGAGTGAAACAAGACTGTGTACTTGCTCCAACACTCTTCGGCGTCTACTTCTCCCTGCTGCTGTCCTACGCCTTCGATCAGTCACCTCCACACCAGAAGCGACAGGAGTCTCTTCAACATTGCCCGCCTTCGAGCAAAGACCAAAGTGCGGCAGGTACTCATAGGAGAGATGCTCTTCGTCTACGACGCAACACTGACTGCACACTCTCAGGAGGCACTACAGCGACTCATCAACTGCTTCGCACATGCATGCAAAGAGTTTGGCTTGACCATCAGCCTTAAGTAGCCCAAACATCTCCATCGGTGACTTAACACTCGAGGTAGTGGAGGACTTCACATACCTCGGTTCCACCATCTCCAGCAACCTCTCCCTGGACGCCGAGCTGAACAAGCGGATCGGCAAAGCAGCAACAGCCATGGCTCGCTTGGCAAAGAGGGTGTGGGACAATTCCATGTTGACCATCAACACCAAGATGCAGGTGCATCGAGCCTGTGTGCTAGGCACACTGCTCTACTGCAGCGAAGCATGGACCCTCTACTCCCGCCAAGAGCGCAGACTCAACACCTTTCACCTGCTCAACCTCAAAAGAATCTTAGGCATCACATGGCAAGACCGCATCCCAAACAAGAACGTCCTTGACCAGGCAGGCATCCCAAGTATGTTCGGCCACGTCAGACGAATGGATGATGGCCAAATCCCAAAGGTCAAGCTTGCTACTGGCTCCAGACCCACCGGAAAACCTGTCCTACGTCACAAGGACGTTTGTAAACGAGATATGAGGGCAGGTGACATCGACCCAGAAGGCTGGGAGGCTGTAGCTGCTGACCGCACCAGCTGGAGAATGACTGTGAAGGCTGTCCAGAGGAGTGAGGACCAGAGAGAGGATCAATGGGAAGAGAGGAGAGAACGGAGGCGGCAGAGGGCAGCATCAGCACCTGCAGAGCCAGGCGCGGAATTCACCTGCAACAACTGCAACATGGCACTGCAATCCAACAAGAGACTGAACCACGGCGCAGAACTCCATTGTAGAGACAGACGGACGCCAACATGACGGTTTTTATACTCTTTCTGAAAGGATATTAAGGTTTTTAAATAATTTCTTTGAACACCATGGATCTTAAGTTCAACGAACCTTTAAGGAAACCCGATAATATAAAACCTTGAGTCAGTCTTTTTTCCCTTTTACTAACTTTCTTTATTTTGAAGGTTTAAGTAAAAAGTATGCCAGTTAACTGTTTTAGTAATGTGCATTTTTTAATCAAATAAACCATGACCAATATAATAATAATACAACTCAGACGTAGTTTTACAGATACTATTTTGAAATGAACCTACCAGTCGTGTTATAAACCGTCAATACAATTCTTAGTCTATCAAATGATCTATACCACCCATTCGATTCCAGCACTATCCAGACTCCTGAATCAACAGACAACAACTCTGTCGCGTTCACCACATTCCCGTTCAATACTGCAATCGGCTCTCCGTCAGTAGGATCGACTCCATTTCCAACTTTCAAAATAGAATAATAATTGTAAAATTCGATAATCTCTATTCGGATTCGACTTCCTGGTGGCTCAGTGAATTTCCAAACACACTCGATAGGAAAAATATAGGGTCTAGAGTATTCGAGTAAAGACGATTTAGACGTTCCGGAATAAACGGCAAAACGGGTGATGTAATTTCTGTCTTGGTAGGTAGTTTCCCCCAGAATTGTAAGCGTTTCTCCAAATTGCAGATGATTATTTGAAGTACCGCATATATCTGGACAACAAATCAGAGGAAGTAATACAGCTTCACTATTAACAGAAAGTTAAGATAACACTGCTAAAAGGTGACAAATTTATCGTGTAAAAATTAGGTGGTTTTATTGAGAGAAAAAAGTGTTCTCGAAACGTTATAGCAAATTATGTTTGGAAAGGTGCCCATCACACACAAACCACAAGAACATTGAATACAGATGCAGAAGAGGAGAGATGAAGACAGATAGTTAGGAGATACAGATTGATATTGGGAAGGCAAACATAATTTGTATCAGGTAAAAAAACACACATTTACGGCGTGCCGCACCATGCTTACTCCAATCAATTAAATTAACTGAGCGGTACTCCCACAGTCTGACCATAGCTAAACAAAGATATGGCCAGTGTCTCCAGTTTACATTGGCGTACTATTTTATTTTATTTTTATTTTTTTTGCCACTGCTATTTTTAGACTTCATTTTGTTACACTGGATTAACTCTCCATTTGCATAATTATGATAATGACTGAGAGACCTTTGAATAAAATGCAATGATGTAAAGAATTCAAATTAACTTCTCTTTGCAGGTTTAGACACTCTTTTTACAAAGCATATTAAAGAAATATAAACTCGTAAGCTGCATTTATTTGATAGCCTATGTCTGACTTTTCGTCTAATGTCTTTAATTCCAAAGTTTGACACCAGCAAAACCTTGGGTTCCAGTTTAATCCTTATACTAACCGCACAAAAACTCGTCTGATAAGTCACCACAGTCCATCTGCCCGTTACATTGCTGGTACCTTGGGATACAGGCTCCTGTTGCGCATGCGTAATAGTGTTCACCACACCCACCTTGGGAAAAAAAACATGTACTGTATTTTATACCGAGAAAGAGACAGATACGATCATTGAAACACTCAGTCTGGGTCTTTAAAGTCTTTGTTGATAAAAAAATATATCTAAAATATTAATGACTGGCTATTACAAATTAATAGTGCCCATTTGGAAGATTTTTAGAGAAAACAAATCACTCCTGTAGTTTTCCTTACCACACCCTGATTCATCCTCGTAAGCATCGCATTCTCGTCGTCCGTCACAGACAGACGATGCATTAAGGCATTGGAGACCCGATGGGCATGCAAACTGATCGTCATCACACTCTTAAATTATGATCAAGAAAATCAACAATTGGAATTAAAGCCATTTAGATTTGAAAAAAATTATAAAATAATAGAGAAAGAAAATACATTGGAAATCAATTCAATATAGTCCTAATTGTAAGCTCCTATGATATAACTCCATTAACGGTACCGTACCTGAATGTAAAATTCTCCCATCTCCCAGGTGTTCTTATTTTTCAGATATTTTCTTAAGGTTTTTAAATAATTTCTTTGAACACCATGGATCTCAAGTTCAACGAACCTTTAAGGAAACCCGATAATATAAAAACCTTGAGTCAGTCTTTTTTCCCTTTTACTAACTTTCTTTATTTTGAAGGTTTAAGTAAAAAGTATGCCAGTTAACTGTTTTAGTAATGTGCAATTTTTAATCAAATAAACCATGAACAATATAATAATAATACAAGTCAGACGTAGTTTTACAGATACTGTTTTGAAATGAACCTACCAGTCATGTTATAAACCGTCAATACAATTCTTAGTCTATCAAATGATGTATACCCCCCATTCGATTCCAGCACTATCCAGACTCCCGAATCAACAGACAACAACTCCGTCGCTTTCACCACATTCCCGATCAATACTGCAATCGGCTCTCCGTCAGTAGGATCGACTCCATTTCCAACTTTCAAAATATCATAATAATTGTAAAATTCGATAATCTCTATTCGGATTCGACTTCCTGGTGGCTCAGTGAATTTCCAAACACATTCGATGGGCAAAATATAGGGTACAGAGTATTCGATTAAAGACGGTTCAGACGTTCCGGAATAAACGGCAAAACGGGTGATGTCATTTCCGTCTTGGTAGATAGTTTCCCCTAGAATTGTGAGCGTTTCTCCAAATTGCAGATGATTATTTGAAGTACCGCATATATCTGGATAACAAATCAGAGGAAGTAATACAGCTTCATTATTAACAGAACGTTAAGATAACACTGCTAAAAGGTGATACATTTATCGTGTAAAAATTAGGTGGTTTTATTGAGAGAAAAAAGTGTTCTCGAAACGTTATAGCAAATTACGATGTTTGGAAATGTGCCCATCACACACAAACCACAAGAACATTGCAGACAGATGCAGAAGAGGGGAGATGAAGACGGATGGTTAGGAGATATAGATTGATATTGGGAAGGCAAACATAATTTGTATCAGGTAAACAAAACACACATTTACGGCATGTCCGCACCATGCTTATTCCAATCAATTAAATAAACTGAGCGGTACTCCCACAGTCTGACTATAGGAAAACAAATACATGGCCAGTGTCTCCAGTTTACATTGGCGTACTATTTTTATTTTGCCACTGCTATTTTTAGACTTCATTTTGTTACACTTGGTTAACTCTCCCATTTGCATAATTATGATATTGACTGAGAGACCTTTGAATAAAATGCAATGATGTAAAAAAATTCAAATTAACTTCTCTTTGCAGGTTTAGACACTCTCTTTTTTATAAAGCATATTAAAGAAATATAAACTAGTAAGCTGTATTTATTTGATAGCCTATGTCTGACTTTTCGTCTAATGTGGTTAACCTGAACAAAGTTTGACACCAACAAAACCTTGGGTTCCAGTTTAATCCTTATACTAACCGCACAAAAACTCGTCTGAGAAGTCACCACAGTCCATCTGCCCGTTACATTGCTGGTACCTTGGTATACAGGCTCCTGTTGCGCATGCGTAATAGTGTTCACCACACCCACCTAGGGAAAAAAACATGCACTGTATTTTATACCGACAAATAGACAGATACGATCATTGAAACACTCAGTCTGGGTCTTTAAAGTCTTTGTTGATACAAAAATATATCTAAAATATTAATGACTGGCTATTACAAAAAAATAGTGCCCACCCCCAAGGGATAATTTGGAAGATTTTTAGAGAAAACAAATCACTCCTGTAGTTTTCCTTACCACACCCTGATTCATCCTCGTAAGCATCGCATTCTCGTCGGCCGTCACAGATAGAAGATGTATTAAGGCATCGAAGACCAGATGGGCATGCAAACTGATCGTCATCACACTCTTAAATTATGATCAAGAAAATCAACAATTGGAATTAAAGCCATTTAGATTTGAAAAAAAAAGATAAAATAATAGAGAAAGAAAATACATTGGAAATCAATCAATATAGTCCTAATTGTAAGCTCCTATGATATAACTGTATTAACGGTACCGTACCTGAATGTAAACTCTCCCATTCTCCCATATGTTCTTATTTTTCAGATATTTTCTTAAGGTTTTTAAATTATTTCTTTGAACACCATGGATCTCAAGTTCAACGAACCTTTAAGGAAACCCGATAATATAAAAACCTTGAGTCAGTCTTTTTTCCCTTTTACTAACTTTCTTTATTTTGAAGGTTTAAGTAAAAAGTATGCCAGTGAACTGTTTTAGTAATGTGCAATTTTTAAAGAAATAAACCATGAACAATATAATAATAATGCAAGTCAGACGTAGTTTTACAGATACTGTTTTGAAATTAACCTACCAATCATGTTATAAACCGTCAATACAATTCTTAGTCTATCAAATGATGTATACCCCCCATTCGATTCCAGCACTATCCAGACTCCCGAATCAACAGACAACAACTCCGTCGCTTTCACCACATTCCCGATCAATACTGCAATCGGCTCTCCGTCAGTAGGATCGACTCCATTTCCAACTTTCAAAATAGAATCATAATTGTAAAATTCGATAATCTCTATTCGGATTCGACTTCCTGGTGGCTCAGTGAATTTCCAAACACATTCGATGGGCAAAATATAGGGTACAGAGTATTCGATTAAAGACGGTTCAGACGTTCCGGAATAAACGGCAAAACGGGTGATGTCATGTCCGTCTGGGTAGGTAGTTACCCCCAGAATTGTAACCGTTTCTCCAAATTGCAGATGATTATTTGAAGTACCGCATATATCTGGACAACAAATCAGAGGAAGTAATACAGCTTCATTATTAACAGAACGTTAAGATAACACTGCTAAAAGGTGATACATTTATCGTGTAAAAATTAGGTGGTTTTATTGAGAGAAAAAAGTGTTCTCGAAACGTTTCAGCAAATTACGATGTTTGGAAATGTGCCCATCACACACAAACCACAAGAACATTGCAGACAGATGCAGAAGAGGGGAGATGAAGACAGATGGTTAGGAGATATAGATTGATATTGGGAAGGCAAACATAATTCGTATCAGGTAAACAAAACACACATTTACGGCATGTCCGCACCATGCTTATTCCAATCAATTAAATAAACTGAGCGGTACTCCCACAGTCTGACTATAGGAAAAAAAATACATGGCCAGTGTCTCCAGTTTACATTGGCGTACTATTTTTATTTTGCCACTGCTATTTTTAGACTTCATTTTGTTACACTTGGTTAACTCTCCCATTTGCATAATTATGATATTGACTGAGAGACCTTTGAATAAAATACAATGATGTAAAAAAATTCAAATTAGCTTCTCTTTGCAGGTTTAGACACTCTTTTTTTTATAAAGCATATTAAAGAAATATAAACTAGTAAGCTGTATTTATTTGATAGCCTATGTCTGACTTTTCGTCTAATGTGGTTAACCTGAACAAAGTTTGACACCAACAAAACCCTGGGTTCCAGTTTAATCCTTATACTAACCGCACAAAAACTCGTCTGAGAAGTCACCACAGTCCATCTGCCCGTTACATTGCTGGTACCTTGGTATACAGGCTCCTGTTGCGCATGCGTAATAGTGTTCACCACACCCACCTAGTGAGAAAAAACATGCACTGTATTTTATACCGACAAATAGACAGATACGATCATTGAAACACTCAGTCTGGGTCTTTAAAGTCTTTGTTGATAAAAAATATATCTAAAATATTAATGACTGGCTATTACAAAAAAATAGTGCCCACCCCGAGGGATAATTTGGAAGATTTTTAGAGAAAACAAATCACTCCTGTAGTTTTCCTTACCACACCCTGATTCATCCTCGTAAGCATCGCAGTCTCGTCGGCCGTCACAGATAGAAGATGTATTAAGGCATTGAAGACCAGATGGGCATGCAAACTGATCGTCATCACACTCTTAAATTATGATCAAGAAAATCAACAATTGGAATTAAAGCCATTTAGATTTGAAAAAAATTATAAAATAATAGAGAAAGAAAATACATTGGAAATCAATCAATATAGTCCTAATTGTAAGCTCCTATGATATAACTGTATTAACGGTACCGTACCTGAATGTAAAACTCTCCCATTCTCCCATATGTTCTTATTTTTCAGATATTTTCTTAAGGTTTTTAAATAATTTCTTTGAACACCATAGATCTCAAGTTCAACGAACCTTTAAGAAAACCCGATAATATATAAACCTTGAGTCAGTCTTTTTTCCCTTTTACTAACTTTCTTTATTTTGAAGGTTTAAGTAAAACGTATGCCAGTTAACTGTTTTAGTAATGTGCAATTTTTAAAGAAATAAACCATGAACAATATAATAATAATACAACTCAGACGTAGTTTTACAGATACTGTTTTGAAATGAACCTACCAATCATGTTATAAACCGTCAATACAATTCTTAGTTTATCAAATGGTGTACCATACAACCCATTCGATTCCAGCACTATCCAGACTCCTGAATCAACAGACAACAACTCCGTCGCTTTCACCACATTCCCGATCAATACTGCAATCGGCTCTCCGTCAGTAGGATCGACTCCATTTCCAACTTTCAAAATAGAATAATAATTGTAAAATTCGATAATCTCTATTCGGATTCGACTTCCTGGTGGCTCAGTGAATTTCCAAACACACTCGATAAGCAATTTATAGGGTATAGAGTATTCGATTAAAGACGGTTCAGACGATCCGGAATAAACGGCAAAGCGGGTGATTGTATTTCCGTCTTGGTAGATAGTTTCCCCTAGAATTGTATGCGCTTCTCCAAATTGCAGATGATTATTTGAAGCACCGCATATGTCTGGACAACAAATCAGAGGAAGTAATACAGCTTCATTATTCACATTAAATATACATAACATGTGGTACATTTGTCATGAATTTATTATGTGGTTTTTAGACGGGTTTTAAATGTCCTCGACGCGTTACTGCTACCATGTACTGACTTCATTATAAGGAATAGTTCAACATTAGCGATTAATTGATGAAATTCTTGCGTTGGGTGATAAACAAAAAGTGTCTGTTAAAAAATCCACAGACAACTCGGTCAGGACGTGCAGACGTCTCAACCACCGAGTTTGCCCGAATGTGGTAGGCCGGCTATAATCCTATAGCATCGGGTATCGCATTAATATATTAAATTCTTGCCTCAGGTGATTTTTGTTTGCCCTACACCATATTCATTATGATGTTGAATTTATGAAAGTGTTCTCCCTCCAATAAAAATTAAGGCATGTGTATTTTGCTAAATAAAAGTGTCTGGTCGGGTTGGTGCAAACAATAATTTGTCAATGGAGGGCGCCCCAACTTAAAAGGTCTGCTGAGCACCAGTCACGAGACAACAGGGAATTCGCTTTCGGGAACTGTAAAATTGGTCACCACCAAAAAATGCTCCTTGTTCCCCTACCTCTTTGGCAGTTTCATTTAAACCATTATCTACATCTTAGTAAACAAACCTGAAGAAAAGCAGAAAGGTAGGCTTCTTCCAGACGTGTTATTTTGGACGCAGACCAGATTAGATGTGGCACAAGCTAATTCATCCTCTCTGCAGCTAACTGCAACAATTTAATTTAAAGACCATACAAAATGGTAAATATTTTCAACCCTATTTTAAAAAGTAAGTAATTATAAGTAGAAATAACCAAAAATAAGACTCATTTATTTTTATTTAAAACCCTGCGCGAAGCGCATGTACTGTTTACAACAGTCGCTTTTTTGTAATTAACGGGTTTCTCTTAATTGCCTGGGCCAATTTTTTTCATTCTCCGTAAGTTCCCTATTCAGCCATAGTCGAACTATAGTGAGAGCCCCGTTAACCTCAGTGGTCAACATCACACAGATTTTCGAGGCACAACCCAGACAGCCCAGACTATCATGTTTTCCGCCATATGTTTTCTACACTAAGCGCTTATCAGGCAATCCATCATCCTGTCACTGGCCCAATGGAAATAAACCTTCAGGGCATCTGGTCGGTACTTTGATGTACACAATAAGCTCAGATTATCAAGCTTGGGCCAGACTTTGGTTAGGGTTGTATTTACTTTAGCCGGCGGCTGTTGCATGAATGCCCAAATCCCATGTACTGTTTCAAACAGTACCATGGTGCAACCGCGCATGAATTTTGGTTTTGCGCTTCATAGGGACCTTTGATCTAAAAAATAAGCTCAGACTGTGGATAGTTATTGTTGACTGGGGTGGGGGGCGTTGGAGGGTGGGGATTGGAGGGTGGGGATTGGGAGTCGGGGATTGTAGCCGGCGGCTGTTGCATGTAACAGGAGAAAGAGTTGGAAACCAAGCATGTAAATAGCTGAGTGCTTTTCAAGTCGGAAAAAATTGATTTAGAAAAAAAATCAGACTTTTGTCACTAATTCATTATTTTTATAAAAAAAAATTAAAAATTGTTTGGCTAAAATCTGTTGGGTTGGGCCCAGACTACTTCTATTCTTATAATTAACACTTTTGATAAAGGATTGTGCTCACCCCACATGATTGTTACGCCCAAACCCAATGTACTGTTTCAAACAGTACATAGGTGTAACCGAGCATGAATTTAGTGCCGGCGCCATGCAGGGTTAACCCTTCAAAAAACCTATGACAATGTAATGGAGTGTCGTGGCCGAGCGGTCTAGCTTACCGGACTCAAGTTCTGGTGTTAGCAGCAGAATGTGGGTTCAAATCCCGGCCGTGACACTTGTGTCCTTGAGCAAGACACTTAACTATAATTGCTTCTCTCCACCCAGGGGTTAAATGGGTACCTGTGATGGCAGAGTTGGTTGATTAGCCCTATATGCGCTGTAATGGCAGCAATTGAGCTGTATACTCCACAGGGAGCTGAGATGGTTTCATGAATGATTTATGAGCCTTATGAGCAGGGGTATGATATAATGCGCCTTGAGCACCACTTAGTTGGTGGATACGTGCGCTATATAAGTCCACTTATTGTTGTTGTTGTTGTTTTTGTTGTTGTTGTTGTTGTTGTTACTTCGCCACTACCGCGAACCGACAGGCCCAAAACAAAACTGAGCCTATTTTGATGACGTACATTTACGGGAGGCAAACGCTACAACTGCGGTACGTTTTGTACACAAAGCATATGACAGCTGCAAAAATAAGTTTACCAACTTTGACTTCCGAAAGTGTTTTCGAGGAAATTTCCAAAAGTAGTACTGACCAATTGTGTTGTTCATCATCGTCATTTGATGAAGATTATACTGATGCCAAAGTTTGTGATGTGACATAGAATCGTATCAGTTAAGCCCAGAATGGACGAAATCCGGACGAAGCAATTTCTGATTTGCATTAATACAAGGCACTTGTATGGACTTTAAAGCAACATTATAAACTTGATTAATTCAAAGCAGTTAAAAGGACAAAACTTATTTAGTAAGCTCCTATTAATAAATCGTTATCCCCAGCGCTACCTAATTACTATTGTCAAGTTAAATCCACAGTCATGAAAAAAATATTAAAAAAATCAATCAATCAATCAATCAATAAACAACTCCCTGATGAGGAATGCACCATTCCGTGTATAGAACGCCGTACAGGCATTGAACCGAAGATCTTCTATCATGTACATTGGCAATTAATGAAATTCTTGCGTTGGGTGATTAACAATTTTTATTTATTGTTACCCTATGCACTGACGAATGTTGACACAACTGCTTATATAAGAGTGTTCTTATTTGCTTTGAATTGTAGTGACTTAAAATAGCATATACCTTTTTATCGCGACATGCAACAGCCGTGGACTTGGTACATTTTGTGCATATCTCACAACGCGCGAGATTTCGTTTTTCCTAACACAATGTGACTGACTTTCATAGTGTTTATTTCATGTGTGAAATACCAATGATATACTCTATCTTTAAATATTTGTTGCATTGTTGTAGTAAACAAATCCAGAAACAAATTTACCTTCCCGCATCTGTTTAACCTCAAGATTGAATCCTTTTGTCTGTATAATGGAATCTGATCTGAAAATCATAAACAGTTCGTTTTGTCTCGAGGCGGTTATCAGTGGATATTGAACTCTGAAAAACAATAAAAAAAACATGTTTTAAAAACATTATTGCAAACAAGTACATTTTTCGCATATTGTTGAGAAACACTAAATAACAGCAAAACTCACCCTGTAAGGTTCAAATATGGATTCTGAAACATGCGTCCGTTTCCAATATTCAGATAATCGTAGTCTCGTTCCAGACCAAACTCAAGGAAAGTAATGACCACATGGTATCCCACTTCTGCCACCACCAGCCACTGACACTGAGTGAATTTGGGGTACGATAGCGGCCAGTGTGGTGTTGAAATCATTGTTGAACCGACACCATTGATTTCTACCAGACCATTTCTACACACTCCTTGAAATAAAAATAAAAAATTCAATAAATAAATAAATAAATTGGCGATTTTTACATTTAAAGATACAAAATGATTCTACCAAGAGAAATGTTTGTTTTTCTTTTGAGTTGCTACGTTTTTGCGGTTATGAATGAGACAAAAACAATAAATAAAACATAATTAATGAATAACAACAAAAAAATGGAAATTTACTATGACGCTCTTCGCCCTACAATAAGTAACAGTTTGTTCATTATTTGTCATACAAAATGTAAATTAAAATTATTAATCGTCAACAAAATATGTATATAAAATATAGTTGATTATTTACCGCAGTCAAATTCATCCGAAATGTCATTACAATCATGTTTGCCATTACACACGGAATATTTGAAGACGCAGCCTGTCCCGGAACGACAAGAATATTGACTTTTTGTACAATCTCCTGATATTGAGAAGAAGAAAAAGAAATTATAGGGGGGCCAACTATGATGCTTCTTCTAAACAATTAATGCAATGTTGGTATAGATTTGCTTTAAATGAATTGGCAACATATTTGTTAAAAATTCAACCAGTATTGATTGAGCTATTACAAATAACTCTTAAGGTGAAAATAAACACATCCCCCGTTAGAATGTTTACTTTCGGTCAGACACAAAATTAAACATCCACAAAGTAAATAAGTGTGACATCACGTTCCCAATATTTTTTAAATAATTTACTTCGGCTCTCTATAGCATTAAAACATTTTAAAGAAATGAATATTCATGAAACCTCACCACAGCCGAATTCATCCTCTTTCTCAGGGCAGTCTCCCAACCCGTTGCAGACGGCTGTTTCATTAATACATCTTGGTCCCGAGATGCAGGAAAATTCATTTTGTGCACATACTGTTGGTCAATAAATGTCAATAGGCCTTTGCTTTATCATATATTCAAATTAATATTTGTTAAAATCCAATTACAATTTGTATCATTTGGCCTAATACGGAAATCGAAGTCATGTAATTATTTGCGATCGTAGTATTTATTATTTTTTTTATGCCAGAAGCAGAGTCACTCATCAGTAAAGACTATTTGCGGTGGCACCATGCAAAAACAAAATCCTCTTTTGAGTAGTAAGTGGTTCTGAAAAGAACCAGCTGGTTCTAAAACCGGACAAAAGAGAGATTAACTGTGAACAGATAAAGATACAAGGAAAGCAGGAGTTCTGCTTCCTGCACCTTTTTCTCTTGTGTTTCTTTCACATCTGACTAACTTCTGCTCACTCTTGTATATATGTATTTGTGCTGGTTTGTATATCATCCATTTTGCATTTGAGAAAGAAACTGCTAGGTTCGAAACGGAAGGCCATTAACTACTATTTTGGTTTAACTTTATGATCAGGATATGACTTGTTAGCTGTTTCGCAGCGAAGCGCAGCGAAACAGCTATTGTTTTTGTTAAAGTTTTTTTTTTTCCTTTTTTTTTAATTTTTCTTTTTCAGCGCTTTCCGTACCGGAAGTGCATTACTGTCTTTACATGTTTCATTCTGAACGCCTTTTTGCAGTGTTCCATAAATGCGATTGCAATGAAACTTAAGGGGACCAAAGGCAATAGTGCAATAGTGTGCATATTGCAATGACGTCATAATTACGTCATCAGGTGTCAAGTTACACTAAATCAAAGATTAATAATGAAAAACATTAAAAAATTAATAACTCCTGAACCACATATGCTATCAATTTCATCTATGTGGCATATTGTAGGTCGTTACCCACTCCGTATTTCGTGCACAGATATGACCCCATTTTGACCTTAGCTTCCGGTCCAAACTGGAAGTTCAAGTTTAAAGAGCTCTACAGCCAATATGATAAAAAATAATGCTATGATTTCTGTGTATGTAATCATCAGTAGGGCGTACTCTTTTGGATAGTAGGTTTGATGACGTCATCATATGCAAGAGCGCCCTCTAGCGACAGGTTTAAAAGACGTTATTTTCACTTGTACACTTGCCAATGTCACATTACCACAAATGATATGTCATATTGTAGCTTATGAATGAACTTAAATATCAAAACAAATTACGTCATAATGACATCATCAGGTGTCAAGTTACACTAAATCAAATATTAATAATGAAAAAACATTAAAAAATTAATAACTCCTGAACCACATATGCTATCAATTTCATCTATGTGGCATATTGTAAGTCTTTACCCACTCCGTATTTCGTGCACAAATATGACCCCATTTTGACCTTAGCTTCCGGTCCAAACCGGAAGTTCAAATTTAAAGAGCTGTACAGCCAATATGATAAAAAATAATGCTATGATTTCTGTGTATGTAATCATCAGTAGGATGTACTCTTTTGGATAGTAGGTTGATGACGTCATCATATGCAAGAGCGCCCTCTAGCGACAGGTTTAAAAAGACGTTATTTACACTTGTACACTTGCCAATGTCACATTACCACAAATGATATGTCATATTGTAGCTTATGAATCAACTTAAATACCAAAATAAATTACGTCATTATGACGTCATCAGGTGTCAAGTTACACGAAGTTAAAAATTAATATTGAAAAACTATTTAAAAATTTATAACTTTTGAACCACAATAGCTATAATTATGATCTTTGAGCCATATTGTAGGTCGTTACCCACTTGACAATTCGTGCAAATATGACCTTATTGAGACTTTTGCTTCCGGTCGAAACCAGAAGTTCAAATACAGCAATGTTGTTAGAGCCGCTCAAAGTGGAAGTTAATATGATAAAAAATAGCGAAACAGCTGGGTATTCGTTCACGAATACAATTGAGCTCTAGTTTATGTTTTCTCCTGTATCATTTATGCGATTGTTTTTAAATCACATTTCATGACGTTTTCATTTCACCAAGCTATATTCATGTGATATGATTCGTAAATTAATTTATGCATTTGATTTTATTTGTCCTGGATAATAGCATAACAGGGTATTTAAAAAAAATAATATGTATATATTTGGGCTATTACGGCAAAGGTAACATTAAGAGCCACTTTTCTAAATGACCCGGATTACATCATGGGTGTGTTGGGTAATATATTTAATATCCGCCCATAGGCTCAGGAAGCTAGATGTTCTGTGATGCAATCTTATGCATATTTAACATATATGTATAATTATTAAAGCATTATTATCTTGGTAATTAGGTGTTCGGGTATGTACCCGAAACACCTATTGTTTTTGTTCGGTTTTTTAGGTGTTCGGGTATGTACCCGAAACACCTATTGTTTTTGTTCGTTTTTTTTATTTTATTTTTTTTACTTCTTCTTCTTCTTCTTCTTCTTCTCCCCCATCTTGTCCGCAAGTAAAAATATACTTGCAAACTTCACATGAACTTGAAACTTGGCATGTACTTAGAACTTAACAAGTAGATGAGACTCCAGTTGTGAGTGACCCCGATTTGACCTTACTTCCTGTCCAAACCGGAAGTCAAAGTTTAATATTTAAAAAAAATCATATCTCAACAACCACAACAGTTAAATGGAAATTTTTTGCACTATTGTATAGATTGTTAATTGTCGAAAAATATTTACAAAAACATGACCCCAATTTGACCTTACTTCCTGTCCAAACCGGAAGTCAAAGTTTAATATTAAAACAAATCATATCTCAACAACCACAACAGGTAAATGAAAATTGTTTGCACTATTGTATAGATTGTTAATTGTCGAAAAATATTTACAAAAACGTGACCCAGATTTGACCTTACTTCCTGTCCAAACCGGAAGTCAAAGTTTAATATTTAACAAAATCATATCTCAACAACTACAACAGGTAAATGGACATTTTTTGCACTATTGTATAGATTGTTAATTGTCGAAAAATATTTCCAAAAACATGACCCCAATTTGACCTTACTTCCTGTCCAAACCGGAAGTCAAAGTTTAATATTAAAAAAATCATATCTCAACAACCACAAGGGGTAAATTCACAATTTTTGTACCATTATACAGATCGTTAATTGTCGAAAAATATTTACACAAAGGTGACCCCAATTTGACCTTACTTCCTGTCCAAACCGGAAGTCAAAGTTTAATATTAAAAAAAAATAATATCTCAACAACCACAAGAGGTAAATTCACAATTTTTGTACCATTATACAGATTGTTAATTGTCGAAAAATATTTACACAAAGGTGACCCCAATTTGACCTTACTTCCTGTCCAAACCGGAAGTCAAAGTTTAACATTAAAAAAAATCATATCTCAACAACCACAAGAGGTAAATTCAAAATTTTTGTACCATTGTACAGGTCGTTAATTGTCAAAAATATTTACAAAAAGGTGACCTAATTTGACCTTACTTCCTGTCTAAACCGTAAGTCAAAGTTTAATATTAAAAAAAAATCATATCTCAACAACCACAAAAGGTAAATTCACAATTTTTGTACCATTGTACAGATTGTTAATTGTCGAAAAATATTTACACAAAGGTGACCCCAATTTGACCTTACTTCCTGTCCAAACCGAAAGTCAAAGTTTAACATTTTAAAAATCATATCTCAACAACCACAAGAGCTAAATTCACAATTTTTGTACCATTATACAGATTGTTAATTGTCGAAAAATATTTACACAAAGGTGACCCCAATTTTACCTTACTTCCTGTCCAAACCGGAAGTCAAATTTTAATATTAAAAAAAATCATATCTCAACAACCACAAGAGGTAAATTCACAATTTTTGTACCATTATACAGATTGTTAATTGTCGAAAAATATTTACACAAAGGTGACCCCAATTTGACCTTACTTCCTGTCCAAACCGGAAGTCAAAGTTTAATATTAAAAAACGAATTGATGACGTAACCATTTTAACTTCAACCGAACACCTTGTTTTTGTTGTGACAAAAACTTATATCTATTTTTTTTTTTTTTTTTACTTCTTCTTCTTCTTCTTCTTCTCCCCCATCTTGTCCGCAAATAAAAACATACTTGCAAACTTCACATGAACTTGAAACTTGGCATATACTTAGAACTTAGCAAGTAGATGAAACTCCAGTTGTGAGTGACCCCAATTTGACCTTACTTCCTGTCCAAACCGGAAGTCAAAGTTTAATATTAAAAACAAATAATATCTCAACAACCACGACAGGTAAATTCACAATTTTTGTACCATTATACAGATTGTTAATTGTCGAAAAATATTTACACAAAGGTGACCCCAATTTGACCTTACTTCCTGTCCAAACCGGAAGTCAAAGTTTAACATTAAAAAAAATCATATCTCAACAACCACAAGAGGTAAATTCAAAATTTTTGTACCATTGTACAGGTCGTTAATTGTCAAAAATATTTACAAAAAGGTGACCCCAATTTGACCTTACTTCCTGTCCAAACCGGAAGTCAAAGTTTAATATTAAAAAAATAATAATATCTCAACAACCACAAGAGCTAAATTCACAATTTTTGTACCATTATACAGATTGTTAATTGTCGAAAAATATTTACACAAAGGTGACCCCAATTTGACCTTACTTCCTGTCCAAACCGGAAGTCAAAGTTTAACATTTAAAAAAATCATATCTCAACAACCACAAGAGCTAAATTCACAATTGTTGTACCATTATACAGATTGTTAATTGTCGAAAAATATTTACACAAAGGTGACCCCAATTTGACCTTACTTCCTGTCCAAACCGGAAGTCAAATTTTAATATGAAAACAAATCATATCTCAACAACCACAAGAGGTAAATTCAAAATTTTTGTACCATTATACAGATTGTTAATTGTCGAAATATATTTACACAAATGTGACCCCAATTTGACCTTACTTCCTGTCCAAACCGGAAGTCAAAGTTTAACATTTTAAAAAATCATATCTCAACAACCACAAGAGCTAAATTCACAATTTTTGTACCATTATACAGATTGTTAATTGTCGAAAAAGATTTACACAAAGGTGACCCCAATTTGACCTTACTTCCTGTCCAAACCGGAAGTCAAATTTTAATATTAAAAAAAATCATATCTCAACAACCACAAGAGGTAAATTCACAATTTTTGTACCATTATACAGATTGTTAATTGTCGAAAAATATTTACACAAAGGTGACCCCAATTTGACCTTACTTCCTGTCCAAACCGGAAGTCAAAGTTTAACATTAAAAAAAATCATATCTCAACAACCACAAGAGATAAATTCAAAATTTTTGAAACATTGTACAGGTCGTTAATTGTCAAAAATATTTACAAAAAGGTGACCCCAATTTGACCTTACTTCCTGTCCAAACCGGAAGTCAAAATTTAATATTAAAAACAAAATAATATCTCAACAACCACAAGAGGTAAATTCACAATTTTTGTACCATTATACAGATTGTTAATTGTCGAAAAATATTTACACAAAGGTGACCCCAATTTGACCTTACTTCCTGTCCAAACCGGAAGTCAAAGTTTAACATTAAAATAAATCATATCTCAACAACCACAAGAGATAAATTCAAAATTTTTGAAACATTGTACAGGTCGTTAATTGTCAAAAATATTTACAAAAAGGTGACCCCAATTTGACCTTACTTCCTGTCCAAACCGGAAGTCAAAATTTAATATTAAAAACAAAATAATATCTCAACAACCACCAGAGGTAAATTCACAATTTTTGTACCATTATACAGATTGTTAATTGTCGAAAAATAATTACACAAAGGTGACCCCAATTTGACCTTACTTCCTGTCCAAACCGGAAGTCAAAGTTTAACATTTAAAAAAATCATATCTCAACAACCACAAGAGCTAAATTCACAATTTTTCTACCATTATACAGATTGTTAATTGTCGAAAAATATTTACACAAAGGTGACCCCAATTTGACCTTACTTCCTGTCCAAACCGGAAGTCAAATTTTAATATTAAAAAACGAATTGATGACGTAACCATTTTAACTTCAACCGAACACCTTGTTTTTGTTGTGACAAAAACTTATATCTAGTTTTTTTGTTTTTTTTTACTTCTTCTTCTTCTTCTTCTTCTCCCCCATCTTGTCCGCAAATAAAAACATACTTGCAAACTTCACATGAACTTGAAACTTGGCATGTACTTAGAACTTAGCAAGTAGAAGAAACTCCAGTTGTGAGTGACCCCGATTTGACCTTACTTCCTGTCCAAACCGGAAGTCAAAGTTTAATATTAAAAAAAATCATATCTCAACAACCACAACAGTTAAATGGACATTTTTTGCACTATTGTATAGATTGTTAATTGTCGAAAAATATTTACAAAAACATGACCCCAATTTGACCTTACTTCCTGTCCAAACCGGAAGTCAAAATTTAATATTAAAACAAATTATATCTCAACAACCACAACAGGTAAATGAAAATTGTTTGCACTATTGTATAGATTGTTAATTGTCGAAAAATATTTACAAAAACGTGACCCCAATTTGACCTTACTTCCTGTCCAAACCGGAAGTCAAAGTTTAATATTTAAAAAAAAAATATCTCAACAACCACAAGAGGTAAATTCACAATTTTTGTACCATTATACAGATTGTTAATTGTCAAACAATATTTACACAAAGGTGACCCAATTTGACCTTACTTCCTGTCCAAACCGGAAGTCACAGTTTAACATAACAAAATCATATCTCAACAACCACAAGAGGTAAATTCACAATTTTTGTACCATTGTACAGATCGTTAATTGTCGAAAAATATTTCCAAAAAGGTGACCCCAATTTGACCTTACTTCCTGTCCAAACCGGAAGTCAAAGTTTAATATTTAAAAAAAAATCATATCTCAACAACCACAAGAGGTAAATTCACAATTTTTGTACCATTATACAGATTGTTAATTGTCGAAAAATATTTACACAAAGGTGACCCCAATTTGACCTTACTTCCTGTCCAAACCGGAAGTAAAAGTTTAATATTTTCAAAAAATCATATCTCAACAACCACAAGAGGTAAATTCACAAATTTTGTACCATTGTACAGATCGCTAATTGTCGAAAAATATTTGCAAAAAGGTGACCCAAATTTGACCTTACTTCCTGTCCAAACCGGAAGTCAAAGTTTAATATTTAAAAAAAATCATATCTCAACAACCACAAGAGGTAAATTCACAATTTTTGTACCATTAAACAGATTGTTAATTGTCGAAAAATATTTACACAAAGGTGACCCCAATTTGACCTTACTTCCTGTCCAAACCGGAAGTCAAAGTTTAATATTTTCCAAAAATCATATCTCAACAACCACAAGAGGTAAATTCACAAATTTTGTACCATTATACAGATCGTTAATTGTCAAAAAATATTTATACCCCAATTTGACCTTACTTCCTGTCCAAACCGGAAGTGAAAGTTTAATATTTAAAAAAATCATATCTCAACAACCACAGGAGGTAAATTGACATTTTTGTACCATTGTACAGATTGTTAATTGTCAAAGTATTTACACAAAGGTGACCCCAATTTGACCTTACTTCCTGTCCAAACCGGAAGTCAAAGTTTAATATTAAAATAATTTCTAAATTCAGTATTGTATTGTATTCAAATAAACTTCTCGCGAGAACTTCAACAGACGTTAACATTTGACTTCTCCAACACTTCAAATTGATGACGTAACCATTTTAACTTCAACCGAACACCTTGTTTTTGTTGTGACAAAAACTTATATCTAGTTTTTACTTCTTCTTCTTCTTCTTCTCCCCATCTTGTCCGCAAACAAAAACATACTTGCAAACTTCACATGAACTTGAAACTTGGCATGTACTTAGAACTTAGCAAGTAGATGAAACTCCAGTTGTGAGTGACCCCGATTTGACCTTACTTCCTGTCCAAACCGGAAGTCAAAGTTTAACATTAAACAAAATCATATCTCAACAACCACAAGAGGTAAATTCAAAATTTTTGTACCATTGTACAGGTCGTTAATTGTCAAAAATATTTACAAAAAGGTGACCCCAATTTGACCTTACTTCCTGTCCAAACCGGAAGTCAAAGTTTAATATTAAAAAACAAATTATATCTCAACAACCACAAGAGGTAAATTCAAAATTTTTGTACCATTATACAGATTGTTAATTGTCGAAAAATATTTACACAAAGGTGACCCCAATTTGACCTTACTTCCTGTCCAAACCGGAAGTCAAAATTTAACATTTAAAAAAATCATATCTCAACAACCACAAGAGCTAAATTCACAATTTTTCTACCATTATACAGATTGTTAATTGTCAAAAAATATTTACAAAAAGGTGACCCCAATTTGATCTTACTTCCTGTCCAAACCGGAAGTCAAGGTTTAACATTTAAAAAAATCATATCTCAACAACCACAAGAGGTAAATTCACAATTTTTGTACCATTGTACAGGTCGTTAATTGTCAAAAATATTTACAAAAAGGTGACCCCAATTTGACCTTACTTCCTGTCCAAACCGGAAGTCAATGTTTAATATTTAAAAAAATCATATATCAACAACCACAAGAGGTAAATTCACAATTTTTGTACCATTGTACAGGTCGTTAATTGTCAAAAATATTTACAAAAAGGTGACCCCAAATTGACCTTTACTTCCTGTCCAAACCGGAAGTCAATGTTTAATATTTAAAAAATCATATCTCAACAACCACTAGAGAGGTAATTCACAATTTTTGTACCATTGTACAGATCGTTAATTGTCAAAACAATTTTACACAAAAGTTGACCCCACTTGACCTTTACTTCCTGTGTAAACCGGAAGTCAAATTTTTAAATTTAAAACAAAATCTTCCACAAGAGGTAAATTCACAATTTTTGTACCATTATACAGGATTGTTAATTGTCGAAAAAATATCTTAGCAATAAAGGTGACCTTAATTTGACTCCAGTATTCTGTCCAAACCGGAAGTCAAAGTTTAACATTGATGAAAAATCATATCTCAACAACCACAAGAGATGAAATTGTAGGAATTTCTTTTAAACACATTGCTTTACCAGGTCAGCATTGTCCAAGAAAATATGTTACTAGAAAAGGTGACCCCACTTGACCCATTTCCCGTCCAAAACCGGAGAGTCAAAATTTAAATATTAATAACAATAATAATATCTCCTAACAACCACAAGAGGTGTAAATTCACAATTTTAGTACCATCTATACAGATTGTTAATTGTCGAAAAATATTTACACGTTGCGACCCCACTTGACCTTACTCCGTCCAAACTGGAAGTCAAAAGTTTAACGATTAAAATAAATCTATATCTCAACCACACAGAGATACACCAAAAATTTGAAACATTGTACAGGTCGTTAATTGTCAAAAATATTTACAAAAAGGTGACCCCTAATTTGACCTTACTTCCTGTCCAAACCGAAGTCAAAATTTAATATTAAAACAAAATAATATCTCAACAACCACCAGAGGTAAATTCACACAATTTTTGTACCATTATACAGATTGTTAATTGTCGAAAACACTGTCAAAGGTGACCCCACTTGACCTTACTTCCTGTCCAAACTGGAAGTCAAAGCTTAACATTTAAAAAATCTATATCTCAACAACCACAAGAGTTAAATTCACAATTTTTCTACCATTATACAGAGATTGTTAATTGTCGAAAATATTTACACAAAGTGGTGACTTAATTTGACCTCATTTCCTGTCCAAAACCGGAAGTCAAATTTTAATATTAAAAACGAATTGATGACGTAACCATTTTAACTTCAACTGAACACCTTGTTTTTGTTGTGACAAAACTTATATTCAGTTTTTTGTTTTTTTTACTTCTTCTTCTTCTTCTTCTCCCCATCTTGTCCTCATAAAATAAAAAACATACTTCTGTAAACTTCATGAACTTGAAACTTGGCATGGGTACTTAGAACTTAGCAAGTAGGAAGAAACTCCAGTTGTGAGTGACCCCGATTTGACCTTACTTCCTGTCCAACCGGAAGTCAAAGTTTAATATTAAAAAAATCATATCTCAACAACCACAACAGTTGTCGGACATTTTTTAACTATTGTATAGATTGTTAATTGTCGAAAATATTTACAAAACATGACCATTTGATCCTTATTTCCTGTCCAAACCGAAGTCAAAATTTAATATTAAAACAAATTATATCTCAACAACCACAACATGTAAAATGGAAAATTGTTTGCACTATTGTATAGATTGTTAATTGTCGAAAAATATTTACAAAAATCGTGACCCCACTTGACCTCACTTCCTGTCCAAACCGGAAGTCAAAGTTTAATATTTAAAAAAAATATCTCAACAAATTAATAAGAGGTAAATTCACAATTTTGTACCATTATACAGATTGTTAATTGTCAATCAATATTTACATTAAAGGTGACCTAATTTGACCTACATTCTGTCCAAACCGGAAGTCACAGTTTAACATAACAAAATCATATCTCAATAAACCACAAAGAGGTAAATTCACAATTTTGTACCATTGTACAGATCGTTAATTGTCGAAAAATATTTCCAAAAAGGTGACCCTAATTTGACCTTACTTCCTGTCCAAAACCGGAAGTCAAAGTTTAATATTTCAAAAAAATCATATCTCAACAACCACAAGAGGTAAATTCACAATTTTTGTAAAATTAATATACAGATTAAGAAAGTTAATTGTCGAAAATATTTACATTAGCAGTGACTTAATTTGACCTTACTTCCTGTCCAAACCGGAGAGTAAAAGCTAATATTTTCAAAAATCATATCTCAACAACCACAAGAGGTAAATTCACAAATTTTGTACCATTGTACAGATCGCTAATTGTCGAAAAATATTTGCAAAAAGGTGACCCAAATTTGACCTTACTTCCTGTCCAAACCGGAAGTCAAAGTTTAATATTTAAAAAAAATCATATCTCAACAACCACAAGAGGTAAATTCATTAATTTTTTGTACCATTAAACAGATTGTTAATTGTCGAAAAATATTTACACAAAAGGTGACCCCACTTGACCTTACTTCCTGTCCAAACTGGAAGTCAAAGTTTAATATTTTCAAAAATCATATCTCAACAACCACAAGAGGTAAATTCAATAAATTCTTGTACCATTATACAGATCGTTAATTGTCAAAAAATATTTATAATTCTGACTTGACCTTACTTCCTGTCCAAACCGGAGTGAAAGTTTAATATTTAAAAAATCATATCTCAACAACCACAGGAGGTAAATTGACATTTTGTTCATTGTACAGATTGTTAATTGTCAAAAGTATTTACAATAGCAGACCCTTAATTTGACCTTACTTCCTGTCCAAACCGGAAGTCAAAGTTTAATATTAAAATAATCTCTAAATTCAGTATTGTATCGTATTCAAATAAACTTCATGAACTTCAACAGCCGTTAATATTTGACTTCTCCAACACTTCAAATTGATGACGTAAACCATTTTAACTTCAACTGAACACCTTGTTTTTGTTGTGACAAAAACTTATATCTTAGTTTTACTTCTTCTTCTTCTTCTTCTCCCCATCTTGTCTGCAACAAAAACATACTTGCAAACTTCATACGAACTTGAAACTTGGCACGTACTTAGAACTTAGTGTTAGATGAAACTCCAGTTGTGAGGACCCTGATTTGACCTTACTTCCTGTCCAAACTGGAAGTCAAAGCTAATATTAAACAAAATCATATCTCAACAACCACAAGAGGTAAATTCAAAATTTTGTGTACCATTGTACAGGTCGTTAATTGTCAAAATATTTACAAAAAAGGTGACCCCTAATTTGACCTTACTTCCTGTCCAAACCGGAAGTCAAAGCTTAATATTAAAAAACAAATTATATCTCAACAACAACCACAAGAGGTAAATTCAAAATTTTTGCAAATTATTATACAGATTGTTAATTGTCGAAAATATTTACACAAAGCAGACCCCAACTTGACCTTACTTCCTGTCCAAACCGGAAAGTCAAAATTTAACATTTAAAAAAATCATATCTCAACAACCACAAGAAGATAAATTCACAATTTTTCTACTCATTATACAGGATTGTTAATTGTCAAAAATATTTACAAAAAGGTGGACCTAATTTGATCTTACTTCCTGTCCAAAACCGGAAGTCAAGGTTTAACTTATTTAAAAAATCATATCTCAACAACCATAAGAGGTAAATTCAATTACTTTGTAAAATTACTGGTACAGGTCGTTAATTGTCAAAATATTTACAAAAGCAGGACCCTTAATTGTACCCACTTCCTGTCCAAACCGGAAGTCAATGTTTAATATTTAAAAAATCATCATATCAACAACTACAAGAGGTAAATTCACAATGCCTGGTACCATTGTACAGGTCGTTAATTGTCAAAAGATGCATACAAAAGGTGACTCTAACGACCTTACTCGTCCAAACCGGAAGTCAATGTTTAATATTTAAAAAAATCATATCTCAACAACCACTAGAGGTAGACTGTAATTTTTGTACCATTGTACAGATCACACTGTCAAAACACTTACACAAAGTTGACCCCAATTTGACCTTTACTTCCTGTGTGTAAAACCGGAAGTCAAATTTAATATTTAAAACAAAATCTTCCACAAGAGGTAATTCATTAACATTTGCACCGAACTCAAGTTCTGGTGTTACAGCACAGGGTGTGGGTTCGAGCCCCGGTCGTGACACTCAGGTCCTTGAGCAAGGTACTTCATCAATAATTGCTTCGTCCTTCGGATGGGACGTAAGTCGTAGGTCCTGTGTGTTGTATAATGCACGGGGAAGTGGATTGTCGCGCGGTTCAGCGCACTGAACTCTGCTCCTGGTGTTGCCAGCAGCAGAGTGTGGGTTCGAGTCTGGCCGTGACACCTGTGTCCTTGAGCAAGACACTTAACCATAATTGCTTCTCTCCACCCAGGGTTAAATGGGTACCTGTGAAGGCAGAGATGGTTTGCTCTCTATATGCGCTAGAAAATGGCAGCAATTGAGCTGTATACTCCCCAGGGAGCTGAGATGGTTTCAGGAATGGTTTATGAGACTTATGAGCCTTATGAGCAGGGATAATAATATAATGCGCCTTGAGCGCCACTTAGTTGGTGGATACGTGCGCTATATAAATCTATACATTATTATTATTATTATTAAAACAATTTTACACAAAGGTGACCCCAACTTGACCTTTACTTCCTCCCGAACACCTAGAGTTTGTGTAAACAAACTCGAATCTCTAGTTTTTTATTATTTTTTTTTATGAACGGTGAAAATCTATGGAATTGTAAAAATAAGTCTGTAGTAGGGACCTGTAACTCGGCAGTCATATCAGTCTGTGGGTGTATCCGGTCTGTGTGTAGTTTGAGCTGGTTCTTTTTTGCCATTCTCCCATAAAAGGTACTTTTGTAAACTTTGTACCAAATGTGTAAACAATTTGCAAATTACTTAACTAGTTTGGAAAGATTAAATTCTCAAATTAAAGGTCCTATGAATTAGAAATTTTTTCCAGTGTAAACTATAAAATATGCACACATTAACCTCTAAAAGCAATTTAAAAAAATGTATTGGAGATTTACATCGCAAAAAAAAAAAATAAAAATTTGGGATGAACCCACGCCCCTAAAAGGGGACAAATTTGTGACGTAGACCTAGGAACATGCTGTTTGTTGGCGCGCATCGATCGATAAGATATGAATGATACAACGTGCAACCCTATGTAACTGTTTTTGTTGTTATGCCGCCAAGGTGTATTGTTGCTGATTGCAGCAACACTTCTAAAGAATGGTGTCAGTCTGCACAGATTCCCATCAGATCCAAAATATCAATGAATTTGTTTGGACAGCTGCAGTGAAGCATACCAGTAGGAGCATAATGGTCAGGAATGCATTGTCAATGTCCTTTGTCATTCGGTGCCCAGGGTTCTACGTCACGAAAAGCGATATCAAAGGGACAACATAAATTTTGGGACAGAATACTAAATTGAAGAATTTATGATAACTTATAAAAATAGTAAGTATTATGTTTTATTAATACAAAACCATATATTAACCCCCAAAAATGTAGTGTGAAAAATTACCATTTCATACGACCTTTTATTTAGCTTCAGTGCTTTGGCATGTTTTAAGTTATTTAGGCTAATCACATATTGTACACGACTATACGTGTGTATCCCATGATGTTCTGTACTGTGAATGCATATGAATATCATACTGATTATAAAGGTGTCGTAGCCGAGCGGTCTAGCGCACCGAACTCAAGTTCTGGTGTTGCCAGCAGCAGGGTGTGGGTTCGAGCCCCGGTCGTGACACTTGTGTCCTTGAGCAAGGTACTTAACCATAGATGCCCTTATAATGCAATACACATTGGGTGTGTTCAGGTGGTTATCACATGGAAGAATGGCATGGCATTTTGTACATTTGTAGATTTTGTCGCACTCAGCCAATTTGTATTGCAAAAGGGCAACTTGAACAGACCGAATAATTAAATTCCCTAAAGCAACAAAACTGTTTGTTTTTCTGTACACAGCAATAAGACTTACCGTAGTGTTTTGTTTGTATCATATGATGGATACTGTTTGAATTTAATCATCTCATTTATTGTAAGGTATTCTGTTCATCAATTGACGTAATTTGTTCGCTTATACCATTTTGATTATATCATATGACTTATATCAACAGTTGAAAGGATTACTGCCATAGTCATCAATCAAGGCTAGCGTTCCAGGAAGTTCATTACTGGAATTAAAAATTTATTGCTGGTGATATGACAACCATTATGGCTATGATAAAAAATATATTATAATGTAGACATATTCAGATTGCTTTATATTGTGTAAGCCTTAATGAAAAACATAACCAGTTCATAATAATGTGGATTCATACTGTGCTCTCACCTGATTCCATTCCCCAATGTTCACGATAGATTTTAGCCAAATATTTCCCCCACGTATGCTCATAAATATGTAACATTATCAATTCAATATTCATTTTGGTTAAGAGCAAGAGATAAAAAAAATCTTCTTGATTAAAGTAAACTTGAAATAATTATTTTTCAATCATCAGCAGATAATAAATGGCAAAATATTTCAGTTTGTGAACGGTTGAAAATCTATGCAGAAATATGGCTAAATTGTAAATCAAGCCTGTTAAATTGATTGGACGATGTGACGAATCGCTGTTGAGAAAATCGCGTTTGAAGTTGAACTCATTTTGGTAGGGCGTTTTTAGTGTTTATTATTCCCATCTGTTTACACTTCGACAAACTATTTTTGATTGAATAGTTGAATTTTATTTCTGATTTTGTTTCAAAACCGTCAAAGTTTGTATTTTCTTTATACAAGCTTTCAAACTTATTCGTCACTTCATGAGATACTAAATTCCACGGCGCGCGCTTCATCTCCACACATAAAGTGATTCTATTCCAAACCCAATTGCCCTTCTTTAACCCCACAAATTATCGGCGCGAAAGACATCCCATCTCCAGTATCCGGACAAAAGGGATCATTGTTAAACTCATATATGCCCCGTTTGGTTTCTTGCCAACAAACTGTTATAAACGTAAGGACAAAAAGTTTAATGTGTTGCATTGTGAGATAGTAATTTGATAGAATGCTGATTTGTGCTGATTCGTCCGAAGTATTACTGATTTTAAAAAATCATTAAATAAGTCTTAAAAAATCCATTATAGATAAAAAATCTCCCTTTAAGACCATAAAACAGTTAATCTAAATTTTTAAAATATCTAGTTTTTGAAAATTTTAAAAACTTTTAAAGAAATATTGGGGCCGTTTCAAAAAATGTTTTATTTAGTTTTAGAGAATCATTAATACCAGTGGATACAAACAAAAGTACTCAATGCTACATGTAAATATTTGATTCATTTTATTTATTTATTTATTTATTTATTTATTTATTTATTTATTTATTTATTTATTTATTTATTTATTTATTTATTTATGTATTTTTTTTTATTTATTTTTTTTTTTTTGGGAATGGGTTTTTTTAAAGTGGGGAGGGGAAAAAGGGTCCACCTTCCCCCACCCCCACTTTTCGTCCAGGGTTATACTGTAGTCCCGCCAATGGAATGTCCCGGTTTATTCGATAATTTGCCACATATTTGAAAAATATTACCTATATATATAAAGGCCTTTTTTTATACGAAGAGTCTGGTTCTAAATTATGGGAAAATTTGGGATTTGGGAAAAATTTCAATTTTCTAGCCCTTTGGTTTCAGCCCCGAAAACACTTTTGGGTTTTTTCCATGTTTGATTGATTTTTTTTTTTTGAACGATTTTTTTTTTTTTTAAATTTTGCTAAATTTCCCCCTAATTTCAGATGGCTAATAATGAACTTTATACACCCCCAAAAATAATAAAAAAAATAATAATGTTTCCCATCTAATTTCCTATAATTTGCCTGGAGCGTCACTATTTTCAATTACATCTGGTCACCGGCTGGCTGGCAGTGACCTTTTAAAATTTTTTGATAAATGGGGGCTTGTGGGATGTGGACGTTTCAAGCCTGTTGACCGCGAGGAAAGGTCTTGTCGGATTTCCCCTCTTGGGCAAAAAATTTCTTCATCCAGCATAACACTGCGATTTTTTTTAAAAATAAAATAGTTAAATATAAATTTTATTGATTTGAGCCCTCCTTTTTTTTTTTTTCCTTTGCAGGGGCATTTTGTTTAAACCCTTTTAACATTGGCCTGTCCCAATTTAAACCCACCCCCCAAATTTTTAGAAAATTTTAAACCATTTTTGGGAAAAGGTTGGGAAAATTTGGAACATTTTAGGGGAAAATTTTGGCCGAAGGGGAAAATTTTTTGGGGGTTGTGGGTCTTTCTCATTCCCATTGGGGGAATTGCCTACCCCCGGATGAACAGGGTTGGGTTGATACTCGTATCCTTATTTGGGGTTTTTTTTTTTGTTGGAAAAGTAAACTTGTCTGTTTACAAAAAAAAAATTAATTAATTGAGTAAAGTAGGGTCTATGAATTTTTGGAAAGTTCTGAATACACTTAAATGATGTTTTTAATTTTTATTATAATACTAATATAATATTTAAAATTATTTTATATAATATAAACTACTAATCTTTATACTAGTATATACTAGTACTATTTAGTTGTATTTATTATATTAAAAAATACTAATCAGGGCCTAATTCTAATAATGAAAAATGCGCCCTCTATCAGAAACCTCTCCGTAAATTGAAAAGTTTTAAAATTAAAATTGATAATTTTGGAAAAATTAAAATTTAAAAACCCAAATGATGTTCCCCAAAAAATTAATTTCATCCAAAAACTTTTCCCAACCAAAAAAATTACACCAAAAAATGCCGGTTTTCGTTTGTGTGAAAAAAAATTTTTCTGTTTGATTTATGTTTGGGAAATACTTTTTTTTTCTTTTTTGTTAGAATCAAATAGATTCCCGGCTCAAAAGACCTCACAAAAAGGGGATTTTTATGAATTTTAAAATTCCCTACAAAGGGTCTCTGGTTGTGTTTTTATAATGGCTTTCATTATTCATTGCAAATGGAAAATTTTCCCAAAGGAAATTTTTTTTTTCATCAGGGCTTAATTTAAAAAAAAAAAAGGGTCTCATTTTGGGGCTACTTGGTTTGTTTACTTTAAAACCTTGCGACCCATGCGCGTTTTTTTTGGGGTTTTTAAACAAAATTTAATTTCCCTTCATCTCACCCCCAAAATTTTTCCCAAAATTTCCCTAAGTTTATTTAGGTAATGTATATCCCAAAAAGAGGTTAATTCCCCTTAGCCTGCTTTGAACCCTTTAAAAAATTTCCAAAAAACATGGTCCCAAAGGACCGTGCAAATCCAATCCCATCTGTCAACACAAGGCCATTGACCCCCTCTGGGCGTTTTAAAATATCATTTTCCCCCCTTGGGGCCAGGACTTTTCTAAAATCTGGGCCATCCAGAGGTGAAGTGTTTATTCCTATAACTGCTAGGGGAAAATAAAGGGTTATTTTATGTCGATTTGGGGGGAGGAAAAAACGTTATCAGAACTAAAATAAACATCAACCTAAAGGGGCCCAATTTTTTTTTTTTTCAATTGTTGTCTAGGGCGGGACCCCTACTCTGTTCCATTGGCAGTTGGAGGGTTTAAACCCAAAAGAAGTTTTAGCGCCCTTTCACCCACTGTAAATAAAGCGCGTCCCGCGCTGTTTGTATAAGGGCATGGCACGTCGCAGGGCTGATTACATGTATGCCTCCCCAAAGGGCATTGTATACAATGTGCAGGACATTGGGACTTTGTTGACCATTACATGTCATGTTCTTAAAAATGGCGTTTTAAAATTTACAATACCAGCAAAGGGAAAAGATCTGTGCGTATTTGGTAATCCCGTTTTGCTGGGAAAAGTGCTCCCAACAGAATGGACTGTTGTCGTATCGAGTCTTCAGTTTGAAGGTGTTTAATAAAGGGAAAAGGGTTTTAAAATGGATAAACTTTCAGATGAAAGGTTTATTCATGTGCTTTTTAGATGACGAGTTTGACATCGGGCATACTATGTATCTTTCCAAAAGTCCGATCGTTGCTATAAGAATATTAAAAAATTTTTTTTGTACTAAAAAAAAAACATTCAGTGGATTTTGGATCACAACTGAAAAAGCAGACAGGGAAAAGTTGACTTTAACCAAACATCTCCCCCCTTTCCCAAAATAAACTGCCAAAGGACAGAATGAATTCTCTTATGTCAAATATTTTGACATATTTAAAGGGGGTTTTTAACATGAAAAAGGGTACCCCAAACCACTCAGACGTTTTTAGGTTTTCCATTCAAACAAAAGTATATTGAAAATGCAACACAGAACCCCCAAAAATTTATCAAACAGCAGGAAAAGGGGGATGCAAAATTCGGTCGGATAATGAGGGGATTAAACAATGGTGTTTCGAAAATTGAATGATGAAACTCGGCCCATCCCCACAGTCTTATCCCAAATTGTTAAAAGTTATGAAACAAGAAACACCCCCAGATGTCATGA
>CM055817.1:40373727-40406879 GCA_029582265.1 Zoroaster sp. YZ-2022 | reverse complement strand
CATCGATGCGCGCCAACAAACAGCATGTTCCTAGGTCTACGTCACACATTTGTCCCCTTTTAGGGGCGTGGGTTCATCCCAAATTATTATTTTTTTTTTGCGATGTAAATCTCCAATACATTTTTTTAAATTGCTTTTAGAGATTAATGTGTGCATATTTTATAGTTTACACTTGGAAAAATTTCTAATTGATAGGACCTTTAATTTGAGAATTTAATATTTCCAAACTAGTCAAGTAATTTGCAAATTGTTTGGCACAAAGTTTACAAAAGTACCTTTTATGGGAGAATGGCAAACAAGAACCAACTCAAACTACACACAGACCGGATACACCCACATACTGATATAACTGCCGAGTTACAGGTCCCTACTGCAGACTTATTTTAAAAATATGCCATATACAATTCCATAGATTTTCACCGTTCATAAAAAAAAAATTAAAAAAATTACCCAGATAATAATACTTTAATAATTATCCATATATGTTAAATATGCATAAGATTGTATCACAGAACATCTAGCTTCCTGAGCCTGTGGGCGGATATTAAATATATTACCCAACAGACCCATGATGTTATCCGGGTCATTTAAAAAAGTGGCTCTTAATGTTACCTTTGCCGTAATAGCCCAAATAATTATATACATATTTTTTTTAAATACCCTGTTATGCTATTATCCAAGACAAATAAAATCAAATGCATAAATTAATTTAGGAATCATATCACATGAATATAGGTTGGTGAAATGAAAACGTCATGAAATGTGATTTAAAAACAATCGCATAAATGATACAGGAGAAAACATAAACAAGTCATATCCTGATCATAAAGTTAAACTAAAATAGTAGTTAATGGCCTTACGTTTCGACCCTAGCAGTTTCTTTCTCAAATGCAAAATGGATGATATACAAACCAGCACAAATACATATACACAAGAGTGAGCAGAAGTTAGTCGGATGTGAAAGAAACACAAAAGAAAAAGGTGCAGGAAGCAGAACTCCTGCTTTCCTTGTATCTTTATCTGTTCAGTTAATCTCTCTTTTGTCCGGTTTTAGGACCAACTGGTCTTTTCAGAACCACTTACTACTCAAAAGAGGATTTTGTTTTTGCATGGTGCCACCGTAAATAGTCTTTACTTATGAGTGACTCTGCTTCTGGCATAAAAAAATTTATATAAAAAAATACTACTATCGCAAATAATTACATGATTTCGATTTCCGTTATTAGGCCAAATGATACAAATTGTAATTGGATTTTAACAAATATTAATTTGAATATATTATAAAGCAAAGGCCTATCGACATTTTTTGATCACCAGTATGTGCACAAAATGAATTTTCCTGCATCTCGGGACCAAGATGTATTAATGAAACAGCCGTCTGCAACGGGTGGGGAGACTGCCCTGAGAAAGAGGATGAATTCGGCTGTGGTGAGGGTTCATGAATATTCATTTCTTTAAAACAAAAAATTTGGGAACGTGATGTCACACTTATTTATTTTGTGGATGTTTAATTTTGTGTCTAACCGAAAGTAAACATTCTAACGGGGGATGTGTTTATTTTTACCTTAAGAGTTATTTGTAATAGCTCAATCAATACTGGTTGAATTTTTAATAAATATGTTGCCAATTCATTTAAAGCAAATCTACCAACATTGCATTAATTGTTTAGAAGAAGCATCATAGCTGGCCCCTATAATTTATTTTTCTTCTCAATATCAGGAGATTGTACAAAAAGTCAATATTCTTGTCGTTCCGGGACAGGCTGCGTCTTCAAATATTCCGTGTGTGATGGCATAAATGATTGCAATGACATTTCGGATGAATTTGACTGCGGTAAATAATCAACTGTATTTTATATACATATTTTGTTGACGATTAATAATTTTAATTTACATTTTGTATTACAAATAATGAACAAACAGTTACTTATTGTAGGGCGAAGAGCGTCATAGTAAATTTCCATTTTTGTTGTCATTAATTATGTTTTATTTATTGTTTTTGTCTCATTCATAACCGCAAAAAGGTAGCAACTCCAAAGAAAAACAAACATTTCTCTTGGTAGAATCATTTTGTATCTTTAAATGTAAAAATTGCCAATTTATTTATTTATTGATTGATTTTTTATTTTAATTTTTTTTATTTCAAGGGGTGTGTAGAAATGGTCTGGTCGAAATCAATGGTGTCGGTTCAACAATGATTTCAACACAACACTGGCCGCTATCGTACCCCAAATTCACTCAGTGTCAGTGGCTGGTGGTGGAAGAAGTGGGATACCATGTGGTCATTACTTTCCTTGAGTTTGGTCTGGAACGAGACTACGATTATCTGAATATTGGAAACGGACGCATGTTTCAGAAGCCATATTTGATCCTTACAGGGTGAGTTTCGCTGTTATTTGGTGTTTCTCAACAATATGCTAACAATTTACTTGTTTGCAATAGTGATTTTTAAACCTGTTTTTTATGATTTTTTTCAGAGTTCAATATCCACTGATAACCGCCTCGAGACAAAACGAACTGTTTATGATTTTCAGATCAGATTCCATTATACAGACAAAAGGATTCAATCTTGAGGTTAAACAGATGCGGGAAGGTAAATAATTTGTTTGTGGATTTGTTTACTACAACAATGCAACAAATATTTAAAGATAGAGTATATCATTGGTATTTCACACATGAAATCAATTGTGGAATTTTAATTTAAAACTTATCAGCATAAAACTGATGATGGTACCAATCTTACCCATAAATTATTTTGTCTGAAGGGCAGTTATCTTTTATGAAAAGTGAAATTATTGGCATAAATTTTTTGGAGGAAGAACTCATAAATTCCATATTATAATTGTAGCGAACGGCCTATGGGTACTTTTCTCCTATTCGTTGCAACCGCCAACAAAAGGAAACATGAGACTGGATTTACAGAAGGAAAACTGCTTTAATTATAACTTCGGTCCTTACTGTCTGAAACTTTCAACATAACTGTTCAAAACAACAAAGAAATCGCTTGGGTCGCAGCCAGCATTTTTCCCGCTGGCGCGAAGTGAACAAAGAACAGTCTATATAATAGTCCCTGGTCGTTTCCGGTCCAATCTCCGGAGCAAATAGTTCTCACACCGGCGGTTGCAACCGGCGGTTTCCAAAGTGTCCATTACATCACCCCCTCCTTAGATTGTGCCTATTCTCCTGGATAGGCACTCAAAGCGAAAACAGAAAAACAACACATTCTCCGCGCTGTCGACTTTCAAGAACTCCGTCGGGGTAGGGCACCCACGAGCCCCGCAGTTCGATGGTCCTGGCGGAGTACCACCGCTCGTTCATATAAATTTCGCAGCCGAACCCCTTCACCCTGTGATATAATCCTCCTGACGCTACCACGTCAGCAGCGGAAGCGGTGGTCGCCCGCGGTAGAAGTGGTCGGGGTAGCCGTCGGACGACGCGTGTTCTCCGCATGGGACAATTGTTCGTCGTGTAAGATAGTCCGACCGTTTGTACCGACGATCACACAATTTACATCGGTAAATCTTTCCTTCATGGGTTGCCTTCTCGTCGTCTCCTCGTATAGGACGACCCATACTTGCGGCCACAGACCCCGCAAATCATAGGCAGCTTTCGTTGTCATCCATGTCGGGAGAGTTGCAATAACGTGCGTGTTCGTTCAAATGGCGAAAATCTGAGGTAGTGTTACATGCAAGCCCGCCCTCTGCCGGCCATCTATCATGCGGTCCGTTCTCACCAGAAGCAAAAACTGTTGCAAATACCGCTGTGGCTTTCACAGCCCCGCCACGACGTGTGCACGGTATACCGACGGATGGGTCTCCGCATTCTGCGGACAAGGGGTCGATACCGACGGTACGGTAAAAGGTTTGTCCCAGCTAGATGGCTGCCTACCGCCGCGTCGGGATCTCCACACCGCAGTGGACCATCCATACCTGCGGGTTTGATGGGCCCCGGGCTGAGCTGGACTATCTGGTACCGACGGTGAGGTTGCCCATACCGGCGGTAGGACTGCCTATACCGGGGGTGGGGCTGCCTATACCAGAGGTGGGGCTGCCCAAACCGGCGGTGGGGCTACCTATACCAGAGGTAGGGCTGCCCATACCGGAAGTTGGGCTGCCCAAACCGGCGGTGGGGCTACCTATACCAGAGGGAGGGCTGACAATAACGATGTTAGCTCTGGTGCTGTGCTGGTTGCGTCTTTCGTGTATTTACAGTTGCCTGCCAGCCCACGAACCACAATCTTCGCTGGATCTTCCATAACAAAGTTTCAGTCTGTCGGCATGTATAACTTGGGGAGTAGATCGGGGGGTCTTCTGAATTTTGTACAAAACATCCGACAGTTTTTCGACCACCACGAAAGGTCCACACCAGCTCCTGGTTAGTTTGGGGCATTTCCCTTTCTTTCTTATATTGTACTGGAGCCAAACCACTGATCCCTTGTCGTACAGCCGTCTCTCAACGTTTATGTCATAGTGCCTTTTCTGTGAAGCCCCTCATCATCGTGCGTTGGTGTTTTCCTGGCAACCTCATGAGCAGTCGCTAGTTGATCTTGAAGATTCTGTGCGTATGCAGTGGTGGCTGTAGGCACATTTACCGGGATCGGCCTCGACGAGCAGATCCACTGGCATGCGAACTTCCCGGCCCAACATCATGGCGTTTGCGTCTCCTTTGTGGTTTCGTGTTCCGACGATCTATATGCCATTGCCAACAGGGCCAAATGTTCATCCCAATCGGTTTGAGACTTGTCCACCCATACCCGTAGCATGGCTTCAATGGTTCTGTTGAACGTTCAATCATCCTGTCGGATCTAGGGTGGTAGGGCGAACTCCGTGTTTTCTTTATTCCAAGGAGGAACACATCTCCCAAAGACGGCTGATTCGAATTCTCTCCCTTGATCGGAATGAAGTTCAAAGGGGACGCCAAATCTTGCCACGAATTCTTCTACGAGTTTAGTGGCCACAGTAGGGCTTTGAGGATCAGGAATCGCATAGCACCTGTCCACCGGGTGAAGTAATCACCAACCACCATCACAAATTTGTTTCACGGTTCGTGACCGGAAGAGGCCCCGCATTATATCAACAGCGATCCTTCCATTGCTTGCTCCAACCCGGTAATGAACCATCTTTGCCTCTTGGCTCTCGCTGGGGGCTTGCATCTCTGGCACCCTGGCAGTTTTGCACCCACCGGCGTGCCGACGCGCATTGATGGCCAGTAAAAGTTGCTTCGGCACAACTTTGAGAACGTTTTGGCTACACGCAGATGGTCGGCAGTTTTCGATCATGGCAAAAGTTTGTCAAACAGCGAATGTAGGTCACCAGGCGTTAACACTCCTAGTCGGGCCTGATCAGTCGGTCTAGCTTTGGTTACCAGCGGATATACAAGATCCCATGTTCAATCACCAACTGTCCATAACGGGCAGAATTTCACCTCCGAACTTTACTTGACACTTCTTCCCACAGTGGTCTTTGCTGGTTGTTCTGCCCATTTTAACACCTCTCTTAAATCGTTGTCCTCCCGTTGGTAGCGTGCAATATTGTCACAGTTCAGATCAGGTTCCAGGTTGGGAGTCGATTCTCGTACCGGACGCACAAGCAACTGTAATGCAGGCACTTCAATCGGCAATGCAGCATGTACCGGCGGCGTGGCTTCCTGAACCGGCGGTGAAGCTGGCTGCACCGGCGGTGAGGCTGCCTGCACCGGCGGTGAGTCTGCCTGTACCGACGGCAGAGTCTGCCCGTACCGGCGGTGAGTCTGTCTCGGAGGCTGCCTGTACCGTCGGCATGCCACTCACGAAGGCGCGTTCAATTTCGAGCTCGGTACCTTTAGGTATCTCTTCTCTCCATCTCCGTGTTCACAGCTCGAAAACACTTCCTTGACAAGGCATCGGCATTGCCATGTAGGTTTCAGGACGATGTTCGATTGCGAAAGTGTAAATGCTGAGTTTTTGTAGCCACCTGGCCAACTGTCCCTGAGGGTCCTTCACGCCATATAGCCATTTGAATGGTCTATGATCGGTCCTGACACGGAAAATGTGCCCCATACAGATAGTGATGATATTTCAATGAAGAACACCACGGCCAACAGCTCGCGTCTTGTGACACAATAGTTTATTTCTTGCTTTGTCAGTGACCCGCTGCCATATGATATCACTCGCCCTTGCCTTCCTGCATCTGTGACAACACGGCACCGACCGCGAATCCACTGGCGTCCGTGTCAAGGACAGACAAATTGCTCAGATGGGTCTGGGTATGCCAATATTGGGGCGGAAGTCAAACAGTACTTCAACCGCTCAAATGCCTCCTGACACCCTCTGTCCATTTAAACCGTCGTCCCTCTCGGTTAGACGGTGTAGTGCCTGCAATTGCGGCAAAATCCCTTGACAAACCGTCGGTCAGTAGGACACCAGTCCCAGGAAGCTTCGACATCCGTGACGGTCATCGGCTGAGCCCATTCCTGTACTGCACGGACCTTCTGGGTCGGTTAGACCACTGGCGAAACTACATGGCCCAAAACTCCACCTCCTGTAGAAAGAACTTTATTTCTTGGCCTTTAGCTTGAGGTTAGGGGCTTCATTGACGTAGTCTCTGCAGCACTAGACACAGTCTTTGCATGTGCTCCTCAAAGGTCTTTCCAAAGACGATAACGTCGTCGAGATACAATACCGTTACCGCCACCGTAACCCAGCCAGCACTCGCTCCATTAGACGTTCGAAGGTCGACGGCGATTGCAAAAGGCCAAACGGCATGGTCACGAATTGGTACAGTCCACCCTTCCCGTGCAAATGCCGTTTTGGGCTGGTCCTCAGCAGCGACCTGACCTGCCAGTAGCCGGAGGCCAGGCCAAGGGTGGAAAAGAACTGTGATCCTGCCAGAGCGTCCAGGTTATCCTCTATGTGGGGAAGAGGATGTGCATCTTTCGTGGTAACCTCGTTGAGCTTCCGGTAGTCGATACACACCCTCACAGTTCCGTCTTTCTTCTAACCAGCACGATCGGTGAAACACCATGGACTATCAGAAGGTTCAATTACTCCCCTGAGAAAGCATCTTATCCACCTCCATGTCGGCCACCTCTCGCTGACTCAAGGGCACCCTCCTTGGTCTTTGCCGAATGGGAGGCGCATTCCCAGTTGCAATATGGTGTTCCGTGAGATTAGTTCTACCAATATCCCCATCACCAGTTGAAAACACGTCACCAAAAAAGGAGGTCGCAAAACCGTACGTAAACTTCTTTTGGTGAACACAAGCAGTGTCTATATTTATAGTCAATAATTGGGGTCTTTATGTAGACCAAAATCGTAGAAAAATTACTCCACACTGACGAAATCAAACTAGAACTCTCGCTGTACACGACCGCTCACTATGAAAGTCAGTCACATTGTGTTAGGAAAAACGAAATCTCGCGCGTTGTGAGATATGCAAAAAATGTACCAAGTCCACGGCTGTTGCATGTCGCGATAAAAAGGTATATGCTATTTTAAGTCACTACAATTCAAAGTAAATAAGAAAACTCTTATACAAGCAGTTGTGTCAACATTCGTCGGTGCATAGGGTAACAATAAATAAAAATTGTTAATCACCCAACGCAAGAATTTCATTAATTGCCAATGTTGAAACACTCAGTGAAAACTATGTACATGATAGAAGATCTTCGGTTCAATGTCTGTACGGCGTTCCATACACGGAAGGGTGCATTCCTCATCAGGAAGTTGTTTATTGATTTATTGATTGATTGATTCATTTTGTATTTTGTTATGAATTTTTTTTTCACGACTGTGGATTTAACTTGACAATCCCAGGGATAGTAATTAGGTAGCGCTGGGGATAACGATTTATTAATAGGAGCTTACTAAATAAGTTTTGTCCTTTTAACTGCTTTTAATTAATCAAGTTTATAATGTTGCTTTAAAGTCCATACAAGTGCCTTGTATTAATGCAAATCAGAAATTGCTTCGCCATTTTCACCTGGATTTCGTCCGGATTTCGTCCATTCCGGGCTTAACTGATACGATTCTATGTCACATCACAAACTTTGGCATCAGTATAATCTCCATCAAATGACGATGATGAACAACACAATTGGTCAGTACTACTTTTGGAAATTTCCTCAAAAACACTTTCGGAAGTCAAAGTTGGTAAACTTATTTTTGCAGCTGTCATATGCTTTGTGTAAAAAACGTACCGCAGTAAACAGTTTAGCGTTTGCCTCCCGTAAATGTACGTCATCAAAATAGGCTCAGTGAAAGTGTCCCCGACGGCTTTTGTTTTGGGTCTGTCGGTTCGCGGTAGTGGCGAAGTAATAATAATAATAATAATAACAATAATAATAATAATAATAATAATAATAATAATAATAATAATAACAATAATAATAATAATAATAATAATAATAATAATAATAATGTGTGGACTTATATAGCGCACGTATCCACCAACTAAATGGTGCTCAAGGCGCATTATAATATCATACCCCTGCTCATAAGGCTCATAAGGCTCATAAATCATTCCTGAAACCATCTCAGCTCCCTGGGGAGTATACAGCTCAATTGCTGCCATTGCAGCGCATATAGGGCTAATCAACCAACTCTGCCCTCACAGGTACCCATTTAACCCCTGGGTGGAGAGAAGCAATTATGGTTAAGTGTCTTGCTCAAGGCCACAAGGGTCACGGCTGGGATTTGAACCCACATTCTGCTGCTAACACCAGAACTTGAGTCCGGTAAGCTAGACCGCTCGGCCACGACACTCCATTACATTGTCATAGGTTTTTTGAAGGGTTAAATAAAAACAAATGAGTCTTATTTTTGGTTATTTCTACTTAGAATTACTTACTTTTTTAAATAGGGTTGAACATATTTACCATTTTGTATGGTCTTTAAATTAAATTATTGCAGTTAGCTGCAGAGAGGATGAATTAGCTTGTGCCACATCTAATCTGGTCTGCGTCCAAAATAACACGTCTGGAAGAAGCCTACCTTTCTGCTTTTCTTCAGGTGTGTTTACTAAGATGTAGATAATGGTTTAAATGAAACTGCCAAAGAGGTAGGGGAACGAGGAACATTTTTTGGTGGTGACCAATTTTACAGTTCCCGAAAGCGAATTCCCTGTTGTCTCGTGACTGGTGCTCAGCAGACCTTTTAAGTTGGGGCGCCCTCCATTGACAAATTATTGTTTGCACCAGGCCGACCAGAGACTTTTATTTAGCAAAATACACATGCCTTAATTTTTATTGGAGGGAGAACACTTTCATGAATTCAACATTATAATGAATATGGTGTAGGGCAAACAAAAATCACCTGAGGCAAGAATTTAATATATTAATGCGATACCCGATGCTATAGGATTATAGCCGGCCTACCACATTCGGGCAAACTCGGTGGTTGAGACGTCTGCACTGGTAATCAGGAAGTCGTAGGTTTGAATCCCGACCGAGTTGTCTGTGGATTTTTTTAACAGACACTTTTTGTTTATCACCCAACGCAAGAATTTCATCAATTAATCGCTAATGTTGAACTATTCCTTATAATGAAGTCAGTACATGGTAGCAGTAATGCGTCGAGGACATTTAAAACCCGTCTAAAAACCACATAATAAATTCATGACAAATGTACCACATAAAAGCAGTGTTATGTATATTTTATGTGAATAATGAAGCTGTGTTACTTCCTCTGATTTGTTGTCCAGACATATGCAGTACTTCAAATAATCATCTGCAATTTGGAGAAGCGCTTACAATTCTGGGGGAAACTATCTACCAAGACGAAAATGGAATCACCCGCTTTGCCGTTTATTCCGGATCGTCTGAACCGTCTTTAATCGAATACTCTATACCCTATAAATTGCCTATCGAGTGTGTTTGGAAATTCACTGAGCCACCAGGAAGTCGAATCCGAATAGAGATTATCGAATTTTCCAGTTCTAATTATATTTTGAAAGTTGGAAATGGAGTCGATCCTACTGACGGAGAGCCGATTGCAGTATTGAACGGAAATGTGGTGAAAGCGACGGAGTTGTTGTCTGTTGATTCGGGAGTCTGGATAGTGCTGGAATCGAACAGGCGGTACCGGCATAGCTCATTTGATAGACTAAGAATTGTATTGACGGTTTATAACATGACTGGTAGGTTCATTTCAAAACAGTATCTGTCAAACTACGTCTGACTTGTATTATTATTATATTGTTCATGGTTTATTTGATTAAAAATTGCACATTACTAAAACAGTTAACTGGCATATGAAATTATAACTTTTTACTTAAACCTTCAAAATAAAGAAAGTTAGTTAAAGGAAAAAAAAGAGTGACTCAAGGTTTTTATATTGTCGGGTTTCGTTAAAGGTTCGTAGAACTCGAGATCCATGGTGTTCAAAGAAATTATTATAAAAACCTTAAGAAAATATCTGAAAAATAAGAACACCTGGGAGATGAGAGAATTTTACATTCAGGTACGGTACCGTTAATAGAGTTATATCATAGGAGCTTACAATTAGGACTATATTGAATTGATTTCCAATGTATTTTCTTTCTCTATTATTTTAAAATATTTTTCAAATCTAAATGGCTTTAATTCCAATTTAAGAGTGTGAAGATGATCAGTTTGCATGCCCATCGGGTCTCCAATGCCTTAATGCATCGTCTATCTGTGACGGACGACGAGAATGCGATGCTTACGAGGATGAATCAGGGTGTGGTAAGGAAAACTACAGGAGTGATTTGTTTTCTATAAAAATCTTCCAAATTATCCCTCGGGGGTCGGCACTATTAATTTGTAATAGCCAGTCATTAATATTTTAGATATATTTTGTATCAACAAAGACTTTAAAGGCACAGACTGAGTGTTTCAATGATCGTATCTGTCTCTTTCTCGGTATAAAATACAGTGCATGTTTTTTTCCCAAGGTGGGTGTGGTGAACACTATTACGCATGCGCAACAGGAGCCTGTATCCCAAGGTACCAGCAATGTAACGGGCAGATGGACTGTGGTGACTTCTCAGACGAGTTTTTGTGCGGTTAGTATAAGGATTAAACTGGAACCCAAGGTTTTGTTGGTGTCAAACTTTGTTCAGGTTAACCACATTAGACGAAAAGTCAGACATAGGCTATCAAATAAATGTAGCTTACTAGTTTATATTTATTTAATATGCTTTATAAAAAAAGAGTGTGTAAACCTGCAAAGAGAAGTTAATTTGAATTCTTTACATCATTGCATTTTATTCAAAGGTCTCTCAGTCATTATCATAATTATGCAAATGGAGAGTTAACCCACTGTAACAAAATGAAGTCTAAAAATAGCAGTGGCAACAAAATAAAAAATAAAATAAGATAGTACGCCAATGTAAACTGGAGACACTGGCCATATCTTTTTTTAGCTATGGTCAGACTGTAGGAGTACCGCTCAGTTTATTTAATTGATTGGAGTAAGCATGGTGCGGACACGCCGTAAATGTGTGTTTTGTTTACCTGATACAAATTATGTTTGCCTTCCCAATATCAATCTGTATCTCCTAACCATCTGTCTTCATCTCTCCTCTTCTGCATCTGTGTGCAATGTTCTTGTGGTTTGTGTGTGATGGGCACCTTTCCAAACATAATTTGCTCTAACGTTTCGAGAACACTTATTTGTCTCTCAATAAAACGATCTAATATTTACACGATAAATGTGTCACCTTTTAGCAGTGTTATCTTAACTTTCTGTTAATAGTGAAGCTGTATTACTTCCTCTGATTTGTTGTCCAGATATATGCGGTACTTCAAATAATCATCTGCAATTTGGAGAAACGCTTACAATTCTGGGGGAAACTACCTACCATTACCAAGACAGAAATGACAACACCCGTTTTGCCGTTTATTCCGGAACGTCTGAACCGTCTTTAATCGAATACTCTAGACCCTATATTTTGCCTATCGATTGTGTTTGGAAATTCACTGAGCCACCAGGAAGTCGAATCCGAATAGAGATTATCGAATTTTCCAGTTATTATTCTATATTGAAAGTTGGAAATGGAGTCGATCCTACTGATGGAGAGCCGATTGCAGTATTGAACGGGAATGTGGTGAAAGCAACGGAGTTGTTGTCTGTTGATTCGGGAGTCTGGATAGTGCTGGAATCGAATGGGTGGTATACATCATTTGATAAACTAAGAATTGTATTGACGGTTTATATCACGACTGGTAGGTTCATTTCAAAATAGTATCTGTAAAACTACGTCTGAGTTGTATTATTATTATATTGTTCATGGTTTATTTGATTAAAAATTGCACATTACTAAAACAGTTAACTGGAATACTTTTTACTTAAACCTTCAAAATAAAGAAAGTTAGTAAAAGGGAAAAAAGACTGACTCAAGGTTTTTATATTATCGGGTTTCCTTAAAGGTTCGTTGAACTTGAGATCCATGGTGTTCAAAGAAATTATTTAAAAACCTTAAGAAAATATCTGAAAAATAAGAACACCTGGGAGATGAGAGAATTTTACATTCAGAGTTATATCATAGGAGCCTACAATTAGGACTATATTGAATTTATTTCCAATGTATTTTCTTTCTCTATTATTTTATGATTTTTTTCAAATCTAAATGGCTTTACTTCCAATTGTTGATTTTCTTGATCATAATTTAAGAGTGTGAAGATGATCAGTTTGCATGCCCATCTGGTCTTCAATGCCTTAATACATCGTCTATCTGTGACGGACGACGAGAATGCGATGCTTACGAGGATGAATCAGGGTGTGGTAAGGAAAACTACAGGAGTGATTTGTTTTCTCTAAAAATCTTCCAAATTATCCCTCGGAGGGTGGGCACTATTAATTTGTAATAGCCAGTCATTAATATTTTAGATATATTTTTGTATCAACAAAGACTTTAAAGGCACAGACTGATTGTTTCAATGATCGTATCTGTCTCTTTCTCGGTATAAAATACAGTGCATGTTTTTTTTCCCAAGGTGGGTGTGGTGAACACTATTACGCATGCGCAACGGGAGCCTGTATTCCAAGGTACCAGCAATGTAACGGGCAGATGGACTGTGGTGACTTCTCAGACGAGTTTTTGTGCGGTTAGTATAAGGATTAAACTGGAACCCAAGGTTTTGTTGGTGTCAAACTTTGTTCAGGTTAACCACATTAGACGAAAAGTCAGATATAGGCTATCAAATAAATGCAGCTTACTAGTTTATATTTCTTTAATATGCTTTATTTAAAAAAAAGAGTGTGTAAACCTGCAAAGAGAAGTTAATTTGAATTCTTTACCTCGTTGCATTTTATTCAAAGGTCTCTCAGTCATTATCATAATTATGCAAATGTAGATTTAACCCAGTGTAACAAAATGAAGTCTAAAAATAGCAGTGGCAAAAAACAAAAAAATAAAATAAAATAGTACGCCAATGTAAACTGGAGACACTGGCCATATCTTTTTTTAGCTATGGTCAGACTGTGGGAGTACCGCTCAGTTTATTTAATTGATTGGAGTAAGCATGGTGCGGACATGCCGTAAATGTGTGTTTTGTTTACCTGATACAAATTATGTTTGCCTTCCCAATATCAATCTGTATCTCCAAAACATCTGTCTTCATCTCTCCTCTTCTGCATCTGTCTGCAATGTTCTTGTGGTTTGTGTGTGATGGGCACATTTCCAAACATCGTAATTTGCTATAACGTTTCGAGAACACATTTTTCTCTCAATAAAACCACCTAATTTTTACACGATAAATGTGTCACCTTTTAGCAGTGTTTTCTTAACATTTTGTTAATAATGAAGCTGTATTACTTCCTCTGATTTGTTTTCCAGATATATGCGGTACTTCAAATAATCATCTGCAATGTGGAGAAACGCTTACAATTCTGGGGGAAGCTACCTACCCACGGGCAGACGTAAATGACATCACCAGTTTTGCCGTTTATTCCGGAACGTCTGAACCGTCTTTACTCGAATACTCTGTACCCTATATTTTGCCTATCGAGTGTGTTTGGAAATGCACTGAGCCACCAGGAAGTCGAATCCGAATAGAGATTATCGAATTTTCCAATTATGATTCTATTTTGAAAGTTGGAAATGGAGTCGATCCTACTGACGGAGAGCCGATTGCAGTATTGATCGGGAATGTGGTGAAAGCGATGGAGTTGTTGTCTGTTGATTCGGGAGTCTGGATAGTGATGGAATCGAATGGGGGGTATACATCATTTGATAGACTAAGAATTGTATTGACGGTTTATAACATGACTGGTAGGTTCATTTCAAAATAGTATCTGTAAAACTACGTCTGACTTGCATTATTATTATATTGTTCATGGTTTATTTGATTAAAAATTGCACATTACTAAAACAGTTAACTGGCATACTTTTTACTTAAACCTTCAAAATAAAGAAAGTTAGTAAAAGGGAAAAAAAAGAGACTGAATCAAGGTTTTTATATTATCGCATTTCCTTAAAGGTTCGTTGAACTTGAGATCCATGGTGTTCAAAGAATTTTTTTTTAAACTTTAAGAAAATATCTGAAAAATAAGAACACCTGGGAGATGGGAGAATTTTACATTCAGGTACGGTACCGTTAATAGAGTTATATCATAGGAGCTTACAATTAGGACTATATTGAATTGATTTCCAATGTATTTTCTTTCTCTATTATTTTATAATTTTTTTCAAATCTAAATGGCTTTAATTCCAATTGTTGATTTTCTTGATCATAATTTAAGAGTGTGATGACGATCAGTTTGCATGCCCATCTGGTCTTCAATGCCTTAATACATCGTCTATCTGTGACGGACGACGAGAATGCGATGCTTACGAGGATGAATCAGGGTGTGGTAAGGAAAACTACAGGAGTGATTTGTTTTCTCTAAAAAATCTTCCAAATTATCCCTCGGGGTGGGCACTATTAATTTGTAATAGCCAGTCATTAATATTTTAGATATATTTTTGTATCAACAAAGACTTTAAAGGCACAGACTGATTGTTTCAATGATCGTATCTGTCTATTTCTCGGTATAAAATAGAGTGCATGTTTTTTTCCCAAGGTGGGTGTGGTGAACACTATTACGCATGCGCAACAGGAGCCTGTATCCCAAGGTACCAGCAATGTAACGGGCAGATGGACTGTGGTGACTTCTCAGACGAGTTTTTGTGCGGTTAGTATAAGGATTAAACTGGAACCCAAGGTTTTGTTGGTGTCAAACTTTGTTCAGGTTAACCACATTAGACGAAAAGTCAGACATAGGCTATCAAATAAATGCAGCTTACTAGTTTATATTTCTTTAATATGCTTTATAAAAAAAAGAGTGTCTAAACCTGCAAAGAGAAGTTAATTTGAATTCTTTACATCATTGCATTTTATTCAAAGGTCTCTCAGTCATTATCATAATTATGCAAATGGAGAGTTAACCCAGTGTAACAAAATGAAGTCTAAAAATAGCAGTGGCAAAATAAAATAGTACGCCAATGTAAAACTGGAGACACTGGCCATGTATTTTTTTAGCTATAGTCACACTGTGGGAGTACCGCTCAGTTTATTTAATTGATTGTAGTAAGCATGGTGCGGACATGCCGTAAATGTGTGTTTTGTTTACCTGATACAAATTATGTTTGCCTTCCCAATATCAATCTATATCTCCTAACCATCTGTCTTCATCTCCCCTCTTCTGCATCTGTCTGCAATGTTCTTGTGGTTTGTGTGTGATGGGCACATTTCCAAACATCGTAATTTGCTGAAACGTTTCGAGAACACTTTTTTCTCTCAATAAAACCACCTAATTTTTACACGATAAATGTATCACCTTTTAGCAGTGTTATCTTAACGTTCTGTTAATAATGAAGCTGTATTACTTCCTCTGATTTGTTGTCCAGATATATGCGGTACTTCAAATAATCATCTGCAATTTGGAGAAACGGTTACAATTCTGGGGGAAGCTACCTACCAAGACGTAAATGACATCACCCGTTTTGCCGTTTATTCCGGAACGTCTGAACCGTCTTTAATCGAATACTCTGTAACCTATATTTTGCCTATCGAGTGTGTTTGGAAATTCACTGAGCCACCAGGAAGTCGAATCCGAATAGAGATTATCGAATTTTCCAATTATGATTATATTTTGAAAGTTGGAAATGGAGTCGATCCTACTGACGGAGAGCCGATTGCAGTATTTATCGGGAATGTGGTGAAAGCGACGGAGTTGTTGTCTGTTGATTCGGGAGTCTGGATAGTGCTAGAATCGAAAAGGCGGTACCGGGATAGATCATTTGATAGACTAAGAATTGTATTGACGGTTTATAGCATGACTGGTAGGTTCATTTCAAAACAGTGTCTGTAAAACTACGGCTGACTTGTATTATTATTATATTGTTTATGGTTTATTTGATTAAAAATTGCACATTACTAAAACAGTTAACTGGCATACTTTTTACTTAAACCTTCAAAATAAAGAAAGTTAGTAAAAGGAAAAAAAAGACTGACTCAAGGTTTTTATATTATCGGGTTTCCTTAAAGGTTCGTTGAACTTGAGATCCATGGTGTTCAAAGAAATTATTTAAAAACCTTAAGAAAATATCTGAAAAATAAGAACACCTGGGAGATGGGAGAATTTTACATTCAGGTACGGTACCGTTAATAGAGTTATATCATAGGAGCTTACAATTAGGACTATATTGAATTGATTTCCAATGTATTTTCTTTCTCTATTATATTATTGTTTTTTTCAAATCTAAATGGCTTAAATTCCAATTGTTGATTTTCTTGATCATAATTTAAGAGTGTGATAACGATCAGTTTGCATGCCCATCTGGTCTTCAATGCCTTAATACATCGTCTATCTGTGACGGACGACGAGACTGCGATGCCTACGAGGATGAATCAGGGTGTGGTAAGGAAAACTACAGGAGTGATTTGTTTTCTCAAAAAATCTTCCAAATTATCCCTCGGGGGGTGGGCACTATTAATTTGTAATAGCCAGTCATTAATATGTTATATATATTTTTGTATCAACAAAGACTTTAAAGGCACAGACTGAGTGTTTCAATGATCGTATCTGTCTCTTTCTCGGTATAAAATACAGTGCATGTTTTTTTTCCCAAGGTGGGTGTGGTGAACACTATTACGCATGCGCAACAGGAGCCTGTATCCCAAGGTACCAGCAATGTAACGGGCAGATGAACTGTGGTGACTTCTCAGACGAGTTTTTGTGCGGTTAGTATAAGGATTAAACTGGAACCCAAGGTTTTGTTGGTGTCAAACTTTGTTCAGGTTAACCACATTAGACGAAAAGTCAGACATAGGCTATCAAATAAATGCAGCTTACTAGTTTATATTTCTTTAATATGCTTTATAAAAAAAAGAGTGTCTAAACCTGCAATGAGAAGTTAATTTGAATTCTTTACATCATTGCATTTTATTCAAAGGTCTCTCAGTCATTATTATAATTATGCAAATGCAGAGTTAACCCAGTGTAAGAAAATGAAGTCTAAAAATAGCAGTGGCAAAATAAAATAGTACGCCAATGTAAAACTGGAGACACTGGCCATGTATTTTTTTTAGCTATAGTCAGACTGTGGGAGTACCGCTCAGTTTATTTAATTGATTGGAGTAAGCATGGTGCGGACATGCCGTAAATGTGTGTTTTGTTTACGTGATACAAATTATGTTTGCCTTCCCAATATCAATTTGTATCTCCTAACCATCTGTCTTCATCTCCCCTCTTCTGCATCTGTCTGCAATGTTCTTGTGGTTTGTGTGTGATGGGCACATTTCCAAACATCGTAATTTGCTGAAACGTTTCGAGAACACTTTTTTCTCTCAATAAAACCACCTAATTTGTACACGATAAATGTATCACCTTTTAGCAGTGTTATCTTAACGTTCTGTTAATAATGAAGCTGTATTACTTCCTCTGATTTGTTCACCAGATATATGCGGTACTTCAAATAATCATCTGCAATTTGGAGAAACGCTTACAATTCTGGGGGAAACTACCTACCATTACCAAGACAGAAATGACAACACCCGTTTTGCCGTTTATTCCGAACGTCTGAACCGTCTTTACTCGAATACTCTAGACCCTATATGTTGCCTATCGAGTGTGTTTGGAAATTCACTGAGCCACCAGGAAGTCGAATCCGAATAGAGATTATCGAATTTTCCAGTTATTATTCTATATTGAAAGTTGGAAATGGAGTCGATCCTACTGATGGAGAGCCGATTGCAGTATTGAACGGGAATGTGGTGAAAGCGACGGAGTTGTTGTCTGTTGATTCGGGAGTCTGGATAGTGCTGGAATCGAATGGGTGGTATACATCATTTGATAGACTAAGAATTGTATTGACGGTTTATAACATGACTGGTACGTTCATTTCAAAACAGTATCTGTAAAACTACGTCTGACTTGTATTATTATTATATTGTTTATGGTTTATTTGATTAAATATTGCACATTATTAAAACAGTTAACTGGCATACTTTTTACTTAAACCTTCAAAATAAAGAAAGTTAGTAAAAGGGAAAAAAAAGCACTGACTCAAGGTTTTTATATTATCGGGTTTCCTTAAAGGTTCGTTGAACTTGAGATCCATGGTGTTCAGAGAAATTAGTTAAAAACCTTAAGAAAATATCTGAAAAATAAGAACACCTGGGAGATGGGAGAATTTTACATTCAGGTACGGTACCGTTAATAGAGTTATATCATAGGAGCTTACAATTAGGACTATATTTAATTGATTTCCAATGTATTAGACGAAAAGTCAGACATAGGCTATCAAATAAATGCAGCTTACTAGTTTATATTTCTTTAATATGCTTATAAAAAAAAGTGTGTAAACCTGCAAAGAGAAGTTAATTTGAATTCTTTACATCATTGCATTTTATTCAAAGGTCTCTCAGTCATTATCATAATTATGCAAATGGAGAGTTAACCCAGTGTAACAAAATGAAGTCTAAAAATAGCAGTGGCAAAAAATAAATAAATAAATAAAATAGTACGCCAATGTAAACTGGAGACACTGGCCATATCTTTGTTTAGCTATGGTCAGACTGTGGGAGTACCGCTCAGTTAATTTAATTGATTGGAGTAAGCATGGTGCGGACATGCCGTAAATGTGTGTTTTGTTTACCTGATACAAATTATGTTTGCCTTCTCAATATCAATCTATATCTCCTAACCATCTGTCTTCATCTCCCCTCTTCTGCATCTGTCTGCAATGTTCTTGTGGTTTGTGTGTGATGGGCACATTTCCAAACATCGTAATTTGCTGTAACGTTTCGAGAACACTTTTTTTTTTCTCAATAAAACCACCTAATTTTTACACGATAAATGTATCACTAGCAGAGTTATCTTAACGTTCTGTTAATAATGAAGCTGTATTACTTCCTCTGATTTGTTGTCCAGATATATGCGGTACTTCAAATAATCATCTGCAATTTGGAGAAACGCTTACAATTCTGGGGGAAGCTACCTACCAAGACGGAAATGACATCACCCGTTTTGCCGTTTATTCCGGAACGTCTGAACCGTCTTTAATCGAATACTCTGTACCCTATATTTTGCCTATCGAGTGTGTTTGGAAATTCACTGAGCCACCAGGAAGTCGAATCCGAATAGAGATTATCGAATTTTCCAATTATTATTCTATTTTGAAAGTTGGAAATGGAGTCGATCCTACTGACGGAGAGCCGATTGCAGTATTGATCGGGAATGTGGTGAACGCGACGGAGTTGTTGTCTGTTGATTCAGGAGTCTGGATAGTGCTGGAATCGAATGGGTGGTACCGGTATACATCATTTGATAGACTAAGAATTGTATTGACGGTTTATAACATAACTGGTAGGTTCATTTCAAAACAGTGTCTGTAAAACTCCGTCTGACTTGTATTATTATTATTATATTATTCATAGTTTATTTGATTAACTATTGCACATTACTAATACATTACTAATAATATGAAATTATAACTTTTTAACTTAAACCTTTAAAATAAAGAAAGTTAGTAAAAGAACAAAAGACTGACTCAAGGTTTTTATATTGTCCAATTCCGAGATCCATGGTATCAAAGAAATTATTTAAAAACCTTAAGAAAATATCTCAAATATAAGAAAATATCTCAAATATAAGAACACCTGGGAGATTGGAGAATTATCCCTCAAAGGCGGGCACTATTTGTATTAGCCAGTCATTAATATTTTAGATATATTTTTTATCAACAAAGACTTTAAAGACCCAGACTGAGTGTTTCAATGATCGTATCTGTCTCTTTCTCGGTATAAAATACAGTGCCTGTTTTTTATATTTTTTTATTTGTTTTTATATTCCCTAGGTGGGTGTGGTGAACACTATTATGCATGCGCATCAGGAGATCGAGACTGTATCCCAAGGTACCAGCTATGTAACGGACAGATAGACTGTGGGGACTTCTCAGACGAGTTTTTGTGCGGTTAGTATAAGGATTAAACTGGGGCCCAAGGTTTTGTTTTCAAACTGTGTTCAGGTTAAACATTAGACTTCATGTCAGACATAGGCTACCAAATAAATGCAGCTTACTAGTTTATATTTCTTTGATATGTTTTATAAAAAAAATGTGTAAACCTGCAAAGAGAAGTTAATTTGAATTAGTTACATCATTGCATTTTAATCAAAGGTCTCTCAGTCAATATCATAATTATGCAAATGAAAGAGTTAACCCAGTGTAACAAAATGAAGTCTAAAAATAGCAGTGGCAAACAAATAAAATGAAATAAAATAGTACGCCAATGTAAACTGGAGACACAGGCCATTTCTTTTTTGTTTAGCAATGGTCAGACTGTGGGAGTACTCAATTTATTTCATTGATTGTAGTAGGCGTGGTGCTGACACGCCGTAAATGCGTTTTACCTGATACAAATTATGTTTGCCTTCCCTCTATCCCTCCTAACCATCTCTAATCGTCTCTCCTCTTCTCCATCCGTCTGCAATGTTCTTGTTGTGGCGTGTGTGTGATGGACACATTTCCAAACATCATAATTTGCAGTAACGTAGACTAGCAGTTATCAATTCAATATCCTCTGAGCAGTAACACTGTTTAACAGTTACATTGTTGCACCACCGTTTGTTAACATAGATACAAGCCCCACCGTCACAGCATTTTCCAGACTCCACTGTTCTGCGCATCCTCCCACAAATAAACCCATCATATCAGTATGACTCACATGCTTAGTTTTTATTTCATATGGCCCTTACTGTCTGTCAGTTTCAGTCCCACCTGAGTCGTCTGTGGATTTTTTTCACAGACACTCGTTGTTTATCACCCAACGCAAGAATTTCATTAATTACTCGCTATTGTCGAACTATTCCTTATAGTCAGTACATGGTAGCAGAAATATGTCGAGAACACTTACTTAAAAACAATGTATATAACCACGTAATTATTACATGATAAATGTACCACCTCAAAGTATTGTTAGGCGAAAAAAGTCATAGGGGCCTAGGTTGGCTTCAAAATCGGTGCGGTGACGCGCGCTTTTTTTGGCTGCAATTGGACATTGTTTCATAGCCTCCACCCCTCCCCCCCAAAAAAAGCAAGCATGCAATCATGCAAACAACATGCAAACATACAAACATGCAAACATGCAAACATGCAAACATACAAACAAACATGCCGACGCGCGGTTCTCAGGCGACGCGCGCGGAAACCAGAAAGCAGAGACTTGGTTGGGCCTTATGTAAACGTTATGTGAATAATGAAGCTGTATTACTTCCTCTGATTTGTTACCCAGACATATGCGGTACTTCAAACAATCATCTGCAAATTGGAGAAACGCTTACAATTCTGGGGGGAACTACCTTCCAACCAGACGGAAATGGCATCACCCACTTCGCCGTTTATTCCGGAAAGTCAGAACCGTCTTTAATCGAATACCCAAATAATTTGCCTGTCGAGTGTGTTTGGAAATTCACTGAGCCGCCGGGAAGTCGAATCCAAATAGAGATTCTTCACTTTTACAATAATGGTTTTAACTTGAGCGTTGGAATTGGAGTCGATCCTACTGACAGAGAGCCGATTGCAGTATTCAACGGGAATCATCGATATTGGTACCCGACGTTGACTGTTGATTCGGGAGTCTGGATAATGCTGGAATCTCATACATACCAACAAATAATTCATCTTAGCCTAAGAATTGTGTTGACGGCTTTTAGGATTGCTGGTAGGTTCATTTCAAAACAGTACCTGTAAAACTGCGTTGTACTGCGTTGTATGTTATTAGATTACTACTTTTTTCAATTAACAATTTCACATAACTGCTTTAAAGCAATGTTACAGTTATATGGCCAATAAAATTATAACTTAATTAACTTAAACTTTTAAAATAAAATAAAATAGTAATAGAAAAAAATTCAACAAAAACACCTAAACTAAATATCTCTAAAATAAGAACACCTGAGAGAATGGGAAAATTTTACAATCATGTACGAAAAGTCAGACATTGGAGATCTTGAATATCCTTTATAAAAAGGGAATGTGTAAACAAAGAGAGGTTAATTTGAATTAGCTACATGATTACATTTTGTTCAAAGATCTCTCAGTCAATATCATAATATATTATGCAAATGGACAGTGAACACACATAAACAAAATAAAGTCTAACAATTGCAGTGACAAAAACAAACACTATAGTACGCCAATGGCAACTGGAGACACTGTCAATATCTAGTGAAGCTTTGGACAGGCTCTAGGTGTACCACTCAATTTATTGCATTGGTTGGAGTAGGCGTGGTGCAGACACGCCATAAATGCGTTTTACCTGATACAAATTATATTTGTCTTCCCTCTATCCCTCCTAACCATCTTTCTTCGTCTACACCTCTTCTGCATCCGTCTGCAATTTTGTTGTTGTGTTTTGTGTTTTCCAATCATCAAAATTTGCAGTAACGTATCCAGGCCACTTCTGAATAAAACCACATTATTACATAATAAATATACCACCTGTTAGTAGTGAATAATGAAGCTGTGTTACTTCCTTTGATTTGTGGACAGATGTATGCGGTAATTTAAATAATCATCTGCAATTTGGAGAAGCGCTTACAATTCTGGGGGAAGCTACCTTACAACCAGACGGAAATCACATACCGGTATCTCACATTGCCGTTTATTCGGGAACGTCAGCATCGTTTCCGAATACGAATCTCTCTTTGACCGAGCCTCCGAATATTACGCCTTTCGAGTGTGTTTGGAAATTCACTGAGCCGCTGGGAAGTCGAATTCGAATAGAGATCCTTGAATTTTCCAGTTCTGATTATATTTTGAAAATTGGAAATGGAGTCGATCCTACTGGAGATCCGATTGCAGTATTGGAAGAGGGACTGCTGGACAAGATGAAGGTGTTGTCTGCTGATTCAGGAGTCTGGATAGTGCTGGAATTTAACGGACTGAATAGATTACTTTATGGACTACGAATTGTATTGACCGTTTATGACAAGACTGGTGGGTTCATTTCATAACAGTATCTGTAAAACTATGTCTTACTTGTATTATTGTTATTATATTATTCATGTTTGTTTGTTTTTTGTTTGTCTGTTTGTTTGTTTGTTTGATTTATATTTTTAACTGTTGAACATAAATACTTTACATCTGAATTACAACAATATTACAGTTAAATGGCCTATGAAATTATAACTTTTAACTTAAACCTTTAAAATAAAGAAAGTTAGTAAAAGAGAAGAAAACATTGAGTTGTTTGTATTACAGAGTTCCGTTAAAGGTTTGCTGAACTCGAGATACATAGTGTTCAAAGAAATTATTTGAAAAACTTAACTAAATGTCTCTTAAATAAGAACACCTTGGAAAATGAGAGAATTTTACAAATTACTAAAGCTCCATCATATGAGCTTACAATTAGGGATTTCTTGAATTGATTTCCAATGTATTTTGTTTTCTCTTTTATTTGATCAATTAATTTCTAATCCGTACTTTTAATTTTCTTGATCATAATTTAAGAGTGTGATGACGATCAGTTTGTATGCCCATCTGGTCTTCAATGCCTTGATAGATCATCTATCTGTGATGGCAAACTAAACTGCGATGGTTACGAGGATGAATTAGGGTGTGGTAAGGAAAACTACAGGAGTAATTAATTTTCTCTAAAATCTTCCAAATTATCCCTCGGAGGCGGGCAATATTTGCCAGTCATCTAAATATTTTAGTTTTTTATCAACGAAGAATTTAAAGACCCAGACTGAGTGTTTTAATGATCGTATCTGTCGCTTTCTGTCTAAAACACAGGTTTTTTTTCCCCCTAGGTGATTGTAGTGAACATTATTACGCATGCGCATCAGGAGACTGTATCCCAAAGTACCAGCTATGTAACGGGCGGATGGACTGTGAAGACTTCACAGACGAGATTGTGTGCGGTTAGTATAATAATAATAATAATAATAATAATAATAATAATAATAATAATAATAATAATAATAATAATAATAATAATAATAATAATAATAATAATAATAATAATAATAATAATAATAATAATAATAATAATAATAATAATAATAATAATAATAATAATAATAATAATAATAATAATAATAATAATAATAATAATAATAATAATAATAATAATAATAATAATAATAATAATAATAATAATAATAATAATAATAATAATAATAATAATAATAATAATAATAATAATAATAATAATAATAATAATAATAATAATAATAATAATAATAATAATAATAATAATAATAATAATAATAATAATAATAATAATAATAATAATAATAATAATAATAATAATAATAATAATAATAATAATAATAATAATAATAATAATAATAATAATAATAATAATAATAATAATAATAATAATAATAATAATAATAATAATAATAATAATAATAATAATAATAATAATAATAATAATAATAATAATAATAATAATAATAATAATAATAATAATAATAATAATAATAATAATAATAATAATAATAATAATAATAATAATAATAATAATAATAATAATAATAATAATAATAATAATAATAATAATAATAATAATAATAATAATAATAATAATAATAATAATAATAATAATAATAATAATAATAATAATAATAATAATAATAATAATAATAATAATAATAATAATAATAATAATAATAATAATAATAATAATAATAATAATAATAATAAAATAATAATAATAATAATAATAATAATAATAATAATAATAATAATAATAATAATAATAATAATAATAATAATAATAATAATAATAATAATAATAATAATAATACAGAAGATTTATAATAATGCGCACATATCCACCAAGAAGTGCTCAAGGCGCTTTACAGTAAACAAGAAATCATACAATAGCATAACAATACAATAGCAAATGCAATATAATACTAAACAAAAGATACAAAATGCATAAATGAATGTTAGTAGTCCTTATAGGCAATACATATAAGATGAGTTTTTAAGTTTTTCTTGAAGAGTAAACAAATTGAGATTAACGAATGTACAGAGGTAAATCATTCCAAAGTCGTGGAGCCACAACTTCAAAAGATCTGTCACCCCAAGAATGTTTTGACTTTTGTTCAGCCAGCAAAAACTTGCACTGGAACGTAACTTGCGAGATGTGGCATAACATTTCAATAAGTCAGATATATATACAATGGTGCACAATCATTCAAAGATTTGAAAACGATAAGCAATATTTTATAAATAATACGATATGACAGCCAATGCAGATCTTTCAGGATAGGGGTGATATGACATGATTTTTTAGAGAGAGTCACAATACGTGCAGCAGTGTTTAGAATCCTTTGAAGTCGTCGTAGTTGATCCTGTGGAAGTCCATAAAGCAGTGAATTTGCCATATCAATTTGCCATATGTTATGAAGGAATGAACAATTTGTTCTGTTGCATCATAATTAAGATATTTGCGTAACTTTCCAATGTTCCTAAGGTGAAATGCTGCGGTGCGAGTAACATTTGAAATATGAGGTTTAAGTGTCATATTTGCATCAAAAATAACGCCAAGGTTCCTTGCTTGAGAAGAAGATTGCACATGAGAGTCACCAATAACAATATTTGGAATAGAAATAAGTATAAGGGAGGATATCTTCCCCAACTTTTCATTTATCCCCATTTTTGGTAGGCTCCCGCTGGGTTTACACTCTCTGAACACTACAAAAGAAGAGTCCAGCTGTCCAGTGTCAAGGATTGTCAAGGATTAGTTAAGTTGTGGTTGCTGTTTCTTTGTGTATCCACCAGAGCCACGTGGATTATGGGGGATTAACTCCTGAGTTACGTGATGTCTTTGTTAGCCTACTAGCATCTAGTGGATCGTTATAATACCCAGAGGGAACTTGCCAAACTTTTGAGGTTTTGGGGGGATTGGGGGAAGATGTCGTCCCTAAGAATCAAGCTGGGATCCAAGGTTTTGTTGGTGTAAAACTTTGTTCAGGTTAAACGTCAGACGAAAAGATATGGGCAGGCTGTGGGAGTACCATTCAATTTATTGCATTGTTGAAATAGGCGTGTTACAGACACGCCGTTAATGTACAACTAGCGCGTAGCTGGTCACGTGTATGAAAATAAACATCAACTGAGCAATGCATTTTATATGTGCATAAATACATTGCTCAGTTGATGTCTGTCTATCGACGGACTTCCATGCAATATTCGTCCTTTTTAAAGATAAGGTCAAACGCTATTTACGTGGTCTGGGTTGAACTAAAATATTGATTAAAGTTAATTTTGTTTCAGGATCATGTGGTGCAAGAACAATCGATCTAGTACAGCCTAATGCTTCGTACGATCTGAGGTCTCCCCACTACCCTTCGAACTATCCAGCAAACGTTGAATGCCAGTGGCGAGTCTACCTTTCATCCAGACAAATTTCGTTAAATAGGCCTATAATCATCGAAGTGGTTTCTTTCCTAACGGAGAGAGATCGCGACAAGGTACATATCATTTCGTACGGCCATGAAGATAAGCGGTTTGTGTTGCACGGAGCGACAAAAGTGCGATCAATTTTATTGAAGGCTTACCTTGCTGATGTTTCCTTTATTGGGGATTCGACTGTAGAGTATACAGGTTTTCATCTCAGATTGACACACGTTGACAACGGTAAGTTTGAAAGAAATGTACTAAATAATACCGTTAAATACGGAATCGCGCAGAACATTTTGTCTTGCTCAACATGGATTTCCAGTAGGTCAGATTATTAAGATTATGTTTTGAGTTTAATAATTCGTTAACAGTGATTTTGTGTTTTTATGCACAAATCTGCATTTGTATATGCATTTGCTAGTGCAAAGCAGAAATTCAGTTGGGCTGTCACAAAAGAGCGATATTTTAATATTTACGTCATCACAGCAGAATTTCGACGCCCCAGAACGGAATGTAAAGTAGATGTAAATTAGATGTAAATTATATGCAAACGTTTTGGGCGGGGATAGACGTCACTCTTCGAATAAGGTTTCAGCGGGAGATTTGTTTTATTCATGTGCGTTGTACTGAGAAATTACTTTGGGTAATAATGGCTCAAGAGGTTAGAAACTCCGGGTATAAATAAGTAAGGATATCGAGGGGATGGGGAGAGAAGACTGAAATCTTCGGATATAGATCCAGTAGTGGATCAACTGAAGTTTTTGATCAATCTTTTTGGACGAAGTTTCCCAGTATTTTCTGGCGATAGCCTTAAAACGTAAAAAAAACGTAAGTTTACGCTTTTGAGAGGTAATTGTCGCTAGCCAAACTTTTTCAATAGCCTGGAAGAGATTTTGCTCGGCAAAAGTCGTTTACTTCAGTCTTGACCCTACATCCCGTATATTATTATGCCCACAGGGAGCCAGTTAAACTGTAAGTTGAATGTATATTTATTTATTGAACGATATGCATTTCCTTAAAGAATGTTCTGTATTTTCAGTACCTTTCGATTTGGGGGTTCAAGAAACCGTCAACTACGTTTTGGATACGTATTTGTTATTTAGGGTATAAGCTGGTTTAAACTGGTCGGAAGGGTTCTGGCATGTTAGTAGTTATGGATTTATTCAATATTTTCCCAGGGCTCCCTTTGTTGGAATCAGCTTTATTTTGAGACGAAGGTATTAAGTTTTGGAGACGAACCTATCGCCCCACCACGGCTACGATGACTCCCTTTTAGACATCCCTACCGTCATTTCGGACGGTAGACTGTAACGTCCAGTGCTGGTGGTTTTGTAATTATAATTTAAAGCTGTATTTTTGTATAGTTGAGTCCAACATTGTTGATTTGGACTTTAATAGATGATCAATTTGTAGTAATTAATTGTACATAGTGTAAATAAATATTTAGTATTATATTTTTTCTAAGCGAGAAGTTTTGGTTGGTGTGTTTCTTGTGAGTGACTTGGCCCAGACGCATTGCGCGTGAGGGCAGGTGGACCTGGGGTTGTGACATGGACCTTGTGATTTAGCCTGAGGAGTCTTAAATAATAGTTAGAAAAAAGTCCGACACTTTAGCATTCGTTATAGGAATAATCTTTGTTCGGATCTTTTTTCATGATTTGCGATCGACCCTTGGTGTTTGATAAGTAACATCTACCGGTTTAAGCATTCTGCAAATTAGTGGTCGCCATGTGCGATAACAGCCTCCATTTTGTATACAGATACAAATTATTGTCTCAACGGTCTGGACTGTGGTAATGGTTTATGCTTACAAGACAGCGCCAGATGTGATGGGTTTAAAGATTGTCAAGGAAACGAAATGGACGAACAGGGTTGCGGTAAGACTCCATGTTTGGGGCATTTCAATTAAAGGCCCACGCTCGTCGATTAAATTACCAGATCCATTTTATTTCCAGATCATACACTTCCGTATGTTTAGTCCCGCTCACAGGGTTGCTGTAAATCATATTATCCCAATTCTGTTATCCTTATTTTTTTACCAGATTGGAACCCAATTTTTTAATATGAACATCAATTGTCCCTGTCCAATCTGGAAAATCTTCATTGTCATCAAAACAACTTCTGCCATATTTGGGATTTTTAGGATGTATCTATCATGATTCTGTGTTTGTAGCGCCGTGTGCTGGGAAACACTTCGGTGTCAACAAAACAACCGTCCTCCTATGTTTGGGATTTTATGGATGTTTATATCTTGATTTGAACAATGATGATACCAGTGAGTCCCGATCGGGACTACTTTTAAAGTGAAAGTTGCATATTCTGTGTTTGTAGCGCCCTCTTGCTGGTTGATCAATTTGAAACTTTATTTTTTTCTTCCTTATTTACATAGAAAATATCGTCTGTCCCGATTTTTATCACTGTAAGAAATCCAATGAATGTAAGTATCTATCTAAGGTATGCGACGGACGAAAAGACTGCGCTCAAGCAGATGACGAAAAGGAATGCGGTAAGTATGTGTTTCACATCTTGAGGGCGCTCATTCACTTAGTACCGCCGTGAGATCAACTTCGTCCCCAGGGTCTACCTCGTTTTCGCTACTCGAGCATAGTGGAAAAACCACTTTAGTTATTTTGTTTAACATGTCAACAATTTTTTATGTTTCATTTTATTGAGAATAAATAATGCCAAATTATAACATAATAGGCCTATATATCTACATGCAGTGCGAATGATTCGAAAGTTGGTTGGTCTAGTCCCAGCCTCACTACTGCAGCACATACTCTTCTTAATAGCCGTGTATCAGACTATAAACGTATAGGCTATATAACAAAGTATTTGTGGTTAGGCGTCCCAACAAGGTTTCAGGGCAGAGACTAGTGGGATCGAGGAATAGCAATACAGCTCGAAAGCCCTGCGAGGTTGCAATAATTGCTCATCTCGGGCAATAAGCTCAAACACGTGCATCTTAAACTTTGTCTGAACTGTCCGAGACTTATTCAAGATTTAATAATGTGTACCGTTAGGTGCTCTGCCATCCCAAAATTAAGAATGTTACGCCTTACAAATTTTCACCAGTGTGAAATAAATTCTTCAGATTCAAACTTAAACAAGAAGGTTCTTTATCATCGCTTAGGTAGTATTTTTGTTCTCCATTACAAGTGTATGAAAACAAACTGAGGATGGTGTAATATAGGCTGGCCCCTTAAACGTACCCAGAATTAGTGTTATGATAAATGTCTTGAGTCAGGGAATCTGACAAAGATGGCAGCAGTATGGTTAAGATTATATAGTTTTCTTTTTCTTAATATAGATATGCGGTGCCCTGATGGATGTAGTTGCAAATACGATTTAAACAGCGATCTAAATGTGATTTGTAAAAACGGTTGGAACGAAACAACTGTTTCAAACATAGTGAAGATCACGAAGGAGCTGTAAGATACATTTTAATATTTATAATTAATAATTCAACCTATATTTGATAATTTTGGAGTTTTAAAGATAAAGTTATTAAACATACGTCATGTATACTATTTTAGGCCAATTCGATTTTTCAGTTCACAAGCTTGTCTTAAAAACCCAAATAATTAATTAATGATGAATCAATTATTCTTGGTCAAGAGTTTCGGAATGTCACATTTTTATCTTACCACTTAAAGAAGAAGTAAAAACATATCGGGAAGGTCAAGCTTTAAACATTTGTAGCTACATCTTAAACTAAAACAGTAATGTTACAAGTTACCTTTCATATGTGTTCGCTAGATAAATGCCATTTCTCAGCAAAGCATGGAATGCCTAGGCATTCAGTACAAGGTTGCTTTTGTAAATACTGATTTCAAATAAATATTTAAATTGTCATACGTTAAAGTCTCAATGGTGAATTGATTTCAATATAAATTTAAGCGTATGAGTCTGCATCATAATGATATTGTTGTCAATGCTTAGTACACTTTCAGGATCAGGAGCAAATATCAGTGTCCTCAATGCTGGTCTGTTCAAAGGATTCCTGTTACTTAATGGACTGTAAGTTTATAATAACATTTCTATCGATAATTTTTGAATTAAATCCCCTTTGCACTATTGACACTGTCGAAAAACATAAATGATCACTAATTTACATAAAACCTTTGGTATAAAGTTGATGATGATATCAAATATCCCTTAAAATATTTCTGTCAGAGGTATTATGTTAGTACAGTATATCATTTTATAAATGTTTTAAACATTATTATTATTTTTTTTTACTTTACAACAATCTTAAATATACTGCATAGCGGCATTTATAAACCTCGTTATAAAGTGCCGTTTTACATTGTCATCAACCCTGGTACATTTTTCTATTTGATAATAATACATAAAGTTTAAGATATATACGCTTCTATTTTTGCTTATTTTTGCTGCTTGTTTAACATAGGTCCTTGGCTGGTAATGAAATCAATCAACTACGTCCTGGGACCTTCGACGGTCTTAGCAATCTAACATTTTTGTAAGTAAAACAAATGTAAATAGCTAGTTATTACAAAGGGCCCAGATTACATTAAAGTACAACGTTATGATCAGGATTACCATTTGTTACGAGCCGAAAATCTTCAAACTATCCGTGAATGCAAATTACTCAAAACGCCTGAAATTTCTCAGATGCAACAAAGAAATCAAACAAGGTCACACTGATATAAAGAACAAAGAAACAAAGTGATTTAATAATGAAAATATCAACCGCTTCAAATATCGATGGGTTTAACAAGCGTACAATGATTAGGGTAAACAAGTGTACATTAAGAAAAGATCTTATACTAAATAAAAAGATCTTACGGACGAGGACTGAGCAGGCTCCAGCGAAAATGACACAAAAACAGTTCTCTGACACGGTGTAAATAGAGCTGGACGTGGGGCGAATTCACCTCCAACAAACGGCCGGAAATAGACGAAACCACGGGGACGCAAGCCGACTCCCATCACAACAATATGGGAAAGAAGAATCCCAAATATACTGAACTGTAGATTTAGTTCACAAAATGTCTCTTACGGAATTAAATTCAGCTCTCAGACACTTCACTCGGTCAAGACGAACTTTCTCAAAACACTCAACAGACGAGTCGTAAGCGACATCACAGGTCCTAGCTGGTGTACACTGAAGTCTGGTTTTCAAGTCTTGTTTACCGAAGTCTTAATGGTTTGCTCAATTCCTATTTAAAATCCTATACCAGCCAGTATTTATAGTTTTTAATCCCTTCTAGAAAATACTGGTATTTCTTCTTCACTTAACTTCTACAAATTTCTGAAAATTACATCATTTTCCAAAAGAAACTTACAGAACGTTCTAGTCATAACCTGTAAACATAATCCCGCCCCCTTTGGGGTCAACACGCGGTCACGCACAGATTATCTAACACTTGCGGTTTGTGTGTGTATGTAACACAGTTAATAAATTTAACATTTAAAATGACGCTGCACTAGAACAATACTATTTTTTGCATTTTGCAACTCTGTAAAAAGTGAAAACCGTCTTAATATACTTAGATTTTTATACTGAAGGGACATCTCGAGGAGTCAAATATGCGATCTTGGTTATACTGATCTTAATGTTGAATTGCCAAACTATCGCTTCTTTTTAAAACCAACAAACTATTACAACTCCATAAACCTTTCTCTTACTGATCTTTCACCATATACAAAGCTTCCTCTTACTGATCTTACACCATATACAAACCTTCCTCTTACTGATCTTACACCATATACAAAGCGTCCTCTTACTGATCTTACACCATATACAAACCTTCCTCTTACTGATCTCACACCATATACAAACCTCCCTCTTACTGATCTTACACCATATACAAACCTCCCTCTTACTGATCATACACCATTATACAAACCTTCCTCTTACTGATCTTACACCATATACAAACCTTCCTCTTACTGATCTTACACCATATACAAACCTTCCTCTTACTGATCTTACACCATGTACAAACCTTCCTCTTACTGATCTTACATCATATACAAACCTTCCTCTTACTGATCTTACACCATATACAAACCTTCCTCTTACTGATCTTACACCATGTACAAACCTTCCTCTTACTGATCTTACACCATATACATACCTCCCTCTTACTGATCTTACACCATATACAAACCTTCCTCTTACTGATCTTACACCATGTACAAACCTTCCTCTTACTGATCTTACACCATGTACAAACCTTCCTCTTACTGATCTTACACCATATACAAAGCGTCCTCTTACTGATCTTACACCATATACAAACCTTCCTCTTACTGATCTTACACCATATACAAACCTTCCTCTTAC
>CM055817.1:40279815-40373227 GCA_029582265.1 Zoroaster sp. YZ-2022 | reverse complement strand
GTGATTAATTAGATTGGCATTCAGTAATTTAATATCGGATTTAATGAGTGATTAAATGCCTGTTATGTGGAATACGTAATGAGGTGTTTACATCTAACCTGTGTTGACACCAAGGGCCGATTTGAAAGAGCTAGCTGCTCAGCTGAAAAAAAATGTTTAGCTGAAAAAAAATGTTTACCAGAAAAAAATACATAACAGACATTATTGGTTACCAGCTAAACATTCACATGGACTGTGTGTATTATGGCTGATAGTTTGTTTTAAATTGCTTAGCAAAAATATTTGCTGAGCACAATTCTCTACTTAACAGCTCTATGAAATTGGACCCTGGATAAAGAGGCAACCTGCTCAATGTGACCAGCCTTTGATGGTCTCAACACAAAATGAAGATGTTGCCCATGCAAGCGCTTAGTATCCTAACAAGCGTGTACACTACTGTGTTATCAAATACATGGTTAAAATAGTTTCATTAACGTTGCTTTCTATCTTGTTGGTAAGTTGATACGTTATGCGCACGCGCATTGGTAAAGTACAAGCATTATTTTTGCTACTTCCGGTTCCAAAGCTGCGAAGCTGGCTGAACGTTGTGTGTAATTTAACCCTTTCGATCCCATGGGCTCTAAAAAGAGCCTTTGTTGTGATACGCTTCGATCCCGTGGGCTCTAAAAGGTGCCGGGAATCGGCATGCCCTTGACGCCCACGGCTACTTAATTCACCACCTGAAAATGCTCGAGCGGTTTTTATGTTTGGCGCCCTCTATTGACAAGAATGAAGCGTTTAAAAGTTCATAAAAGAAAAAAGCGCGTCACTTTGCTAGCGTCCACTCGCTTTCCACAACGGTCAGTTTTTAGTTGCAATCATGATGGAAACGGACATAAATGATGACATTTTGTCTGAGATTTTGGCAGACAGTGGCTCAGAATCAGATGACGAAGTAACGGATGACGACAGCATATTAGAAGTAGAACTTCCAGCGGAATTCGTTCAAGAGGTAGGCCTAAATCACAGTAAAAATGAATAACTAACAGTTAACGTTACTCTTCCTGGCCCAATGCAAATTAATGTAATTCACTTATTTTCCTAGGCTATAGCGTAAATATTGGATGCATTTTTTGAATATGCTCAAGGGGGTTACAACTGTTGGGGTTGAGGAATGTAAATTTAGAAAATGGATCCCTTGAATAGGATTGACCAAATCCCCACCCCCTGGACTGGGTCAAAAAAGTCAGGCACAAAGTGCTCAAGTGAAAATGTAAAATTTTTAGTAGTTTGTTGGGGTAATATTTGTATTCATTGAAACAGCAAGTTGATGTATAGATATAGCATAGAAATTTTAACATCCACCCATAGCCGGTCGTGCTATTTAGCGTCAACAAGCTGAAAATGCACTCTTACTAGTCTCAAGCTTCCAAAAGAATAGCCTCGTATTCGAAAAGCCCTTATAAGTCGTATTATGCAAGAAGTTGGTTGAATTCACATTCACAGTCCCACATTAAAACGAAAATTTATCGGCAACGAGTTTTGGAGAGTGGATGGAAGCCGCCATATTTCTTTTCTCAGCACAATATTCATTTTGCGCATGACCCCCTGTGGCCTGTGCCATGCAGCAAAGTAGCATTGAGATATTGTATTTTGCGACTTTGCCACACTGTCGGCAGTGGAGATCTTCAAGCTGTATTTTTGTCAACTCGTGTGGGATATGCTTGTCGACGAGACTAATCACTATGCGCAGCAAACAATAGACTCATATCCTGATCAACAATTCTCCTGGCACCCAACCAACATTCCAGAAATGATGGCATTTGTGGCACTTCTCATTGCTATGGGCATAAACAAATCCTCTCAATACAAGATGTACTGGTCGACATCTGAAATTCTTCACATCCCATTCTATCCGTCGATCATGTCCCGTAATCGGTTCAGTTCAATTCTTCGGTTCCTCCACATCTCAGATAACCAAATTCCTGGTAGAGCCTTGGCTAAACGGGACAAACTTTCCAAAGTTCGGCCCTTGATAGAAGTCCTCGTCCCGAAGTTTCTTAACCTGTATGCCCTGCGCAGAATCTGTCTCCAGACGAGAGTATGTTAAAATTCAAGGAACGCTTAAGTTTTGTTCAGTACATGCCTAAAAAAAACTATCAAACGGGGTATTAAAGCCTTCTCCCTGAACGAGTCCAAAACAGGATACACGTGTGCTTGGAAACTGTACATAGGAGCCGACGACACCCAAACTGTTTATGATGCAGACGTACATGTAGATTCCAAGTCATCAGACTGCCATCCACCAAACCCAACAGTTGCAGGAAAAGTCATTATTGATCTGGTCCATGGACTTGAGAATAAGGGACACGTAATATATTGTGATAATTACTATACTAGCCCAGCTCTTTTAGCTAAATTTTCTAAACTAGGATTCGGATGTTGTGGAACTGTTCGTTACACTACACAGGGAATACCCAGGCCGCAAACCCCAAAACCATAAATGAAGAAAGGAGATGACCCATTTTTTGGGGTGAAAAGGTGGCAATTGTGTATCGTTTTGGCAAGACAAAATCTGTAAACACTTTTAACTAATGTAGGCAACACTGATTTGTCCAAAAAGCAAATTCGGTGTAATAAGAGTACAAGTGGATTTCGTGATGTTATGAAGCCCAATTGTATTGAAGATTACAACAAAACATGGTGGAACTGATCTTGCCGACCAATGTTTTCAGTACTACAATCATACACACAGAAGCTTGAAATGGTGGAAAAGAGTTTTTTCCCATATGCTGAATATCTGTATTGTCAATAGCAGAGTAATATTCACCAGCATAGCAGGGAACACAAATGTTAGTAACCTTGATTTTCGTATAGGGATTGTACAGGGCTTGCTGTTGGGTTGGGAACGTAACGCAACAAGTCAGTTGAGATACCATATTCCTATCGAGTTGACAGGGCAACAGCACTATCCTGGCAAAAACCCCAATGGAAAGAAACGCGACTGCATTATTTACAGTAACCGCAAATTAGGCAGGCGAAAACAAACAAAGATGATCTGTAAACAATGTACACAACCTATGTGCATAGTTCCTTATTTTGAGAAATACAACACCACTTGATTGTAAATCTGTACAAACCAACATTGAATTGGGGTGGGGGGGTGGGGGTGTTAGCATGGATTGTGATGTATGTACACTGAATACAAGTAAATGGTTCATTTCCAAGTAGAAAACCAAAAAAAATCCCAAAAAATCTCATCCAAGTTATTGTTTTTCACATGGAAAAGAAATCTTATAACATGTACCGTATTTGCATGTATTTATTACAAATTCTCTGAAATATCACCCATTTGTATTACTTTCTTCAGTGTAAATACTGATCTAATTATTTCATTGTTTTGCTTTTACACTTAAAAAATATGCACAATATTTTCCTCCCTTTGTATACTCATTTTTACCATCAGTTTTACATACAAATATATCTCAGCCATTTGGTATGTACAGTACACATGTAAAAAAAAGTGTCTATTACTGCAGAGTGAGGGCGCACTTCAATGAAATTGTGAAAAACCCAATTGTGAAGTGACATTGGGCTCCTAATTACTGTGGTAAAGAAGGGTACTCTCTTACATAAGTGGCTGGTAATGAAAGGGTTAACCTAAATTCCATGATACGTTCAAAAACCGTAATTCTTGAGGCGGAAATTGACTTTGGTTAATACGAATTTGGGTCTTTACAACACAAAGGTTAAAGGCAAGTTCCAAGCTTTCCACAACAGGACTTACCATAGTGGGAGAATGGCAAGGTATTTTGCGCATTGGTCGGTCACAAAACTGGAGGAACCCTCGTTTATTTGCTGATTTACTTGTGAGTTTTAGAAGAACCAGTATTAACACATGAATAATGAGATACGTACTCGATGGATACGTACTCCCCATTGGGAGAATAGGTTTCAATCATGTATGTAAAAGAGTATCTGGCTGATATTAAATTAAGGTGTCTTGGTACTAGACCACTATTCGTATTCGGTATCTAGTTCATTCCAGTTCAAACTGGTTGATACCATTTTTGTATGTCTTTTACATTATGTTTGGTCTGTCTTAGATGCCCCCATAATGCAATACAAATTGGGTGTGTTCAGGTTGGTGATCACGTGGGTGAAGGGCGTGGTTTTCTGTGCATTTGAACATTTTGTGTACATTTTGTATATGGTTGTCAACCAACTTGTGTTGAAAAGGGGCAACTTTAAGAACAGAATTGATAAATTCCCTAACATTAAAACTATTCACATGTAACAGCAACAGGACTTAACATAGTGGGAGAATGGCATGGCATTTTGTGCATTGGTACATTTGTGCATATTTATATATCAAATTCAACCAAAATATTTGTACTGTAAAAAGGCTTACCGTAGTGTCTTTTTTGTATCATAGGATGGTTACTGTTATAATTCAGTCTTGATATCTATTTTATTGTAAGGTCTTCTGTTTATCAATTCACGCAATGGTTGCCCTTGATAATTGGCTCGCCTATAGCATTTTGATTGTATCATATGATTGATATCAACAGTTGAATTGATTGTTTTATTACTGGCATAGTCACCAAGCCAGACTAGCTCTCCAAGAAGCTCATTAGTGAAATTAACAATTAATTATCTTTACTTCTGGTGATGTGACAACCATTATGGCTATAATATCATGTAGACGTATTCAAATTGCTGTATATTGTGTAAGGATGAAGCTGAGAAGACTGGCATATTAATGCTATTCAGTCCAACGGCAGCGGAATGATTATGAAAATGGGAGGAGCCAAATCCAACAAACCAGCAAGCAAGCAAGCGAAGCAAACTCATGGCGTGGGTCGACGATTTTGCATTCAGGAAGCTCTGTGCGAGCATTTGTGAGCTATGAGCTACTTATAAAAATAGTTTTATTGAGTCCATTCTGGAAAATGATCTCTTGATCTTAACCTTAAAATTAGCCCTTTTTTAAAGAATGCCACAATGATTCCCAAATAAATAATGAATTGACAGTGTTATATGAGCATATATATATATATATATATATATATATATATATATATATATATATATATATATATATATATATATATATATATATATATATATATATATATATATACGAAAATCATTTGGCTATTAAAAATCTATCGTGAACATGGGAGAATAGAATCAGGTGAGAGCATAGTATGAATCCACATCATTATGAACGGTTGAAAATCTGTGCAGAAATATGACTAAATTATAAAAACAAGCCTGTTAAATTGATTGGATGGATTATTGCATTGGTAATCCAGGCATATTGAACGAGGAAATGGCTAGGCACAAAAAGCTTTGTACAGTGTTTTAAAGTTTTCTGTGGCACCAGGATACTTCTTTTTTTTAAAGAGGAAATCAGCTGATCAGCTGAAACGTTGCATGCCTTGTAATCCTTAAAGATTTGAGCACCTGCCAAGTTTTGTCAATTTTCCTTTTGTGGGGAGAATTAAAGTGTACATTGTGAAGGCTGATTCTAAATTTCAATGATCGCCCCTAAACGGTGGCCTATCCTAACTGTCCCCCTTAGCCTACACACCTCAAATGTTGAGAAACTTCAAAACATTTTGGAATAGTGTTGGGAAAATTTTGGGTACGTTTTAGAGAATGTTTTATTTAGTTTTAGAGAATCATTAACTCCACCGATTACCAACAAAAAAATACTCAATGCAACATGTAAATATTTGGTTCAATAATGGAGGTGGGAGTCAGGACAAGTGGGGGGGGGGGGGGGGGACAAGACATTGTGACCCGCTCTGCGAAAAAGGGTATTAAGGGACGCTATGCTATTACCCGTAAAGGGCTGTTCTATGTGGAGAGGGTGAAAAAAAAATTCACGTGATTTTTTTTGGGTTTATTGGCTTCTATTATATAAATACTTTCATAATTTATTTACAGAAATATTATTATTGATGAGTAAAGATGAAAAAACAAACGTTTTTGTATCCCTTGTGTTCGTCTTCTGTGTGACTCTGTCAGTTTTAGGGAAGAAAAATCTCCACATTTTTGACAAAAAGACTTTTGTTCCTTTGTTTTTTATTCTGTTGGTGAAGTTTAATAAATATGTTTAAATAAAACACCTCATTAGCCATAGCTCAAAAGGAACATAACTGTTGCTATGGCCATTCAAGAGAGTTTCTTCTTAGTTCATTTCTTTTTCCACTTGCTGTGTTTAAAGGGCTGTATCTCTGAAGGCACTTCCGTTAATTTGTACAATATGAATATGCAAAAATCAGTATATCTCCAGAATGCAAAATGCCACAGGGTTCAAACCTACACCAAATTAAAGCTTATAATGTAACCAATTCAGCTATGTATGTAACTCAATTTTTTAAATTTTGTCCTATAATATCCATTTTTGTGGAGCCGGTCACATATTTGGAGGTGGGAGTCAGGACAAGTGGGGTGGGGACAAGAAAAGTACATATTATGATGCGTTGTTTTTAAATGTATTGTTTTGTATATGTTAGGTCCACATATATATAAACTAGTTATTATATTATCGTTTATTATCGGCTACTCGGTCGTGATTCGAACCCACGACTTAACCTCGAACCCACGTCTTAACCTCTCGACCACCGAGCTTACCAGATGACGATTGGGCGGCTAGAATCCTATAGTAGCGGGTTCCGTGATATATAGGATGGTGAAATTCTTGTGTATGTCGGGTGATAAACAACTGATTTAATTCAAGCATCAATTGAAATGATATCCTTTTGTCTGAGGTGCTATCGACTTTAAGAATAGTCAGACAAATATTCCGCGGTCTGCATTTGTAAACAATTCAACAAATCCATGTTAGATTAAAGAATTTTCACTATTTAAAAAACCGAAATTTTCACATGGGTGTTTAATGCATTGTATTTTGACTTAGAGAGTGGGCAGACAATTTTGCAAGTACATTATTACCTTCTCTTTAATGGTAAATTAGGCATAAATGATTTGATTGTATTAACTTACCTTCTCCATTGCATGGTACACACATACTGCACACAAAGAGTAGCCCTAAAATCCAACCCATTCTGAAGCTTTTATTCGAAGCATCAAGACACAAATCTCTTCAATTTCGCTGTAGCTTCTCTCATCGATAAACTTAAATCATGATCTTGGTAAGCGCGCACTTGAAGGTTGTCAAGTAGGCCTGTAACTGGATATACCAGAATCAACAACTGTGTGCGCGCCTTTTTAAAGATGAGCAGACGGCAAATAGAGAGTATACTCTCTATTTGCCGTCTGCTCATCCTTAAAAAGGCGCGCACACAGTTGTTGATTCTGGTATATCCAGTTACAGGCCTACTTGACAACCTTCAAGTGCGCGCTTACCAAGACATCATTGACCAATCACAGCAAAGCAATGAGGGATACACATCAATGCACAACATCAATTATTGAAATGACAATGTTACAACAATAATTGGCCAGGATGTCTGATGCCATCATCAACTTCATATCAAGTGAGTAATTAGATTGACATTCAGTAATGTTGTTTATTAAATTTAATGAGTAATTAAATGCCTCTTAAGTGGAATACGCAATAAGGTGTTTACATCTAACCTGCATGCTGTGTTGACACCACGGGCAGGGGCGTAGCGAAGGCATTTTCTTTGAGGGGTGTGGAAGCCAATTTGCCGACTGACGTGGCGTAGCCATGATTTTCAGAGTGGGTGAGGGTAAACATTGTTGGGGTTAAATTTACCAACAATACTAATATGAACAGACAAATTTACTTTGTTTCCCCCAAAATGGGCAAACTATCAGGGTGGGGGGAGGGGGAAACTATAGGTCTATGTTTGCCGATTGGGCCAACCCTTGTTTTACTACCTTTGATGCTCTATTTGCCGACTGAGGCTCTAAATGCCGACTGAGAAAAATTATTGGGGGAGGGGGACTGTCACATCCCTTCCCTGCTCGCTATGGCCCTGACCACGGGTAAATTTTATAGTGCTGCTCAGCAGGGAAAACAAATAGTTACCAAAAAAATACTTAAAGACCATACAAAGTGCATTGATTTATTTATTTAAAAGTGTATGTATTTAAATATTCCAAATAATATTTAAAGAAATTGTGGAAAAAATCATTATTTGCAACCAACAATTCCAGCGGTTGAAATCCGCGACGTAACTGTTTTAGTTGTGACCCGTGGCGGCAGTAAACATTTTGCTGTTTTTTATGACGTACTTTTACGGCGGTCTGGCTGCCGCCGCGTTGTTCGTGGCTTGTACGTGTACATGCAGGTGTCCGGACCTTCGGCTTCGCCATTTTCGCCTGGATTTCATCCATTTTGGGTTCAAATTTATACGATTCAATGCCCCTTACTTCGTCAACTTCGGAATCAGTATAATCTCCATCAGATGACGATAATAAACAACACAATTGGTCAGTATAATCTCCATCAAATGACGATGATGAACAACACAATTGGTCAGTACTACTTTTGGAAACTTCTTCAAAAACACTTTCAGAAGTCGTAGTTGGTAAACTTATTTTTTGCAGCTGTACGCGATGTAATATGCTTTTTGTACAAAACGTACCACAGTAAACAGTTGTAGCAATTAGCCCTGCGGTAAATGTACGTCATCAAAATAGGCTCCGTGAAAGTATCCCCGACGGCTTTTGTTTCGGGCCTGCCGTTGGCGGTAGTGGAGAAGTACATTTTCAAATGTTTTTTTGAAGGGTTAAAATAATGAAGTCTTTTTTTGGGGGGGGGTTATTCCTACTGTGAATTACTGACTTTTTAAAATAGGGTTGAAAATACTTACCATTTTGTATGGTCTTTAACAGATATTGTTTGTTACCAGCTAAACTTTCATATAAAAATGTGTGTATTTTAGCTGGTAATCTGTTTTAAATTGCTCAGCAAAAAAATTTGCTGAGCACAATTCTCTACTTAACAGCTCTATGAAATTGTCCCCTGGATATAGAGGCAACCTGCTCAATGTGACCAGCCTTTGTATGGTCCCAACACAAACTGCGTGTAAGCGCTTATTATCCTAACTGGCGTGTACGCTATTGTGTTATAAAAATCCATGGTTAAAATAGTTTCTTGTTGGCAAGTCGATAGGTTATACGCGTGCGCACACAATCTTCCCGTTGGCTAGCGCGGCTGTCTCATATCAGGCGCGTTTTAAATATCGCTTTTATTTACAGTTTCCGACATCCGAATTTCATGTTTCGTGTAATAACGATATTATCTTTCAAAATTAGTTTTTTTTTTAAATTTATATTTTGTGGGTAGAAACACGTTTGGAACTCTTGAAGGGATAAAATCACAAAGCCAATACAATTTTTAACGTTGCCTGATCAATTTGGATATAGCTTGACTTCATGAGGGAGAGAGTAAGTTTTCAATCAAAGACACTGGTGACAACAATTATGCATTGTTCAATTTATTGTTTAATGTTTAAACAATTACAAATCTAATCTATTTTAGAGTAATGGAATAAAAATTCATTGTGCCATCTTTGCTGCTGGACAAAGACCATAGGGGCGTGGCCATGGGCGTGGCAATGGACCATAAAGGATCTGAAAGGGAGGTCCCTTTTCATATATGTTGCCCATGGCTGTGACCCCAGTGTTTTTTATTCTGCAGTGAAGACCAAGTATCAAACCTATTTACATTCATATAAATACCCTTCTCGATTTCATTTTCAAAGGTTCAAATAAAGTAATTTTTATTGTAAAATAGCTAGACAGAAACTGACAAGAAGCTAACATGGAGGTACTTTGTCATATTTATTGCCTATGGCCATGTCCACAGAGGTCTTTATTCTGCAGTGAAGACCAAGCATCAAACTTGATCCTATTAATAAATGCCATTCTCTATTTCTTTTTCAGGTTTTCAATAAAAGGTTATTTTTATTGCAAAAAGAGGAAGAAAATAAGAAGTTATATAGAAACTGACAGATAGAAAAAGCCATATGGAACAAAAACTCTGAACGTGAGTCAGTATAATGTGAAACAAAGTTCAACACTGTTTTGGTGCTATTCTGCATGGCCAGAAGTCTATTACTACCTTCATGAAGTGTGCCTCCCCCTCCTGCTATAATCCATACCACAGCATTGTACTCCAAATGCTTGGTTAAGGGTTTTGCTCCCCTGGCCGGCCTGCCGTGGGGCATTATGGGATAGGCGCTTCCACGTGAAACTAGTTCCTAGAGAACTTGACGCAGGCGAACCATCAGTTGTGGGGTGAATGTGCAAAAACTAAGGTGTGCACGCGAGATACAGTTCTCTCACATGCCGGGATGGGGTTAGTCTCCCAGACTGCACTGTTTCTTTTTGAGACCTTGAGCGTCAGTCTGTGGAATACGTCATGAATGACCCTAATCGTCGCATCAGTGCAACAAGGTCGTATCACAGTTGCGACCTTGTCGCAGACATGGATTTTGCTCAGTGCAACAAGGTCATATATTTTTTACAAAGTACAAGGATGAACAGGCAAAACCTATGGAATAAGATACAACATTGTTTCACTCAATTGTTTTAATGTATGCAAATTTATCCAGTATTGCACATACGACCTTGTTGCATTTTTTAGATACGACCAATGTTCTGAGTACTATGGAGTAGTTTTTCTTACACAGGAAATTAAAATTTTATCTTTTTGGTTCTCCCACCATACTGTCCCTTGCTGGCTTTCACGCTGGCAATCTCATTCTTACTGACAACCTGAACTCCTTGCTTGTATCTCCCAATCTGTCCATCCAAAAAGAACTTTTTGTCCTGTGACGGGTCCCTCCAGAAACCTTGATTTCTGCATTAACACAAAGAGAAAACAATATTTGTTGAAATAATGTCAATCAAACAGCACCTATTAACTAGTAGGGTGAAACCCCTTTCCGTGAAGACTGTTGCTACGGCAATGACATGGTTACTCATGTTACATTTTTGAGGTTTTGGGCCGACTCTTAATGCATTCGCTCATCAGTTTGTTCACAGTAGTTGCATTAAATACCCAGAATTATGTAACGCTACATAAGAGAAAACGCAGCATTTTATGCATGTTCTAAAAATGTAACATGAGTAACCAGTATTTTTCCGTTATATAGCGTGCATTATAACAAATTTCTGAAATTATTATTTAGTGCTGAGTAAGGTTTGGGTACAATGCAACTTCTGTGAAAAAACTGATGAATGATAAGTACATGTAAGAAAGTTACATGCACACTTGTTTACAGGCTTCCTCAGATTTCTGAGCAACAGTGATTAAGTGTGCTTTTGAGGAATCCTCCTACCAGAAATGTGTATTATTATTAACCCTAACTCCGTAGCTTTTTTGGCTAAGAACCATGCAACACCATGCACAAACACTACCACCCAACTGTTGGACTTAGGTAGAATTGGGACACCCAGTCCCACTATAGAGTACATCAAAATACAACAAACCCTGCTATTGGAGTTTGAATGGTTTGAGGTGGTTAGGGCTAGGGTAGGTCCACTACTTCAAAACTGTAACACGAGTAACTGTAACTTGAGAAACTGTAACATGATCTGAGTAACCATGGAATCTCCCTTTAGCAGCTCTGTGGAATTGGCCCCTATTTGCTAAGCATTATAAAACAGACTACCAGGCTGCTAAGCAAATCGTTTTAGCGGTAAATTCTTGCTTAATAAGCAGCTGTGTGAAATTAGATTAGAGCTTGGTGGGTAGTCAACAAAATTTCAAAATTTCAGTGAGCAGTTTTTGTTTCAGCTTAGCAGGATTTTTGTGCTTAGCAGGTCCTGGTTTCAAAGTGCTAGTTCCTTTCTTGACCTCCATTCAGATTCTCCATTGAGTTGAGTAGCGATCCAAATAACTGGTTGACCGTCATCAAGAGCACTGCCTCGGGATCGTGCGAGACAAACCCAGACAACAGGACACCGGTGAACTTCGGCGAGGACATGAGATCCGGTTGCATGTTCAGGTGATTGGTTGTGGGATGTTTTGGGATAGCCACGCCCCCTACCCTTTTCCCCTTTGACCCCCCTTCTATTTCAACTAATCTCTCGCTGTTAGATACTGTGGTGATTTCTTGATCCTAACCTCATACAGGCATTTCACAGGCACCGTGCTGAATCTAACAAGATCCACCAGCTAGAACAATGTTTTTATTGTTCTATGCCGAGGGTAACAAGGCAACGTTTTACATTTGGTTGCATCTTGTTGCAAGGTAAGGGAAGACATCAAATTCTAACCTGCATCTTGTTGCAAGGTAAGGGAAGACATCAAATTCTAACCTGCATCTTGTTGCAAGGTAAGGGAAGATATCAAATTCTAACCTGCATCTTGTTGCAAGGTAAGGGAAGATATCAAATTCTAACCTGCATCTTGTTGCAAGGTAAGGGAAGACATCAAATTCTAACCTGCATCTTGTTGCAAGGTAAGGGAAGATATCAAATTCTAACCTGCATCTTGTTGCAAGGTAAGGGAAGATATCAAATTCTAACCTGCATCTTGTTGCAAGGTAAGGGAAGATATCAAATTCTAACCTGCGTCTTGTTGCAAGGTAAGGGAAGACATCAAATTCTAACCTGCATCTTGTTGCAAGGTAAGGGAAGACATCAAATTCTAACCTGCATCTTGTTGCAAGGTAAGGGAAGATATCAAATTCTAACCTGCATCTTGTTGCAAGGTAAGGGAAGATATCAAATTCTAACCTGCATCTTGTTGCAAGGTTAGGGAAGACATCAAATTCTAACCTGCATCTTGTTGCAAGGTAAGGGAAGACATCAAATTCTAACCTGCGTCTTGTTGCAAGGTAAGGGAAGATATCAAATTCTAACCTGCATCTTGTTGCAAGGTAAGGGAAGACATCAAATTCTAACCTGCATCTTGTTGCAAGGTAAGGGAAGACATCAAATTCTAACCTGCATCTTGTTGCATTGAGCATGGTAAGCCAATAAAGTTTGCCGTGCGGTCTTTACTGCAGGTTAATGACCAGTTTTTGGGCATGGTCACGGCATGATAAGGACCGAGCCAAAAGCCTGTATAATTCCATTTTCAAAATGCAACAAAATTGTAATTTTTGTTGAGTAAAGCCAAATTTCAAAGTGTATGAGTCAGCATGACGCGAAACAATCTTCGTCACTCTGATTGGTTCAAACCGTGTTGCGCGTCGTACGCCTGCTAAATAGAACAGCTGGCAAACAGCTGTCACTTACACGCTGCTCTGATTTTGATAAGCCGTGTCTTTACCATTCGTCAATACACTCCCACATGATTATCTTTTGTCCAGTCAGATTGTCTAAACTGTCTTGGACATTTATGAATGCAGGATAAAGCGTGAGAAGTTCATAGTACAAGAACAGTCTCTACTCACAAATTCATCGTTTAAGGGGTGAAAATGTATGTCAAACTTCAAGAAATTGGCGCACTGAAAACAAAAATAGCGGACATTCAAAATATATTCTATAAATAACGTCATGTCACGTCCCTTACCCGGTTCTGCCTCAAGTGACATGCTTCATGAGCAGGTTACTTGAGGCTGACCCAGGTAAGCCCCAACAATGACATCAGACCCACGCAAATGCACTGGAGTCAGACTCGGGTCGACCTGGGGAAGCTACTTGAACTAGTGCTGGGAAGGTTAATGTGTCGGGGTTCTGGCCTGGACCACAATTTCTGTTTATCCTGCGCAGAAAAGACCAATCATCAAACTTATATTCCTAGTCGTAAATGCCCATCTTGATTTTGTTCTCAAAATTTCAATATTCAGTCATTTGTATTGAAAAAGAGCCATAAAGAAAGAAACTTACACAAAATCCACATCTGAGGATGAATGAAATTCCGACTTAGCGCAGGAATCTGCATGACTTGCATATACACTTCTACACTCTGATAACAGCTGGTGGTTTATGAGCATACTTGCTGGTCAGTTAATATCTACTGTATATCCGAATATTGCTAATTTCCAAATGCTTTATTAAAAAGGAATATTTCAATATATTATATATATCCGAATACTGCTAATTTCCAAATGCTTTTTTTAATAAGGACTATTTCGTTATATTATCTATATCCGAATATTGCTAATTTCCAAATGCAAATGCTTTATTAAAAAGGAATATTTCAATTTAAAAGAATTGCTTGTTGTAAAGTTGATGATGCAATGGTATCAAACATCCCTTGAAATATTTCTGTCTCAGATGTTATCATTTTACTAAAATTAGTGAAGTAATTTACAAAATAAATTTCTGTCATCTGAAAACAGACAAATACAAACAAATTTTATATTATTTACTCGTTAACGACACAATGGAATATATAATAATAATAATAATAATGTCGGGCATTTTAAAGCGCTCTTACACAAGGTATCAGAGCGCTGTACATTATTACCTCCGCTCGTCAGGCGCATAAATCATTCCTGAAACCATCTCAGCTCCCAGGGGAGTATACAGCTCAATTGCTGCCATTTCGGCGCATATGGGCTAATCAAACACAACAACCAACTCTGCCCTCACAGGTACCCATTTACTCCTGGGCGGAGAGAAGCAATTATGGTAAAGTGTCTTGCTCAAGGCCACAAGCACCATGGTCGCGGTTGGGATTCGAACCAACATTCTGACGACTCAGCCATCAGAACACAAATCCGATGCACTAAACCGCTCGACCATGGCACTCCATGGAATAATGCTGACATGTTCACATTATTGGTTTTTATACATATTATTTCGATTTGTATAAAGTATGGATGCATTCACAGACAATTTACCAAAAGTGTATACTGGCTTTCAGTGAGGCCAAACAAAATAAATGCTGTGTTTCCACAAAAATTATGGTTATAGACAGCTAGGGAATTTTTTATTTTTTTTTAATTTTGTTTTTTTTAAATAATTTTTTATATGGAATTGATACATGTTCATGTACATGCAATACATGCACGTGCACATACTTGCAATGTTTAACAAATTTGATCATGAAATCAACTGATTTGTTTTCTTAATTCTTTTGTATATAATACTGAGTTTTAAAAATACACACTTAAAAATGCCAAAAAAAAAAAAAAAATTTAATTTAAAAAAAATCCAGATACAACTTTTTGCGAATATTATTAGGTCGGTCTGGTTAGCAGAAACACAACTTATTTTTGTGGGGGCCTGACTGTGTTGAATCCTTTCCTATTCAGTGTTACCTTCAGCGATACTGGCGCCAATTGTTCGGTGATTCAGTCTGCTGCTCTCAATGCCCTGAATGGTGTCATGCGGGAATACGTGGCGACGTTTGGCAACTCAGACGTCGAAAACGTTGGAGACTGGGTTCCAATTATCGTGGAGGCTATTACAGCCACACCATCAGTGAGTTATTGAAACAATTCTTTAAGGGTTGGAAACAACATCTTAGGCCCCCCCCCCCCTCCAAAAAACCCCAAAAACGTCCCTGGTTTCTGGTCATCGGTTGGCTTCAAAATCGGTGTGGTGACATTTTTTGTTTGTTTTTATTTTATTTTATTTTTTTGCCAACAGGGAAATACGTGATGCATGTACCAAATTTTCCATACACAAAGTATGGTGGCTAAGAGAGGCATCACAAATCGGGCAAACGTTCATATCCCTATGGGCAAAATTGCTGGATCCAATCGATCCAGCAATTTTGGCTGCAGTTGGACATCGTTTCACAACCAAAAAAATATAAAAAATTAAAAATGCCGTTGCGCAGGTCCGAGGCGATGCGTGTGGACACCAGAAACTGGAGACTTTTTTTGGCCTTAAAGAAAACAGTAAATTTAATGTTGAATTTACAAAAAGGCTAAAAATTGTGAGAGCCTGTTGTGATGAAATTTTCACGGATTAATTTACGATATATTTCTCGAAAACTGAATGGTTGAACTGAATGTATGTTTCCAAAAACCAGTGTTGAACCTTTCCTTTAACCCTAACAACCCCAAACCCATCAAACTCCAATGGCTGGTTGTGTTGTATTTTGATGGACTCAGTACTGTATAGCCCTGACAGGGATACTTTGCTTGGGGCCGGGTTTCCCAATTTCATCTAAGTCCAGCATTTGGGCGGTAGTGTTACTGCATGGTGTTGGACTTTGATGGACTCAGTACTGTATAACCCTGACAGGGATACTTTCCATGGGGCCAGGTGTCCTAATTCCAGCTAAGTCCAACAGTTGGGTGGAAGTGTTACTGCATGGTGTTGGATTTTGATGGACTCGGTACTGGATAGTCATTACAGGGATACTTTGCATGGAGCCGTGCGTCCCGATTTCATCTAAGTCTAACGGGTGGTAGTGTTACTGCATGATGTTAGATTTTGGTGGATTCAGGAAGGATCTTAGCCAAAATAGCAACGGATTAGGGTTAAAAGAACTCCAAAATAACACTCTGATTCCAAATTAGACTTTGATTTCAATGCACAAGTCCTACAAGTCTAGCCAATACCCACTTGTTCTTCATTCAGAGTAACATTGAAGGGACATGCAACAACATGGTGATGGGTCTTCATGTTGAGATCATCTATGCCAATGTAGGATCCCTGGCCAACCCACAGGCCAAGATACTTGGTGTAAGGTACAACTATGCAGAGGGGAGTACGCTCAAATACAAGGTAAGCATTGTCGACATCCATCATGTGAATAAACAGGCCAGTGATTTCTCCTGATTTCAATTTTTTTTTTACAAATCTTTCTTTGCCTTTACATTTTCTTGAAAGAACAGTTGTAGCCACCAAATAAAGAAATAAGTAGCCTGTATTGTGTCCAAACCTCTAGTTTCTTGTTTGTATGGATGTGGACAGTCTGTATATCCTCCAAAATTAAACGTCTGGGAAGTCAGGGGCTTTGTCTAAAGGGATACCGAGGCCCCATTTTACTTTTGTCAGAACACACCCTGAACACCCCTGAATAAGGTCATACAGTTGAACCCCAAAAATTACCTAAAAAGATATATTGCCTGTGTTTTTATTGTTGTTGACACGTGTCAGTGACTGTACTTGAATCTGACTTCAACTCACATTTTGTTTGACTTGTGACTTGACATGGTAAAAAAATTACTTGCGACTTGACTTGGACAAAAATGACTTGCGACCTGACTTGTGACACGACTTGACTTGGACAAAAATTACTTGATTTTGACTTGACTTGGACAAAAATTACTTGATTTTGACTTGACTTGGACAAAAATTCGGCTCAACTTTAGTACCATGACTACACATATTTTAAAAAATGCCATCAGTACTCATTAATGCTGACATATTATGATTCCATGTATATTGATATATAGGCCTAATGTACATTTATATGTTTACACTTTTAAACCTAATACTATGTTATGACTGTGTATATTATGTACACATACTGCAAATATATCTTGTATATACTTTTGTACATTTTGAATACATGTAGTGTAGAATACAATAATGTTTTAATCTGGACCTCTTGGGAGACCAGTACTTTGTATTGAAAGAGATATCCAGAATAAAGATAGAATAAACAAACAAACAAACAAACAAACAAAAATTACTTGTGTCTTGACAAAAATGACTTGTCAGTTTAAAAAAACATTGGAACGATAAAACTTCAACCGTGATTTAAATACAAAGGTAGTTTGTTGTCCAAACAGTCAACCCCTCCCCCCCAAATCCATTCTACTACAAACACCGCACATTCTCAAAGTAGTTCTATGTCACTATCATTTCCCCTTTCACAGTGTGCAGGAGCATTCTGTCAGACAGGTGCTGATACCCTACTCCAGCAGTTTGAGATCTCCTCGTCCGTGGCGTTCATCGACGCCTCCACACGTCCCGCGGTAATCCTTGCCGAGGAGCCCGGGTTCCAAGACAAACTCCCCAACGATTTCTTCTATCCGTTCAGGATAGGCAGGAGTTCAGTCCTGCAGTTAGACGTGCGGTTACTGTGGTTGGGAGTGTTGTGTTCTGTAGTTATAAGGAAAGGAGGAAGTTGATAATTTTTCAGTTTGGTTTTTCATTTTTAAAGGGAAGGTACAGCATTTGTTTTGTTGGTAAAACTATCAATACGAGTGTGCTTACTCTCTTTGAATCAAGGTAAACATCAGGCCTGTGATGTCTCAGGATTTTTTTAAAATAAATTTCCCTTTGCCTCAAAATGTTCTTGAATTCGCCAACCAAGGAAAGAAAGAAGTGGCCTGTATTGTGTCCAAACCTCTGATTTCTTTGTTTGCGGGGATGTGGGAGAGTCTGTAAATCCTCCAAAATTAAACATCCAGGAGGTTCAGGTGGCTTTGTCCTCTAGACCAAAGGGAGACAGGCCCGGTACCCATTTTCCAGGATTTGACAACCAACCTGTGAAAGCTTAACTCTTTCGATCCAGAATTACATGTATAGATGCAATTATTTATATTAATACCGTAATTTTTTATTTAATTTTGCCCTACACCGATGTGTGTATAGCACTGTATACTCAGTGCTTTCCGAGTGTCTATGAAAAAACTACACAGGCGACTCGGGCGGGATTTGAACCCACAACCTCCTGCTTACTAGTGCAGACGTCTTAACCTCTCGACCACTGAGCTTGCCCGATGACAATTGGCCGGCTAGAATCCCATATAGCATCGGGTTCCGCGATATATATATATATATATATATATATATATATATATATATATATATATATATATATATATATATAGGTTGGTGAAATTCTTGCGCCTGGAGATAAACAATTGATTTAATGTTTGCCCTACACCGACGTGTATATAGCACTGTATACTCAGTGCTTTCCGAGTGTCTGTGAAAACTACACTGTATTGTAATTTGATACTATGGAAGAGAGTAAGGTATCAAAATAAAGGTTAAGTAAAACTAATTGTGGTGACACCATGTGAAATTCTCAATTAAGTTATAGTAGTTAAGTTATCAGTATGCTCTGATCGTTTTCAGAACTAATTGCTACTCAATAGAGAATTTCACATGGTGTCACCGCAATTAGTTTTACTTATCCTCTTCACCATACAAAGCTACAAGTTTTACCAAAATAAAGGTTAATCTTGGTATTGCCCATAATGCATTGCAGCCACTTGAGACTAAATTAATTCTCAGGATGATTGATAAGTGTACCAACTTTAGGGAGGAGGGCCAAAGTCGTGGTATAGCCAAGCCTTTGAGAAGCCCTGCCAGGCCCAGGCTTTGCCTGTGACTCTCCAAGGGAGGAGGGCCAAAGTCGTGGTATAGCCAAGCCTTTGAGAAGCCCGGCCAGGCCCAGGCTTTGCCTGTGACTATCTAAGGGAGGAGGGCCAAAGTCATGGTATAGCCAAGCCTTTGAGAAGCCCGGCCAGGCCCAGGCTTTGCCCAGGCCTTGCCCAGGCCTTGCCCAGGCCTTGCCCAGGCCTTGCCCAGGCCTAGGGGCCTATATAATACCCTAGCTGAGCACAAACTCCTTTTACTAATCTCAAATAGCTCTTATTGTTAACGCAAACTTGACTGACACCTCAGCTGTCTTTTTTTCATAACTGCAGCCAGTTAAAATGAGCTCTGTGGAATCTCAATTGAGTATTAATTAGTTCTGAAAAGAACTGGAGGTACAATTCGACGTTTCGATTAGTATGCTCTGATCGTCCTCAGGAGAGCATACTGAACTAATTACTACTCAATTGAGATTCCACATGGTGTCACGGCAATTAGTCTTACTTATCATCCTCACCATGCAGAGCTACAAGTTTTACCTAAATGAGCTCTATTTGACCGGGGGAAGCCCTCCATAATAACCCACATTGTCAGGTACTGTATTGTTACATGATCAGGACTCACGCAAGACAGATTAGGAGGCCGGGTAGCTTTTCAAAGGCTTGGCTGTACCACAACTGTGGCCCTCCTTATACCAAGTAGATTTTTAGATAATGATCTGTTAATTTGATTATCTGGTACTAATACCAATGATAATGATCAATTTTATACCTCCCCAAATGTTATTTTACATTTTAAGGTAAAGTTGTAACAAACTGCAAACAACACAGTTCAAAAGTAATCATCCTGGCTTAAAGATTTGTAGGGAAGTACAATTACACAAACATGGCTAATATAGCCTAGTATGTGTATATTATAATAATTTATCACACAATAGACTTATTGTCTCAATGCTCTCTTCCCTTAGTAATTGGGAAAATATCATTCTTTTAATCTTTTTTCATCTCACTGGGAGTACAGATCATGTGACTTGTTTACACTTTGAGTGACCTTCAGAGTGCCAGGGTGATTTCCTGCCAGGCAAAAGTGTGTGTATTTGTATTCAGAGTTGTAGGATTTGAGGTCTTGCATGGTGGAGAAAAAAATGATGGCTCTGAGAAGAGCCGGTTGGTTTGTTCTCAACGTTTCGACTAGTCTGCTCTAGTCATCGTCAGGAGACTGAAGAGATGTGGAGGGAACAGGACACTAGCGCCATGATCGCGGTCTGGATACTATTTATTATTAATTTGTTTACAAAGGTTGGTTTGTTCTCAACGTTTTGACTAGTCTGCTCTAGTCATCGTCAGGAGACTGAAGAGATGTGGAGAGTGCAGTAGAGGAATGATGTTGGAATCTCTGCATCTCTTCAGGAATGTTAAGTTTTTCAGGAGTTCCGTTCGTATTGTATTCAGAGTTTGTGTATTTTGTATGTAACATTAAGAATGTTTTTATTTTTTTCAGATGAATAAGATTTGAGATGTTGTACTAGTGCTTTAAAAATAAATCAAATTAAGATTTTTTTCTGCAGACATCTCAAAATATCATATTTTATGGTTTCTTGTCACAGAACAGTGCAGATGGACCTTTGAGGCTCATTTGTAAACGTGATGTCATAGATCGCATCGTTTATATAGCCTATTATGTGGAACCCTTTGACGCTTTACGGCTACCGTACTCTCATATCCATTCATACTCCTTGGTGGAGAGAAGCAATGAAGGACACTAGCGACACGATCGTGTTCTGGATTCGGACCCACCCACACCTATAACCATTCCGTCATATCAGGGAACAGGACACTAGCGCCACGATCGCGGTCTGGATACTATTTATTATCTTTATTAGTAGTTAGTACGAAACTCCAGCCCGCCCTCATGCGGTCGGCAAGAATTATAGTAAATGGTATCTGACAGGTGTTTTCTCCAGGAGAACAATTGAGTCATGTTTGATAACTTCCGGTATATCACACAGCGGGCAGTGACCGGTATACATGTCTTAGAAAGCCTTCCAAGCAGGGGCGTAAATATAGACAGTGCAGGCAGTGCGGCTGCACTGGGGACCGTGGGGTGGTAGGGCCCGTAGAGATCGAGAGCAGGCCATTCGACATTGTGTTGCAGAGAACGGGCCCCTGCACGCTTCATAACTAGTAACTAGCGTGCACTAGGGCCCGTTCATAACAGCGTGCACTTGGGCCCGTCGTAACTACGCTACGCCACTTCAAGGTATGTCCGCTCTAAATATTTGTTATATTTGTTTGGACTTTTATCCAAATGCAGCAAATACTTTGACATATTATTCATTCTCAGGATCGTATACGGGGGATTGGAACAATTCACTGCGTTTCAAAACTTTTCTGTGATGTAATCGTCGCACTCGGAATTCTCCAGCGACAAGAAAAAAAAAAGGCTTCCAAACTCATCTGAGACATTCATGCATGAATGGAGTGGTAGCGTAATTCAGGTACATGTCAGTGTATTATACTGTTACAGGCCTGTACTCAATAGATACGAAAGACAAAAATAAACGAGTCATTGTGCATTTGAACTCGAATATCTGCGTATTTATTTCACGTACTCGGATTATTATACACTCATAAATTCAATCTCAAAACTTGCTCAGGGTGCACCCCACTAAATAGTGACAAATTGATGCGCTGAGCTATATAAACATCTAAAAAAAAAAAAAGTCCCCACCTGTATGTTTTAAAAATATGTTTAAATTTTAGAGACTTATGAGCATAAACATGATATGACGATTTAGCCTGATCATGGACACACATGTTGCAAGCAAGATTTGTGCGGATAACGTTGCGCATCAGTGCACACAACTCGGTTGATTGTGTGGGGGTACCTGTTCATTTCTCACAACTTTGCATTGTGGCTCAAAATAACGCCCCTGAACTCAAGCAAAATGGGTTATCCCTTTTGTCATCAGCTTTATTGACCAATACTTAAGACATAAGCAGCATGTTGGGTTTGTTCAGTAAGGGGTATAACCGCCACGATTGTTGCCCGACACCTTCGGAGCATACTGTTTATGAGGCCCAGGTCCGCATCCGTCGCCTCATAAAGAGTATGCACCGAAGGTGTCGGGCAGCAATCGACTGAACAAACCCAACATGCTGCTTATGTCTTAAGTATTGGTCAATAAAGCTGATGACAAAAGGGATAACCCATTTTGCTCGAGTTCAGGGGCGTTATTTTGAGCCACAATGCAAAGTTGTGAGAAATGAACAGGTACCCCCACACAATCAACCGAGTTGTGTGCACTGATGCGCAACGTTATCCGCACAAATCTTGCTTGCAACATGTGTGTCCATGATCAGGCTAAATCGTCATATCATGTTTATGCTCCTAAGTCTCTAAAATTTAAAAATATTTTTAAAACATACAGGTGGGGACTTTCTTTTTTTGAGGTGTTTATATGCATGTATGTCCTCGAATGTTTCTGAAAATCAAAGACTTGAGGCCCATGTGTAAAAATGGTCCAATATCATGTCCTTGAATTCCAACTTTGAATGTTTGTATTTTACATTGGTTGATATGTTAACCTCGTGTTTATTTAGTGGGGGCACCACTCAGTTTCTTGTCCGGACATCAGTCATGGACATAACTGTTAAATTACATGACCACACAATTAGGTCTCTTGATGGTATCAATCTTCTATAGCAATGATGGACAAAAACTGTTGGCACATGACCACACAATTAGGTCTCTTGATGGTATCAATCTTCTATAGCAATGATGGACAAAAACAGAGCCTCCATGACCATTTTGTCAAAGCTATTGTGTATAATAATACGTAACTGTTCACTAAATCTAATTTCAACCTCTTTTTGTGCAAAATTTCAAAATGATTAATAAAACACGTGCAAATTTTCATGCTTGAATAAATAAAACATTTGTTTACTTAATCTGTGTACTATTAAAGGTATTCTTTTAAGTTTGTTGATTAGGCCAACAAAAAAATCTCAGGTTTCTGGTCTCCGCGCGCGTCGCCTCAGACCCGTGCCTTGGCGTTTTTGTGTTTGTTTTGTTTGCTATGAAACAGCGTCCAATAGATCTTTGCCGTGGTGCAGCCATTAATGTAAACCAAGCAGAGGCTGGAAGGGAACTGTTCTGTTCCTTTTGTTCTACGAGATTAACATTACCATTGTCGTCGGGTATACAAGGAATCAGACAAAGATGGCAGCTGTATAATCAAGGTAAAAAACAAAACAAATGTTGGGCATTTTAAAGCGCTCTTTAACAAGGTATCAGAGCGCTGTACATTATTACCCCTGCTCATCAGGCGCATAAATCATTCCAGAAACCATCTCAGCTCCCTGGGGAGTATACAGCTCAATTGCTGCCATTTCGGCGCATATGGGCTAATCAAACAACAACCAACTCTGCCCTCACATGTACCCATTTACTCCTGGTTGGAGAGAAGCAATTATGGTAAAGTGTCTTGCTCAAGGACACAAGTATCTCGGTTGCGGTTGGGATTCGAACCCACATTCTGACGACTCGGCCACCAGAACACAAATCCGATGCACTAAACCACTCGACCATGGCACTCCATTATTTGCAGATAAAAATGCTGAATCGATTGGAATTCAACCGTGCCGATTTAACCAGATTAACCAAAACAACAAAAAATGTAAAAAAGTCGACCTATGACCAGAAATCAGAAACTTTTTTGTTAGCCTAATAAGTAGAATTAAAGGTACTTTTAAAATTACGTAAATTTACAATAATTTTTAGTAAATATAAACAGATAAATACTGGTCGTGCATAATAAGTTTTCTTTTGTAAAATGTGTAGAAATGTAAACGTATTCTTCTGTGTATATTTTGTTGCTTCAATGATTGAATAAAATCAGTTTATATACAAACTGAAAATGCTTCCTTGTTGTATCTATAACAACCTCCTTTCATTCCATATCTATCATACCTTTCCTATATTATAGGGATTTTTTTCCTATTTGTGTAAAATAAATCTTTCTGAGTAAAATGAGGCCAACAAACAATAAATTTTAATAAATACAAACAGATAAATACTGGTCGTGCATAATAAGTTTTCTTTTGTAAAATGTGTGGAAATGTAAACGTATTCTTCTGTGTATATTTTGTTGCTTCAATGATTGAATAAAATCAGTTTATATATAAACTGAAAATGCTTCCCTGTTGTATCTATAACAACCTCCTTTCAATCCATATCGATCATACCGTTCCTAATGTCAACCTTTTGTTGTGCAAAATTTCCAAATGATTAATACAAGTGCAAATTTCCGTGCTTGAATAATTAAAACATTTGTTTGTTACTTAATCCGTATACTATTAAAGGTGTTTTTTAAGTTTGTTGATAAGGCCAACAGAAAATAAATTTTAATAAATACAAACAGCTAAATACTGGTCGTGCATAATACGTTTTCTTTTGTAAATTGTTAAGAAATGTAAAGGTATTCTTCTGTATATATTTTGTTGCTTCAATGATTGAATAAAGTCAGTTTATATACAAACTGGAAATGCTTCCCTGTTGTATCCATAACAACCTCCTTTCATTCCATATCGATCATACCTTTCCTATATTATAGGAGTTTTTCTATCTGAAAAAATTTAAACTCTTCATTTGAATGGAAATCGAGCTAATAGGCTTGGCTGGTCACAATCGCTGCTTTGTGTAAATGGCGCCCTCTTTAGGCCTCACACCACTGACCATTTTTAAACGCTATTGTGTATAATAATATGTAACTAATTTCAACCTCTTTTTGTGAAAAATTCCAAATGGTTAATAAATCCCGTGCAAATTGCTGTGCTCAAATAATTACAAAATATACCAGAATTTGTAAGCAACTAACATAGATTCGGTGTCTGACAAGTTAAAACCTAACATTTCTAGTTTACTCAATCCGTGTGCTGTTAAAGGTGTACTTTTAAGTTTGTGGATATGTATGATTAAAATAACGTTCTTTTAAAATTACGTAAATTTACAATAACTGAATAAATATTAACAGGAACATTTGGTTGTCCATAAAAGTTTCCTTTTTTCAGAATTTGTCAAAATGTATACGAATTCTTCAGTACATGCCGGATGTACTGTAATTTTGTTCCTTTAATGATTGAATTAAGTCAGTTTTATATACAAAGAGGAATTACCTCCCGTTACATCACAATGTCACACCAACCTGCTCTCATTCCAAATCAATTATACCTTTCCTATTTGTGTAAAAGAAATCTTTCTGAGTAAACAAGAGATTTCCATCTGCCATCATGTAACATTTTAAATAGATGAAAACTGTTCACTTGTGACAATCGCTGCTTTGTGTAAACGGCGCCCTCTCTAGGCCTCACACGGAGCATCCATGACCGTTTTGTAAAAGCTGGTGTGGATAACACGTTACTGTTCACTGAATCTAATGTCAACCTTTTGTTGTGCAAAATTTCAAAATGATTAATACAACAAGTGCAAATTTCTGTGCTTGAATAATTAAAACATCTGTTTACTTAATCCGTATACTATTAAAGGTGTTCTTTTAAGTTTGTGTTGATCAGGTCAACAAAAAAAGTAATTTTAATAAATACAAACAGCTAAATACTGGTCGTGCATAATAAGTTTTCTTTTGTAAATTGTTAAGAAATGTAAATGTATTCTGTGTATATTTTGTTGCTTCAATGATTGAATAAAGTCATTTTATATATAAACTGGAAATGCTTCCTTGTTGTATCCATAACAACCTCCTTTCATTCCATATCGATCATACCTTTCCTATATTATAGGAGTTTTTCTATCTGAATTTTTTTTTAAACTCTTCACTTGAATGGAAATGGAGCCAATATGCTTGGCTGGTGACAATCGCTGCTTTGTGTAAACGGCGCCCTCTTTAGGCCTCACACCACTGACCATTTTTAAACGCTATTGTGTATAATAATATGTAACTAATTTCAACATCTTTTTGTGAAAAATTTCAAATGGTTAATAAATCCCGTGCAAATTTCTGTGCTCAAATAATTACAAAATATACCAGAATTTGTAAGCAACTAACATAGATTCGGTGTCTGACAAGTTAAAACCTAACATTTCTAGTTTACTCAATCCGTGTATGATTAAAATGTTCTTTTAAAATTACGTAAATTTACAATAACTGTGAATAAAATTTAACAGGAAAATGTGGTTGTCAATAAAAGTTTCTTTTTTTTCAGAATTTCTCAAAATGTATACGAATTCTTCAGTGCATGCCGGATGTGCTGTAATTTTGTTCCTTTAATGATTGAATTAAGTCAGTTTTATATACAAAGAGGAATTACCTCCCGTTACATCACAATCTCACACCAACCTGCTCTCATTCCAAATCAATTATACCTTTCCTATTTGTGTAAAAGAAATCTTTCTGAGTAAACAAGAGATTTCTATCTGCCATTATGTAACATTTTAAATAGATGAAAACTGTTCACTGGTGACAACCGCTGCTTTGTGTAAACAGCGCCCTCTCTAGTCCTCACACAGAGCATCCATGACATTTTGTAAACTGAATCTAATTTCAACCTCTTGTTGCGCAAAATTCCAAAATGGTTAATAAAAACACGTGCAAATTTCCGTGCTCAAATAATTACAAAATATACTAAAGCAACTAACATAGATTCGGTGTCTGACAAGTAGAACACCTGATATTTCTTGTTTAATTAATCCGTGTTTTTTGTTTGTTTTTGTTCGTTTGTTTTGCTGTTTTGTTTTGTTTTGTTTTCTTAATGGGCCTATATTGTATTTTCATCACTGTTTTGGCCCTACCATCATTTCCTTATTTTGTTGATGTCTGTTTTCTCAGACTCATGCTCAATTTATCTAACGATTTCCTATTTGTTGTAGGCCTATCTGATTTGTATTTTGTGCTCGTTGATCCTTGTTCCGACGTGTAGACGTAACCAGTGTGTATAGATACGGGTTCAGGGAGGAGTTTATGGGTAGGATGAAGACCACAATCCAGGCGTACATGTCTGGACCGATCACTACAGCCCCAGTCTGAGAAAGAATCCCCATGATGATGACCGGCATCCAGCATGCAAAATCAGTGCCGACTAAGAACGCCATTTTGACAGCCATTCTGATATCCCGATCCTGGCCGTGAGTAATCACTTGGACCCTATTTGATGTGCGCTTGACTTCCACAAAAATTGCCACGTAGCAGACGAACACCACCAGGAAACAGAAGAGGTTGACACCAAGAAAGAGGAAAATTGAGAAAATCCAGGCTGGCTTCTGACCTTTACCTACTGGTATCGATACAGTCTGGCTCCTGAATGGATTATCAATAGTGCCCTCTTTGACCTCGAAAGCGGTTGGTTTGGTGATGAGTGGTAGTCCAATGCACACATCGGATAAACCGTAGATATCCGAATCTGACCCACTACCAAAGACCGTTGGTCCAATACTCAAACCAAGTGATATTGACCAAATCACGAGTAGAACTAAAATGGTAGATTTCTTGCTTGGTTGCCACGAGCTTAAGGGGTACACGATACCCCAGAAACAATATACACTGATAAGCGTGACGATAAACACAGATGCCTCGCACGACAAGACCGACAACACGCCAGCTATTTTGCATATCACGCTTGACCGCCATTGCTTGGCCTCCGATGAATACGTCTCACCAAAATGCAGATCTGCTACCGCAATAATGAGCATATAAACCCCCATCAAGCAGTCAGATATGGCTAGATTTAGAACCGTAATTGAGTGACTTATGTTATGATTTCTATTTCGTGTCCCATAGCACTCCCTTGCTCTGTGAACGATGACCACAGTATTGCCGATAAGGGCGCTTAGTCCAAGAACCCACATGGATACACGGAGGAATGTGTTCCGCATGAGACTGCCACAGAGGTTCAATGGAGGTTGTAACTCAGTCGTCTCACATTGTGATATCATGAAGTTAGGTAAAGATGATACAAACTTACAACAGAGTCTGTAGTCGTCCACGTACCTGAAATTTCAACAGAAAACAAACTCATCATTATCATCATCTTCTTAATTATCATCATCACCACTATCCACATCTTAATCTTAGTCATCATCCTCGTCATGATCATCTTTATCATCGTCATCGTCACAATCAGCTTCATTGTCATCATCGCCATCATTATCATATATTCATCATAACACCGAAGTCGTCATCTGTAAGACATCGATCAGCACAAACTGCTGTCTTTGTATAATCGTCAATAAGTCTACACACTTCTTTGATACTTACAATTTCTGCAAGCTCACTAAGTCAGTCACCGCACCACTCTCTACGCGGACAGGGTCATCACTTGCTTCATCACCTCTGATCAGAACTCTGGAGTAAGATCATGATCAAATGTAGGCATTAAAATAAAATACATCACAACAAATAATTCCTTGAAAAGAAACTACATCTAAACTACTAATAAAAGTATTATCACGGAATACAGCAAGTATTGTAGCTTTGATTTTTATTTTTGAATTTAATGCAACAATTCCAAAAGCAAATCATTTTACCATGTTCAGATAACTCTTAAAACCCATTGTAACCACCAGTTATGATTTAAATTGACAAACTGATTTAACTGATTACGATTTATGAAAATGTTTTCTTACAGGGTTTTCAGATTAGGGAGTCCACTAAACGCCCTCATTTTTAGACTTTGTAGAGGAATGTCCGTTGCAATCCTTAAACATGAAATGAAAAAAATAAAATATTTAATCAAATGTATATAAAGTAATTAACAATAAGCTGCAATGAATATGTATATGTTTATTAACCTTCCCATGATATTTAATCATTTGCAACCTGCTTTGTATCACAATGACTACTAAAGAAATTCAAATCTGTATAATTATGCATAAACCGTAGGCGTTCGTATTTTAAAAACAATTATATTCATCAATAAGACAGCCTCTTTCCCAAAAGTAAATCCACAAAAAGAGGTTCACTCACATGATTTCCAAATTCTTGAGTTTGGAGAAAGAGTTCGCCTCAAGATCCCTTATTTGGTTCCTCGATATGTCCCTTCAATACAAAAATCAAAGTATATGAAGATAAGTAGGATTTGAAGCTTTTTATATGGTGTAAGATCAGTAAGAGGAAGGTTTGTACATGGTGTAAGATAAGTAAGAGGAAGGTTTGTATATGGTGTAACATCAGTAAGAGGAAGGTTTGTATATGTGTAAGATCAGTAAGAGAAAGGTTTTTGGAGTTGTAATAGTTTGTTGGTTTTAAAAAGAAGCGATACTTTGACAACTCAACATTAAGATCAGTATAACCAGGATCGCATATTTGACTCCTCGAGATGTCCCTTCAGTATAAAAATCTATGTATATTAAGATGGTGTTTACTTTTTACAGAGTTTCGAAATGCAAAAAAAATAGTATTCTTCTAGTGCAGCGTCATTTTAAAGGTTAAATTTATTAACTGGTAATCCTGATCGTAACGTTGTACTTTAATGTAATCTGGGCCCTTTGTAATAACTAGCTATTTACAAGTTTTGCATTTGTTTTACTTACAAAAATGTTAGATTGCTAAGACCGTCGAAGGTCCCAGGACGTAGTTGATTGATTTCATTACCAGCCAACGACCTATATTAAACAAGCAGGAAAAATAAGCAAAAATACAGGCGTAAATATCTTAAACTTTATGTATTATTATCAAAGAGAAAAATGTACCAGCTAGGGTTGATGACAATGTAAAACAGCACTTTATAATGAGGTTTATAAATTCCGCTATGCAGTATATTTAAGATTGTTGTAAAGTAAAAACAAATACTTAAGGTTTAAAACATTTATAAAGTGATATACTGTACTAACATAATACCTCTGACAGAAATATTTTAAGGGATATTTGGTATCATCAACTTTATACCAAAGGTTTTATGTAAATTATTGATCATTTATGTTTTTCGACAGTGTCAATAGCGTAAAGAGACTTTAATTCAATAATTCTCGATATTATAAACTTACAGTCCATTAAGTAACAGGAATCCTTTGAATAGACCAGCATTGAGGACACTGATATTTGCTCCTGATCCTGAAAGTGTACTAAGCATTGACAACAATATCATTATGATGCAGACTCATACGCTTGAATTTATATTGAAATCAATTCACCATTGAGACTTTAACGGATGACAATTAAAATATTAGTATTTACAAAAGCAAGCTTGTGTTGAATGCCTAGGCATTCCATGCTAGGCTGAGAAATGGCATTTATCTAGCGAACACATATGAAAGGTAACTTGTAACATTCCTGTTTTAGTTTAAGATGTAGCTACAAATGTTTAAAGCTTGACCTCCCCGATATGTTTTTACTTCTTTAAATGGTAAGATAAAAATGTGACATTCCGAAACTCTTGACCAAGAATAATTGATTCATCATTAATTAAATATTTGGGTTTTTAAGACAAGCTTGTGAACTGAAAAATCGAATTGGCCTAAAATAGTATACAGGACGTATGTTTAATAACTTTATCTTTAAAACTCCAAAATTATCAAATATAGGTTGAATTATTAATTATAAATATTAAAATGTATCTTACAGCTCTTTAGTGATCTTCACTATGTTTGAAACAGTTGTTTCGTTCCAACCGTCCTTACAAATCACATGTAGATCGCTGTTTAAATCGTATTTGCAACTACATTCATCAGGGCACCGCTGATCTATATTTAGAAAGAGAAATTATATAATCTTAACTATACTGCTGGCATCTTTGTCAGATTCCCTGACTCAAGACATTTATCATAACACTAATTCTGGGTACGTTTAAGGGGCCAGCCTATATTACACCATCCTCAGTTTGTTTTCATACACTTGTATGGGAGAAGAACAAAAATACTACCTAAGCGATGATAAAGAACCTTCTTGTTTCAGTTTGAATCTAAAGAATTTATTTCACACTGTTGAAACTTTGTAATAAGGCGTAACATTCTTAATTTTGGGATGGCAGGGCTCTAACAGTGCACATTATTAAATATTTAAGAAGTGTCGGACAGTTCAGACAAAGTTGAAATTACACGTGTTTGAACTTCTTGCCCGAGATGAGCTTACTGCAACCTCGTTCCCAGGGCTTTCGAGCTGTACTGCTATTCCTCGATCCCACTACTCTCTCCCCTGAAACTTTGGGACGCCTTTCCACAAACACTTGGTTATATATAAGTTTATAGTCTGACACATGGCTATTAAGAAGAGTGTGTGTTGCAGTACGGAGGCCAGGACTAGGCCAACCAACTTTCGAATCATAAGCACTGCATGTAGATATATAGGCCTATTATGTTATAATTTGGCATTATTTATTCTCAATAAAATGAAACATAAAAACTTTTGACATGTTAAACAAAATAACTAAAGTGGTTTTTCCACCATGCTCGAGTAGCGAAAACGAGGTAGACCCTGGGGACGAGGTTGATCTTACAGCGGTAATAAGTGAATGAGCGCCCTCAAGATGTGAAACACATACTTACCGCATTCCTTTTCGTCATCTGCTTGAGGGCAGTCTTTTCGTCCGTCGCATACCTTAGATAGATACTTACAGTCATTGGATTTCTTACAGTGATAAAAATCGGGACAGACGATATTTTCTATGTAAATAAGGAAGAAAACAAATAAAGTTTGAAATTGATCAACCAGCAAGAGGGCGCTACAAACACAGACTATGAAACTTTCACTTTAAAAGTAGTCCCGATCGGGACTCACTGGTATCATCATTGTTCAAATCAAGATATAAACATCCATACAATCCTGAACATGGGAGGACGGTTGTTTTGTTGACACCGAAATGTTTCCCAGCACACGGCGCTACAAACACAGAATCATGATACATACATCCTAAAAATCCCAAATATGGCAGAAGTTGTTTTATTAATCGACAATGAAGATTTTCCAGATTGGACAGGGACAATTGATGTTCATATTTGAAAATTGGGTTCCAGTCTGAAAAACAAGTATTACAGAATTGGGATAATATGATTTACAGCAACCCTATGACTGGGACTAAACGTATGGAAGTGAATGATCTGGAAATAAAATAGATCTGGTAGTTTAATCGACGAGCATGGCCTTTAATTTAAATGCCCCAAATATAGTGTCTTACCGCAACCCTGTTCGTCCATTTCGTTTTCTTGACAATCTTTAAACCCATTACATCTGACGCTGTCTTGTAAACATAAACCATTATCGCAGTCCAGACCGTTGAGACAGTGATTTGTATCTGTGTACAAAATGGAGGTTGTTATTCTCTATTGAAATGGCGACCACTTATCTCCAGAATGCTTAAACCGGTAGACGTTACTTATAAAAACCAAGAGTCGATCGCAAATCATGAAAAAGAATCATTACAAAGATTATTCCTATAACGAATGCTAAAGTGTCGGACTTTATTTCTAACTATTATTTAAGACTCCTCAGGCTAAATCACAAAGTCCATGTCACAACCCCAGGTCCACCTGCCCTCACGCGCAATGCGTCTGGGCCAAGTCACTCACAAGAAACACACCAACCAAACTTCTCGCTTAGAAAAAATATAATACTAAATATTTATTTACACTATGTACAATTAATTACTATAAATTGATCATCTATTAAAGTCCAAATCAACAATGTTGGACTCAACTATACAAAAATACAGCTTTAAATTATAATTACAAAACCACCAGCACTGGACGTTACAGTCTACCGTCCGAAATGACGGTAGGGATGTCTAAAAGGGAGTCATCGTAGCCGTGGTGGGGCGATAGGTTCGTCTCCAAAACTTAATACCTTCGTCTCAAAATAAAGCTGATTCCAACAAAGGGAGCCCTGGGAAAATATTGAATAAATCCATAACTACTAACACGCCAGAACCCTTCCGACCAGTTTAAACCAGCTTATACCCTAAATAACAAATACGTATCCAAAACGTAGTTGACGGTTTCTTGAACCCCCAAATCGAAAGGTACTGAAAATACAGAACATTCTTTAAGGAAATGCATATCGTTCAATAAATAAATATACATTCAACTTACAGTTTAACTGGCTCCCTGTGGGCATAATAATATACGGGATGTAGGGTCAAGACTGAAGTAAAAGACTTTTGCCGAGCAAAATCTCTTCCAGGCTATTGAAAATGTTTGGCTAGCGCCAACTACCTCTCAAAAGCGTAAACTGACGCCTTTTTTTACGTTTTAAGGCTATCGCCAGAAAATACTGGGAAACTTCGTCCCAAAAGATTGATCAAAAACTTCAGTTGATCCACTACTGGAGCTATCTCCGGAGATTTCAGTCTTCTCTCCCCATCCCCTCGATATCCTTACGGAGTTTCTAACCTCTTGAGCCATTATTACCCAAAGTAATTTCTCAGTACAACGCACATAAATAAATCTCCCGCTGAAACCTTATTAGAAGAGTGACGTATACCCCGCCCGAAAAGTTTGCATATAATTTACATCTAATTTACATCTACTTTACATTCCGTTCTGCGGCGTCGAAATTCTGCTGTGATGACGTAAAAGGTAAGTTAAAATATCGCTCTCTTGTGACAGTCCAACTGAATTTCCGCTTTGCACTAGCAAATGCATATACAAATGCAGATTTGTGCATAAAAACACAAAATCACTGTTAACGAATTATTAAACTCAAAACATAATCTTAATAATCTGACCTACTGGAAATCCATGTTGAGCAAGACAAAATGTTCTGCGCGATTCCGTATTTAACGGTATTATTTAGTACATTTCTTTCAAACTTACCGTTGTCAACGTGTGTCAATCTGAGATGGAAACCTCCATACTCCACAGTCGAATCCCCAATAAATGAAACATCAACGAGGTAAGCCTTTAATAATATTGAACGCACTTTTGTCGCTCCGTCCAATACAAAACGCTCATCTTCCTGGCCGTACGAAATGATATGTACCTTGTCACGCTCTCTCTCCGTTAGGAAAGAAACCACTTCGATGATTATGTTATAAGAAATTTGTGTGGATGAAAGGTAGACTCGCCACTGGCATTCAACGTTTGCTGGATAGTTCGAAGGGTAGTGGGGAGACCTCAGACAGAACGAAGCATTGGGCTTTACTAGATCGATTGTAGTTGCACCACATGATCCTGAAACAAAATTAACTTTAATCAATATTTTAGTTCAACCTAGACCACGTAAATAGCGTTTGACCTTATCTTTAAAAAGGACGAATATTGCATGGAAGTCCGTCGATAGACAGACATCAACTGAGCAATGTATTTACATGCACATATAAAATGCATTCATTTTGATACACGTGAACAGCTAAGCGCTAGTTGTACATTAACGGCGTGTCTGAAACACGCCTATTTTAACAATGCAATAAATTGAATGGTACTCCCACAGCCTGCCCATGTCTTTTCGTCTAATGTTTAACCTGAACAAAGTTTTACACCAACAAAACCTTGGATCCCAGCTTAATTCTAAGGGAGGACATCTTCCCCCAAGCCCCAAAAATCTCAAAAGTTTGGCAAGTTCCCTCTAGGTATTATTATAGAGATCCACTAGATCCTTGTAGCCTAACAAAGACATCACGTAACTTGGGAGTTAATCCCCTCATAATCCACGTGGCTCTGGTGGATACACAAAGAAACAGCAGCCACAACCTAACTAATCTTTGACAATAGCTATCGCTGGACAGCTAGACTCTTCTTTTGTAGTGTTCAGAGAGTGTAAACCAGGCGGCGCGGGAGCCTACCAAAAATGGGGATAAATGAAAGGTTGGGGGAAGATATCCTCCCTTATACTTATTTCTATTCCAAATATTGTTATTGGTGACTCTCATGTGCAATCTTCTTCTCAAGCAAGGAACCTTGGCGTTATATTTGATGCAAACATGACACTTAGGCTAAACCTCATATTTCAAATGTTACTCGCACCGCAGCATTTCACCTTAGGAACATTGGAAAGTTACGCAAATATCTTAATTATGATGCAACAGAACAAATTGTTCATTCCTTCCTAACATCTCGTCTTGATATGGCAAATTCACTGCTTTATGGACTTCCACAGGATCAACTACGACGACTTCAAAGGATTCTAAACACTGACGCACGTATTGTCACTCTCTCTAAAAAATCATGTCATATCACCCCTATCCTGAAAGATCTGCATTGGCTGCCAATATCATATCGTATTATTTATAAAATATTGCTTATCGTTTTCAAATCTTTGAATGATTGTGCACCATTGTATATATATCTGACTTGTTGAAATGTTATGCCACATCTCGCAAGTTACGTTCCAGTGCAAATCTTTGCTGGCTGAACAAAAGTCAAAACATTCTTGGGGTGACAGATCTTTTGAAGTTGTGGCTCCACGCCTTTGGAATGATTTACCTCTGTACATTCGTGAATCTCAATTTGTTTGCTCCTTCAAGAAAAACTTAAAAACTCATCTTATGTGTATTGCCTATAAGGACTACTAACATTCATTTATGCATTTTTTATCTTTTTTTAGTATTATATTGCATTTGCTATTGTATTGTTATGCTATTGTATGATTTCTTCTTTACTGTAAAGAGCCTTGAGCACTTCTTGGTGGATATGTGCGCATTATAAATCTTCTGTATTATTATTATTATTATTATACTAACCGCACACAATCTCGTCTGTGGAGTCTTCACAGTCCATCCGCCCGTTACATAGCTGGTACTTTGGGATACAGTCTCCGGATGCACATGCGTAATAATGTTCATTACAATCACCTAGGAAAAAACAAAAAAAAGCCCTGTGTTTTAGACAGAAAAAGAGGCAGATATGATCATTAAAACACTCAGTCTGGGTCTTTAAATTTTTCGTTGATAAAAAACTAAAATATTTAGATAACTGGCAAATATTGCCCGCCTCCGAGGGATAATTTGAAAGATTTTCGAGAAAAGTAATCACTTCTGTAGTTTTCCTTACCACACCCTAATTCATCCTTGTAATCATCGCAGTTTAGTTCGCCATCACAGACAGATGATCTATTGAGGCATTGAAGACCAGATGGGCATACAAACTGATCGTCATCACACTCTTAAATTATGATTAAGAAAATTAAAAGTACGGATTAAAGCCAAGTAGATGAGAAATTAATTGATCAAATAAAAGAGAAAACAAAATACATTGGAAATTAATTCAAGAAATCCCTAATTGTAAGCTCATGTGATGGAGCTTTAGTAATTTGCAAAATTCTCTCATTTTCCAAGGTGTTCTTATACACTTAGTTAAGTTTTTCAAATAATTTCTTTGAACACTATGTATCTCGAGTTCAGCAAACCTTTAACGGAACTCTGTAATACAAACAACTCAATTTTTTCTTCTCTTTTACTAACTTTCTTTATTTTAAAGGTTTAAGTTAAAAGTTATAATTTCATAAAATAATACAAGTAAGACATAGTTTTACAGATACTGTTATGAAATGAACCCACCAGTCTTGTCATAAACGGTCAATACAATTCGTAGTCCATAAAGTAATCTATTCAGTCCGTTAAATTCCAGCACTATCCAGACTCCTGAATCAGCAGACGACACGTTCATCTTGTCCAGCAGACCCCCTTCCAATACTGCAATCGGATCTCCAGTAGGATCGACTCCATTTCCAATTTTCAAAATATAATCAGAACTGGAAAATTCAAGGATCTCTATTCGAATTCGACTTCCCAGCGGCTCAGTGAATTTCCAAACACACTCGAAAGGCGTAATATTCGGAGGCTCGGTCAAAGAGAGATTCGTATTCGGAAACGATGCTGACGTTCCCGAATAAACGGCAAGGTGAGATACCGGTATGTGATTTCCGTCTGGTTGTAAGGTAGCTTCCCCCAGAATTGTAAGCGCTTCTCCAAATTGCAGATGATTATTTAAATTACCGCATACATCTGTCCACAAATCAAAGGAAGTAACACAGCTTCATTATTCACTACTAACAGGTGGTATATTTATTATGTAATAATGTGGTTTTATTCAGAAGTGGCCTAACAAAATTGCAGACGGATGCAGAAGAGGTGTAGACGAAGAAAGATGGTTAGGAGGGATAGAGGGAAGACAAATATAATTTGTATCAGGTAAAACGCATTTATGGCGTGTCTGCACCACGCCTACTCCAACCAATGCAATAAATTGAGTGGTACACCTAGAGCCTGTCCAAAGATTCAATAGATATTGACAGTGTCTCCAGTTGCCATTGGCGTACTATAGTGTTTGTTTTTGTCACTGCAAGTTTTAGACTTTATTTTGCTTATGTGTGTTGCCCGTCCATTTGCATAATTATGATATTGACTGAGAGATCTTTGAACAAAATGTAATGATGTAGCTAATTCATATTAACCTCTCTTTGTTTACACATTCCCTTTTTATAAAGGATATTCAAGATCTCCAATGTCTGACTTTCCGTACATGATTGTAAAATTCTCCCATTCTCTCAGGTGTTCTTATTTTAGAGATATTTAGTTTAGGTGTTTTAGTTGATTTATTTTCTATTTACTATTTTATTTTATTTTAAAAGTTTAAGTTAAAAAGTTATAATTTTATTGGCCATATAACTGTAACATTGCTTTAAAGCAGTTATGTGAAATTGTTAATTGAAAAAAGTAGTAATCTAATAACATACAAGTACAACGGAGTTTTACAGGTACTGTTTTGAAATGAACCTACCAGCAATCCTAAAAGCCGTCAACACAATTCTTAGGCTAAGATGAATTATTTGTTGGTATGTATGAGATTCCAGCACTATCCAGACTCCCGAATCAACAGTCAAGGTCGGGTACCGATACCAATGATTCCCGTTGAATACTGCAATCGGCTCTCCATCAGTAGGATCGACTCCAATTCCAACGCTCAAGTTAAAACCATCACTGTAAAATTGAAGAATCTCTATTTGGATTCGACTTTGTGGGGGCTCAGTGAATTTCCAAACACACTCGACAGGCAAATTATTTGGGTATTCGATTAAAGACGGTTCTGACTTTCCGGAATAAACGGCGAAGCTGGTGATGCCATTTCCGTCTGGTTGGAAGGTAGTTCCCCCCAGAATTGTAAGCGTTTCTCCAATTTGCAGATGATTATTTGAAGTACCGCATATATCTGGACAACAAATCAGAGGAAGTAATACAGCTTCATTATTCCTATAACGTTTACATAAGGCCCAACCAAGTCTCTGCTTTCTGGTTTTCGCGCGCGTCGCCTGAGACCCGCGCGTCGGCATTTTTATTTATTTATTTATTTATTGATTTACTGATTTATTGATTTATTGATTTATTGATTTATTTATTGATTTATTTATGCCGAGGACGGACGTGTTTCTTTCGAGCTCCCGTGTAAGGCCTAAATCTTAAATCTTTCTGACCTGGTAAGGTCCTTGTATTTATATTATAGTGTAATTTATTGTATATAGATACCCATAGACCAAGCCCACCGTGTAAATATCTGTTATTTTCGTGTATTTTATGTGTATTCTTCGTTTAGTTTGTGTAGTCGTTTTTGCTGGGCTGGCCGCCATGGCCAGTCAGGCGGGAACCTCAGACGTGGGTCAGCCAAGCGTGGCTGGCCCCAAGCCCATTGTTCCTGGTGACGAACCGTTCGCGGGCGTCACCAGGAAGAATGGGGCGTCTTTCAGAGTCATAGACAATGTGTCCATTGAATCCTATATGCAGGAATTTAACAATTGTATGCCAGCACACATTCATGTTGTCTCTGCAAGTAGAATTTCTAATAACCGTATTGCCGTGTACCTGGGTTCTAGAGAGGAGGTAGCCGAAGCTATTTCGCTGGGTCTTACCCACGGCGACTCCTTTCTGGAACTCAGCCCCCTTGTTCAACCAACCACCCGCCTAACCTTGTCTAATGTATATCCCGAAATCCCTAATTCTGTCCTTCTTCACAACATATCGAGCTTTTGTAAAGTTGTATCCCCTATCCGGCCCATACCCCTTGGTTTTAAGAACAAACAGCTGTCCCACATAATGTCATTTCGCCGCCACGTCCAGGTCCTAGTCAAACCCAACGTCACTCTCCCCAGTCACATTAATTTCTCCTTTTCTGGTGCTAACTATCGTGTTTTTTTTATCTACGGAGTCGGTGCGATGCTTCAACTGCGGTGAGTTTGGCCACATCAGTCGCTCCTGCAAGAAGCCCCGCCCCCCACCCGACAACGACGACGAACCACAAGAACCGACCAACCCCCTCAACCCCCCACCAACTTTCGTTCACGGTAAGAATAAGAAATCTGACCCCAAACACCTCCCTAAGAAGTCCAACCCCTCCACCGCCCCGCCCACCACAGAACCCTCTAATACCACCCCACTAGCCGGACCCTCCAAGGCCGCCATTTTGTACCCCACTCCGTCGCAGGAGGTTTTCAAACACAGAATTGCCCCCGTCCCTAAGCCCCGCCCCCTTTCACACCTGGGGGCTCCTGCGGCGGGGTCCTCGGGCCCTCGGCCTCATCCGACAAGCCGGTCGCAGCTTCGGCTGCGACTGCGGCCGGTGGGGCTAGTGGTCCTGCTGGGGTGGAGTCTGCCGCCGGGACCTCGTCCGGGTCCTCACGGGTGAAAACAGCCCTTAAGTCACCTGCTCGTGACAACCCAATTCTTATTTTTGGCACTCCCCCTCCCCTCACTAGGCTCTTCACTGAGGCTGTCACCAAGCGCAAGCTTTCGCCCCAGAAACCTGAAGATGACACACCTCACCTGGTATCCCTGAAATCCCCGCAGCCCCAACGTAAACTAAGGAAAAAGGCCCAAGCCCCCGAACCCCAGACCCCGACCCTCTCGCAGATCCTCGATAACGACACACCTGATGACACGACACACATGGATTTTGACACTCAGCCCTCCCCCTCTAGTCCTCATCACTCCGCTACCCCCTACTCTACCCCTGTCACTAGCCCCGCTCCCACCCCCACCCCTTCCCCCTCCCCTCAGTCCGCCCCTGCCCCCACTCCTGCCCATAGCCCCGCCCCTACAGCTAGCTCCACTCCCACTCCTAGCCCAAGCCCCGCCCCCACCCCTGTCCCCATCCCTGCCCCAAGATCCGTCCCTAAACCTACCCCCAACCCCCCACCTCCACGTCTACCCCTTTTCCGAACTCCGTAGTTGCAGCATCGGACACCGACTCTTCCACTTGGGATGGTTCACAACCATCCACTGATGATGAATCATCCCAGATAGTGCTTCCTATTATGCCCGGTCCCGTAAACGAGTCACAAATCGTGAATTTCCTGTCAAAAGTAAAGTCACAAAGAAACCCCATGTCCATCGCCCAGACCTTCACCAAGGACATTCAGGGTCTCATACAACAACTGAGGCCCTTAAAGAATAGTTCCCTGGTGCCCTACAACATGCAGCATAGGATTCGCAAACTGGTTAAGAAACTCGAATCCTAATTTCCTTAAATTCATGATGGATAGACTGTACATTCTCATTTCCTTGCTTATGGCGCTTCTTCATCAGTCTTGTAATAAAGGTGGACTTGGTCTGGCTTGTCTCCAGGCACGCAGCCTCACTTTCAAGTTCAAACATCTACAACATTACCTTCAATTGAATACCCACCCTTGCTTTTTGATGATGGACGTATACTTACGTCAATATAAACGTTTAGATTTTAATTACCAAATTTTTCACCAGCTAGCCATTTTTTTACAGTGAGGTCTTGCGTGCCTGGTTGACCCTCGAAACTCGTATTGAAACACCTCCGGACTCTATCAACCATGTCCTAAATTTACCGGTAATTTACCCACCTTTAATCGATCCCTTGCCGGGCGGCACGGCTTTCGCCTCTCGACTCTGGGACAACAACATCTATCTCATCAAGAACCTACTCAACATCAATACTGGAAAGTGGCTTCAAGCTCAGGAACTCCAATTGTCTTCTGCATCTTCTCGTCCTTTGTCATCTCGTCTTCTGAGTAAAGACCTCTCTCGCCTGCACCAGTCCTTGACTTCGTCTTTCCCAACGCTTTTCAACTTGACTGGATTCCTTCATCTCCCTGCTCAACTTCGCGATGTCCCCTCTCGCCCTACTTCACCAGGCCAGGTTCTATTCGATGTCGACAAAGACGCCCTTTCTTCAACCTCTAAGACTTTGTACAGTTTCTACAACCAAATGAACGACTTGCCTACAGCTCCACTTACTCCCTGGTACGGACTTGGCTATTTTCCGCCTTCCCACCACGTTCCTTGGAAGGCAATTTATCAGTTTCCCACATCCAAGAACGAAGGGGAAAACCCCAGCATCTCCTCCACCTGTGGATGGTGTGGCGAGAGAGGCACTTTTGTCCACCTGTTCATCACTTGCCCATCCATTCAACCTGCTCTTCGTCTTCTCCATCGGCTCATCGACCGCCTCCTACCCAACCTCGCTATCAGTTTCGACACCTATTGGACTCTCATTCCCTATGCTCAGAGTCGAGACAAAATGGCCGTCCGCCTGGCAAACTTTCTCATTATTAGCTTGAAAAACATAATATATTGGTTATACCGTACGTGCAGTAAATCTGACCCTCTCACTGTCTGGCAATACCGCCTCAAAAATAAAATTATCCTTGAACTTAATTACTACACACTTATCAATTCTATCTCATCTTTCCTTGACAAGTGGTCAATCAATAACACCCTTTTTGTCTACACTACCGGTAAACTGACATGGTTAATTTAATTACAACATATATACTTTCTAATGATTATAAAAAATATATATACTTGTAAATACTGTCTTTGAAGGAGATTTTGAATAAAAAATTTCCTTGAAAAAGTAAAAAAGTATTTATTATTTATTTATTTATTTTTTCCCTCCCTCCCCAGGTCACCGAGGCGTGGGTAGTCGCCGCCCCTCCTCGGCGGGACGTGGTGTCTTTTCACCACCCACCCCGGTGGCCTGACTTTTTTCCCAACAGGGGCCTAATAAAGACAGTGGGCACGAGGTGCCCACATCCAGACGCCAGTGGGCCCCACTCCTCCTTCCCCTTCCCTCCCTTCCCTCCCTTCCCTAAGTCCTCACCTTCCCCGCTTAATTATTACTGATACATGCTGATTGCTATTTTTTGTTTCAATTATTATACTGATTGATTTAATTATAATTCATGTATATTGATCTCATAAATTGACTGTCAAGTTCTGATTTAATTATTATTCTTTTAATTCTGTATATACTGTATTCCTCAAGGATTTTGAAATAAAGTTTTCCTTGAAAAAAGTAAAACGTATTTATTTATTTATTTATTTATTTATTTATTTATTTATTTATTTATTTATTTATTTATTTATTTATTTATTTATTTATTTATTTATTTATTTATTTATTTATTTATTTATTTATTTATTTATTTATTTATTTATTTATTTATTTATTTATTTATTTATTTATTTATTTATTTATTTATTTATTTATTTATTTATTTATTTATTTATTTATTTATTTATTTATTTATTTATTTATTTATTCTGCTGTTGCTGTTGCTGTTGCCACACCGATTTTGAAGCGAACCTATGACCTTTTTTCGCATAACAATACTTTGAGGTAGTACACTTATCATGTAATAATTACGTGGTTATATAAATTGTTTTTAAGTAAGTGTTCTCGACATATTTCTGCTACCATGTACTGACTATAAGGAATAGTTCGACAATAGCGAGTAATTAATGAAATTCTTGCGTTGGGTGATAAACAACGAGTGTCTGTGAAAAAATCCACAGACGACTCAGGCGAGACTGAAACTGACAGACAGTAAGGGCCATATGAAATAAAAACGTAGCATGTAGCACGTAGTCGGGAAAATAGTAGTGGGGTTTGTATCTATGTTAACAAACGGTGGTGCAACAATGTAACGGATAAACAGTGCTAGTCTACACCCGTATTGTTTACCCAGAGAATTCAACCAACTATTTGTCACTAGGCCTATAGTGTAGTCTGGCCAGGAAGTTCCTCTGTCCTGGAGGGCAGTGGTTCTCACTGCTACTGTGGCGTGACACTAGGCCTTGTGCCGTACGGTGAGCCAACTCAGGGGTCCTGAGTAGGGTAGTGGAACCCTGGTGGAGGAAATGCCACCTAAAGACGGAATAGTCCTCCAACCAACGGCATCCACAACTTGACAGTCAGTGGCGCGGCGTCAAGAAATTTTAGCTATCGAAAGAGTAATGATGAGCACAACCAAAAGCACCAGGGTTAAAGTCCCTGATTTTGAGAGCGACGGTAGCAAAGGTATTCAGGTGATGTTAACCACCACCGAGAATGACGCGATGTCCCCAAAGCCTCAGGGAAGGGATGTTGTTGATAGTAATCCCAATGCTGCTGTCAGTATTTTAAGGCCGAAAAAGACAACAATAATTAGCACCATCAACACAAGAACACTGAGATCATCAGTAGCACTAAATGAACTGCACCATCATGCCATGAAGTTTGACATCCAGGTTATTTGTTTACAAGAACACCGGATGCTGCACGATGAAGAGGTCAAATATGATATGCTAGGAGACAAGTGGCAACTTGTAACATCTTCAGCAACTAAAAGCTCTGCAGGAGCAGCTATTGGAGGTGTTGGGTTTCTACTAAGCCCATCAGCAGTCAAGTCCCTGCAAAACATCGAGAAAATATCTCCAAGAATCATGATTGCCACTTTTACTGGAAACCCAGAAATTAACATCGTGACAATAGTCCCACCAATGTGAGTGATGAAGTTGATGTCAGGCACTTCTACAGTGACATGCAAAATCTTATGGAATCTACCCCAAAGCAAAATGTGGTGATTATCGAAGGTGATTATCGGCGGTGACTTCAATGCCAAGCTTGGAAGAGGAGTAGTCAAGTACTCATACCACGAGGACAAAAACAGAAATGGACAGTGGCTGCTGGATTTCATCCAGGAGAACAACATGATACTAGCAAACACACTACTTCAAAAATGTCAGAACAAGCTATGGACCTTCCAGTACCCGCAAGGGGAAAGGCACAGATAGATTACATCCTCATCCGCAGGAAGTGGATCAACAGTGTCAGAAACTCCCGTGCATACAATTCATTCAAATCTGTCGGGTCTGACCACAGAGTACTCTCAGCCACACTTACCTTAAGTCTAAGAGTGCCAAAGAAAGATGACATCTTGCTAAAGAAATTTGCTGTGGAACTCAAAAACAGATTTGGTGTTCTTTGCCAAGAATCCGAATACAATCCCATCGAGAAATACAATTGCCTAGTGAAAGCAAATCATAAGATAGCCTTGCAGGTGCTGCCAAAGAAGAGAAATCCCATCAAGCGGTTTTCTCTGTATGAAGATCCACATGTTAGCCAAGCAAGAGAAGATATGCAGCAGAACAAGCCCAACTCCAAGGAATTACTAACCAATGCTTACAAGTAAGCAGAAGAAAAGTATTATGCCACACTGATGAATGATTGCGAGGTATCCCACTCCCAAGGGGATAGCCAGCATGCTTGGAAGGTAGTTAACCACGTAACTGGTAGGAAATCTACACAGAAAAATCGGTTGAATGGCAAGACCCCTGATGATAGAAAGACACAATGGAAAGATCACTTTGAGTCTCTACTCGGTCAACCTCCATCTGTTCCATCAACCGAGCAAACAATAGAAAACATATCCGAGCAAGACCTTGACATCAGCACGGAGGACTTTACAACGCCAGAATTAGATGAAATTCTCAAGAATCTCAAATGTGAAAAAGCAGCAGGGCTTGATGGAATTCCTCCAGAGGTCTGGAAGCTGGACTTATTCAAATCGACAGTTTTAGAACGATACAACCATATATTCAACAACTTTATCAAACCTGATATGTTCCGTAAGAGTGGAATAGTTCCCCTTCCTAAGAAAGGAAACCTGTCAGTGGCAACTAATTATCGAGATATCAGCCTAATACCAATTGCAGCTAAGATCTACAACCGCCTCATACTCAACAGATGCAAACCTGCCATTAAACCACTTCTCAGATGGAACCAAAATGGTTTTTGCAAGGGACGCCCAACAGCTGGACACATCCTGGCCTTGCGCAGGATTGTTGAAGAGGCAGAGCTTAACAATTTACCATTGGTACTGTTACGAATCTTACCATTTGATTTTGACAAATATTAGCACCCTCTATTTCACTTCTTCCACTTCCAATATTTTGCTTACGATGCAATTTCAAGCAGTCTAAGTCCCAGGGTTTGTTTCCCCAGACTCTCGATTGTCCGCTATGAATATGCAATCCTTACAAGGACGCTACTTTTGCTCATGCATATCCAGCGCCAACGCAATGCATAATGCAACACCAGCGAGAGCCTTGTGTGCGTGCCACACCCTCCCGCCACGTGGCTTGGAGCCGTCCTTTTTCTCCTACTTTCCTCAGAGTCCACCCTACACGCCGAACACGGTTCGTGGGTGTAGCACGGCCAAACAGTCACCGTGACTGGCCCGCTCAGTCATAGGTCTTGGTCCGCGTGCCGTGCTCCCATGCGCAATCGCTGCTAATATTCAATACTAACATTCAGCGATTTCAAGAAAGCATTCGATTCTGTCCATCGTGGCCAAATGTTTAACATCCTAAGAGCCTACGGCATACCAAGAAAGATTGTTCGTGCTATCGAGGTTATATATGAAGACACAACAGCAATTGTAATCTCACCTGATGGAGAGACAGAGCCCTTCAACATCAAGGCAGGTGTTTTGCAGGGTGATACGCTAGCTCCATATCTGTTCATTATAATTCTGGACTATGTCATGAGGAAATCATCAGAAGAGAACAATCTTGGTTTTACTATCACAGAGCGGAGAAGTAGACGTTATCCTAAAGAGGAAATCACAGACCTGGCATTTGCTGATGATATAGTCCTGATGAGTGACAGCATTGGAGCTGCCCAGAAGCTACTGAAAAATATTGAATTCCACGCAGGGACAGTTGGACTGGCTATGAATGTAAATAAGACCAAGGTTATCACCATTAACATCCAGGATGAAAACAGGGCAATTACAACTGCCAGCGGAAATGTGCTAGAAGAAGTTGATGACTTCAAGTACTTGGGATCTTGGATATGCAGTATTAGCAAGGAGGTTCACCATCGTATTGCCCTTGCATGACAAGCATGCAACAAGCTTAACTGTGTATGGAAGTCTCATATAGGAAGATCTTTGAGACTATCATTTTTCAGAGCAACTGTCGAAAGCATACTCATGTATGGAGCTGACACCTGGCCACTCACAAAATAACTTGAGAAGAAACTAGATGGTAGGTATACCAGAATGCTGAGAAAGTGCCTGGATGTCCATTGGAGAGACAAACTTTCAAATCAAGAGCTATACAAGAACATAGACAAACTATCCACTAAGATCAGAAGAAGGCATCTCCAACTTGCTGGTCATAGCTATCGACACACTGAAGAACCAGTATCAAGGTTCATCTTGTGGAATCCCAATCGGGGAAGGAAAAGGAGGGGAAGAAGAAAAACCTTCACTAAGTTGCTGTGTGAAGACATAGACATGGAACTTGACGATCTTCCATCCCTCATGAATGACCAAGCTTTGTGGAGGGTGCTCGTTAGTGCTCCGGCCTCGGCCGAATGATGATGATAGTGTATATTCAGCATGCAGCAAATGTTATGCTTCAGCTAAATTCTACAAGACTGTGCAACAACTTGAAACTCAATTACCTGACTTAGTAAAAATTAATTATGGGCAACTTCAACAGCTGTGATCTTAAAGCTGTACTCCCACACTACCGTCAGTGTATAGATATTCCAACAAGAAGGGATATAAATCTCACGCAAAATCAGGGCTAGGTTCATCGGTGCATCTAGTTCCAGTGTACAAACAAAAATTAAAACAGGAGAAACCTCAGGTCAAGCAGGTTAGGAAAATTCACATAGGAACTTGGAAGGAAGACTGTATTATGTTTTCAAATATTATTTGATGCCTCTGTTTCATGAAAAAACGTATAGCGAAGGTCAATTGAGCTATCACATTGAAGGCTACGCGTGACGCGCGACGTTCAGAATGGCAGGTTAGAGGTATCAAATTATTATTTTAAGGACACAGTCCTGTTTCTAATAGGCCTGCACATGTTTTGAGGGGGCAGAATATAAAGTGAAATAATGCCCCCATTACCAGTGTAGACGTCTCGACCACCGAGTTTAACCAGAATATGGTAGACCAGCAAAAATGCTATAGTAACGGGTACCGCAGTTTAATAGCATTAATAAATTAAATTCTTGCCCCGGGTAATTTTTGTTTGCCCTACAACGACATGTTGGCAATGTTGACAAAACTGCTTGTATTCTTACTTCAAATCAATAAATACATTAAAAAACTAACTTGTGAAAGTATCAGTTTATTGTTTGTGAAAGGATAAATAGAGACAATCATATTTTTCGTATTCATTATAATGTTGAATTTATTAAAGAGTTCTCACTCCATTAAACTTAAGGCTTGTGTCTTTTGCTAAATAAAAGTGTCTGGTCAGGTTGATGCTAATAATAATTTATCAATGGAGGGCTCCCCAGGTCGAAAGATCTGCTGAGCACCAGTCACGTTCTATTGGAGACAACGGGGAATGTGCTTTTGGGAACTGTAAAATTGATCACCTCCTAAAATGTAGCCCTACTTTTAGTGTATTGTCGTCCTCGTTCCAGTAATGTTCCTTCGTTTTGAACGTGCGTAGGACCGTAGTAACGTAAAGACCTCAACACTGCCCAATGATAAGCTCGATAGGACAGGCCCCGCCCAACTAGGACCGTGGTCTTTATTGAACATCATAAATATTCATGCCATATAAATATTTTCTTCCGAGGGCATGCGCACAGTAGAATGTCGTACCGGTCCACTGCCTCTAACCATAACAAGCGCATAGCTACAACGTGCACCTGTTGGTTCGAGCGCGTAAAGGAATGCATTTGAATGCAGGTCGGCTTGTGTGGCTTTCAACACGGGGAAGAATATGCAAATGTAGGTTTCACCTTGGGAGTGCGATTTCGCTCCTTCCTCCATTGAATGGTGATCCACTTTCCCATAAATTGATAAACGTCGTCGTCGTTGGCCCTGATCTTGATTTGGACTTTCTCGATGAGACATGTCTTCTTGGGGATAACGGCTATACCAACAGATATCCAGTTCTAACCAAAATATCGAAGGGACCAAATCCGAAATGTGGCAGATGTTGATGAGCGTATGGTAATGGGCGTTTTCAATGAGGAACTTTCGAGATGCAGAATCTACGTTGAACATGTCATGGCCTTCTTTAAGACGTATCGAGCAGTGAAGGGTGTCTACCGACATCCAAGGTGGCTGATGCCCATTGTGGCAGAGCTCTGTGCCTTCCTTGCCCAGCGACATTTGAGATTAACAGAAAATATTCATTAATTTACTTTAACCACAAACAGAGGCATATATTAAAGACATGTACAGGATTGTTAATTATCGAAAAATCAAATTGTTCGGTTTCAATCAGAAATTTTCATGATTATAAAGTTTATAACAGCACCAATCTACAGATAATTATTTCTGTATGAAATACCGTCGAAGACCAGCACGAAGCATTTCAAGACGACAAAATCACAATTGCTGAATTTCGATTGCTGCAATCTAAATTAAAACAATCTGTTACACAGCACAAACTGCTAAAAAACTGCCATGATTTTTCTCCGTTTACTCTGTGACTCTGATGCCGGATTGAGCTCAAATTTTCACTTACTTTTAAGGTACATACTGTAACAATACAGAATTGTTCTTAAAACTGGAGTGGAAAATTGCAGAAATGTAATATTGTGTTGTTTTGATGTAGCAATGTAGGGGAGTATTCAGAAATAAAGCAATTTCCAGCAAGTTTGTTTGAATGATTTAAATAAATTTAAAAAAATGGTACATTGCTTATTGCATTATTTTTTCTTTTCACTCATGTTGTGAGGTTTATTGACGTATGTGTAAATAAAAACACTGTTTACTTAGTAAAATCAGAAATAAAACAGTTTGCGAAACAATTATTTTCTCTATTTATCATAACAAATTTATTAAAACACACGGGGTCATAATGATTTAATATTAAAAGGAATATTACCGTAAGTTCTATTTCTTTTCGGTATTAAAACGGCAAAAGGTGTACACCAGACAATTGGTTTAAAGAATACTTGTTATAATAAATCAACTCATGACATGATTAAAGGCAAACTGAAATGGGTAGGCTACTCTTGATGGTTATCATCTTGCTGTGGTGGCGGTCTATCCTGTCGTTGAAGGTCTCCTTGTAGCATTCGCATGTATGCGGTGAACTCTCGCATAGAGCGTTGGAAATCTCGCGTAATTTGCGGCAAAATGTTTCGGACATAGTTATTAAAAGCAACGTGGCTTTCACGGATTATCATATGCAACGGTTGCCTTCCAAGTTCGCCAATGGGGAGGGGAATGTCTTCTCGCCCACTGGTGGCTGGACATCATGCCGTGGGCCTGCTTGGGGATGGTGTGCTGGCTGTTGTGGCGCTAAGGGTTGAAGGACTTGTTGTGGGGCTTGCGGGGACTGGGGTGGTGGCTGTTGGTGTTGGATATCTGGCTGGGGTGGCTGAGGTGCTGGCTGTTGTGGCGCTAAGGGTTAAAGAGCTTGTGGGGCTTGCGGGGGCTGGGGTGGTGGCTGTTGGTGTTGGATATCTGGCTGTTGTGGCGCTAGGTGTTGATGGGCTGGCTGGGGGTGCTGGAAGGCTGGTTGTGGAATATTTAGCTGTCCTGGCTGTGGGGCTGCTGGTAGCTGGAAGGGGGCAAATTGTATCCTTGCTCTGCGCTGTGCAGGGTTTCCCCTTGCTGCAAAACGCATTTCCCCAAATCGTTGGTCTTGCAGCCTAGAAAAAAAGGAAGCATAACAGACTGTTTACCTTGCATTATTACATTAACTTTTTAAGAATGATCTGTGGATAGTCTATTGTTGCCTTGTGATAAAATATGTAGTTGTGTATTTATTTTTAAGGCTGTAGGGCCGACCAATGTTATGCAACCATTAATGTGAAAATGCACATAATCTTAATTTATTACTGCCCTTTTTATACTTAGCAACTTTTGACATGCTTCTTGTAAAAGGCTTCGGGGCTTTTCCGTCAGATGCTACTTGTGTAAAAAATAATTGTCTCTTAGTTCTCACCTCGCAACGTCTCGTGCCATCGCTTCCCTCACCCTCCTCCTTAACTGTACATTGTTCCTTTGTAGATACAGCCGAGAAATTGGCCCTCGTGGTTCAGCATGTTCCATCACATGGTTAACAACTAGTCCCCATTGAGGGCCATGAATATTGTATCCTGCAAGGATGAGATGTCGTTCTTTTCTACTGATTTGAGCACGAGGAGCTTGATCCATTTTTGTATTCCAAGGAAAGGACAGAAATTGATTTGATTGATGATGAGGTGATTGTGATGTGTGATCTTATTAGAATGCGTCGTAGGCCTATATTTAATGATCATCCTTCTGGGTGTGGCTAGCTCATATTCCGAAATCATTCAATTGTATTTAAGCATGGAGGAGTAATTGCTAAATTATTGGAGGACCTAGGGCAGTTAGTCTGCTGTTCACATTCAAATGACATTTGGTCGGCTCATAGAAAGCACCTGATGAGATTCAGGTCTGCTGTTCACATTCAAATGAGATTTGGTCGGCTCATTGGAAGCACCGTCGTGATAATTTTGGTCTACTATTTCACCATTAAGTTAATTTATCGTATTATTTAATATTACTTCATTTATCATTTTATCAGTTTATGGGAAAGTGGATCACCATTCAATGGAGGAAGGAGCGAAATCGCACTCCCAATGTGAAACCTACATTTGCATAATCTACCTTGTGTTGAAAGCCACACAACCCGACCTGCATTCAAATGCATTCCTTTACGCGCTCGAACCAACAGGTGCACGTTGTAGCGACGTGCTTCTTATGGTTAGAGGCAGTGGACCGGTACAACATTCTACTGTGCGCATGCCCTCGGAAGAGAATATTTATATGGCATGAATATTTATGATGTTCAATAAAGACCACGGTCCTAGGTGGGTGGGGCCTGTCCTATCGATCTTATCATTGGGCAGTGTTGAGGTCTTTACGTTACTACGGTCCTACGCACGTTCAAAACGAAGGAACATTAGTACCACTTTGGCGTTGCGCCGGACTTAGTTTGATTTAAACATTTATCTACATCTTGATAAACAAACCTGAAGGAAAGCAGAAGGGTAGGTTTCTTCCAGAAGGATTATTTTGGACGCACACCAGATTAGACATGGCACAAGTTACTTCATCATCTCCGCAGCTAACTGCAACAATTTAATTTAAAGCAACATTATAAACTTGATTAGAAGCAGTTTAACAAACAATACTTTGTACAAAATGTTTAGCTCCTATCAATAAATTGTTATCCACAGAGCTATGCAATTTCTACCCATGGGATTGTCAAGTTAAATCCACAGTGGTGAAAATAATTTAACAGATTAACAAAACACGACTTCTTTCCCTTTAGGGCAGACCTCTGACTGTGTTGAAGAGGGCGGGCTTGGGACAATTCTTATTCATAGGAATGTTTTTGCAGCATCGTATGTAGAATTTGTCTAATGAGGAATGCATCTTTCCGTGTATGGAACACCGTACCGGCATGGAACCGAAGATCTTCTATCATGTACTAAAACATAGTTTTCACTGAGTAGGCCTACATAAGGAATGGTTCAACATTGGCAATTAATGAAATTACGTTGGATGATAGGCCTAAACATCTTTTATTTGTTGTTACCCTATGCACCGACGAGTGTTGACACAACTGCTTGAAAGAGTGTTCTTATTTACTTTGAATCAAGGAATACATTAAACACCAGACCTGTGAAATTTTCAGCTTACTGTATTCATTATAATATTAAATTTATGAAAGAGTTTTCCCTCCAATAAACTTATGGCAATAATTTCACTTTTCATAAAAAATAACTGACCTTCAGATAAAATAGCTTATTGGGAAGATTGATACCATCATCAATGTTATGCTGATAAGTTTCAAATTAAAATACCACCACTGATTTCATTTATGAAATACTAATAATTTACTTTATCTTTACATTGTAGTAAACAAATCCACAAACAAATTATTTACCTTCCCGCATCTGTTTAACCTCAAGATTGAATCCTTTTTTCTCTATAACGGAATTTGATCTAAAAATTATAAACAGTTCGTTTTGTGTCGAGGCGGTTTTCAGTGGATATTGAACTCTGAAAAACAATCATAAAAACATGTTTTAAACACCATTGTTGCAAGTAAATTGTTCGCATATTGCTGTGAAACACTTAAAGCAGCAAAACTTACCCAGTAAGGGTCAAATATGGATTTTGAAACATGCTTCCGTTTCCAATATTCAGATAATCGTAGCTTTGTTCCAGATCAAACTCAAGGAAAACAATGACCACATGGCATCCCACTTCTGCCACCACCAGCCACTGACACTGAGTGTCTGCAGGGTACGATAACGGCCAGTGTGGTGTTGAAATCATTCTTGTACCATCACCGTTGTTAATTTCAACCAGACCATCTCTACATAGTCCTTAAAATAAAAATAAATACTATTTCAGGTCAGTTTCTTCTTATATATTTATTCTGTGTGCAACCACGTAAAAAGCCTGTGTCCCACTGCGTCATCCCCGCTACTGTCGTTATCCAGGTTGTTTGCATCTTAACCGGGGTTTGGTCCCTGACCACTCGGCAGATATGATTTGGCCTCCGAACAAGCCCATAGAGCAATAGATAATTGGCATAAGTGGACCGCCCACCAACATAGGGCTGATTAGCTTAGTTGGTATTCGAGAGGTCGCCTGTTCGAGTCCGGCACCAGCCAACTTTTCTTTACTGGCTTCCCGTTTATATAATATTTCAGGTCAGTTTCTTCCCTGTGTACAATCACGTAAAAGGCTTGTGACCCGTTGTGTGATCCCCGTTGCTGCCGTTACCCAGGTTTTTTCATCTGAACTGGGGTTTGATCATTGGCCACTCCAAGCCCCATAGAGCAACAGATAATTGGCATAAGTGTCCCGTTAATTGTGTGATCCCCGCTACTGCCGTTACCCGGGTTGTTTGCATCTGACCGGGGCTTGATCCCTGGCTACTCGGTAGATATGGTTTGGCCTCTGACCTGGCCCCATAGAGCAATAGATAATTGGCATAAGTTGACCGTCCACCAACATAGGGGCTGGTTAGCTCAGTTGGTAGAGCGCGCGTACGGTAATCGAGAGGTCGCGGGCTCGAGTCCGGCATCAGCCAATTTTTCTTTGCTCGCTACCCGTTTCTCTCTCTCTCTCTCTCTCTCTCTCTCTCTCTCTCTCTCTCTCTCTCTCTCTCTCTCTCTCTCTCTCTCTCTCTCTCTCTCTCTCTCTCTCTCTCTCTCTCTCTCTCTCTCTCTCGATCTGCATACCCCATTGATTTTTTACATCCAAATGACAGATCCTGTTTTGAAATGAACCTACCAGTCGTGTTATAAACCGTCAATACAATTCTTAGTTTATGCAATGATTCGTACGACGACTTCGATTCCAGCACTATCCAGACTCCCGAATCAACAGACAACAACTCAGTCGCGTTCAGCACATTCTCGTTCAATACTGCAATCGGCTCTCCGTCAGTAGGATCGACTCCATTTCCAACTTTCAAAATATAATTAGACCGCCAATAACTGGAAAATTCGATAATCTCTATTCGGATCCGACTTCCTGGTGGCTCAGTGAATTTCCAAACACACTCGACATTCCAAATATAGGGTATAGGGTATTCAATTAAAGACGGGTTAGACGTTCCGGAATAAACGGCAAAGCGAAATATGTCATTTCCGTCTTGGTAGATAGTTTCCCCCAGAATTGTTAGCGTTTCTCCAAATTGCAGATGATTATTTGAAGTACCGCATATGTCTGGATAACAAATCAGAGGAATTATTGCAGCTTCATTAATAACAGAACGTTAAGATAACACTGCTAAAAGATCATACATTTGTGATGTAATGAATTAGGTGGTTTTATTGACAAAAATGTGTTCTCAAAACGTTACTGCAATTTATGATGTTTGGAAATGTGCCCATCACACAAAACCCATAACAACAGCATTGCAGACAGATGCAGAAGAGGGAAGACGATTAGAAATGGTTAGAAGAAATAGAGGGATAGAGGGAAGGCAAACATAAATTGTATCAGGTAAAACGTATTTACGGCGTGTCCGCACCACGCCTGCTACAATCAATGAATTGAGTGGTACTCAATAAATTGAGTGGTACTCATACAGTCTGATCATAGCTAAAAAGATATGGCCAGTATCTCCAGTTTACATTGGCGTACTAATTTATTTTATTTATTATTTGTTTTGCCACTGCAATTTTTAACACTTCATTTTGTTACAGTGAGTTGACTTTTCCATTTGCATAATTATGATATTGACTGAGAGACCTATGAATGAAATGCAATAATGTAGCTAATTCAAATGAACTTCTCTTTGCTGGTTTACACATTACTTTTTTAAAGGACGTTACAAAAAAATAATCCAAAAAAAACACACACAAAAAAAAACAGTGAGCTGCATTTATTTGATAGCCTATGCCTTACTTTCTGTCTAATGTTTAACCTGAACAAAGTTTGACATCAACAAAACATTTGGTCCCAGTTTTATTCTTATACTAACCGCACAAAAACTCAAGCGTGAAGTCTCCACAGTCGCTCTTTCCGTTACATTGCTGGTACCTTGGGATACAGTGTCCTGATGCGCATGCGTAATAGTTTTCACCACACATACCTAGGAATTATTAATAATAAACCAAATAATGCACACAAAAAACAAAAAAGCATACATGTATTGTATACCAAGAAAGAGACAAATACAATCATTGATACAATCAGTCTGAGTTTTTAATAATATCTAAAATATTAATGACTAGTTTTTTACAAATAGGCCTAGTGCCCACCTCCGAGGGATAATTTTGAAAATTTTAGAGAAAACTAATCACTCCTGTAGTTTTCCTTACCACACCCGACTTCATCCTCGTAAGCGTCACAGTCTCGTCGGCCGTCACAGACAGACGATGTATTAAGGCATTGAAGACCAGATGGGCATGCAAACTGATCGTCATCACACTCTTAAATTATGATCAAGAAAATCAAAAAATTCGAAATGAAGCCATTTAGATTTGAAAAAAATATCGAATAATAGAGAAAAGAAATACATTGTAAATCAATTCAATACAACCCTAATCGTAAGCTCCTATGATGTAACTCTATTAACAGTACCTGATTGTAAATAATTTCTTTAAAACCCTGCGATTCAAGTTGGTACTAAACCATTTAGTCTGTTTGTAAACAATTGTTGTTTACTCCGTCATGGAAAACTCAAATTCAGCCACTTTGCATAAGTTCTCTATTGATACAGTGTCTGATAACTTGGTAAACAAACTTTCAAGCTGGGGTGAACCATTGACCTGGTATCAAGCTTTCGAAGTAAATAAACCACCCTGCCAGCAGACAACCCATTGAAACTGTACAGCTGTTAGTCATTGATGTTAGCCGCACTAATCCCAATGCATTCAGTCATCCTGTCACTTGCTCTCGGTGGTCCAGACATTGAGGCACTTTGAGTCATCAGATGTTTATTTTGAGGTCTGGTTGTGGGTATTAGAATAGCCAGACAAATATAATCTCTTGGTTTCTCTGTAGAATGTCAGCAGTGCAAACATTTGGATTTGGGTAAAACAAATTGTTTGAAGGGATTGTGTGCGGGCACCCATATAAACTTTTTATTTGGCTTGAAATTGTTTTCTTGGGTCTAGAGGGACTCAATAATTCTGTTTACACCATTTGAGAAGGGATTGTATGCCCCTATATGAACGTTTTACACGCTATTCAAACGTACTAAATGATTTAGTCCCTTCAAGCGTTCGTGCGTGTATATTGTTACCATGAATCGCAGACACCATGGATCTCGAGTTCAACGAACCTTTAACGGAACTCGACGACAGTCTTTTTTCTTTTACTAACTTTCTTTATTTTAAAGGTTTAAGTTAAAAAGTTATGATTTCATATACTATTTAACTATATTAGTTATGTGGAATAGTTAAACAAGTTTGACAGAGTTTTACAGATACTATTTTGAAATGAACCTACCAGTCATGTTATAAACCGTCAATACAATTTTTAGACTCTTCAATGATCTATACAGCCTGTTCGATTCCAGCACTATCCAGACTCCCGAATCAACAGACAACAACTCCGTCGCCTTCAGCACATTCCCGTTCAATACTGCAATCGGCTCTCCGTCAGTAGGATCAACTCCATTTCCAACTTTCAAAATATAATTAGAACTATAATAACTGGAAAATTCGATAATCTCTATTCGGATTCGACTTCCTGGTGGCTCAGTGAATTTCCAAACACACTCGACATTCCAAATATAGGGTATAGAGTATTCAATTAAAGACGGGTCAGACGTTCCGGAATAAACGGCAAAGCGATTGATGTCATTTCCGTCTTGGTAGATAGTTTCCCCCAGAATTGTTAGCGTTTCTCCAAATTGCAGATGATTATTTGAAGTACCGCATATGTCTGGACAACAAATCAGAGGAATTATTGCAGCTTCACTATTAACAGAACGTTAAGATAACACTGCTAAAAGATCATACATTTATCGTGTAATAAATTAGGTGGTTTTTATAATTGAGAAAAAAAGGTGTTCTCAAAACGTTACTGCAATTTATGATGTTTGGAAATGTGCTCATCACACAAAACCCATAACAACAGCATTGCAGACAGATGCAGAAGAGGGAAGACGATTAGAAATGGTTAGAAGAAATAGAGGGATAGTGGGAAAGCAAACATAAATTGTATCAGGTAAAACGCATTTACGGCGTGTCCGCAATAAATTGAGTGTTACTCATACAGTCTGACCATAGCTAAATAGATATGGCCAGTGTCTCAAGTTTACATTGGCGTACTGTAGTGGGTTAACTTTTCCATTTGGATAATTATGATATTGACTGAGAGACCTTTGAATAAAATGCAATGATGTAAATAATTCAAATTAACTTCTCTTTGCTAGTTTACACATTTTTTTTATAAAGGATATTCAAGAAATATAAACTAGTAAGCTGCATTTATTTTGATAGCCTATGCCTTACTTTCTGTCTAATGTTTATCCTGAACAAAGTTTGACACCAACAAAACATTGGGTCCCAGTTTGATCCTTATACTAACCGCACAAAAACTCGTCTGAGAAGTCTCCACAGTCCATCTGTCCGTTACATTGCTGGTACCTTGGGATACAGTGTCCTGATGCGCATGCGTAATAGTTTTCATCACACTTACCTAGGAATTATTAATAATAAACAAAACAATGCAAAAAAAACTATAAAAAAAAAAAAAAAACATCCACTGAGTTTTATACCGAGAAAGAGACAGACACGATCATTGAAACACTCAGTCTGCGTTTTTAAAAATATCTAAAATATTAATGACTAGCTATTACAAATATTGCCCGCCTCCAAGGGATAATTTGGAAGATTTTAATAGAGAAAACTAATCAATCCTGCAGTTTTTCTTACCACACCCTATTTCATCCTCATAAGCATCGCATTCTCGTCGGCCGTCACAGATAGACGATGGATCAAGGCATTGAAGACCAGATGGGCATGCAAACTGATCGTCAGCACACTCTTAAATTATGATCAAGAAAATCAAACATTTGAATTAAAGCCATTTTGATTTGAAAACAAATATCGAATAATAGAGAAAAGAAATACATTACAAATCAATTCAATATAGTCCTAATCGTCAGTTCAAATGATATAGCTCTAATAACGGCACCTGATTGTAAAATTCTCCCATCTCCCAGGTGTTCTTAATTTTGAGATATTTTCTTAAGGTTTTTAAATAATTTCTTTGAACACCATGGATCTCGAGTTCAACGAACCTTTAACGGAAATCGACGATATAAAAACAGTCAGTCTTTTTTTCTTTTACTAACTTTCTTTATTTTAAAGGTTTAAGTTTAATAATTTCATTTAACTGTATTAGTTATGTGGAATAGTTAATCAAATAAACCATGAATAATACAGGTCAGATGGAGTTTTACAGATACTATTTTGAAATGAACCTACCAGTCATATTATAAACCGTCAATACAATTCTTAGTCTATCAAATGGTGTATACCGGTACCACTCATTCGATTTCAGCACTATCCAGACTCCCGAGTCAACAGACAACAACTCCATCGCGTTCAGCACATTCCCGTTCAATACTGCAATAAGCTCTCCGTCAGTAGGATCGACTCCATTTCCAACTTTCAAAATATAATTAGAACTATATCTGGAAGAATCAATAATCTCTATTCGGATTCGACTTCCTGGTGGCTCAGTGAATTTCCAAACACACTTGACATTCAACATATAGGGTATAGAGTATTCAATTAAAGACGGGTCAGACGTTCCGGAATAAACGTCAAAGCGAATGATGTCATTTCCGTCTTGGTCTTCCCCCAGAATTGTTAGTGTTTCTCCAAATCGCAGATGATTATTTGAAGTACCGCATATGTCTGGATAACAAATCAGAGGAATTATTGCAGCTTCATTAATAACAGAACGTTAAGATAACACTGCTAAAAGATCATACATTTGTGATGTAATGAATTAGGTGGTTTTATTGACACAAATGTGTTCTCAAAACGTTACTGCAATTTATGATGATTGGAAATGTGCTCATCACACAAAACCCATAACAACAGCATTGCAGACAGATGCAGAAGATGGGAGACGATTAGAAATGGTTAGAAGAAATAGAGGGATAGAGGGAAGGCAAACATAAATTGTATCAGGTAAAACGCATTTACGGCGTGTCCGCACCACGCCTACTGCAATCAATGAAATAAACTGAGCGCGGTACTCCCACAGTCTGACCATAGCTTTAAAAATATGGCCAGTGTCTCCAGTTTATTTGAAATACCGCATATGCCTGGGCAACAAATCAGAGGAAGTAACGCAGCTTCATTATTAACATAAAGTTTAGATAACACTGCTTTGAGGTGGTACATTTATCATGTAATAAATTTTAGATTGTTTTAAGTGTCATCGATACATTACTGCTACCATGTACTGACTTCATTGTAAGGAATAGTTCAACATTATCGATTAAAGGATGAAATTCTTGCGTTGAGTTATAAACAATGAGTGTGAAAAAAATCCCCAGACGATCCGGATGGGATTCAAATCTACGACTTCCTTCTTACCAATTCATCAGACGTCTCGACCACCGAGTTTGCCTGAATATGGTAGATCGGCTATAATCCTATAGCAACGAGTACAGCAGTTAGGATTAATAGATTAAATCCTTGCCTCGGGTGATTTTTGTTTGTCCTACATCATATTCATTATAATGTTGAATTTATGAAAGAGTTCTCCCTCCAATAAACTTAAGGCAAGTGCCTTTTGCTAAATAAAAGTGTTTGGTCAGTTTGGTACCGACAATAAATTGTCAATGGAGGGCGCCCCAGTTTAAAAGATCTGCTGAGCACCAGTTACGTTCTATTGGAGACAAGAGGAAAGGCGCTTTCGAGAACTGTAAAATTGTTCACCACCTAAAAATGTACGCGGCGCCTTTTTGTTTTTGGGCGGCGACTTTTTGTTTTACGCGGCGACTTCCGGGTTGTTGAGTGTTTAGGGATTCCCGTACTCACGCGCATGCGTTGATAATAGTGGCTACTTCCGCGTTTGTACTCGACTGCATGGCAGCAAGATGGAATACACCATTTTGAATCCATTGGTTCCCGACCAGAGAGACAATATCCTTATTATAAAGGTTTTTATCGATGTTTAGTTTCATTGCTTATCTAAGTTCATGGAAAGTTCATGATGAGACCATCTTACTTTCATGATTTTAAGAATAAACATAGTTATGTGACAAAGACGACAATCCAAAATAAGATTGAATTCAAAACCCTCCTTTTTTGTGACGCTGCAGGACACAATGTAGTCCCCCAGTGGACATTATTAAACATATTGTAGGAGAAGCTAAGAGATAACTAAGCCAGAGTATTTTACAATAAAACGAAAAGTAAGGATCTATATTTTGTATTAAAAAAACTTAACAAGCATGCAAGAGAAGGATTGGTGAGCCACTATTTTAGTGCAGGATACAGCTACCGTGAAATATGTTCTATTTTGTTTCTGCGGCATAACATCAATTGTTGGTGAGAATGCCTATCATTTTTAAATTGTTTGGCCTTAAAATTATATTTTATTCATTTAAAGATAAAGTACAGCTTTGGTAATTGTTTGGTCAAAACGTTCATAATTTATGTATAACAAATACGTAACCTGTGAAAGTTTCAGCGTTTCCCGTCAGTATAAGCTTTATAGTTATTCGCTCGTCCGTTTGTTTTTCTTTTTCCCATTACCAAAGGAATAATTTATAGTTTTTAAATATGGGGCGAAAGGCAAGAAAAAATGTATGCCACGTGACAAGGCGGGGACTAAGGAAACATAATCAAATCTTAATTTTCCTACTTTGATATTTCTTGTAGCACCAGAACAATTGGAAGGATTCTACGAAGGCTTAATTTGCGACGCAACAATCCACCCGATGAAACCTTCAACATGTTTCTTACGTTTTTAGAAGTAAGTTGAATGAATGGAATGATCACGGGGAAAAGAGCACGGCACGTGGCCATTTGCTTTTGTCATAAATATGTTTGTTTAAATTTACGTAAATCATTAATTGTCGTTATTATACTAATTCCTCTTTATAGCTATATATCTTTAGGTGTTTGAAATGTGTCCTGTGTAATTATTCCTCTTGAATAGCCACCATTCAAAATTGTTTCCATGATTTACAAATAATTATCAAAATAAATATAACTTGTGAAAACACACCCAGTTAACAAAACAATTAACAAAAATAAATGAAAATAACCTTTGAAAAGAGAAAAAGTTCAGTCGACTTTCAAGCACAAACCAAGCATGATGATGAATCTGTAGGATATGCAATTTTTCATTTGCATAAATTAATTGCGTTAAAACACCAATATGGCAGGTGTGAATTTTATGTGTATATTCAGGGTCTATATAGACACAGAGTTGTGTACATATAAGGATTTCAATCAAAACAAAGTTCGTGGCAATGGTAACTAAAAACTCGGTCCCAAACCGATTTGGGACATTTTGTATATTTCCCATTATGTATTTATGTATATGACAACCGTAACTCACTGGTCGGTTGGGGAGGGGGGGGGGATGTCTTCAGAACCCTACCCTACACCTACGGGCATTGACAGAGATAGGCTAATCATAATATTTTGACACATTATATGATCATAATGTTCATCAATAATGTTTCCAGATAGAACTACAAGGCAGTGGCAGAAACCTTGGGTGCCGCTCGATGGGGCGAAGAATGCTTACTCGATATGGTATTCATGTGCCAAGGTAAACACAAATTACCAAGATGGGTGATTTAATGTAATAAAAATTATGTGTTATTAGTGACCGTAAGTACTATCGGTGTTTTATTATAACCCAATGATTAGATTTAAAAACTATTTTAATTTATCAAACTATTTTGGGAAACAAAAGTCAACTTCTTGTCCTAACTTTTCCTTAGAGATGCTGTCATTGAAGGCCAAAGGATGCTTGATCCCGAAGGCGTCGAAAGTCGTAGGAGGCACCGACTGAGACGACGAGAGTACAGAAATTTGGGACGTAATTATGCTCTCCACCTAGATCAATACGACAAACTGAGAACTTACGGTTTTGGCATCCATGGCGCTATTGACGGGTATGACAATGATGAATGCAAATAATGTCCTTTCAGGTAAAACTTGTGGCTTTGCATGGTGAGGATGATAAGTAAGACTAATTGCGGTGACACCATGTGGAATCTCAATTGAGTAGTAACTGAGTAGTAATTAATTCTGAAAAATGCCCTTTCAAAAAATAGAACCATGTTGATTAATGTGTAGATCAATAAAGGGAATATTTGTTTGTCTGTTCGGTGCCCAATAGCCTCATCACAATTTCCACTGTAATATTAGGTGCACCTGGGGACACTGCTTTTCTGTGGGGAACATGTCGACGAGGCCCCATAGATTGCCCACTGCGAAGAAGGAAGGAAACAATAAAACATAAAGTGTGAAGTCTTCTGGCCAAAGTGAAGACCTATAAATGGAAACATTACTTTTTAAATCCAGTTCAAACTTTTGAATGACTGTTGCCCTACCATACATATGTTGCATTATTGATTTGTTGTCGATCAAATCATTTTGTTTAAATGATTATCATACCCTTGACTCTGTAGATTTCCGAACAAAGGGTTTCAGAAAATTTCATGTGGTTTTTGTATTTCATGTATAATTTTGTAATTCATTATTTTAGTTTTTCCCGTCGATTGGTTTGGCTAAGAGTTGCAAGCACAAATCGAGATCCTACAGTGACAGCCTCATATTTCGTGGACTTTTTGAAAGAAATTCAAGGTGATGTATGGGGCTAATTAATTTTGGGTATTGATGATCTGAATATAATCTCAAAATCGTTTGTAAATTCATAAATCCATACATAAGAATGAAAATATAACGTACATAGGTTTTAGCTAGGCCTTCTTTTTATCGTTTATGAAAAAATAATAAACAGTATTGTTTATATTACATTGTTAAATGTCACGTAAATACGATTATTTACATCAACAATTATATAACACAAGAACTCATTTCACATGATGTTTGTCATCATTACAATATCACAACGATCTAAGATTTATAAATAATTTTGGAGTCTTACTAGTGGGATATTCAGTGGCTTAAACTGAAAAGGCGGTGCCAAAATAACATTCTAGAGTTACGGGGTAAAACTTGTTATGTGTGTTTTTAATTTTTTTTATTTTTATAATACATTGAGCAAGTTCATCAACATTATTTATCCCAATGTTTGTTTCTAATTTCAATGTTTTATTTATTTTATACTTCAGCTGTGCCACGTTGTATTCAGGTAGATAGGGGTACAGAGAATACACGCATTGCAGATATTCAAACTGCATTCCATGAGGAGTATTTCGCCCACCAACATAGTCCTTCTGTGATGTATTAAACTTCTCCTCACAATCAGGTGCGTAAACGGGGACTGTTACCTCAGGAAAAAAAGATTCCTTTTTTTTATTTTATCAACAATACTCATGCAAGTTTAAATATTTCTCTCCAGTGATAAGTGTCTCATTAATGTTTCATAAAACAAGTACCACTGCCCCATTGTAAGTTATCCAGTAATAAATGTGCAATTAAATAAGTAATAAATGAACAATTAAATATTTATTTTGTATTATTCAGAGAATTGAGAGATTTTGGCGAACATTGTTTGACATGATGGTGAACTACTGGTTAGACAGCTTCAGAAACTTGATTGAGATTGGCATTTTGGACTGCACATTGGCATTGCATAAGTATTTAATTTAACATTCATTTGTTACTTAAATTGGTTAAACTTCCCCTTCGAAATTGTGTGTATTTTAAATTAAACACAATGAAAATATATTAAACCGTTTAATCTTTGCAGGGAATGTATGACAACTGTGAAATTACACGCTTTCACCCTTGTTGATGAATATTGGCTTATTCACTGGCTTCCCCAATTGTCGTAATAAGGCACATGGGATCGGTTATTTCAAATCCCTTCTATGTAATTACAGTCAAAGATTACTTCTCTGACATCATCACTTACGAGTTAAAAAATAAAAGTAAGCAGCATATCCATTTTCTAAACGAGTCCACATTAAAAAAAAACTCCTTCAAAGCCCCCCCCCCCCCCCGCCACCTTACAACTGTAACCACAACAGTCTCTCTGTTATGAGAATAATGTTAGTTTGGTCCACTGAATTCATATTCTACTGGCGATTCTATATTGTGCTATCTCTGAACTGGTGTAAAAATACAGAAACTTAACAAATAAACATCACACAAAATAATAGTAACTCAGAACATGGACAGGATATTTTTTGTGGAAAATATAAATCCTTCAAGAAAATAACTGAAACTGTAGGCCTATTAGCAAAGTCGATGGTGATTATCGCACTGAAATTTAGGCAGTTAATGATGATTGATGGTTTAGATCTGTTATTATATCATGCTATATTTTGCCAAAGCCATGGGCTCCTCTAACCGCATATCCCATCATATTCTGCAGCTCACTTGGATCATCAACCCCCCTGTGGAGTCGTAATATCTGTGCACATGTTGAACTGCTTGGCAATCTCATGATGTTTGGTTCTCTTGTGTAGAATTCAATTTGTAAGTCATGTGGAAACCCACAGGGTGGAATTACGTTTGCTCCTGTCCAGAATTCAAGTACATTGAGGAGTGACAGCGCAGCTCGTCCACCTGAAATAATTTTTTGAAATTTGTTATGATTAATGTTAGTCTCTTTCCACAGTATAGATTTAGAATTGTAGAACAACGGTCAGAGCTATAAACCTGAAACATGTAAAATAGTACAGTAATTTGCAATTCTTACTGTTGAAAAATAAAGTTTATACCAGGGCGGTCCAATATTTTTTGGGGATAATTCCGACTGACGCAGGGGTCAAAAGACCTCAGGGAGGTCAGGTCCACCTTGGTCCCTTACGAACTCCTCGGAAAATGACACTTTGTGTAAGATTTTTTGCATAGAAATATACAAATGAAACAACAAACAAACAAACAAACACAGGCCGGGGAAGATGGAGGGCTTTCATTATTTTGTTGTTGCATTGAGAGATTTCTGAATCTTTGCTTAGTAGACATTTTGGCTACAAAAAGGAAATTTTAGCTAAAATATTTGTTTTCTTTGAATTTTTATTGCGATAATTGCAGATCAACTATTTTCCAGATGCATCTAAAAACGTTTCCCATTTTATTTATTTATAAAATAATTTACTATTTAATTAATTAATTGGGTGGGGGGCTGTACAAATTGGTGTGGCTAAAGCTCCCCCCTAGAGAAATGTGGTTTTTACATTTAACACCAAGGTTCAAATGTTTTGTGACCTAAATCTTTTGGTTATTAATATTGTAATGAAAAGTATGGACGGATCCATACAGACAGAGTAGGGTGTGGGGGGCGGGGTGACACAGCAACTATAAAGGGACACCAAAATCCTATAGGGAATTCTACACAGGGCGAGGAAAAATGAGGTGAACATCCCTGTTCGCCCTACCCCAGTGAATCCACCGCTTTTGTTTTTTGTTGATATTTACTTGAATTGAGCATCCCACGGTCAGAAAATTATAATTTAACTTACTTGATGCATTCTCTAGGAACACTTCGAAACAGTAAACTGTGTCTTCCTCCAAAGTGTGATTATTTGAGCCAAGAGGTGCATAGTCGATATTGTACAACTTCCTCATATCACATAATGTCAAGGGCGGTAAAGCCTTCCACACAAAAAGTGGGCGGACGGAATGTGCATTCCTCTTCACATCTTCCCAGAGTGTCTCAAGGCCCTCTTGAAATTGCACAATAGCTGGTTGTACCCTACGGAAATAATTTATTAAAATTGGAAGTAGGTGCAAGAACCACCATCCATGCATGTCCATGGCAGTACAGCTACCCCAGCATTTTAACACCCGCTGATAGATCAGCCTCTCATTGCATTACCAATGAGTTCGGGATCCTGTACTATCGGGCGGCCATGACCTGCAGCATGTTTTTGACCTGTACCCTTCCGTAATGATGAGACTCTGGAGGTCGACAAAAGGGGCACAGTAAACAGGAATAAAGGGAGTAAAACCAGGACCCTAAAAGAAAAACGGAAAAACCTGCCCCAAATGTGCAGAAACAAGACAAGACAAGACAGGATTCAAACGCAAGTCTCTTCACAGCACAGCTAAGAACAGGGAGGGGTGAAAGAATCCGTTGCGAGACAAACATTACTGCCTCTTCCCCTATTGGTGGTAGACTGCCAACCAAGGCTAACGAGTTCCACCTACCCGGGTTTGAGATCAAAGTTTTCCTTCTCCTAGGCAGACTGCCGAAAAAGGCTAACGAGCTCCACCTGCCCGGAGCAAGCTGGTTTTAAGGCGCCAGAAACTCGCCTTCACACCCCTGCCCACAGTTCTAAACGGGGATCGGCACGTGAAGCCGGGCAGTAGGAGTTTGAATTAGGAGGGGCTATTTGAGACGCTGATCATGTGGAACATTTCATCGATGAGGAGTGGCTCAATCCTCCTCATCGCCCCGATCATCCTAAGACCTTTAGACCCCCAATAAGGTTAAGAGGGGGCTGTTGTGTGTTCATTGGAATTCAGCAGTGGAAATGTAAACAAAAATAAAAATAAAATGCCCAATAACTTAGGTTACCTCTAAGTATTTACGACTATTATCTGAGACACACATCTAACAAGGCAATTCACAACAATGTCTGGAACTACCTTTTGAAAATGACAAAAACTTTCACAAACCTGAACCACAATTATTAATTGCTGGCTAGGAGGATAACATCATTTTTGTTCTCATATGATAGTTCATTTGCACAAAAACCCACAAATTGGGAATTAAAATCTAAAGTCTTGTCAGTATAGCTACAAGGCTATATTGACAGGGGGAAAACAAGCTTTTTCTTTTTATATACTTAAAACATATTTTTTAAAAACAATCACAGAAAACATTATAAAAACATGAACCTCTGATTTTTTTAATTGTTTATAAAATGTTGTATTGTAGGATGGAGGTTTCCTTCATCCTTGATTGTAGCAATACAACATAATATTATGCTTCCTTCTGACTGCACTGCACCAACTGGCTGTTAGGATCCCAAAATGTTGAGTCCCTCCTGAAAACAGTATAAAAAACAGGCCCACAAAAGTATCCCAAAAAATATGATGAAAACATGTTCCTACTGAGGATTGTGACTGACGGTTGTTTTTAATAAAGAAAACCAAAATCAAATTTCATGGAAATCTATTCGAATGTTTCAACACCGATTTAATTTATCATATGTCAGACCAATAAGGCCTAACTTTTGATAAATTATCAATGGTGTACAGGTGGAGTCCATGTTCTAAATTTGGGAAATGCTGTTACCATGAATGTCACTGTTGGAGTATTTGGTTGTATAATCGGTGACTGTGTTCCTTCATCTATGCTGTCAGCACCCTGTCAACAAAATAAACAATAAAGTATAAGCAAATAAGCACACAAAATACTGTCCAAATATTGTTTACATTAAAACATATAAATATGATATGACCATTTAGGCCTAAGATTACCTGTTTAATATTTCTTAGAACAAACTCATTTTCTTAAAATGTTAATTTCTTTCATTATAAACAAATATAAATACAAACCTCATTGCACGTTGTTCTAGTTCGTCTAAATATTTCGGGAAGTTCGTTTTCCTCATCTGATGAGAACAACATCTGTTAAAAGAATGGGAGTGTTTATATAGGCCTAATTATACATGTAATTCATAAAATGCACGATTGTAGGTTCAATAAACAGACTCTTGGTATAAAATAACAATAGACCAATTATTTTATGGGAGTCAATACACAACTTGTAAATTTATCATCCAATCACAATGCTACATTACATATAGAGAGGCCATTACAAGTTTAGCAAATAATTGATGTATTTTCACAATACCTCTTCCATGAAAGTAGTTTCAAGATACACACGGACAGGATGCGTCTTAATGTATGTGAAAAACTCGCTCATGGTAAAAGGATTTCCGTTGATTATTTTTGGAAGCTCTTCTCCATTAAAGGTGGCAAGTTTGGAGGTCAAATCACTCAGCAATAAGTCATTTGCTTTTGAATAAGCTCCAGAACAGTCTCCAATGAAGCATCTCGCTCCACATCTAGTTTCAAAGATCCACCACCTTTTGCTGCTGTTACCATCTTGTGTGTACTTGCATCTTTATCTTTATGCTTCCACCCTGTATGGATACGTAGCGTTTTGGACTTGGTCTTTCCAGATGTTTTTTGTTGCCGCTTGCTTTGAAGCATGGTCCTTAGTCTATGAACTACAGGTAGAGCACTTGATTGCTCTGAAGATAAAACATGAGATGACAAGGAATGAATAACAGACCACCAAAATATGTGCACTGTAATAACTTATGTGAGTGGCTTACAAGTGATTTCTGGATAAAACACCATCCCATGGGAATATGCAAATAACGAAAGTTGGAATATGACTTTTCATACCTTGGCACAGTATACTTTAAAATGTTTAAAGATGAGGATCCATTTCATGAAAAGCATCAACATTTTTTTTTTATGTACTTATTAGTTATGTGAAGGGAAACAGGTCAACTTGTACCCCAGCCAACTTGTACCCCTGCCAACTCGTACCCCAAACCATCAAGGCCTATATTAAACAAACTTTCTAGAAAGAAGTCTTTTTAGAACACTTCTTTTACAGGATAAAATCCAATATTAATTCACTTTATCTACTTCCAGGGTGGGGAACAAAATTTAATTTCCAAAGAGGAAATCGTTTTTTATTAAACTTTATAAATGATAACTTTGAGAGAAAAGCAAACCCTTGAAATATTTCATACAATTAATTCATATGACTTTAAAATCGGCGAGCGGCAGCAAAGACAACACAAAGATTACGAGTTGGTAAGGGTGAGAGTTGCCTGTTAAAAGATAATGTGCAGCTTTGGTGATTGCATGGTTAATTTATCCATTCCATCGGACACAGTAATCATACTTACTGTCTATGCTCTCCTTGCATTTTTGTTTGATTCTGACTCTGTCTCCAACTTTGCAAACACCAAGTAACCCAAACTCGGTATCTGTTAAACAAACGGCTTCTTTTGGGCTGACCTATGAAACAAATATTGATACAGTGAACATTGGCAATAAACTTGGATGGAAAGAATTATTATTGTTTTAAGCCAGCACTGCATTCCAAAAAAAATGGCATCTGTGCCACCAATGTACATATTTAAAAATACTACTTACTCTAATACCCCGCAATAAGAACAATGTCATTTTCTTCTGAAAGTCACGTCTTCTTAACCTTGAGACTAAGGAATCACTTGACCTTAATCCTCAAAGAGCCAGGCTTTTTATGACCTTCTCACCTCAGTCAGTCAAAATGTGGCTCAAAAAGATCAGCCGAAAAAGTCATAAAACCTATAGGCTTAACATGGGGAAAAAATGCACTGCCATATTATCACAATGGGGGAGGATTCCGCCCCCTGGTTCTTTGAGGGTTTATATAGAACATTCCCAGAAACTGGCAGTAACTTTTCCTCCCAATCTCATAACCATTCCATCTTTGTGTAGACTCAGTCTCTTCCCTATTTCAAAGGTTTCAACAGAGCAACAGACCAGTGCCGGATTGTCACCACTTCTAGATAACAATAAATAGTAGGCTAATCAACTTCAAGTGGAAAAAATACAGCTACACTTGGAGAATGTGTGACTCACCTGGTTCACTGGAAATGTATTTATTATGTGCTCCAAGCCGAGTGCTGATAGTATCTCATCCATTTTACTATATGAAACATTAGGAATAATAACATAATCATGTAAGCAGATTCACAAGCTACAATATAGAGGGCGCACTCTCAGATATGCATTGTGTGCACAATAAACTGCGACCAGTACAGACTACTTAATTTGGAATACTATTACTATAGAAACACAAGGGGAAATACAACCAAAACAAAATAAAGGAGTGCAGGGTAAAGGTAAATTCTTGAAAAAAGGGATACACTACTATAAACTAGTAAACCTAACAAATAACATTGTATCATTATGGCCCGTCTTGTTTTACAGGGCCACCAAACTTTACAAATGAGGAAAATCATTCCCATCCCAGCAACCAATTGCATTTTAAACAAACCCAAAGCCCTCTTTAGAATGAAACCAAAAAGATTATTCTCATCAGAGCAACTTTAAATAATAAATGTTCATGATTAGTATTAACGTTAAACATGATTAACATAATTTTTGTATAGGCCTATAGTGCTTATCTCTTACCCCACAATATGTGTAACGCGTTAGTCAGGAACTATGGATTCATCGTGCTGCCATGCAGTCGTTCAGAGTACAAATGCGGAAGTAGATCAGTTAAGCGCATGCGCGTGAGTAACCTGTACGGGAATCCCTAAACACTCAACAACCCGGAAGTCGCCGCCCAAAAACAAACAGTCGCCGCGTAAAAAAAAAAGTCGCCGCCCAAAAACAAAACGTCGCCGCGTAAAAAAAAGGCGCCGCGTAGGTGTCCTTTATAGAACACCATATTTAGTGTATTATCCTTGTTCCCATACCCCTTTGGCAGAGCGCCTGTTGAACGTTTTTGATTTAAACCTTTGTCTACATCTTGATAAACAAACCTGAAAGAAAGCAGAAGGGTAGGCTTCTTCCAGACGTGTTATTTCGGACGCAGATCAGATTGGATGTGGCACAAGCTACTTCATCCTCTCCGCAGCTAACTGCAACAATTTAATTTAAAGCAACATTATAAAAATGATTAAAAGCAGTTAAACCTTACTTTGTACAAAATGTTCAGCTCCTATTAATAAATTGTTATCCGCAGCGCTACTTAATTTGTACTCCTTGGATTGTCAAGTTAAATCCACAGTGGTGAAAAAAAAAATCAATCAATCAATCCATCCATCCATCCATCCATCCATCCATCCATCCATCCATCCATCCATCCATCCATCCATCCATCCATCCATCCATCCATCCATCCATCCATCCATCCATCCATCCATCCATCCATCCATCCATCCATCCATCCATCCATCCATCCATCCATCAATCAACAACTCCTTGGGAAATTCTTATTCATAATGTTTTTGCAGCATCGTATGCAGCATTTGTCTGATGAGGAATGCACTCTTCCGTGTATGGAACGCCGTACCAGGCATAATATAAAGGCATTGAGCCGAAGATCTTCTATCATGTACTAAACATATTTTCACTGCGTAGGCCTACATAAGGAATGGTTCTACATTGGCAATTAATGAAATTCTTGCGTTGGGTGATTAACAGTTTTTATTTGTTGTTGCCTTATGCACCGACAAGTGTTGACAAAACTGCTTGTATAAGAGTGTTCTTATTTACTTTGTATCAATGAATACATTAAACACCGAACCTGTGAAAGTTTTAGCATACTGTATTCATTATAATATTGAATTTATGAAAGAGTTCTACCTCCCAAAAAATTAGGCCAATAATTTCACTATTCATAAAATATAACTGACCTTCAGACAAAATAATTTATTGGGAAGATTGATACCATCATCAGTTTTATACTGATAAGTTTTAAATTAAAATTCCACAATTTATTTTATTTATGAAATACCAATGTATCTAAACAAATCCACAAACAAATTTACTTTCCCGCATCTGCTTAACCTCAAGATTGAATCTTTTTTTATCTCTAGAAGAACCTGATCTGAAAATCATAAACAGTTCGTTTTGTGTCGAGGCGGTTTTCAGTGGATATTGAAATCTGAAAAACAATCATAAAAAAACATGTTTTAAAAAACATTATTGCAAACAATTAATTTTTTCACATATTGTTGACAAACACCAAATAACAGCAAAACTTACCCTGTAAGGATCAAATATGAATTCTGAAACATGCGTCCGTTTCCAATATACAGATAATCCAAGCCTCGATCCAGATCAAACTCAATGAAAGTAATGACCACATGGTATCCCACTTCTGCCACCACCAACCACTGACACTGAATGGATGCAGGGTACGATAGCGGCCAGTGTAGTGTTGAAATCATTGCTGTACCATTACCGTTGATTTCAACCAGACCATCTCTACACAATACTTGAAATAAAAAGTATAAAAATATATAGACGTTTATCATGCAACGGTCATCTTTGTAAGCACGAGTATTGCAGATGATTATTTGAAGTACCGCATATTTATTTATGGGCAAAAAATCAGAAGAAGTGACAGAGCCTCATTATTCACACAAAGTTTACATAACACTGCTTCGATGTGGTACATTTATTATGCGGATTTTAGATAGTTTTTAAGTCATCGACACATTACTGCTACCATGAACTGACTTCATTAAAAGGAATAGTTCAACATTAGCGAATTAAATGATGAAATTCTTGCGTTGGGTGATAAACAAAGAGTGTCTGTGAAAAAAAATCCCCAGACGACTCGGGCGGGATATAAACCCACGACTTTCTGCTTACCACTTCATCAGATCTCTTGACCACCGAGTTTGCCCGAACATGGTAGGTCGGCTATAATCCTTTATAGCAACGGGTACCGCAGTTAGCATTAATATATTAAATCCTTGCCTTGGGTGATTTTTTTTGTCCTACATCATATTCATTATAATGTTGAATTTATGAAAGAGTTCTCCCTCCAATAAACTTAAGGCAAGTGCCTTTTGCTGAATAAAAGTGTTTGGTCAGTTTGGTACCGACAATAAATTGTCAATGGAGGGCGCCCCAGTTTAAAAGATTTGTTGAGCACCAGTTACGTTCTATTGGAGACAACAGGGAAGGCGCTTTCGAGAACTGTAAAATTGTTCACCACCTAAAGATGTAGCCCTACATTTAGTGTATTATCCTTGTTCCCATACCCCTTTGGCAGAGCGCCTGTTGAACCTTTTTGATTTAAACCTTTGTCTACATCTTGATAAACAAACCTGAAGGAAAGCAGAAGGGTGGCATTATTCCAGATGTGTTATTTTGGACGCAGATCAGATTAGATGTGTCACAAGTTACTTCATCATCTCTGCAGCTAACTGGAACAATTTAATTTAAAGCAACATTATACAAATGATTAAAAGCAGCTAAAAGGACAAACCTTACTTTGTACAAAATGTTCAGCTCCTATTAATAAATTGTTATCCACAGCGCTACTTAATTTCTACTCCTGGGATTGTTAAATCCACAGTGGTGAAAATAATAATAAAAAAATAAAATAAAATAAATAAAATCAATCAATCAATAAACAACTCCTTAGGAAATTCGTATTCATAATGTTTTTGCAGCATCGTATGCAGAATTTGTCTGATGAGGAATGCACTCTTCCGTCTATGGAACGCCTTACCAGGCATAATATAAAGGCATTGAGCCGAAGATCTTCTATCATGTACTAAACATAGTTTTCACTGAGTAGGCCTACATAAAGAATGGTTCTACATTGGCAATTAATAAAATTCTTGCGTTGGGTGATTAACAGTTTTTATTTGTTATTGCCCTATGCACCGACAAGTGTTGACAAAACTGCTTGTATAAGAGTGTTCTTATTTACTTTGAATCAATGAATACATTTATTTAAATACCGAACCTGTGAACGTTTTAGCCTACTGTATTCATTATAATATTGAATTTATGAAACAGTTCTCCCTCCAATAGTTTCACTAGTCATAAAATATAACTGCCCTTCAGGCAAAATAATTTATTGGGAAGAATGATACCATCATCAGTTTTATGCTGATAAGTTTTAAATTAAAATTCCACAATTTATTTCATTTATGAAATACCAATGTTTCTAAACAAATCCACAAACAAATTTACCTTCCCGCATCTGTTTAACCTCAACGATGAATCCTGTTGTCCGTTTGTTAGAGGAATCTGATCTGAAAATCATAAACAATTCATTTTGTGTCGAGGCGGTTTTCAGTGGATATTGAAATCTGAAAAACAATCATAAAAAATATGTTTTAAAAAACACTATTGCAAACAAGTAAATTCGCATATTGTTGACAAACACTAAATAACAGCAAAACTCACCTTATAAGGATCAAATATGGATTCTGAAACATGCGTCCGTTTCCAATATACAGATAATCCCCGTATCGTTTCAGACCAAACTCAAGGAAAGTAATGACCACATGGTATTCCACTTCTGCCACAACCAACCACAGACACTGAGTGTTCGCACTGTACAATAGCGACCGGTGTGGTGTTGAAATAATTGTTGTACCGACACCGTTGATTTCGACTAAACCATTTCTACACAGTCCTTGAAATAAAAAGCATAACAATTTATAGACCCAGCCTCGGCTTGGTTATGTGAATTTGTTTTGGAGAAAAAAAGATGGTAATTGTAAACAGTTCTTATACAAAGATCTGTTATGATCAGCAACATACACATATTCACCATAAAGATACGGTAATTAAATTGGCAATTTTGTAACATTATAGAAAATGATTCTATGAACGAGACAAAATTACAAGTCAAAATAAAACAATAAATAAAACATAATTAACAAATAAAAATAAAAAAAATAAATAAAACATATAAATTTACTATGACGCTCTTCACCCTACAGTAAGTAACCGTTTGTTCATTATTTGTCATACATACAAAATAAATTAAATTAAAATTATTAATCGTCAAAAAAAAAATGTTTATATAATATAGTTGATTATTTACCGCAGTCAAATTCATCAGAAATATCATTGCAGTCATTTATGCCATCACACACAGAGGATTTGAAGACGCAGCCTGTCCCGGAACGACAAGAATATTCACTTTCTGTACAATCTCCTGATATTGAGAAGAAGAAAAACAGATTGAAGGGGGCCAGCTATGATGCTTATTCTAAACAATTAATGCAATGTTGGTATAGATTTGCTTTGAATGAGAGGGCAAAATATTTGTTAAAAATTCAACCAGCATTGGTGAGCTATTTACAAATAACTCTGTATCCCGTCCATGAACGTTTAAGGTAAAAATAAATACATCCCCCGTTAGAATGTTTTCTTTCGGTCAGACACAAAATGAAATGACCACAAAGTAAATAAGTGTGACATGACGTTCCCAATATTTGGTTTTACAAAACTGTCCGGAGATTTTGTTAATAATTTACTTCGGCTCTCTATAGCATTAAAACATTTTAAAGAAATGAATATTCATGAACCCTCACCACAGCCGAATTCATCCTCTTTCTCAGGGCAGTCTCCCCACCCGTTGCAGACGGCTGTTTCAAGAATACATCTTGTTCCCGAGATGCAGGAAAATTCATTTTGTGCACATACTGGTGGTTAAAAAATTTCAATAGGCCTTTGCTTTATCATATATTCAAATTAATATTTGTTAAAATCCAATTACAATTTGTATTATTTGGCCTCATACGGAAATCGAAATCATGTAATTATTTGCGATCGTAGTATTTATTTATTTATTTTTTTTATACCAGAAGCAGAGTCACTCAAAAGTAAAGACTATTTGCGGTGGCACCATGCAAAAAAAAAAAAAAATCAAAAATCGTCTTTTGAGTAGTTCTGAAAAGAACCAGTTGGTCCTGGGACAGGACAAAAGAGAGATACTATGCTTAATACCATGGGGGCTAAAAAAGTGCCCCCAGAGATACAAAATTCAAAAAACTTCTAAGTTAACACATTTTTGTGGTTACATAGACAAACCCATTTAAGGCATAAATTAATTATTTTTTTGTTCTTGGTGGCAACAATAAAAACTAAATGACTTATAATGAGATAATTTTCTGAAAATCTCAATAATTAAAATATGCATAATATATGTGCAATTATAGCGCCCTCTAGCGGTCGTTTTCATGAGAACCGATAATGTCATCATGACGACATATGACTGAACATTAATTGTTCCAAGTTACATGATAATAGGTGAAGGCATGATGGGGTAATGGCGAGATGTTTGATCTTTTTCCACCCCTATTGCTAAGGATTATCAGCGTAAGGTCATTATAAGTGTAAACAATAGTAGGCCAGAACAGATAGTGCAACCCAAAATTTTCAATGTTAACATCTTTTTTCGTGTTTAGGACATCCAAAGGAACAAAAAAATTTCGGTGGCGGTGGGTTATGGGGGGCGGGCGCAAGGCAGACTCCTCCAGCCCACAGACTATATCATTTATGCGATTGTTTTTCATTCACATTTCATGTGATATGGTTCGTAAATTAATTTATGCATTTGATTTTATTTGTCTTGGGTAATAGCATAACAGGGTAATTAAAAAAAAAAAATATGTATATATTTGGGCTACTACGGCAATAGTAACATTAAGAGCCACTTTTTGTAATGGCCTGGATAACATCATGGGTCTGTGGGGTAATATATTTAATATCCGCCCAAGGGCTCAGGAAGCTAGATGCTCTGTTATGCAATCTAATGCATATTTTTTTAAAACATATTATATGGATAATTATTAAAGTATTCTTATCTTGGTCATTTTTTATTTATTTATTTTTTATTATGAATGTTGAAAATCTATGCAATTGTATATGAAATAATTTTAAAATAAGTCTGTAGTAGGGACCTGTAACTCGGCAGTCTGATCAGACAGTGGGTGTATCCGGTCTATGTGTAGTTTGAGCCAGTTCTTTTTTGCCATTCTCCCAATGTACTTTTGTAAATTTTGTGTCAAATGTGTAAACAGTTTGCAAATTACTTTACCAAAACAGTCATTTCAAAAATATGCCCTCAGTTCCTCAGATAGTAATAGTATTAAAATGATTGGATGGAATTACATTAGTAAATCCCCTCAAGAATCATAAGCCCCTGTAAATTTTGCTTAATTTTTCTTTTGGAGGAGAACTGTCGGACGTGTGGTGTAAATTTTGAAGAATAATTTTAAATTTTAATGACCGACCCTGAACGTTGGCCTGTCCTAACCGTCCCCAGGCCAACACCACCTCAAATTGAGCAAAACTAAACAAGAAAACAATAATTTGTGTTTGAAATATTAATTCGAATGACACTTAAACACGTTATTATTGCGAAAATGTTGAGATATTTAAGAAGAGCCTAGCCACTAGTTAACACATGAAAAATGAGGATACAGCAGAAGGTGTGGTAATTGGTATACTCATTGGACGAATAGGGTTTCAATCAAGATATCTCAAGATAATCAAGATATCTCCCAATCGGTATACTATTAGTTGACATCTACCCGGTAAGCTAGTGTACATTGATCATGAAATAGTAGATCATCTATTTAAAGACCATAATCATTATTAACATAATAAATTAGACTTTGAGATGCACATGATATACCTTATAAATGTGACAAGGATCAGATGCTGTATCAAATAATTTAACAGGGAAAATGGAGACTGCAGAGGTTTTGTAATTTTTTTAAAATAAGAACTGCAAATGAATTTTTATTTACAACCCTTTTTAAAGGGTTGGAACTATGCATATACTTTGGTGATAAACATTTTGCGTCAATTGACCAGTTTGAGAAATTGTATGAACTTTTGCACTTTGCTCAGAAACATATAGATCAATTTTTACAGGTTGGTATCATTTACAAAACATGAAATTCTTGGTTTAATCTAAATACGACAGACTGTGGCAGTATGGAAAGATTAAATTCTCAAATAAATTTAGCTTCAGTGCTTTGGCATGTTTGAAGTTATTTAGGCTAATCACATACTGTACACGACTACACGTGTACACACATGATGTTATGTACTGTGAATGCATATATGAATATCAGACTGATTATAAGGTGTCTTGGTACTAGACCATTATTCTTATTTACTGTCTATAGTTCATACTGTACACGACTACACGTGTGTATCCCATGATGTTATGTACTGTGAATGCATATATGAATATCAGACTGATTATAAAGGTGTCTTGGTACTAGACCATTATTCTCATTCACTGCCTATAGTTCATTCAAGTTCAAACTGGTTGATACCAATTTCTTTGTCTTTCGCATTGTCTTTGGGCTGTTGTGGATGCCCTTATAATGCAATCCACAATGGGTGTGTTCAGCTGGTTATCACATGGGAGAATGGCATGGCATTTTGTACATTGGTAGATTTGTACACATTTTGTCGCACTCAGCCAATTTATATTGCAAAAGGGCAACTTGAACAGAACGAATGATTAAATTCCCTAAAGCAACAAAACTGTATTTTCTGTACACAGCAATAACACTTACCGTATTGTTTTCTTTGTATCATATGATGGATACTGTTTGAAGTTAATCATCTCTTTTATTGTAAGGTATTATGTTTATCAATTGACGTAATTGGTTCGCTTATACCATTTTGATTATATCATATGATAACAGTGAATGGATTACTGCCATAATCATCAATCAAGGCTAGCGTTCCAGGAAGCTCAATACTGGAATTAAAAATTTATTGCTGGTAATATGACAACCATTGTGGCTATAATAAGAAAAATACATATAATGTAGACATATTCAGATTGCTTTATATTGTGTAAGCCTTAATGAAAAACATAATCAGTTCATAATAATGTGGATTCATACTGTGCTCTCACCGTTCACGATAGATTTTATCCAAATATTTTCCCCACGTATATGTAACATTGTCAATTCAATATTCATTTTGGTTAAGAGCAAGAGATAAAAAAATCTTCTTGATTAAAGTAAACTTGAAATAATAATAATAATAATAATAATAATGTGTGGACTTATATAGCGCACGTATCCACCAACTAAGTGGTGCTCAAGGCGTATTATATCATTACCCCTTCTCATAAGGCTCATAAATCATTCCTGAAACCATCTCAGCTCCCTGGGGAGTATACAGCTCAATTGCTGCCATTACAGCGCATATAGGGCTAATCAACCAACTCTGCCCTCACAGGTACCCATTTAACCCCTGGGTGGAGAGAAGCAATTATGGTTAAGTGTCTTGCTCAAGGACACAAGTGTCACGGCCGGGATTCGAACCCAGTTTGTGAACGGTTGAAAATATATGCAGAAATATGGCTAAATTGTAAATCAAGCCTGTTAAATTGAACGAATCGCTGTTGAGAAAATCACGTTTAAAGTTGGACTCATTTTGGTGGGGCGTTTTTAGTGTTTATTATTCCCATCTGTTTTTTATTTTTTATATTTTTTAATCAGTTTTATTTAAACAGTGTAGCCTCATCAGTTAAAAAACTGCTATCCCTGAAGGCCCTGTATAAAAAGAGTTAACACTTTAACATTGTAAAACCACTAATAACTTAAGGAAATTAAGATTAAGATAAAGATAAATTAATATAAAGTAAAAACAATATTATATATACATGATAAACAACAAGATAACTTGCAAACATCAACGGAAAATTAAGATTAAATAAAAACCACCAATTTACCGTAAAAATTTATTACAAAAATTCAGACCAGATAAAAATATAAAAAGTCTTAACCAGAAGAAAACACAAAACTGTACACATAAAACCAAATTCACATGCAATAAACGAAATTAATAAAATGTAAAATACAAACGGCATGAAACCTAGTAAAAACAATAAGATACAAGATAACATTACAAGAAAAATAAAAGACAGCATGATAATATTATAGAGAGTTAAACTAAATTTTAAAATATACATATATATACACACATACATACATACATATATATACACATATATATACATACATATACATACATACATACATATACATGTACATACATATACATACATACACACACATATACACATATACATATATACATACATACACACATACATACACATACATATATATACATACATATATACATATATACATACATACATACATATACACATACATAATTATATACACTTAGACAAACTATTTTTGATTGAATAGTTGAATTTTATTTCTGATTTTGTTTCAAAACCGTCAAAGTTTGTATTTTCTTTATACAAGCTTTCAAACTTATTCGTGACTTCGTGAGATACTAAATTCCACGGCGCGCGCTTCATATCTACATATAAAGTGATCCTATTCCAAACCCAATTCATCTACTACCACAAATTATCGGCGCGCGAACGATTAGACTTGTACCATGCATACATACCATGCATACACGTACACAAGGATACATTGTGTAAAAACTCATACGCACTGCATGCTCACAAGTTAATACAGGTTTCTTGCCAACATAACTGTGTTTTAAACAGTAAAGGACAGAGTATAGTTTAACTGTGTTATGTCACTTCGTGAGATAGTAATTTAATAGAATGCGCTGATTCTGTGCTGATTCGTCACTTGAAGTATTACTGATCTTAAAAATCATGTAAATAAGTCATTTAAAATCCATTATAGATGAAAAATCTACACTTTTAAGACCATAAAACAGTTAATCTAGAATGTTTTAATATCTAGTGTTTGGAAAATTTTGAAACATTTAAAGAAAAATTGGGCCAGTTTTCAAAGAGAATGTTTTATTTAGTTTTAGAGAATCATTAATACCAGTGGATAAAAAAAAATACTCAATGCTACATGTAAATATTTGATTCATTTTATTTATTTATTTATTTTTTTTTTGGGGGGGGAGGGGGCAAATCGGGAACGTTTTTAAAGTGGGGAAAGGGAAAGTCCTACCCTTCTCCCACCCCCACTTTTCGGTGCCGATGGCTTCATGACGGTGTCTGTCGAGATACCGGCCAATGGAAAGTCCCGTGTTTATTGCGATAACCTGTTGCCACATATTTGGAGCATGAAATATGTAGCTTATTATATATAAACTAGGGTCTATTTTATACGAAGATTCTGGTTTACAAATTATGGGAAAATTTGGCCAGAGTTGGGAAATTTGTATCTTTGCTAGTCGCTATAGGCTTTCATTCCCGAAAAACACGGTTTTCGGTTTTCCCTGATTGATTTATTTAAAAAAAAATTAAGAACAGAAAAAAGAAAGGAAAAAAAATGATACTGCTACCAATTTCAGCCTAATTATCAGATGGCATAATATGAACTTTATACACACACAAATAATAATCAAAGAAACAAAGAAATCAATAATGATTCCATCTAATTTGCCATATAATTTGCCTGCGAGCAGTCACTATTAGTACATTTACAGTCATGGCTCACCGGCTGGCTGGCCGGCTGGATGACAGTGCAGCCTGTATCAATTATTTGCCGCTGATAGAAACTCCGTTTCACAGAATTGCCGTTGACATCGTGGGTCCCATCAAGCCAGTCACTAGCAGAGGTCATCGGTACATCTTGACAGTGGTTGACTATGCTACAAGATACCCGGAGGCGGTACCTCTTCGAAGTATAGAGACGACCAGAGTGGCAGAGGCTATGGTAGATATTTTCAGCAGAGTAGGTGTCCCAAGGGAGGTGTTGACGGACCAGGGGGCTCAATTTACCTCTGATCTCATGCGTGAGGTAAGCCGACTTTTGTCATTGAAACAACTTACGACAACGCCCTATCACCCTGCATGCAACGGGTTGGTAGAACGTTTCAATGGTACCCTAAAGCAGATGCTGAAGCGTATGTGCGCTGACCGTCCCCAAGACTGGGATAAATTTATTAACCCTCTCCTCTTTGCATACAGGGAGACACCTCAAGCTAGTCTAGGTTTTTCGCCATTCGAGCTGTTATACGGCAGAACCGTACGGGGTCCGATGACGATCCTCAAGGAATTATGGACAGGGGATGTCGAGTCTCCAGAGGTTAGAACCACCTATCAGTTTGTCGTCGACCTGCGGCAACGACTTGAGCAGACTTGCAAGTTGGCACGAGAGGAGCTGAAGAAGTCATCTGCTAAGGCCAAGGTGTACTACAACCGGAAGTCTCGAGCAAGGAAGTTCAACGTTGGTGACTTGGTCCTGTTGCTGTTGCCAACTGATCACAATAAACTTCTAATGCAGTGGAAAGGACCATTTCCTGTGTTGGAGAGAATTGGCGAGGTAGATTACAGAATCCAAATTGGCAACCGGGCCAAGGTCTTTCACGTAAACCTCCTCAAAAGGTACATTACAAGAGACACTGCTCACACACCGGTGCCCACCACAACTGATAAACGAGATGTCATCGAGGTGGTTGGTTGTGCGGTTATTGGAGAAGATGACGACGGTGAAGACATCACAGGGGCTACAGAAGGATGTGAGTGTGTGGGAGACATTGAACTCTCAGTGGTACAAGCAAAGGAGTCTTCTTCAGATGTGATAATAAACCCAGACTTATCACAGGAACATATACGACAAGTGAAGCGCCTCATTGGAAATTACAAGGAACTGCTAACTGACCTTCCAGGTATAACGAACGTTGCCACACATAGCATCAAGGTTACTGTAGACGGCCCAATTAGATTAAGACCCTACCCTCTACCATATGCCATGAGAGATGTAGTAAAGGAGGAAGTAAATACTATGTTGGACATGGGAATCATCGAGAGATCCGACTCTCCGTACGCTTCACCAATAGTCTTGGTGAGGAAAAAGGATGGAACAAACCGTTTCTGCATCGACTTCAGGCAGCTGAATAAGATCACAGTTTTCGATGCGGAACCGATGCCCACATCAGATGAAATCTTTGCCAGGCTTGCCAAGGACAGGTTCTTTACCAAAATAGACCTTTCAAAGGGCTACTGGCAGATACCAATTAAGTTGGAAGACAGATGTAAGACAGCCTTCATCACACCGGACGGGTTGTACCAGTTTAGAACTATGCCTTTTGGCCTTGTGAACGCCCAGCCACATTCAGTCGGATGATGCGCGTAGTGTTACAAGGGGTAACACATGTGAATAACTACATTGACGACATTCTGATCCATACGCAAGACTGGACGACACATGTGACTACACTGAAACGGGTGTTTCAGAAACTTCATCAAACAGGGTTGAACGCACGTCCTTCGAAATGCCTGATTGGTTTTGAGAAAATGGAGTTCCTGGGACACATTATTGGTCAAGGTCAGCTAGAACCTCATCAGGACAAGTTAGAGAAAATTCTACAGGCTCCACAACCACAGACGAAGAAACAGCTCCGATCTTTCTTGGGCTTGGTCGGCTACTACCGTAAGTTCATCGCCAACTTTGCCGCAGTTGCCGCTCCGTTGACGGACAAGACCAAGAATAAAGAAGCCAACAAGGTGGTTTGGGGCCCGAGTCAAGAGCTGTCCTTTCAAGCCCTTAAACGTATGATGACTCAGACACCGATTCTTCATCTTCCCGATGTAGAAAGGGATTTCATTCTACGCACTGATGCATCCAACATTGGGTTAGGTGCCGTACTCCTACAGGAGCGTGACGGGGTAAAATTCCCTATCCATTTCGCAAGTAAGAAGCTTCTACCAAGAGAACAGAAATACTCAGCAATAGAACGAGAATGTCTTGCTATAGTGTGGGCTGTGAAGAAGTTCCACACCTATCTATATGGGAGACAGTTCATCTTGGAGACTGATCACCAACCCCTTGTCTATATGCAGAAGGCACGAGTGATCAACAGCCGCATAATGCGATGGGCCCTATCATTGCAACCGTATCGGATGAGAATAGAGGCCATCAAAGGGGTTGAGAACGTTGGAGCTGACTTCCTCAGTCGTGTATGCGCCCCTGAGTAGGTAACTATGTCATCATAATGTAATTTTACCATCCGTGTGTGGCCTCATATAATTCGACTGCAAGCATGTATATTTTTGTGAATTTCATGTGTATAGAAAAAATTGAATTGTTTTCCTCTAAAAAGGGGGTACATGTCACGATGTCTTTTTATTTTATTAACTGTGGACTAGTACAAGTCTAATTTGCAGTAAAGTCTGTCTCGCAAGGTTGAATGGTCATAGTCAAGTGGTGAGGTTAAAGGGTTGGTTTTTCTTTTTCTTTCTTCGCGGGAGTTTTGAATAGGTATTGCATCATGTGCTCTGCGCGTAAGGCATGCTGGGTATGAACGACACGATATACTCAGGCGAGCTTTGTTTTGGCTAGGCGGGGCAGATTCCAGGAATTCTAGACTTGGTATACGAGCAGTAGCCGGTTCCCAGAGCATATCCAGATTGAGATATTAGTCATTTTTATTTTTAAATCCGGCGTAAAAAAAAAGCGAGAGTGCGACAAATTCTTTAACGGCAATTAAAGCAGATATTTTTGCTCTGCAAATTTGCTGTGAAGCTTGGACAGATCTCCTCGATTGCTATTCTGCTAGGCAAGACATACTGATTATGATCGACTGATGTGAGAGGCCGTGAGGCTCTCGGTTTCATCTCTGCCAAAGCCAAAGTGAACGGGACTACTAGAACAGGAGCCCAGGGGGGTCAGCCTAGCTGGGAAGTTAACCAATTTTCATGTATATAGCAATGATCCACGTACATGCCCATGTAAAGAAATGAACGTCTGCCGAGCACATTCTGGTGGGTGTGGTCAGGGGGGCACGATAAAGTGACCAAAAAAATGAGCTAGATCAGCTGGTGAGTTAACCTAATGAAACCTATTGGAAAATGTTAGGCATAGTCCCAGGTATCATAAATGGCCGCTGCCAGACATTTTCAGCGGTGGGGGGTGCCCGCCAGACCTGAATAACCGGTGCCCCAAAATTGAGCTAGATCAGCTGGTGAGTTAACCTGATGAAACCGACTGGAAAATGTTCGTCATAGTCCCAGGTATCATGAATGGCCACTGCCAGACATTTTTAGTGGTGGGGGGTGCCCGCCAGACACCCCCGAATGGCCCAACCCCCAAAACTGATCTAGATCAGCTGGTGAGTTAACCTGATGAAACCGACTGGAAAATGTTCGTCATAGTCCCAGGTATCATGAATGGCCACTGCCAGACATTTTTAGTGGTGGGGGGTATCCAACCCAGGGTTGGAACAGCTCTAGATCTACACAAAGGCATCCTTTGGATTACCGGGCGGCTACCGTGTTACGCACGAAGACATGGCTGGCCAACAAGTGATTCACCAGAGTGTGACATCCATCTTGAAACCCACAGGTGGGATCTAACTGTTCAATTATACGAGCGAACTGCAGAACGAACTTTTACGTACGAACTGTTGGGATATTTAAATCCTCCAGGCATTAGGGCTTAACACTCGCTAATTGATTAGTATCTAGGGTTGTCATTTTGATTATCGCACATTACATAGTAAATCCTTAAGTTTAGCGGGTATTAGACAGACGTTATTCTTAGCTGGTAAATAGCGCAATTTTGTAGAGTTGCCTCATGGGACTACCCTATTTAAGTAGTGTTTGGTGGTAATTAAACAATCAGAACAGAAATTTTGGATTTTGTCTAGAATTATTTTGCTGTGTCGTGACCTCGTGAGTTTTTCCCCCATACACACATATATATATATATATATATATATATATATATATATATATATATATATATATATATATATATATATATATATATATATATATATATATATATATATATAATTGTGTATATGTATGTATATTCCATTTTCATTGAATCTCGGATAATTTATGACAATCTGTAAATTGAAAAGTTACTTAAATTACTTTAGGGTGTAGTGAATTTTGGAAAAGTTGGAATTATAAGTTCTGAATACTCTTAAATGATGTTCCACAAAATAAATTCATCCAAAAAACTTTGCCCAACCCCAAAAAATATTACACCAAAAAGTGCCGAGTTATCGTTTTGTGTGAAAAACGTATGTTTTCTGTTTGATTGTATGTATGGAAATACATTTTTATTTCTTTCTTGTTAGAATCAAATAGATTCTCCAGGCTCAAGAAACCTCACAAATAGGCATTTCTATGAATTTTAATGTAATTCCAGTACACTAAGAGGTCTCTGGATTGTGTAATACTAGCATAATGGCTTAACACATGTATGTCAGGGTTGCAAATGGACAATGTGTGCCCCAGTGTAGAACATTTTTATTCATCAGGGCTTAATGACTATCAATAAAAAACAACAGGGTCTCATTTGGTGCTAGGCTTGGTTTGTTTACTTTAAGCTGATTACATGTATGTATCCCTGAACAAGGTCATTGTATACAATGTGCAGGACATTGAAGTACTGTTAGTTGTGCCACCATTACATGCCATGTTCTTAAAATATGGCGTTTAAATTGACTTTAATACCAGCAAAGAGAACAAGATCTGTGCAGTATTTGGTAATCCTGCAGAGTTTGCTGGAAATGTGCTCCCAACTAGAATGGACTGTTGTCATATCCGAGTCTTCAGTTTGAGAGGTGTTATAATAAGTTCTGGTGATGTGAATAGTTGAAGATGGATAAACTTTCAGATGAATGAAGTTTATTTTATTCAAAGTGGCTTTTGAGATGGCAGAGGTTTGGTATCGGGCATACTATGTATCTTTCACAATGTCCGATCCTGATACAGTTGCTATAAAAATATTAAGAAATGGTAGTACATTGTACTACAGAACCAAAAACATTCAGTGGAGTACTTGGATCACAACTGAAAGAGCAGAGCTAGGAATAGTTGACTTTCAACAAATATCTTCTCCCCACTTCCAATAGTACAACTGCTCAGATGGACAGAATGAATTCTGCTTATGTCAAATATCTTCGACATAATAATGGTCAAAGGCGGTTTTCAACGTGCGAAAAAGGGTACCCCGAAACCACTCCCGAGACGTTTTTAGGTATATCCATTCAAACAAACGTATACTTGAAAAATGCAACACAGAACCCCTGCAAGAATTTATCGAGGATCAGCAGGAAAGGTGGATTACATATCATTCGGTCGGATAATGAGAGTGCGATTAAACAATGGTGTTTCGAAAATTCGAAGTCGATGAAACTCGGCCCACATCCTTGTACAGTCTTATCACAAGTTGTTAAACGTTATGAAACTAAGAAGACACCCCGAGATGTCATGATCAAGGGAATGATGTACCACGACTTACCCAAACCTAGATTCAAGCCGAAGAAGACGAAGCCGAAACCGAAGAGCGAACCTTACCTGGTACTCTTACGAAAGTACCCTCCAATAGCAACCTATGGTACTGCTGGAGTAACGCACATCATCATCATCATCATCATCATCAATATCTACATGCAGTAGTATTGAACGACCTCAGCTGGGATCAGCATAGATGTCTGGCCATTATAAGAACCCGGCCCTCTCTGCCATTCACAAAGGTTGACTTTCGCACAAATAAATGTCTTGATGTTCATACTCCACGTCCATATTTTGCACTGAGACGACTAACAACAGCTGTCATTAAGTTCTACGCTCAAAGCTGGTTAAAGAATCAAATGTCACCCATTATGCACTTATGGGCCTAAAAACCTTTTAATATTTCATGATAACACTTCTGAAAGATCTCAATGCCACAGAGAAACCATCCACCATAATGCCTTTCATGCTCACCCAGAGAACCTACTTCTTGCTATGCTTGCTGATGATGATCCAGACATTCTTCAAGATGCTGTCATCTATGTGTCAAAAGCATGTCAAACAGTTACATCTGGACAATCAAGAAGTAGTACGGATCCTAAAGTGAGGAAAACTTTGAAGATGTGGAGATTGAAGGATACAGTGATGATGAAGCAAGTGGTGACAAGGTAGAGAATGAAGAAAATTCCCAGGATAAATCAGTTTGGCCCTTCAAGGTGCCCACCCTAGGGTTTCAGGCAAAGGGGATACTGACATTATTGACTGGTGAAGAAACATATCACAATCCCACCATTAATTTCAAACAAAACCAATCAATAATAATAATAAATAATGTCGGGCATTTTAAAGCGCTCTTAAACAAGGTATCAGAGCGCTGTACATTATTACCCCTGCTCATCAGGCGCTTAAATCATTCCAGAAACCATCTCAGCTCCCTGGGGAGTATACAGCTCAATTGCTGCCATTTCGGCGCATATGGGCTAATCAAACACAACAACCAACTCTGCCCTCACAGGTACCCAATTACCCCAGGGTGGAGAGAAGCAATTATGGTAAAGTGTCTTGCTCAAGGACACAAGTACCACGTTCACGGACGGGATGCGAACCCACATTCTGACGATTCAGCCACCAGAACAGAAATCCAATGCACTAAACCGCTCGACCATGGCACTCCATAAATCATGGGTACGTTGACAGCTCCCCTCATGTCCTCATGTCAAATTATCGTTGTCAGAATAGCATCCAGATCACTAATAAAAACATTTTCTTCAAAGAAAGACTCAGTTCGTACATTATTGTAACTTGCAGACTTAACAATGGCTAAAGTGCACATTATGTGTTTTATGCAAACGTTTCTTTTACCATGTAAATTCAAGTTTGGGCTCACAAAATTATGCGTGGGACATCTGAATATGCTGAATTACTATTCCCTGTATGTATGAATAGCCCATATCGCGCGTGCACAGAATACGTACATACAGCAATATACGGAGTTTAATAATAGGCCTACAATGTAACGGAATGAAATGAGCGTGGAAAATATCTCCTTTTTTTTTTACATGATATTGGGTCAAAAATGTTCCTTCCTGAAGTCATCACCTATCAATATAACAAACCTGAAGAATTTTGTGGGAAAATGCATGGAAATTTACACCATTCTCATTGAATGCGGCATTTGTACGGTACATGTCCCGCAGTATAACATGAGTATGTGTGTTGTGTATGAAGCGTCAATGAAATTTGTGCTTTGCTCAGACTGCTTCGCAGAATCTTGCTTTAAAATAGAATGGGTCAACTACAGTTACAAGGCTGAGACTGTCAGAGCAGATGTTGTGCCTACAAGACTTTCCAGTACATCTATAAAAGGTAATTTTTCTTATAATTTGAAGATTAAAATTAGTTGATACCTATACTTTTACAGTGTCACATAAAGTATGTGATGTATGGTCCATGTATTTGTTTCTTCCCTGGCTACTTGTATTTCCCTTGTAGTGAGGAAGTTAATCACCTTAAAATGAGTCATTTCACAAATTGATTACAAAGTGTTACTGATGGGCTCATAATTCTACTTTTGGCAATACATAGATCTGTGTTTTTATTGTACAGAGTAGGTGTAAACAAACCTTTGAAATTGAAATCATTTATTTATTATCTTCCAGCGTAAGAAGAAACGAAAACCACCCAAAGTACAACATGACTCACAAGATATGTGGTGAATAGAGGAACCCAATACACTAGAAGTTACCACTGCAGTGAAATACCCTGATGTGTCCATTATTCAGAAAGAACAGTCGTACTTTTCACAAAATGGTCAGAGCACAGACTAGATTAGAAGATTTTAAGATTGTTAACACTCAGCATTGCACCTTTGGTAAAAATTATTCTGAGACACCCAAGCATATTATTTTGTAAATTTAATTTTGTTTAAAACGTGGCTTGAATTTGAAATCGGGTGAAAAAGGTTTTCAGGCACAGCAGTTTAAATACAAAATGAATTACTTTTGATTTTGAGGCAAGAGATCCAGATCTTCTTTTTAACTGATGTAGTTTATTTCTTTTCTTTTTATTATTTTATCTGCTTAATTGAATTTAATTTTGCAAATGGAATATTGTGTAAATTTTTTTAACGAAAAGCATAAATAAATTTCCCACAATGATTGTTTAATAAACAATGTAGCGGCATTAATAATATAAACTTTAATGTGTTGTCATCATCCATCAAAACGAAATAAGCAAATAAATAAATAAATTAATAAGTCACCAACCCCTCTACACTGATCCATCTGTGGTTGACTGAATAACGCTGCCACGATCCTCCTTGTCATTATGCGATAGTCAAAAATAATTGATTGTGTTTAAAACAAAGAGAGAACCAATACCTTGCCCCTCGATGTCTCGGTTTGGTTCAATTGATTTGAATAGAATAAAGCGAAAATGACAGTACCACTATAATATTTTATATTACAAAGTCCAACAGCAATGATACAAGCATTTCCACTAAGCTCTTGTTTTTTTTTAAATTTCCTATTTTAATTTATTTATTTGCTTTACATAATAATGTAAATTTAATGTAGTTTTGGATATTCATTTAGGCTTTTACAGAACTCTGATATTGTAATCAAATTAATTACTGGCATTACTTATTTTAAATTGTGTAATTGCAATTTTGACAATCTCTGCTAGTTTTTTTTCTCCTTCTCGATGAGACTTATTGAAAAAAAAAACAGTTCCAAAGTTCACAGAGCCTTCAAAGTTGACACATACTTATACCATAACATGTAGTTTTCAATAAATTGATGACATATAGTTTCAGGTAAAGTTGTGACGTCATGGTGACGTTATCTGATAGCGAAATACACTAAAATCGAATTTTAATATTTCCAAAAATCATATCTCATGAACCACAAAAGATATTTACACAATCTTTGCATCATCTTACAGATCTTGAATTATGTGACATTTCGTTCACAGACATGACCCCAATCAGACCTCTCTTTCCGGTCGAAACCGGATATGGTATATGCCTCCAGTGGACGAAATTACTATTGACCTTTTTAAAAATGTGACTGATGACGTCATCACCTGTCACAGTGCCCTTTTGTGGCAGGTTTAGAAACATAATAATCGCAAAAATCATAGGAAAGTGACATCTTATATTCCCAAAAATATGTTTGATAACATCATCAAAGTTCAGAGGGCCACCTAATGGCATTTGTTTTAAAGGGATTATTTTCCAGTCTCAGAAATTGAACCAAACAAGTACTAATGTTATTTTATCATGATCATGAGGAAGTTTCATTGTGTCATATATATGACCTTCAAATCACCTGTTCTGACCTTTACTTCCGGTCCAAACAGGAAGTCCAAAGTCAACACATTCTAATGCAAAATTGATATATTTTTGAATATGAAATTGATATTGTTATAATAAAAGATGATACACCTTTACAAAATGTGACCCGCTCTACGAAAAAGGGTATTAAGTCGCGCTATGCTATTACACGTAAAGGGCTGTTCTATGTGGAGACGGGTGAACAAATCTTCACAAACTGACTTTTTTTTGGTATCAAATAATAATATCAATATTTTCATAATTTATTTTCATGAATATTAATATTGATGAATAAAGATGAAAAACAAACGTCTTTGTGTGCATTGTTTTCGTCTTTTGTTTTACTCTTTGTCCGTTTTAGAGGGAAAAAACCACCAATGTTATGTTTTCGTAGTGATACGGTGTTAACACCCGCTATCAATAACATAACTGTTGCTATGGGCATTCAAGAGAGTTTATTTTTAGCTCATTTCTTTTTCCACTTAGTATGTTTAAAGGGCTGTATCTCTGAAAACACTTTCGTTACATTGTAAAATATGAATATGCAAATTATTAATATATCTCCAGAATGCAAAATGCCACAGGGGTCAAACCTGTACCCAATTAAAGCTTGTAATGTGAACAATTCAACTATATATATAACTAATTTTTTTTATTTGTCCGACATAATACCCTGTTTTGTAGAGCGGGTCACAAGAATGATATTGACATCATCGTTGATAATTTGATTGAACCGGAAGTTGACACGAACACCGTGTGTTTGTTCTAACAAACACTTACGCTCTAGTTAGGTGTTTGGGTATAAGCCCGAAACACGTTTTGTTTTTGTTCGTTTTTTAATTCTTCTTCTTCTTCTTCTTCTTCTTCTTCTTCTTCTTCTTCTTCTTCTTCTTCTTCTTCTTCTTCTTCTTCTTCTTCTTCTTCTTCTTCTTCTTCTTCTTCTTCTTCTTCTTCTTCTTCTTCTTCTTCTTCTTCTTCTTCTTCTTCTTCTTCTTCTTCTTCTTCTTCTTCTTCTTCGGTGTTCGAGCGACAGCGCGAACACCTGTTATTTTTGTTCGTTTTTTTTCTTTTACTTCTTCTTCTTCTTCTTCTTCTTCTTTTTCTTCTTCTCCCCAATAACTGTCCCCAAAAAAACACATACTTGCAAACTTCACATGAACTTGAAACTTGGCATGTACTTAGAACTTAACAAGTAGATGAAACACGAGTTGTGAGTGACCCCAATTTGACCTTACTTCCTGTCCAAACCGGTAGTCAAAGTTTAATATTTCAAAAAATCATATCTCAACAACCACAAGAGGTAAATTCACAATTTTTGTACCATTGTACAGATCGTTAATTGTCAAAAAAAAATTACACAAAGGTGACCCCAATTTGACCTTATTTCCTATCCAAACCGGAAGTCAAAGTTAAATAATTAAAAAAATCATATCTCAACAACCACAAGAGGTAAATTCACAATTTGTGTACCATTGTACAGATCGGTAATTGTCAAAAAATATTTACAAAAAGGTGACCCCAATTTGACCTTACTTCCTGTCTAAACCGGAAGTCAAAGTTTAATATTAAAACAAATCTTATCTCAACAACCACAAGATGTACATTGACATTTTTTGCACCATTGTATATATTAATTGTCGAAAAATATTTACACAAATGTGACCCCAATTTGACCTTACTTCCTGTCCAAACCGGAAGTCAAAGTTAAATAATTAAAAAAATCATATCTCAACAACCACAAGAGGTAAATTCACAATTTGTGTACCATTGTACAGATCGGTAATTGTCAAAAAATATTTACAAAAAGGTGACCCCAATTTGACCTTACTTCCTGTCCAAACCGGAAGTCAAAGTTTAATATTTAAAAAAATCTTATCTCAACAACCACAAGATGTACATTGACATTTTTTGCACCATTGTATAGATTAATTGTCGAAAAATATTTACACAAAGGTGACCCCAATTTGACCTTACTTCCTGTCCAAACCAGAAGTCAAAGTTTAATATTTCAAAAAATCGTATCTCAAGAACCACAAGAGGTAAATTCACATTTTTGTACCATTGTATAGATTGTTAATTGTCAAAAAATATTTACAAAAAGATGACCCCAATTTGACCTTACTTCCTATCCAAACCGGAAGTCAAAGTTTAATATTTAAAAAAATCATATCTCAACAACCACAAGAGGTAAATTCAAAGTTTTTGCACTATTGTACAGATTGTTAACTGTCAAAAATATTTACAAAAACATGACCCCAATTTGACCTTTACTTCCTGTCTAAACCGGAAGTTTCTTTAAAAACATTCTGACGTCATCATCACTGCCCTGACAAAACTCGAACACCTATGTGTTTGTAATATCACAAACACTGCCGTCTAGTTCTTCTTCTTCTTCTTCTCCTCCGCGACTGTCCGGTAAAAAACACATACTTGCAAACTTCACATAAACTTGAAAGTTGGCATGTACTTAGAACTTAACCGGTAGACGAAACACGAGTTGTGACGTCATGATTAGGTCATCAGATATCGAATTTCAATTAATAAAAGTTTAATAGCTAAAACGTATAAATTACGTTGCATGAATCGAGTAGAACGTTACAATAAAAGATCGTATAGCGCCGCAAGGCGCTATACGAGGCGCTACACGATCTTTGGTCACAATGGAACTACATGTACAATCGAATCGACGGTGCCCACACATCTTCTTTCTACGAAATTGTCTTTTTGAGGGAGTTTTGACCCAATAGACCTTGGATTTCGTGTAAAAATGGATCGCCAACACAGTCATAAAGGGTAGGTATCTTGAATTTAAATTTTAAGAGGATTTCCTGTATTTATCTTCGTTAATGTAATTGATTTAATTTTGCCCTACACCGACGTGTGTATACTCAGTGCTTTCCGAGTGTCTGTGAAAATACTACACAGGCGACTCGGGCGGGATTCGAACCCACGACCTCCTGCTTACTAGTGCAGACGTCTTA